>JAMQGS010000001.1:24073863-24721136 GCA_028455905.1 Neoseiulus californicus
TTACACCCCACCTATTTTCAGAGTTGAAAGAACATCTTGCTGCGAGTCGAACCACTTTCCGGCTTCTACTAAGCCCACATCCCCCCTCGACGTCTCATCTTACCTTGCAATTCACCGCTTGTCCTGTCCCTCGTCGCCGCGGCGCTCGGAGGGAGACTCGAATTCGCAACAATCTCGACCCGTCTCAAAGTTCTACAATTTTCGGGATCCAAGAACCGCAGGCAGATTATTCGAGAAACCTCCGCAACCGGAGACGATCTACTACAATTGCTTGCTTCTCCATCCGCAGAGCTTGCAATTCAGAAAAAATCTATCTTCACCAAGATGTTGTGAGGCGAAGCCTCGGTGAACGGGGACGCAAGCCTGGAGTTACTCCAAAGATTCCGTTCCCGAGCTGGGCCTCTCAGTCCACGAGATACGGGGCTAACTCCGGAAACATGGCCGGGAAATCAGAATCCACTTTCCAGCAAACAGGTTCCTCGTTCAGCACCAGAACTCGGCCATACCGAATACTGATTATTGTCCGTTCTCATCGATTTCTGAATCCACAGTATTATTTCGAATGTCCGTTGCTAGACTCGTGGTTTGTTCTTCCGTGAGACTCTGGATCCGAGGGGCTATGGCGCGTTTCGAGCTTGAAGGACACTAGTTGTTCTAGTTGTAAAGTTAACTAAGCACTCGGCTTGATTGAGCGCCGGTCGTCCCGTGGGCGAACTATCCGTCCAATTTCAACAAGTTGCGTCTCCGAATCCAAAATGGCGGCGGCAGAAAATCGAACGACCGGTTGAGACCGACAATGAAAATCTAGAGATCGATGGCTGATGACGATAATGGCTTTCTGTTGAGATGCTGGCATAGGAGAGCGGCATCTCAAGGTTCAGATATCTCGTCCAGAGGATTCGTTGAAGAATGAACCCAGAAGGATTCGTTGAAGAAAGAACTCCAGCATGCCTCCTTGAGGCATGCCGGAGTTCATCTCGTCGAGCCACCGGGTCGGGGGAGTGAACCCGTTGATCAGCGAGGGGTTTTCGCTGTGATTCGTGTTCCGCTTGTCGCTGAAACGAGCCTACTGGTGGCCTCCGTGGTAGGTCAATGGCTGCTGGAAGGAAGCTGACTGACTGTGCCTGAGTAATGACGTACACGTCGGGCTCACATTATGTCGATATTATGTAATGTTGGTTCGGTTTCGGTACGGGATTGCCACAACCAAAGGAGCGGTCAGATTACGAACGTGAGCTGATTCGAGTGCCATGCTCTGATACACCGAGTTCATGGGGGAGCAGAGAGAACTGTTGGTCATTTGGGAAAAAAGCTCGAGTGGGGAGCCATCACTCCACTCCCTGCAGGGAGATCAACATGGCCGCGACGCTCTGATGGATAGTTCATCTCAGCCAGCTCAATCTCGCACCTTGGCCCCGTAATCGAAAAACTTCTCTGGCTTTCTGTTAAAATAATCACCATGCCAAGCCTATCAATCAAATGAGCAGCCGGTCGCTGTCTGCCTCCAGACCCGCCCGCCCGCAACCCGTCGTATTCCCTTGAGGCACGGAGCTAAATAACAGTGAAACCACCTCCCGCATCACCTCCCTTTGCTGCTCTCCGAGCAGCCCGTGACGCAACCCATGACGTCGGAACGTATCGGCGCACTCTGCTTAAATATCTCACTTGCCATCGGTGCACCCTCGATCGTTTCCCGAAGCCACAAAACAGAAAGCTCGAGAACCGCAGTCCAGGAGACGCCGATGCCAGTGGTATCCTTTTCAACATTTCAGCTCTGATTTCGGAACTTTCGAGCGATAACCACGAGCGCGTGTAGAAGTCTCGGTAGTCCGCGATTTTGAGTTCGATGAAATCCTGCAGCCTACCCATCATCGTTGCTCCGAACTCACATGAGCTTGCGACCAGCATTGGCTCGCTTCCAAAGAACGCGCTCCGGCTATTGGAAATTTCGAAAGTCCCCCATTTCTTGCTCGTCAATAATATCGACAGCTTGGTACACGCGAGGGCAGCTCAAAGCTGATGCGAGTTTGGGAGCAATTCGCTGTCCTCCGAGCCGTCAGTCTCGAACGCCAGAAAAAGGGACCAATTCCATTCTGGATCGCTTTTTCTGACGTTTCGAGAACGATCCAAATTCAATCTATGAATTTCCTCGAGCCATATGCCTCGAGCTCTTACTAGATGACTCACTGCCTTTTCGGGAGCCTTACGCCTGCCCGTCTGCCGACTTGCGCCGCTTCTCGGTTTTGGTTTTCCAATAGAGCCACATGCAAACCAGGGAGACGCTCGAAGTTGCACTGCATCTACAAATTGGCTTTAATATATTCTCGGAGGGTACGCCCGGGTGAGGGAGGATATTTCGCGCTGGGGTGAGGTAAGGAGAGCAGGGATGGCCGCGAACAGGATCGTGGGCACTGCGGACTGGTGACAAACTTTGACTCTGCGGGGTAACTCAGGTGGGCATCGATTCCAGCTCCACCTTGTGTCCTTCTCGGCTAGTCGTGTTCATAAAATGCATTGCTACGAGGGCACCGCTGGGATAGCAGGACAAATTGATTGAAACCTCCCTTGGTTTCGTTGCACCCTCGATGCGTTCTGTGACTCACTCAATCCGGAGGTCACTGGAAAGCTGATGCCCACCACATATTTTCACAGCGTTGACAACGTTCTCGAGACCACTTCTGTTCCCAGATTCCCATGTGCCTGCGATCGGCTCCGGAAGGAATCAAACCGCGCGATCCTGGGGCGACTCGAGTACTAAACACTGATGTTCTTCTCTCGGGGCCCTATTTCACTTCAGAAACTAGCGAGGAGATCCGAGGCGATCGCATCAAAATCAACAAGCTCGAAAATGAAATCTCGAACCTGTCTCGCAAGGTGGTTGCGATCAGCATTTTTTGCTCCAGTCTTTTCGAACAATTTTCTCGTGAACCTCTATCTTCTAATCTGGCGGCCCTGGCAGTTCGGTTTGGCAGCTCGGACGGAAAGGGGATCATTGCTCGTCTCACATGACAGTCTTTGTGAATAGCGTGTGTGGGAAACTTGTCTTGAGCAGTTATTATTCAGATTATGATGAATCCTGTCTATCGTGGCCTACTACGAGGCCTCCCCTCGTCTTGGGAGCGCGATAGAGGACAAGATGATAACAAGTGATGTCTAGGGATGGTTGTTCCTCGCGTGTTCCGCGTGACGTCTGTGCACGCGCCAGACCACGAAGCCGGTGCGACGCAATCCCTCCCTGACGCCACACATGCAGACACGCATGCACTCTTCCCTTGCATAACCATCGCTACAATTTCAGAGCTTCCCCTCCTTCTTTGACGCTTTTTTCCCTTCCGTTTGCTCGTTGCTCTCCGCCCCATCCCGGTATACCGCAAGCTGTGGTGGGCACGTCTTATGATGAGAACGGCGGCTCAAAAAAAGAAGACGACCGGGGGACACAACCAGGAGCACGGGAGGAACGAAGACGACTAGGAGAGATTATGTGTGAGTGAGCGAGAGAAAGAAGCGTTGACGAGAACAGCAAAGATGAGAACAAAAAGTTTCCAAAGTCTGGGGTTGCTCCAGGTGACGACAATGGGGCGTCCGATGATTAGGCCTAACGATATTTTAATTATGGTGTTCCTCGGGCTAGGTCAAAGCTGAAAGATGAGCAGCCGAGGGAAGCGAGCGCGAGCAAAGAATAAACGGACGCTGCAACTTGCGCCGACGCGCCGGCCTGGGGACATGCAACCAGACTACTAGCGGATTTCGTCCATGCCCTAATGGCAAAAGTTTACATCGATGCCTGAAGCCGAAATTACCTAGGCCTAATTGGAAGGCGACGAGCCATTGATTAAACGGCAGCTAATATTCCACGGGTGTATGAGCGTCGTTTATCGCCTGCTTAACGAATGGCCGACAAACCTAACGGTCCGGCTTTAAAGCCTTTCCAGATCTTTCCCAGCCCTTTCCTGTCAGAACTCTCACAACTTCAACCGAAACTTCCCTTGTCATCATTGAGCGGGACCTGTTTGAGCTCTCTCTCTCTCTCTCGAGGAAAACCCGCGGAATTCATGAAACCCGGAGTCCTGAGATAGAAAGGTGACAGGACACTGCTGGCGCAGACTGCAGTCGGAAAGAAGTAATGGGAAAGGGCAGGGAAAAGTAATGGAAGTCGTTAAGTGAAGAGAAACCAACAAAGCGTCGAGGAGAGTTCAGAAGTGTTGAAGATTGATGGAGAAGTTCCGCCAGAGGTGGCGTCGGCTGCCCGCGTAGTGTATAGGATTTCATCTTTAGTCGTGTCCTGTGACCATTAAGAGGGCGACGCGCTTTTCGATGAAGTTCTTATGGAAATTTGAGAGGGATCAGAACTTTTGCGCAGAGGGAAGAGGAAAAAATGAAGGATTCCACGTCCCTTAATGAAGTAGCCTTCGCGCTCCGAGGAAACCTCATCCGGCCGACTCAGCGCCAAATCGCGCGACTGCCGATGTCTCGAAGAAAAAAAAAAGCTCAAAAGACCTCTCCCAACACTTCCTCCGTCCTCTCTAATGAGGTGCTTCAAATCTTCGATTCTTTTTTCCTCTGAACAGCGTTCCGCCAGTGTTCGAGCTTCCCACAAAACTTCGCCATCAAACAATCATTCAAAGCCTACACCAGGAAGGAATTCGAATTTACAGTGTACATATATTTCATCTGTATTTTTCTTCTCTGTACATTTGCGAACATCATACCATACATGAGTTTCGCCCGTCGCTCAAAAATCGCTTTCCAGAAACTTCGCGAGTCAAGAATTCATCAAAGTGGGTCGCTTCCAACGCCCGCTCTGGATCTCTAGCGAACTCGAGAGCGGATCTGAATATCGGATCTGGAGCATTCGGGTCGTTCAACGGCGTCCCAGATGAGTTATTTCTGCGTCTCAGTTGACGATAGTCCACCTCGTCGGTTGCTGGCAGTTTGTTTCCCCATCCGCGCACAGTCTGTTGAAAGTCGTATCAGGAGCTCGCCCTAAGATCTCGCGTTCTTCCTGAATTCGGAATGAGAATGTCGATTCGAACGATCCCACGAACATTTCGGCTCTCGAGCAGATGATCTGATCGACTATTGCTATTTGGCCCTCGGTCAAGTTCGGCGGAGCAGGTCGATGAGATTTGCCTGTAAGAATTTTCACGAGTTTTTGAATTATTTTTTTTCTTCCCTCCTGAATCACGAGGGCCGCAAATCCACAAGCGCTAGACTCGCTCAAATGTAAGAACAAACGCTTTGAACTGTGAACCGTGTGATCGAACTCACCTTCAATGAAATCTGCGTGCTCCCCGGGCTTGCACGTGTCCCCTCCGCAGGCCATCCCCAATTCCGTGCTATCCGAGCAATCACAGCTTTGAGGAGATTCGGTCGTTCCTTTTTCTACAGCCTTGATACTAGACTTTCCAGTCAGCTGAGGTTCACCTTGATGTTTCCCCACGGAAGGACAGCTGTTGTCGGAGCATGGCTGATCGAGCGATCGGCTGTCCGGGCATTTGGGTTCGAACTTTACGTTCGAGCGAGCCTTGACGCCTTTTTCCTGGTCTTCGATCTCACATTTTTCGTGACTAGTTTTCAAAACCTTCGCCTCGGATCCAACGGCCTCAAAATTGAGATTCGCTCCATCAGAGCACGAGTCTTGGAACAGTGATGGTTTGCCCACAGAAAGCTCGGGCTGCCCGCAACTCTCCGGAAACTCTTGTTTCTTCGAGACAGTACGGTCCTGTTCTTCGTTGAGGCAGCTCCCCCCGCTTGGTAGAATTTTCTCTTCCATCGACAGTTCTTTCAGAACAGGCTCCTCTTCGACTGAACCGCAGTGACCATCCAACGGCCGGCAGGGCTTGTCGAGATCGCCCCGATTTCCAGAGCATTGTTTGGGAACGACACCTGGTACCGCGACGCCTTTCGCAGAGTCTGGTCCGTCACAGAGATCTCGACTCGAATTTTCTATGAGGTTGTGAGAGTTTTCGAATCGGACTCTTGCTCTATGATAAACGAGAGTTTCCGGGACTAGTCGCAAGAATTGTTCGACTTCCTTGTCGTCGCCGTCGGTGGCCAAGAAGACGTTATTCAGTCCACGATCTCGCATGATCTTCTTCACTTGTTCAGCTGCGCCCTTTATGCTGGGGACATCGTTGGGTCTCACAATGGGAAAATCCGATCGCCGTAGATGTACTGCAAGGAACTTCTCGTGTCCAAAACGAGTTTTGATGAAGTACTCGGCTTCTTTTCGCAGCTTCTTGGCGAAAACCATGGATTTCCTGAGCTTCCAATATTCTTCATCTCCGAAGCCGTCGTGTAGCACGACCTCCGCATGATCAAGCATCACTATGGCGTCCTGCGTGAAGAGCGGAGCTAAAGCAGAGCTCACTCCACTGACTTCCAAACAGGTGACTTTACGCGCTTTGATTTTGTCCTCGTTGAAGAAATATCCCTCGTATAGCCCGTTTTCGAGGTGATATCCTACACTTCGACCACATTCGACAGGATAGTAGCTGTCGTCCAGACTGTTGGTCAGAGGGGCATGCCTCAACACGTAAACGTTGTCCACGAGAACGTCTCCGACGAATCGGTCCATGAAGTGCCGGAACTCGATTACCCTAGTGTAGTTGTTGAGGCTATCAATGTCGAAGAAGTTCTCCCACATCAGACCTGAAGGTCCTTTCCAATGAGGTAGAGGACCCCATGGAGGCAGCACCAGTGTAAAACCGACCTCCTTCGCGAATCTGGCTAACCGGAGGTAAACATCTCGTCTCAGATTGAAACCCTCACTTGGACTCACATCATACAGCAGGTATTTCTCATCTGCGGAAAGTGAAACTGTTGAGCATAAGATGAGCAGTACACAGGAGAGAAGCACCGTCCTCAGCCAGGGCACCATCATTGTCGTGGTGTTTTCCAGGACCTCCGTCGGGACCCGGTAGATTTCTCGAACTTTCGAACAGTTCGCGGTCAGGAAAACATTCTAATCAACGGCATTCATTCTTGGGATTGGCACAATCACGACGACACTAAACTGAGGTCCTTAATTCGATCCTGGCACACGAAAAATCGCAGTTCGGAGCGATTCGAATCGGCGCTTCGGAAAACAGCTGATGTTATGATGACGTTGAGGTACAGCAGACTACAGCAGCGTGGCTCCGCGAGGAGACACACAGTTCCCGGCTTCCGTAGCTGTGATCGGGTGCTACCCATGTTCCCATAAGGTGTTCGTCGCGTTCAAGGAGAACTACGTGTAGTCGTAGTGACACATGTGCGCGAACGTGGACTAGCGCATAAAGTTCGTCGGGAGTTAGTCATCTGGACGACCTATGTCGCGATGATTCGATTCCAAAGTCTCATGCGTTCCAGAGACCAATCAGAGGCGCGACGGGAATGAGAATACCTCCTGACGTCGCGAAACTACGAAGGTCGAGTAGCAGCGAAACTCATCCTCTGAATGGGGTTTCTAGGGCCAGTTTCTGCACGGGTTAAATGTCATCGCATCGAATGGAGCAGAGCAGGCCGGTGGAGGCGGATGATGGGCCCGGCGCGAGTTCCGGAGCCTGTTTCGTTTTCCGCAAGTATTCTTTAAAAATGAATAAAGCATCCGCAGCGAATAGAATATGTCTTTTAAACCTATGGCAGTAGCCCATGGCATTCAAGTCTTGACAACCGCGAGAGCAACATTCCGTCTCAGCGTACGAATGTTCGGAACACAATAAATTGCTGCTTGAGTCGATCTCGCGGGTAGTTCCGGAGCGTTTGGAGCGAAACAGAAGCCTGTCCGACGACATCAGGGGAGCCCTGTGGCCAAGAATAAGCTGTTCGAGGAAGGATGATCCAGCGGGAAGCTTGGAACTGAGTTCGCCCGATCGAGCAATAGTCATGAGAAATCGGAGGCACCAGGGTGAAGCTCTGGTTCACACCTCGATCTCGATTTAACGGAAGATCTTTGCCAACATCCTCCAAACAGGATATCGGACCAAACGATCTACCACCGGACACCTCCTCACCGCCTCCATTCATGATAGCGGATCGAATCTGTCGTATCGCCCACTTAGGTCTCGGATTCGGCGCCCACCCGAGAGCGGGGGTGTTCAGCAGACTATAAATGTGAACGGACGCAATGAACAGAAGCGTCGAATAGACTCGACGGTTCACATTATTTCCGACGAAATAGACACCGGATACCATGAAGTTGGCAGTACTCTTCGTCGCGCTGTTTGCGCTCTGCGTCCTGGGAGAACCGATGCCGAAACAACCCTCCTCCGCTGACCAAAAGGTTTGTTATATCTCCTCGATGACCCAAATTGAATTGATGACTCAGCTCCTTGAATCAATGATCAGAGCACCGGCTCGCGAATGGGGATGATTCTTGTTCCAACGTCGTTGACGAAATATGTAAGCTCCGACTGCTCTTTTTATAGCTTCTACCCGGACTAGGTCGTCGACGGAGAAGCATAACTCTCGATGAGCACCTGAATCCCGACGCGCATCAGCCTCACTACCCGCATATTCTCTCGGTAAGTCAAAACGGAAAAGGTCGAGGTTGACGCCTCATCGGGCCCGTTCCCCAATCACTGTGGTGAGTGCCGTTGATACGGGAACAGGATCTCCCGATCCGAAGGGTCGTCGACGGGATTTCAGAAAAGCGTGAAGCTCTATGGTTACGACTCTGCTTTCGGAAAACATCCTATGGATGACCGAGCTGACTAACAATAAGTGACTCTCGATAATTTCAGAAGATTCACCCCAATCTCGAGTCGGAGGATTCCACCGGTGACTACGAAACGAAACCCGAGACCCCACAGAGGATGAAATGCGCAAAACACTTTGTGGACATGGAGATGCTCTTGGACGCCGCACAGTTTTATCTCAGCGATGTTCGTGAATTTCTCAAGTCACCTGCCGGGCACAGGTACCTCATGGAGGTTTCAAAGCGCTATCTGGATAGCTACCTCGATGAGTATCGAGACAGGCTGCACGGTGGAGAGCGAAACATGGTTCTGCCTTAAGCTCCGAATTTGCTCAAAATCAAGTGAAAGGTGAGACCAGTCCGTGTATAGTTGTCAGAGACGCGTCTCCGCTTGGATCGGCACGGCCTCGCATTTGAATCAGGAACAAAAATAAACCAAATCGAGAATCGCATGACAACCAGGATTAATTTTGGCGCACTAGCTTGCTCTCGCGATTCCGATCATTTCACACGTAAAATGCTTGAAGCCCTCCGAAATTGAGTTAACTAGAGACAGTTCCAACTTTGGAATACTGAGGGCAATTTTGTTGGAAACTGCCGGCCCCAAAACCCGCCATGCTGCTCAATCGAAGGACAGCCGGGAGAAATTCCGGTGTTCAGGCCCAAGTCCCGCTACTTCACGGGAAAAGAGATCAGAAGCCTTCAAGGGATGGCGACGATGGCACACGACATGGTATATGGTATCATTGACCACGCTACGGCTCCATGAACGACGAAAATCGGAATAAGTGCGCGATGTAAGTCGAGTTCGGAAAGATAACGATACGGAGGGATGGCGTTCTTACTAGATGCGGTGGCGGACATATTTTCCGGTTTCTTCGCGGAGGCTCGACCGCCTTTCGAACCAAAACCTGCTCATGAGTTGGCAGAGCTCAATAAGAAATACCAAGAATCCCTTGCCGGCGAAAGAGCAAAATTAGACAGTCGTATGGAGAAAGAGTGCCCGCGACAGGATATCAAGGATCTAGTAATAGATGGGGTTTTGAAGAAGTCCGGCGGATCGAGGGAGCGGAAGTCAGCGAAAGTTTTCTTGGCGTGTTGTGAACAAGGAGTCGTCAATTATGCACTCGTAGTGCAGCCCAAATCCATGTTCAGTGGGTCTGAAGCCGTTGAGAGGGTTCTCTTCTTGAAGAAACTCCAGCACGCGTTAAAGTGCAAGTTCCTTCTCTCCGCATCGTTCGCATACCAGGACAGAGAGAATCTTTATCTGGGCACGCACTTCGCAAAGTATGGTAGCCTCGCCGATTTCATAAAGTCGACCGCATCGAAGAGGACGCCGGAATGGAAAGTGAAGCACATGGCGGCGCAATTGGTACTGGGTCTCGAGTATTTGCATTCTTGCGACATTGCTCATCGCAACCTGAAGGCCTCAAACGTTCTGGTTTTCGAATTCTACTTGAAAATCGCGGATTTCAGAAACGCAAAAAGGGTCGAGGATCGCACGTTCTCACTCGTCGGCAGCCTAGGCTATACGGCCCCAGAAATACTGAGTATGAAAGGGCACGGCAAGCCAGTAGATTTCTGGTGTTTGGGGATACTTCTGTACGAGTTGTTATACAGAGTACACCCTTTCGTACGACCTGACATGAATGAGTACAGGATCGCATACCATACACAATTCCACGTTCTGAATTTCCCCGGAAACGTTTGCTGGACAACACCGGTGAACAAATTCATAGCCGAACTGCTGACGAACTATACTCCACGGCGGCTCGGTGTTGCGGGGCGAGGCTTCCAAGACCTCAAAAGTCATTCCTGGTTCGAGGACATCTGTTTCTTTGATGTTTTGAACAAGAAGCAGAAAATTGATCTCGGTTATGAACTCGATACTCCGTCTCTCGAACCTTGCGACCCTGACCAGTTCAACAAAATCGAGGAAGCTAGTGGTGACAATGCATTCGCAGGATACTGATGGAGTCCCCGACGTCTGGGGCGGCCTGCCTTTCGCTTCAAGCAATCCATCGGGAGCATGACAATCAGTCGCAAGATTTGGAAGATCAAGAATTAAAACCGGAACTGCCGTGACCAATTTTTTCGACATTCGAAAGACTCCCTCCAGTAACATGAAATTTCAGACGGGGGAAACTCTATGAATAATGACGGGATACCATCCTCTCGACAATCCCTGGCAAGAGCCTCAACTTTTTTCAGCAATATAGTCCGATTGTTTCGACCATAACTGTCGAGCGCTCTGGTCTCTCCTGAACAGGATCGGCCCTCGGAACCCTCCACGAAACACATTCTTAAATCCTCCCGGATCGACTCGCAGGTCAACCGGTTGCAGCAGAGGTACACGCAGAACGGTGCCGTTTTTAGGGGGGAGGGGGGGGGGCAGGGGTTGCGGTCGCCGGGGGCGCCGGGAGGGTCTCCTCCATCGCTAGATTCTTCTTTGCGTGGCCGGGAGGCTTGAGCCCGGTGTCCCGATTTGAAGTGATCATCCGATCCGCTCATCCGCCTTGAGAACGACCCCGCTTGAAGCACAAATCATTATTGTCATCACCCGCGCGACCATGTTTCCGAAAATCGGAAACCATACTCTACGGGTGCGCTCTTTGAGAGCGGAAACGGTAGTTCATTTTCGTTTGATGAGGATCGCCGTTTCTCAAGACCAATGGTCTCGAAATGCGATCCCGCGTTCCGACAAAGCATTCCCCCATGTTCAACATCGCATGTCATTCGAGATCATTGCTCGCTTGATTTGACATACCGAATTGAGATTGAGTTCGAGATTGTTCTACGAACTCTCTGACGGAGAAGTCCTTCATTTCAACAAAATGTGAACCGTCGCGTTAGTCTGCGAAAAGCTTTTTAGCGAAGCTCACCCTTCCCTCCAAATCATGATGATATCATGAGCTGCATAGGTTTTGAGTGCGAAGAATTGCGCAGGAGTACCCTCCAAAGCTTCCGCGATATTTTCGGAGAATCAGGAGAAAGGAAAAATTTCAAGGGCTGAGTGCCGCCGCCGCCGCCAACGCAACAGCCGCTTGTGGTGCTCACGCTCCCGCTGCCGCAGCGGCCGCTGCTCCGAAACAAGGAAAGAGTGTGAGCTTTGTTGTGGATACGAAGCCATAGAAACGGAGCGAAATCGGCGTCTGCTAGAAGCTACTGCTATCACTACCGCCTCCTCGGTCGCCTGGTTGCAGCGCTCGGTTGTCAGCCAGCGGCGGACGTCCACCGGCCTTGGAAACAGTTACCTTGGTGAGCAAAACTCAGAACAGTGGCGCGATGTGCAAGTCAGCTGTGGTGCCAATCGAAATTCTTACTGATTCTCCACCGAAATCTCGAATGTCTGCCTACGGGCCCGCCGTCTCCGACAATGTCTCCATAGACACTGCCCGGGTCCTTCCACTCGCTCACTCGCTCGCTATTTGGCTCACTTGCTTGGATCTATGTAGTTTACCACTGCGCGGCCGTGTGACGGTTTACTCGATTGCAATTGTCGGATGCTTGGTGTTGAGGCGCGTCAGATGCGCTCGAGCAAAGACAGGGCAGCTCTTGTCAGTGGTACTCTAGTCAAAGCCAACGGCATTCGAACGAATGTATTGACTCCCTCGGAGCTCGCGGTGGTCAATTCTATCGGAGTCAACGCCTGTACCTGCCCGCAGGCCTTCCGAGCTGTCAACTGCTCTGTGGCGAGTTTGTGCGGGATCACACACGAAATGATGTGTGATTATCACGAGAAATCATAGTGATTGAATTTTCGGTACCACAGATTTGGTACGAGCAAATCACTCACTCCGTTCTTTCTGTAGACGCAGTTCGATGCGTGGCGCATCCCCTCGGAAAAATCCGGTTCCCCTGCGGAATGGATAAATCTAAAAAGCGGAGCTACTTTTCGGCGACGGAGTGCGTTGTTCGCGTAATACTTCAGATCTCAACGCAGTGGTATACCTGTTATGTGACCCGTTCGCTCGTAGCTCTTGTACAGCTCGTGAGCGCTCAGTAATTGGTTGCACCAGTTACCCCGTGACCGATCTACTAGCTTAAATTTTCTCATCGGCGTTCCTCTGGTCGTGGTGGTATTTGAAAAATCCTAACTGCACTACACAGGATGCTGCCGGAGTCTGGCTCGCAGATCTTTTCTTCAAAGAATCTGCGTGTTGCGTCTATCGAGCAAGCAACCAAGGAATCGTGACGTTCTTATGACATCCGAAACAACGGAGCCGAAAGGCTCTACCGCAACGCCTACCACCCAAAACCAAGTTTTCGTTAAAAACGTCCGCATTCGAGCGGACTTTTCAATGGAGAATACATGGCTGCTCCCGGGAAATTCCGTGAAATCGCTTGACCGATATTCATTCGTTCCTTTCGAGAGCCCAGTGAGATCCATGGAACATGGAAATTCCATGCGAAAGTTTCAGTGCTGAAATATACAAATCGTGGCGGACTTTGTAGACTAATAACTTGAGGGCCCCTTAAAATGCGAGGCTCGGATCAACTGCTGGGGTCGCTCGCCGTAGTCGTCTCGTGTCCAGCACGCGCGTACTCTGCTTCGTATGTAACGGTTTTCACTCGGCTCGCTGCATTCATCTGCCCTTCGGTCCAGATGCACTTCCAACAACCTTCTCATTAATTTTTATAGGCTGTCCTATCCTCCCACAGATGACTCGTTGTGCTTCGTAGCCCCGGTTTGGCCGCATGCAGACCGACATCCGAAACGGGCAAACAGCTCTATTGTAGTATTTTCTTTTTCAAAATTCCACTACTGGAAATGAATTCCACTCGGATACAATTTTTGGATGAAAGCGTCCTCTTGAACGTCCTCAATGGTCCACCTCGAATCGAACTCGAACGGAGGGTTTCCCGTTTGAGTCCGCCACTGAGTTCGACGTCGAGCTTTCCTTTATCGGAGCGGATCTTTTTGTGATCAATGATTTCGCTTGAGGAAGCCGAACCCTCGCCCCGGACGCGTAGGTTGTCACGAACAGATCGACAGTACCTTGGCCGTGAATTGAGGCTCGGAGAGAACAGGATAGAATTATTCAACCAGCAAGTCACATGGATTGTCCACAACACGCCTCTATTCGGGGAGAAAAAAGTTTAGAATCGCTTGATGTGTCGTGCTCGTCGTGTGCCAGAGTCGCTTGAAACGGAACGCCTGACAGTTTTTAGTTGATATTGTTCGTTTGGATGGATTTGGCACAGAACAACTGCTTGATTTCGTGAAAACCTTCATCCTGTCCTCGTCCATTCCCGCTGTTTTCAACCGCAATTTTAGTGGCATCGTAGGATGAAAGTTTCGGAGTATTTGAGGCGGAGCGAGAATAGGCACCTACGCTCAATTCTGAAGATGGCTGGACTGATATTGGCGCGGCACCACTCTCAATTCGTGCCCATTCATATCGATCCGAAGCGACCCGCGGGATCGAAGCTGAGAGAGGACTTCGGGAAACGAAAATGCCTCTGCAGGCTCTGATATATTTCCCCGAGAATATCCAAGCTCGTTGAAGCTCTCCAGTTCGTGTCAAAAACTTATTCGCCCGAATTTACCTCCTTTCCAATGTTCGGGATCGGTCGGTCCGAAAGCCTTCGAGCCACGGTACTGGACGGCAGCGAAACTCCGAACCTTAATTCTCGAGTACTCGACAGGATCAGATGTAGTAACGAAATACGCGGATTCATTCTCACCTACGACTTTTTTCATGGCTTCGTCAACGTGGTACGAATTGTCGGTCCAGTTCACGGGTCGATATTCTCCTCACTATCGCCGAATACGAATCCAAATCAGCCAAGCTTAACACGGTTGCGAGGTCTCCGGTACAAAACTTGATCGGCGTTGTTTTGCGAGATCCGTGCAGGCTTATGCTACTTGAATGAAGCGACTTGAGAGCGCATTCTTATATGCCGTCGTAGATGCGAACAACATCAGGATCCCCGCGGCCTACCTGCTCAATTCCTGCAATAATTGAGCGAGTGCACAGAGAGAATATCCAGAGCTCGGTTTTTATTCAGGAGGTCAAACGGGGCTATGACTAGTCTCCGAGGTCGCCTGGGCGTTCCGGATTGAGTGTCCGCTGTATGCCACTTCAATAGAGCGATAGTACTCTTCATGCGAGCGATTTCCTCAATCACTCATAAAAACTAGTCTCAACCACCCTTGATACTGTCTCGTAATTCGAACCGTCATGACGAATATGACTGCCATACATGAGTAGGATTCCGTAAGCCAAAAGAAACAAACTCAGAGATACATATGAGGCCCACAGCGTGTTGAAGAGGTCATTTCAGAATCGGGGGACGGGGGCGATTCAATTCGAATTAATAGTTCCATACTCTTCCAAGAAGTCAAACATTCTCGATTGTCGGAGAGTGTATCCATCCTCAAGCAAGAATGATTTACGAATCCCTAAAAACCCCATACATTGAATTTACAGGCTACGGAACGATGAATGGCACGACCGGAATAACTACAGATTCGGAAACATCGCAGACTGTTCAGATAACCACAGATGAACAAGGCAATTCGACCTACTACCTCCAATCTGCCCAGACAGTACCCACCCAGGCGTTCGTATATTGCACGACGACCCCTGTTCCGGCCACAGGTGGCAATGCCGACACCGTCTACACGGCCGCCGGAGGCACGACATTCTACGCTACAACGACCGAAGGACAAACGGTCGCGTTCAGCGGAACTCCGACCGACATTAGCGATGTCGAGACGAGACCCATGTCGGTCGATGACGAGTCGTCGAGGGGTCCCGACGAGACCCAGGCGACGTCGCTTCGCGACATGGACATCGTCCACGTCCGATGGCTGATAGACAACTACGAAACAGCTGAGGGGGTGTCTTTACCGCGCTCCACGTTGTATAATCATTACCTGCGTCATTGTACAGAGAACAACCTCGACCCAGTGAATGCGGCTAGCTTTGGGAAACTTATTCGGAGCGTGTTCCTCGGTCTGCGAACTCGGCGTCTGGGAACCAGAGGGAATTCTAAATATCATTATTATGGTATCAGAGTGAAGCCAACTTCCCCGCTTGCGGGTCTTCCGGCGGACGATTCGGACTCGAATCCTCCGCCGGTGATCGTGAGGCCCAAGCCCGTCACAGTGAAACGATGTTTGGGAATTTCGTCGGACGTATCTCCCGACGTCAAGCCCAAAGTCGATGACATGAACGAGGCGAACCTTGCCGAGGTCAGCCTTGCTGGAAGCAAAGGTTTCCTAGGAGACCCCTCGCAGGCGTTGCCTTCTCAGTTGATGATGGTTCTCATGTCGGGCGACGGCGAATTCATCGACGAGAAGGAAGCGTACAACTTTACTCTGAACTATCGCGAATATTGTGAATCCCTTCTCGACCTCGTTGTGAATCTCCAGTTCCAAAAGGTTTCTCCTTTGTGGCAACAGTTTTTCATCACGTCTCCCAGTACGCCCGAAGAAGAAAAGAAACGCGATCACCTCCATCGGGTTCTCACGTCACCCAGCGTTATGGGTTTCATCAAAACCACAGATACTCAGTTCTATCACAATCTCGTGCATGTTCTCATACCTGACGTCCTTCGGCCGGTTCCTGCGGCGCTCACGCAAGCGATCAGAAACTTTGCCAAGAACATCGAACAATGGATGAGTAGCGCTATGCAGAAATGTCCGGAAGATGCCAAGAAACTGAAACTCTCATTGATCAATTCGTTCGCGCAAACACTGAGACGCTACACCTCGCTGAATCACCTCGCACAAGCGGCCCGCGCAGTACTCCAGAACTCTGCCCAAATTCAACAAATGCTGCTAGATTTGAACAAAGTCGACTTCCGGAACGTCCAAGACCAGGCCTCGTGGATTTGTGAATGCGATTCGGGCCTTGTTAGGGTTCTGGAACAAGACTTTAAGCGCCAGCTTGAGAGTCAGGCCAGTCTCAACGATTGGGCTCGATGGTTGGAGCAGGTCGTTGACAAAGTTCTCGAGAACGCCATGGATATTGTCAAATCCTCACGGCGATTCCTTCTCACCTGGTCATTCTATTCGTCCATGATCATAAGAGACCTCACATTGCGTTCTGCATCTTCGTTCGGATCATTCCATCTAATCAGACTATTGTCGGACGAGTATATGTTCTACCTCGTTGAACAGAAAGTGGCACAGGCCTTGGAAAAAGTTCCCATTTCACTGAATGAAGACCTTAGTCAAGCTGACATTAGCCTATTCGAAGCTGGATACGAGGTTGTTCTGCCGGATGGCTGTGATGTCAAAGACGTTCCCGGTTAGTGTCATGTGCTTAAATACCTTGAGGGAGACAATATACACACAAGCACATTGAAATATTCTGCGGAGATGAGATGTACATTTCATACATCATGCGTATTGCATGCTTCATCACCAAGCACCCACCTCCATATGAATCACAGCATTTCCCACAGAATGCTTCCTTGACTTCTGGTTTGTCGAACAAGAGGAAAAAGAGCGGACCTGCAACGAGATATCAAACGATCTCAGTAGATAAATTATTGCGATGCGGTGCTGTTATTTTTGAGCAAATCATCCGGAGACTATCGACTTGATGGTCGATATTCAGATATACACACAGATATACATTTATGTATACATATAGGTGACGTTTTTTTTCCTGATTTCCGAGTTTTAGCAAAACAAATATGTACTTAACACACTGGATTGACCGAAGTCCAAGATATTTCATCAGGGTTGTTCGCACGTGCCTTCATAACTTTCATAAAATTCACAATAAAACGCAATATGATTGATGCTGATCTTGTCGGTTTTCTTTCGAAGACAACATGCGAGAAGCAAGGTCTCGGTCGATTCTGGGAGGATAGGTTCCGAAGGTGACTCCAAGACGCGAACGGTTCCATAGAAGGTAGATGCCGTTCGCCGTCTGTCCCAAAAAAGTTTACCCAAATAAGAGCAGTGCTCCCCGCTTTTCGAAGACACAAGAACCACTGCGTCTTCTTCGTTGGTAAAGCGGTCCCGTCGGCGAGAGCAACCGCGCTCCGGACGGTCAGAAACCTCAAGATTTTCGGGAGAAAGATTCACCTGGTGTACGGGGAGCGGACGCTTTGGCGTCGCGGATTCTTGGCCCTGTGAGCATGAACAGTAGCGTGCTTTTCTGGATCCTCTCCCAGCACATCAAGTTTGAAATGGATGCTTGATCTCAAGAATCTCAATCACGCAGGTTGTTGTGTTGGATACAAGATACTCGGAGAGCCTCACCGCCCTCTCACCACATTGAAATTAGAGGGTAGCTGATCGAGGCTGCTGAATATACCTCACAATCATTTGCATCTCTGATTCCTCAGTCAAATCCTTCATTACAGAGTACAGAAGGTCATTGTGATGATTCAAGTTTTGTAAACTCAAAGTTGTGCGCGTATTGCCGTGTTCGTTGTGGGTGGCGGGCGTGCCCGTGAGTTAGAGCGTCTATGGCTTTTGCCATTGGCGTCCGTCGACTACAGCGAAGCGGCTCTGAAGTTCGTCAAGGAGATCGGAAGAAGGATCACGGCGAGGGACGGTGATAAATAGAGACCGTACCTTCATGCACCAAAAAGAACGGAATTATGCATGCAAATATGCGCTCAAAAGGGTCAAAATATGCGGTGAAAAACTGAAAATATGCACTACTCAGATGAACCATATACAGGATTCCTTCGGAGGATAGCAGCTCTAGTTTCAGAGAGGCTTGTTTCTTCGCCAGGAATAAACCACCGCGCCATTATGTTGCAGAGGTATCACGATAAACGAATGAAGTAGCGTTCACTGGTTTTCGAAAGTGAGCTTATGTCTGCGATCATTCTGTGTGGTTTTGGGGAATGATGTGAGAGGGTCCTCTCAACATCAACCGAAGTGATCGGTGCATATTTGAATGATGCGAGTTCAATCGCATTAAAACCGAAATCGGTTTCGGTCATCGGACGGCATATCCGATACGCCTCTGAGTTTGTCGAAATCGGGATTTCGCAAAAGTACCATCTCACATTTCTTTCGCAATCGCTCCTCTTGGGAACCGGGTGTGTCCTTCAGGTTCTCCACCAGCTCATTGAAAACGGCTAAACTCTCATAGAGAGGCATGCTAGGCGTTTCGAGTTCTAATAACATCGGGGAGAAGCCCGAAATGCGATGGCAACTGAGAGACGTGCTTCTTGAAGGTAGAGGACAAATTTTGAGGTGGAGAGCCCAGTGGAAGACATGCCACAGGCGCTCTAACATGGGTCATTTCCATGCAAAACCACGATTTATGCAGATTTATGCTCTAATGATCGTTTCATGCATTTGGGCTATAAAAGTGTTAAAATATGCATTCTTATGCAATTTATGCATTTTGCATGAAGGTACGGTCTCTAGTGATAAACGTTTCATTCACCAACGTATCGCCGTCGAAGTACAACGTGGAAACTCAAGACTGATCGCGGGCGGCGTGGTCCCGCGTAGAGCCCTCAGGGAACTCAGTTCCATGTGTGGTCGATTACCCCCTGAAATCTCCGAGCCAGGCGCTCTAGCACCCTTGTTAATAAACTAAAGTTATTTCATTCACATCATCCGACATCAGGATCTCCATAACCCCGGAAACTGTCTGTGAAGACGGCTCTCGCAGTTTTGGACCTGATGGTAGCTCCCTGCGCGTCGTACGGCATTGAGTTGGTCTGGCGGAGTCTGAACACCAATGATCTGCGGAAGCTGGACTGTGTGAAGCCCGCTACCTCAAACGAGTCCTCGGCCTCCATAGATCGTCGAGAAACAGGCTGGTCTACCTCTTGGCGGCTTGTCCTATGATCGTGGAGGATTTGAAAAATCGCTCCAACATCGAGGAGACTCTGGCGTAGACGACATTCATAGCGGAGGAGGAAGCGAAAATGGCCTCAGTCGACGAAAATTTCTTCCAAACGCCCGCGATGAGGTCTGAGGGTTGGAAGAGCGCGTGCTCCACCGGCCGGCATATCATGACCAGATTTGCGAGGCATGGATTCCACCAATTGATCTGCGACCGGAAGAATTTACATGAGCCGGACGACAACTGTCGCTGTCAACGCTGCAAGCGAGTCGCCAGGGGATACCACGCCATGGCGTGCCCTGCCGTGTCGTCCCGACTCCTGGGCACCTCGGCAGAGCCTGAAAGCTCTCAGAGATGACTGTGCTTATTGTTAGTCATATATAGCTTCAGAGTTATCATTTACGCCATTTGGTGTGTCAATAAAGGCTACTATTATTGTTCTCGCGGCAAATCATGCGACCGTCGGCGGATGCTCGCGTGCCAGGAATGCAGATGGAGCCTTCGTCTCAGTGTTCCGCTTTCTGTTTCGATCGGCCATCGGATCGATCACACTCGATTCATTTACCCACTGAAAAAGACAACTGGCAACTAAACGGGAAGAGGATCGAGTCGGCATGAGTCTGTTCTTTTATTGTTATTACACGTGTTTTCCCGATTCGGTTCTCTGCATCGAGTTCCGCCTGTTCTCCTGGGGCATGAGTCATCCTCGTGGTCGATTGCTTGTTCTGTACATGCACTTATGCACCTTTCACATCGGAGCTCTGAGCTCTAGATCGCGAAACTCGAGCGTTTTTCCCTATTTCCTCGATTTCGAGGACCATTCGCCGCGAATGAGCCGCGATTTTGCTTTTTTCCCGCAAAAAATTCTCAGCCCCACTGATTAATCAACGCAAAATATCGCAGCGGATTGAAGGAAATTTGGAGTTTATTCGCATTCACTCATCTCTTTTTGCAATTGAAAGAGGAAACCGCAAAACAACGATGACACGGTTGTCGTCATCCGCCTTATCCGGTACAATCAGAGTCAGATCGGCTTTCTGTGATCTTGCAGCGAGTGATAACACTCCCCTTCACCACCGCCTTGTTCCGGACGTCGGAATCAGTGAGCGTTGAGTGAGAGACGCTGGCACCACCGGTCAAAAGGGTCCTGGTGACGGTGGAATCCACACTGGATGCCATGTTCGTGATCTGACTGTAGACCAGGGTTGACTTGGCACTTGAGGACTTGTTTCTAATGTGACTGTAGGTCAGCGTGGATCCCTGACACGAGGATCCAGCCTCGATTGTCGAGTCAGTCAGGGTGCAGTCATCACATGTGCTGCTCGCGTCAACAGATGAGCGCGTCAGGCGACAGTCGGTAGCAGTCGTCTGTGGAAACGACACTAATGCAACCAGAGTAAGAACGAGACAGGTTGCAAAACACGGACCCATTGTCGAAGTAGGTTAGGATAGCTTCCTTAGTCGTTGAACAATGAATACCCGCGAGTAGGGAATGGTGCTCCGCGTCCTCCTTTTGAATGAATTCCGTATCAACCGCGATTCGCCGGCGCGCCAGCTTGCCGCAGTTCAATTTCCGTCGCTAGCCGCCAAGTTTTCTCCGCACCGCCAGGGCGCCGCTGCCAGATTTTCCCGGCAGCCCGCTGGCGGCAGGCGCATCAAGCAAGAGGTTCTCCGTAGACTCTGGGGTCAAAGAGTGCTCCTTCTAAATATATGAGTGCATTCTTCGCGTATGACGAATGATATGGCTATAAAATCAAGTTACACAGAAACGCGGAGATCAGATGAACAGTTCCAGTATCCCTTGAGAAGAACGCGATGCTCGTCCATTCCTGCTCAGTGAGATGGGAGGACGGCGGCATTGCGCCACGGCGAACGCCGTCGCCATGACTTTTCTCGCCCGCCGCGGCCGTCGAAAATCTCCACGGCGCAAAGCTCTGATAGCAAGTTGTGGCAGAAGGGGACAACTCGACGACAGGCAGTGGCTGCGTGATCGACAACAACATATGAAACGTGACGCAGACCTCCGGTTGATCTGCACTATTTGTTATGATAAATGATTTTAAATTGATTTCTCCCTACTCTCACATCTCTTTATCTGGTGACCACATCCATGGCAACAACGAAATTGTTGTCAAATGAGACAAACTTGATGATGTGCAGCGACTAAGATAATCATCACATCCGTTCCGTAATTGCTTTCTTCTTCACCAACTTGCGATCAATGTTGCCAATATTGTAGCAAACACGTTGCATCGTCTCATTTGAGGGCATTCGTATCAGCAATCATCAGTTATCATGGACGTAGTGTGCAAAGGGAGACAATCTGACGATAAGCAACTTTTGTTCACAACAACAACCGTGGAAAATGATGACGCTATTGAAATATAACAATGGATCTCAAACGCTTCGGAGATGCCTACTGAATCATCCTTTCCCTCATCATCTAGCAGTCATCGCGTGATCTTTCCCATGCTTGATTTCTTTGAAAGAAAAATCGCAAACTTGAACGCCGTTCAGGTCAAAACCCAGCGCTCATACATGTTACTGACAGATTCAGGAAAATTTTCAATTGTGTTCATTCGCTTTCACTCTTTTTTTCTGTGATTGACAGAGAAAATCGGATAACAATGATGACTCGTATGTCGTCATATGTGTTATTCGGAGCAATCAGAGTAGGATCTGAAGGAGTTCCTGATGATATTCTAGGAGCGTCAAGTGACAACAACGCAAGAATCTGAGTAGATATTCGTTGTTTATTGCGAACGGCTCTGATAGCCTACGACAAGCAAAACTTCCGTTCTCAACAGGATAGGCTGCTTGTGATCTTGCGGGCAGTAAGCGTACACCCCGTTACCTCCGCCTTGTTCCTGACATCGGAAGCAGTGAGCGTAGAAGTAGAGACGCTGGCACCATCGGTCACAAGGGTCGTGGTGAGGGTAGACTTGACACAGGATGACTTATCCTTAATGTGACTGGTGGTCAGCGTGGATCCTTTACACGAGGACCCAGCCTCAATGGTTGAGTCGGTCAGGGTGCAGTCATCACATGTGCTGCTCGGGTCAACAGATGAGCGTGTCAGACGACAGTCGGTAGCAGTCGTCTGTTGAAACGAAACTGATGCAACCAGAACAAGAACGAGACAGGTTGCAAAACAGGGACCCATTGTCGAAGTAGATTTGGATAGCTTCCTTGGTCGTTGAACAATCAATATCCACGAGCAGGGAATGGTGCAACGCGTCCTCCTTTTAAATGAATTCCGTATCAACCGCGATTCGCCGGCGCGCCAGCTCACCGCGTTGCAATTTCCGCCGCTAGGCGCCATTAAGTTTTCTCAGCGCCGCCAGGGCGCCGCTACCAGATTTTCCCGGCAGCCCGCTGGCGGCAGGCGCATCAAGCAAGAGGTTTTCCATAGATTCTGGGGTCAAAGAGTGCTTCTCGTAAATAGATGACTGCATGATTCGCGTATGTCGAATAATATGGCTTTAAAATCGAGTTTAACAGAAACACGTAGATCAGATGAACAGTTCCAGTATCCCTTGCGAAGGACGCGATGCTCGTCCATTCCTGCCCAGTGAGATTAGAGGACGGCGGCACTGCGCCACGGCGCGCCGCGGCGCGCCGCGGCGAACGCCGTCGCCATGACTTTTCTCGCCCGCCCCGCCGTCGAAAATCTCCACGGCGCAAAGCTCTGGCAGAAGGAGACAACCCAACGACAGGCAGAGGCTGCGTGATCGACAACAACAGATGAAACGTGACGCAGACCTCCAGTCGATCTACACTATGCGTTATGATAAATGCTGTCGAATTGATTTCTTTCTACTTTTACATCCCTTTTATCTGGTGACCACATCCATGGCAATAACAAAATTGTTGTCAAATGAGACAAACTTGATGATAGGCTGCGACTAAGATAATCATCACATCCGTTCCGTGATTACTTTCTTCTTCACCAACTTGCGATCAATCTTGCCAATATTGTAGCAAACACGTTGCACCGTCTCGTTTGAAGGCATTCGTATCAGCAATCATCTGTCACTCATGGACGTCGCGTGCAAAGGGAGACAATCCGACGACTAGCAACTTTTGTTCACAACAACAACGAGAAAATGATGACGCTATCACCACCCTATCACCACCCTATAATAAGCGCTTCTCGGTGCAAATGTCTGTACTATTGAAGTCTACGGGAAGTGCCTGATGGGAAGGTCCGACAATCTCAAAACTTCACCGATAACAGCTGCAGCCCATCCGCAGCCTCTGACTTGAGTTCCGTCGACCCACCCCCATCCAAAACATAACGTGACGCCTGAAACTGCAGAGGCACGACGTCACCAGTCCCACAAACGAGTCGCTACCCTCTGCCATGCCTTCAATTCTTCTTGCCTCAATTCTCTCGCTCCGATTCCACTGGCTATTCTATATAGGTTCTGGCGAAATGTGAGTTTGGATTGCGCACGGACGCGTGAGTAAGCGTTGCGTCCGTCGTCAGAGTTTTGGAGCTTACTCATGGCAGCGCAGCGTACCGACGCCGGGCCGCGGCAACGGCCGGCTGGAGCCGGCGCTGTCGCTATACTGAGGCTGCCATCTTCGAGCCATTGTACCCGGTTGTCGATTGCGACCCGAAGAAGCCGTCGATGCCTTCGAATCAGAAGCAACACGTATTCCTGCCCGCCACGGAGCCAAAATCTCAGAGGTCCTCTGAGGCACGCCGGCGTTCCTCAGGCGACGGCAAACCTGAGTACCGCCGGCGGATCTCATGGCAGCGGAAGTGTTAAGCGATAGTCATTCGCTTATTAGACCAAAAATCCATCTGATGACAAGCTATAATGTCGCAGATTTACATCCTGACGATCCCGAATCGTCTGCGCTAATACCTAGCGGCGCTCCATGACATGAGATTTCCTTGAAGAGAGTGAGTGCATTGTGACATTTGTGAATATCGCTTTACGCAACGTGGGATGCGGCGCCGTGCATTCAACGGATCGTTCGATTTTTGACCCGAGGGATTTGCACCAAGAAGCGCTTATTATAGGGTGGTCATAGCCAGGTGACCGGCTCGCATCTGCGTCAGACAACGAAGTCCTCCGAGCCGACATCATTCTCTGGGATGGAATCCCCCCATGACATCTACAGATGCACACCAAGAAATGGACGAGGTCTCGAAATATTGCATCCCAACCAGTGAACCATTTGGAGCAGGAATCATGATAGTCGGCTGCGACTCCCGTCGAACTCCTCCGATTTTTGAATGCGAGAACTGATTGCAAAATGTGCGAACCTGCATTGAAGATTCTAGCCTCCCGCGACACTTCAACGATTTCGCTCCCACACCTGGGCACTGGCGAAACAAGCCCCCCTTCCCTTCCGCTTTCTAACCTCTTTGAACTTACAACCGAGTACAGTAGACTACCGATTATTCGCACCCCCGATAATTCGGAAACTCCGATAATTCGCAATTCGCGGTGATTTTCTGAGTAGTTTCGTCAATTCGCTCATAGGCTCTATATTGAAGCATCCGATATTTCGCGGAAATCTTGATTATTCGCAATTCGCGCATGGGAATCACCATGCATTCGCGCTCATCAGATCATGTTCCCTCGCAATTTGGATACCCAGAGCCGGTAAAGTTATGACCGCAGCTAAATGCGGTGGAGGGAACTGCGTTCGGCCGTCTCCACCAACTTGTACGTTGGTAATGCGAACGTTCATCCGGAGTCTTCGAGAATCTCCAGGAGGAGGCTCCCCTCCCCCTTCCCCCGATGATGATTCGGAACTGAGGTCGAGCTGACGTGCGAGATTCTCTTGGACGTCGGTGAGAGTACTGTGAGGCCAAAGAGCCTGTCTTCCATGCGCGAAGGGGAGAGTGAAGTCGCCACGTTCAAATGTACGTCGAAGGGAGTAAATCCTGCGCCCTCGGTGAACGCAGGGCAGGTGATCGCCAATTTTGCAGGAATTCCCTCCTCCTCAATCGTTCCCAAATCTTTGAAATATCACATTGTCGGCCGATAAGAACTTTGTGGAGCTTTCTAACTTTATCGGGCTCATCTCAATATTCAGAATATATTAGCGTATCGTCGATAAGCTCTGGTTTTGGCTACTCCCGATAATTCGCAATTCGCGCGAGTTTCCTAAAAGTGACTCCCCAAAAACGCGAATTATAGGGAGTCTACTGTATGACATTCACGAATACAGTGAACCCCCGTCAAGTGCGGTTCCCGAAACCGCATGAAACGGGAGTCGGCCAGAAAACGTCGAAATCGCTTCTCGAAATTTGTCGGCACAAATAACGGTCCTGCCATGCAGCATTCTGAGTGGTACTTGGAGCTTTCCATGAATCTGGACCTCCTCGGCCGAATCGGGTCTTTTCCGGAGTTTCGGGACCTCGAGTTCCAGAGCCCCTGACCTGCAGGCATGCGTCGAGGCGCGCAGAGGCGATCAGGTCCGAGAACTCTCGATTGAGCTCAGTGGGACTAGATCCATGGTGAGCTTGAATTATCGCTCAAAATCTCTCTTTCTAGACCCATGAGCTGTTCACACAGTCTAAAAACGAGCCTTGGCCTTTTCCTGGTAGATGCCCGTTTCATTCGGAGAAAATCGTTCCCTTTGGTTTCGGAAACCGTGCAAAGAGGGGGTCACTGTTTCCCTACATAACGTTCTCCTCCCAAACTCCTGAAAGACCTCGGGAGCGAAGATCTCACCTCAGGAAGAGGCCGGCTGGTTGGAATATAAGGATGGACCTCAAACGCTTCGTGGGTGCCTGCTGAATCATCTTTTCTCTCATCAACTAGCAGTCATCGCGTGATCTTTTCCTTGCTTGATGTTTTGGAAGAAAAATTGCAAACTTGAACGCCATTCAGGTCAAAACATTGCCCAGCGCTCATAAAACTTGCCAAAATGTCACAGGCAGATTCAGCAAAATCTTCAATTGTGTTTATTCGTTTTTATCATCTTTCTCTGCAATTCACAGCGAAAATCGGATAACAAGGATGACTCGGTTGTCGTCATATGTTTTAGTCGGAGCAATCAGAATGGGATCCGAAGGAATTCCTGGTGGTTTTCTAGGAGCGTCAAGCGACAACAACGCAAGAATCAGATTAGATATTCGTTGTTTATTGCGAACGGTTTTTATACGGCAAGCCAAACTTCGAGTCTCAACAGGATAGGCTGCTTGTGATCTTGCGGGTGGTAAGCGTACACCCCGTTACCTCCGCCTTGTTCCTGACGTCGGAAGCAGTGAGCGTAGAAGTAGAGACGCTGGCACCATCCGTCACAAGGGTCGTGGTGAGGGTAGAATCGACACTGGATGCCGCGTCCGTGATCTGACTGTTGGTCAGGGTGGACTTGACACAGGATGACTTATCCCTGATGTGACTGGTGGTCAGCGTGGATCCCTTACACGAGGACCCAGCCTCAATGGTTGAGTCGGTCAGGGTGCAGTCATCACATGTGCTGCTCGGGTCAACAGATGAGCGCGTCAGACGACAGTCGGCAGCAGTCGTCTGTGGAAACGACACTGATGCAACCAGAGCAAGAACGAGACAGGTTGCAAAACACGGACCCATTGTCGAAGTAGGTTAGAATGGCTTCCTTAGTCGTTGAACAAAGAATATTCGCGAGTGGGGAATGGTGCTCCGCGTCTTGCTTTTGAATGAATTCCGTATCAACCAGCATCTGCCCATCATCAATAGCATGTGGCAGAAGGAGACAACCCGACGACAGGCAGTATCTGCGTGATCGACTACAACAGATTTTAAATTCAACAACAATGGACAATGAATCTCAAACGCTTCCTGGGTGCCTACTGAGTCATCTAGCAGTCATCGCGTGATCTTTTCCACGCTTGATTTTTTTGGAAGGGAAATTGCGAACATGTACGCCATCCAGGTCAAAACATCGTCGGCGGTCGTGGCGACGTGCAAACGTGCCCGACTCAAGACATGTAGGTTTCGGGATCGATCCCCGCCCGAGGCATGTGCACTTCCCAGGGGACCGTCGACTGATGCAATACCTAAACAGTGGTCCCGGCGACGTTAAATATAAAGGCTGAGAGGTTCAGCCAGGGAAAAATTATTAGGTCAAAACAGGAAAAGATTCAGGAAAATTTTCCATTTTGTTCATTCGCTTCCACCCATGATTTCCTGCAATTGACAGAGAAAACCGGACAACAATAATGACACGGTTGTCGTCATTTGTGTTATTCGGAGCAATCAGAGTGGGATCGGCTGCTTGTGATCTTGCGGTTTGTCCTCGTACACCCCGTTACCCCCGCCTTGTTCCTGACGTCGGAAGTAATGAGCGTAGATGAAGACGCTGGCAGCATCGGACACAAGAGTCGTGGTGAGGTTAGAATCGACACTGGATGCCGTGTCCGTGATTTAACAGTTGGTCAGGGTAGACCTAGCACAGGATGACTTATTCCTAATGTGACTGGTGGTCAGCGTGGTTGCCTTACACGAGGACCCAGCCTCAATGGTCGAGTCGGTCAGGGTGCAGTCATCACATGTGCTGCTCGAGACAGCAGATGAGCGCGTCGGGCGACAGTCGAATTGCGACAATCAAATGCAGCTAGCCACCTTTTCACCATGACGATGATTTCTGACATGAGGTTCCAATTGACGTTGAATAGATGAGTACTTCACTGGAGCGGCAATGTCCGCAATCAGATCAATTGCACTGATGGCTCAGCTTTCCACCCCTGAGTCAGAAAGCACGAAACTTTGTACTTTTTCAACGTAGGCACTTGCAGGTACTCCAGCATGCCAAAGCAATGAAGCAGGCTGCTAACTCACACGCTTCCCTTCCCTTGCACCAGTGAGTGGGATCCCCACATAGAAGGTGAGCATATTGTACTCGTTGAGGTGGGGCGGCATTCATCACCACTCTCCTCTTCTCCAGTTTCTCGCCTCTGCGACTCTATCCGCGATTTTTGAGCATTCTTCTGAGTTTCCTCGATTCTCTGCTTCTTTGCCGCGTCCGCGATTATCGTATTTCTTGACCGCGCCACATTTGCAGCCCTATAGATGATACAGGATTATCAACCTTTTTATAACTACTTTTTCCATTCTGTCAGTCATGGTGGGGCCTGGAAATTTCCCGACGAGAAAAGTGGGGCCCGGCAGAACTACGGTTGAGAACCACTGCCGTAGGCGAACCACCTGCAATTTCCTTTCCTCATTTTTTTCGCTTATCAGCTGACTGGACTGGTTCTGAATGCTGCGAGGAGAATACAAATCAATGTCAATGTGGAAAACCTGCCCCAATTTCCGTGAATGCTGATGCAGCTAATGTTGAAGCAGCAGGCTCTATTTCAACATACACATACTATCACTCCTGCAGGGTCGTCCAAAGAGTCAGTGACGTTGTCATGCCCTTCATTTAGGTGGAAGAAACAAGTGGTCGCTTGAAACTACCGAAAGAG
This sequence comes from Neoseiulus californicus, assembly GCA_028455905.1. Classification (NCBI taxonomy): domain Eukaryota; kingdom Metazoa; phylum Arthropoda; class Arachnida; order Mesostigmata; family Phytoseiidae; genus Neoseiulus; species Neoseiulus californicus. The sequence goes on from JAMQGS010000001.1 coordinate 24,102,740, forward strand.
CTGAACTAACGATCACCATTACATTAGCTCGCGACGGCGGATGAGCCGGCAGCGAATCGATTCAAGTCTTTGGTGCAGAACAAGCTGGTTATTGGAAACGCACTGATCATCCGTTGCATGGTGCTGGGACTCGCCTTCTTCCTGAGCAGCATCCTGTTCCTGGTCATCAGGGGGAGACGTGATTCGGAACTACTGGAAGCTTTAAAGTCCTCGCCTGACATGAAAAACAGTCTGCCGAACAAAGATCCTCTGACAACAACATGAGTCGAGCCCTGGAACGGCCGCAGACCACAAGCCGTGTTGGGTACATCACCTGATTCACAAATCATGAACTCGCCAAAACTCGTTACGATCCTTCGAACAACTTGTACAGCAGAGATCGAGCTTTTTGACGTCGCTTTCTCGTGCAAACTGCAGTGCAAACACATTTTCTCTAAACCGCAACACAAAGGTAAATTACAAAATGAAATTACTGATATGGCGTTGTATTAGCTGTGTTTTTACAATTCGCTGCTGCATGACGCTGTGGAAAGCATTTGGAATCATGATCGTGGTGTTTCTCTAATCAATACCCGAAATTCATACCGATTGTTTGGACTGCGTTTCCGTTTTTGATCCAGCACGGGGCGTTTTCGCAATCCTGACCGCATGACATTGACTCCGCACCTGTCACGCTCATAACAACTGAAAATATACTTTTCACTGGAATCTTTTGACGGACCGAGCTAGTGCTCAGTCTGAAATGTGTCTGCCTGTGAGCGATAGGATATATATGATACGATGTCACATATGCGGCAGAGCGACTAGAATCGTGAATATCCTATCGCTCACAGGCAGACACATTTCAAACTGATCACTAGCTCCGTCCGTCAAAAGATTCCAGTAAAAAGTATATTTTCAGTTGTCATGATGTAGAGAGTGTCTGATGCTGAGTCAATGTCATGCGTCAGGATTCCGGAAACGCCCCGTGCTGGCTCAACAACGGAAACGCGGTTTGAACAAGCAGTCCAAATGCGCAGCGCCACGCAGCAGCAAATTCCAAAAACGCGGCCAATACACCGCCATATCAGTAATTTCATTTTGAAATTTACTTTTGTGCTGCGGTTTGGAGTCTTCTACAGAAAAGTGTCTTTTCATGATACAGGAGAATCCATATAATTCGCATCCCCGCAAATTCGAGGACCCCCGCTAGTTCGCTATTCGCACTGATTCTTCCAGAATTTCGGTTAGTTTGCCCATAGGCCCCATGTTAAACACTCCGATAATTCGCCGAATCCCGATAGTTCGCTATTCGCACACGGGATTTCAGCGTAATTCGCACGAATTCTTCGGGTGACACGCGTCATTTCTCGTCGATAGCTCGGATGACCGCCGCTCAAAACTGGTCGTGGTCTCAGGAGTCGGGCGGGCGTCTTGAAGTCTTGAATAGAGAGCCGCCTGTTTCTCTGCAAGACTACTTCAGGGTGAAAGAATCCCTCTCGATCGGCCAGTCGCGAGATCAAATCGCAGAGGAGGAGGAGCCTCCGGTTGAGATCTTGGTGGTTTCGAACCTTTTCCGTTCCGCGTTCCGCGCATCCCCGAGAGAGGTTGGTGTCTCCTTGCGCATCTCTGCTTGGGAAGTGTCCCACCTATTGTGAGAAGTTTTTTGTTGGTTGAAGTGATGATACAATTTTGGAAATGAGTAACGACCGCGCATTCATTTCGATTTCTGACTGCGACGGATTATCGTCAGTGATGCCATCAAGATCACTGACGTCTTGACAAGTTCCAAACGGTGTAACAGCGAGAACTTTGTTAGCATGACGTCGAACGTCAGGTGCAACCAAATAGAATCTCCGCATTGTGCGATATTGCTTTTCGCACCAAAAGTTTCGCGCACCCCAGGTCGGGAACCACTGGTCTAGAGCATGGCTGAACGAGTTATTTGGGCCGCCCGTTTAAACATCCCGATAATTCGCTATTCGCAGAATTTTCCAGGTTGTGATTCCCAAAAAGTGCGAATCAACGGGATTCTACTGTATCTATGATACGAAGTCACATGAGCTACTGAAGAGATAGTAATGAAAGAAAGCAAGATCACGATCAAGCATCTATCTGCCGAATCTTATTCATGCATGCACTGGTCGTGGAACAGGGATTTGTTGTCGGTCATGATGAGCAACCCACTGCTCGGCTCAACCAGAACTGACGCGTCATCCATTCGTTCCTCCCCCTCCCAGCTGGGAGTCTTCACTTTCTTTTGGCGGGAAACCGCCTCCAAGTTCGGTGGAGGTACACGCGGGTCGTAGATTGGGTTCGCGATAATCTCGGAGACGGTGAAGTCGATAAAAGTATGCTCAGGAGGGTAAGACGAGGACGTGGTGGCAGTGGCGTGCACAGGGCATGCGTCGCCCGGGGCGAAATTTATTTCGCCGCCCCAACCCTAACCAGCTCAAGTTTCTCGCCTGGCGCCTACCAAGTTTGCCTCATAATAAGGCATACCCTCAGAGGAAGACGCCCGCCTTTTCTTCAACATTCCGGCAATAAAAGCCGTGTCCCGATTATAAGCGACATCTCGAATATGAACAATATCCTGAACGAAAAGCATATCCCGAGAATCAGCTTGAGTTGGGAGAATCAGGAATCTCAGCGAGAATGCCTCTGGAAACGAACCAACGGGGGGCAGAAGAAGGAGTTCCAAACATGATGCTGCTCGAAGTCGTGCCGGAGAAAGATGAGCTTGTCGTTTTACAGTGAAGGCCGGGGCAACTCTATTCTCGGGACCTATCGTGCCGAGTTCTGACGCAAGTCTCTCATTTGATTACGCCGTTCGCAGACTCGACCATGGCCGTCATATTGAAGTTTTCGCCAGATTTATTGATGTCTCTGCTCTATGCTCCTTTCTCTCAGAAGATCATCGACCATCGCGATCGAGTGGAAGAGTCTCTGTTCATTATTCCAGGTGCAATTGCATGTTGAGGGCTGCGACGGAGGAAGTTAGTTGCATGCGTAAGCCTGTTGATTCAATTGATTACGCGCGAAGGGTTTGCTTGTTGCCGGGTGATGTGCGGAGAAGCCCCGAACCGCAGATTCACTGCCTCAGGGCAGACACGATCTCGTACATGTGACGTTTACGGCACCACTATACGAAAACACATTGGAAAGCCGGCACTACGAGACGAAGAGGAGGAGATGGCCCTGTGATTAGATTTCGAGCGGAGTGTTTCCTCCTCTCATTCATGTGAGAGAACATTGCCGCTGTGCTCAATTTCCGTGTCAAAAGATTGCGATCCCATGAGAGAAAAACTTTCATCGATTGCGACGGCAGTCATGATTATGTGGTCTGCCAGGCAGGGGCGTAGCCAGGATTTCATCTTGGGGGGGGCGGCTCTATGTTATGGGGGGGGCGATTTGATACTCTGGACACCGCGGTATAGGGAATTAACATGGGACAAAAAAATCATGGGGGGGGCGATCGCCCGATCGCCCCCCCCCCTGGCTACGCCACTGCTGCCAGGCCAGATCTGGTGATTTGAGCTGTGAGACTGATGATTTTGTATCTTTCAGACCCAGATACTGCGCTACATGACATGCAGCGGCCCCTTTGCTACTGATGTCACTCCAGTTACACAATGAAATCAGGAACTCTGATTCATAGCAAGTGTGATTCGATAATGAATCAATCTCTTACGAAATGCACGAAAGCATTGTTAATGATGACGGTTCTCTGCTGCTTATCGACTCTGGGAATTTTCTGTGCCTATCTAAGCTGTGCTCTTATTGTCAGATCATGGGGCGTTTTTGGGATTATGACTGGGAGCGTCGCAAGCACTGAGTCAGACAGATCCACAATTTGTACGTGACTCGTCTGGTTTTCATGTCCCAAGCGCGAAAGATTCTTGGGGATATAAGGTTTCCTCTACCCGTCGTCAACCCCAACCGCTCCGCGCGCAAACCTACAGTCTTCTCCATCTCGCATGATCTCAAAGCCTTTTGCCGCCACACGCTCAGATATCAACTTCCGAAGATATGGAGCTCTACCTCGCGAGATTCGCTCCCTCATCTCTGCGAAAGATTCTCACGCGAGGTGAGGAATCTGCTGATCTGTGATAGGATATAACAGTATAATTGATCTACATACAATTATTTTATTTCTATTCTATATTGTAAGAGTAACAACGAACGTCTCCCCGATCAAGCACGCACGACTTTTATTGTTCCTCAGCCGACCTTGCAGTTCGGCAACTTCGAAACGAGTGAATGTGTCGGCTTCCACAACTTCCCGCTCGAGGACCTGGCAAGGGTTTTTCCTCCTTGCCGTGCTCTCGACGTTCCGTTCTCTGGCGCGCGAATTCCATTTCTTCCCGCGCTTCCCGTGTGACTTCTCTATTCACCGCCGAGGCTTCTCCTATTCGTGTTCCTACAATATTTTTAATCTATTTGGCGTCCGCTAAGACTCTCAAACCGAGAACTCGAGCTGTGAAAACTGGTAGTTTCAAAAATAAACCAAACTCTGAACTGAACTTCGATCTCGGCCCATGTGCATCCAGAGCACCAGTCTTTCCCTCCAAACCTCAATTTCTGGGAGCTCAATTTTTCCAAACAAACATCACTGGGTTGCCCGAAGTCCAAGATATTTCATCAGGGTTGTTCGCACGTGCCTTCATAACTTTCATGAAACTCACAATAGAACGCATAATGATCAACGCTGATCTTGTCAATTTTCTTTCGAAGACAACATGCGAGGAGCAAGGTCTCGGTCGATTCTGGGAGGATAGGTTCCGAGGGTGACTCCAAGACGCGAACGGTTCCATAGAAAGTAAATCCCATGTGTGAGTCCCTGTGTCCCAAAAAAATTTACCCAAATAAGACCAGAGGTCCCGCGCTCCCCGCTTTCAAAAGACACGAGAGCGTCTGCTTTGTGAGTAAACCGGTCCCGTCGGCGAGAGGAACCGCGCTCGGGACGGTCAGGAACCCCAGATTTTTGGAAGACAGATTCACCTCAAAGCAGTGTACGGTGAGTGAACGCTATGGAGTCGCGGATTGTTGGCGTTGTGAGCATGAGCAGTCAGGTGCTTTTCTAGATCATCTCCGAGCATATCAAGCTTGAAACGGATGCTCGATATCAAGAATCTCAATCAAGCAGGTTGTTGTGTTGGGTCCAAAATACTCGGAAAGTCTTACCGGCTTCTTACCGCTCTAAAAATAGAGTGTAGTCAATCGAGGTTGTAGAAGATAGCTCACAATCATTTGCATCTCTGATTCCTCATGCGTGAGTAGAGGGTGAAGTGTTCTTGCAAGATCTCGCGGGGGAGCATGTTGGCTCAGAGTCTGCCACGTTTGGTTCTCATCCATGATACCGAGAAGCGAGAGCTCCAGACACTTTAGCCCCGGGAATTTCGACTCCACACAGGCTAGCTCGTGTCCCTCGCTTCGCTCGGGGGCCTTTAATTGCACCGAGCACCAGCTCGTGCTGGGGGGCTCAGGCTGGCCCAATGGCTCCATGGGGCCAAATTGTCCCCGGAGCCAAAATGTCTTGATTCGGCCGGGAGACCATTTGCCGCTTCACGTATATGGGAAGTTGAACTGAAACGGATTAGGACTGTCATTGAGCGTACATTATTGAAGGCTTCAGTTCGAATTTATCAATTGCAGATGTTTGGACGTGTTCTGGGAACGCTCGCCGTGGGAACCGGCGGAGCCTTGTCAGCGATTCTGCTCAAGAAGCCAGATCGCGTTTTCGCCTCATGGTCGGTTAACTACGAGCCGGTCAATCTATGGGACCACAATTGGGATTTCAGAGACCCATGTTCCTGCGTCAAGAAGCTGCGAAGCCCGGGAGACCCCGATCAACAGAATAGGTGAATAGGTTTTGATTTGCGTTCTGGGATTTCGATGATCCTGGTATCGGTCAGCGATCCGTCTCGAGGAACAATGAAAACCATGACTTCCTCCACAGACATAATGAGGAGATTGAGGCGTGCACGCCAACCGCAATCAGACATATCCTCCTCGTCAGACATGGCCAATATCACAATTCAATGAAGACAGATGCCGAGCAAACGTTGACGAAACTAGGGAGGGAACAAGCGGATCTCACCGGTAAAAGGTCAGTGACCAAACATCCCGTGAGGCTTGCACTTCGCCTCAAAGTTGTATTTATACGATTTATACGGCCAATCTATGCGATTTGTACGAAGACAAATCTTTTCCTGATTGAGCTTCGATAAGCTCGTCAAAGATTTACTGTCGAGTCTAAGTTTTCCCTCCTCCGAATAGATTGAAGCAATTGGGGTTCGACTTCAAGCGGGTAGTGAATTCGACGATGACCAGAGCAACCGAAACGGCGGACATAATCTGCACGCAAGTTTCTGCACCTCGCGAGAAATGTGATATGATACGGGAGGGTGCTCCCTGCCCGCCGGAACCGAAGCACTCCTCATGGCAGCCTGCCGACAGAGTTTTCTTCCAAGTGAGTACCTAAAAAGTTTTGTAGACGTTCGCGACTAACCCGACAAATATTTTGTAAGATATACAAAGGCGAGTCCCTTGCGATCAGAAGACAAGGATTTCAGTGGAATGAATCTGTTCTCATTTACGCAGGATGGCGCTGTCATTGAAGCTGCTTTCCGGAAGTACTTCCATCGAGCTGACCCCAGCCAAAAAAGTGACTCCTACGAGCTGCTCGTCTGCCATGGGAACGTTATACGGTAATTATCGGATCCCGATTGATACGAACAGACTGCATGTCGGCTCACCGGGGACCTCGATTCACTCCCGACCTTCGCCACTGGTACTGAGGGATAACGAATAGAGATTCGAATTTTCATGTTGCAGATATTTCGTTTGCCGAGCTCTCCAAGTGCCTCCAGAAGCATGGCTACGCTTCACTCTCAACAACGGCTCTATAACATGGGTGTCCATCCATCCAAGTGGGAGTGTAAACGTGAAATGCATCGGAGAAACCGGATACATGCCGCCAGAGAAAATTTCTTGCAGCTGAGCTCACGCGAAGTTCTAGTCCCATTAGGGAACGACGGATTCGCTCGATCCGAGCTCCAGAGTTTCCACAAGAACGAGGAGTGTCAAACCACTTAGCGACACGCAGCGCGAGGGATGATCCGCACGTCTTCCCTATGACGTGAGGTGCAATCTATGTCAATAAATGTGATAACAGCCTGTTCTATGAGACCGATTCCTCTAGTGACGAGCTTGGAACCTAGATGCATAAGATCTGCAGTTCACTGTTCGAGTTATTCCGGGCGAGACTAAAATCGCAATTCTGCTGAGCATTTGACTCCGGAATAGATAGCATCCACGATCAATTATTTTGAGAACGACTCGACTGTATTCGACCGTATCTCATGAAATGCAGGATAATTGAGGGAGGTTTCAAATTCGATCAGAACAAGAGTCTCGTGGGCGTCGGAGAGATGCGTCACTCGCTTGCACTGAACGTTTATTCGCCGATTTTCCCACCGAATCTGCTCAAAGCAAAGTTACGGTTACGGCGGATCCGGGAAAAACCTTAGGGTTCGAGAGGAATCCGATGGATCCCCGGGCTGATCAGCGGATCGGAACCGCTGGAACGCGCACATCGTCATAGAGCGTACCACCTTCACTTTCAAACTTCGAAGAAATACTCTTCTCTGGAACTCCGGAGTCCTTCCGGAGATATTCGCAGAGTTATCGCTCCCATAATGATATCATCGCGTTTTCGAGGGGCGAGAAACTATTCTCAAGTATTCAGACAAGAGAGCTACAGACAACTCCTGTGAGTCCCTCTTTTCCCTGGAAGCGACGAGGATCCTCGCTGACTGATTTAGCTTGTAGCGGCGTCGAACAACTTTTCAGAGCTAAATCATAGTTCCGTACAAGGTTCGAGATTTCATCTTAGGTCCGATTCTATTGAATTCTTGAATATCGTGACCTTACAGCTTTAAAAGTGTTCAGATCAGTCGACAACAAGGATTCAAACAAGGAAATTGTTGCGCGGCTCCACTCCGTGCCTATCATATGAAATAGAGTAGAGAGCACATTCTGACGATCGGCGATAATTCTCCAAATATGAAAGGCGTAGCAGTGATCCTCTCGGCTGTCCTGCTGATCTCAGGTATGGGAGCCAAGTCGGATATGGATCATCCCGAATGATGTAGGGCGTTCAGGATGCACTCGGAGCCCGGCGATCAGGCTACAGTCGCTTTGAGGTCTGGTCGTTTTGAATCTGACTCGTGTGATACATGTCTTTTTGCAGGGTTTGCAGCAGCCACCGGGGCTGTCACATGCAACTTCAATCGTTGGCAAGAAATGTGTGAAAGTGATTCGCTGATAAAGGTTTGCGATCCCAAATGTTTTCTCCCGTGTCCCGGACCCTGTCCAGTGACACAAGCCCAAACTCGCCGCAACTCCTAACTTGTGTGACGGGAAAGAATCGCCTGTGTCCCGTCCGAAACTCATCCTTCCACGTGTCTCCTACGTCCATTTCTGAAGCAACGGAGTCCGACCATCCCGATGATGCCGCGAATGCGTCGGGGGATCCCAATGCCATTCATCTCTCCGACGCTGAGGAGAACAGATAAAGATGATAAGAGAGCAGAGATATCGCGAGTCGCGAGCAACTCGTATGGAGAGTCGTCCAAGCCCTCCAGTCAACGAGACCCAAATGAAGATGAAGAATAGCCTGGGAGTTGGCGCAAGGCATCAGTGGGATGAGATTTTGTCTCTCGCGCTCTGAAAAAGCAATACATATCTCAAACTTTCCGCAGGGGGAGCAGCTCTCCCAAGTATGGTGCCCTTAGTGGGTCAAACCCCGGGCCTGATCCCAATCTAACCGACAGAATTCCGGAGCGGGCGAAAACTGGAAGCGTTTCAGTTTATTTGGGCACAAAATCACACGAGTCACTACGAGTTAAAACTCCATCTAGAATATATACAATTGAGTAACACAACAAATAAATATAAACTGCCTCTTCAGTCCGCTGCTGTTGTACATATTGTACATTCCAGGAATTATTCGTCTGAAAACTTTTTTTTCCCTATCAACATAAGCATATTACATTGTGCACCAAAACAGACAGGGTTCCAACGGCCGACAGAAGCTTTTGATCATCAGATGCGACATCGGATTGAGCCGAGTTCGGGTTTTTGACAATTATCACGGGATTTGGGAATCAATCCTGGGAGGGAAGAATTCCGGAGTTTGCGGCTGCACCATTCCCCTCCTGTCTCAATGAAATAATCGGTTCTAATCTCAGAAGTCCTCTTCCGTGAATGGAGAGAAGGAAAGGTGTCTCCTATCGAGTTTTGCAAGATCTCTGCACGTGTTCTCGGACAGCGGATTATCTTCCAGGTGGATCTCGCAGTCAGGATGGAGATTCTTCAGAAAGCTAGCCTCGATATCTGGAAAAGCAGGAACGAGAGTTGATGATTGGATAGCCTGGATTTGTTCGAGAACGAGTTCGAATTTGTTGGATAGGAGGATCGATTTCGAGATAAGCAGCGAGAAAGTTGGGAAGGGAGCACATGGACTCTGCGATGATATATGTATACGACGAAGCTCCGATCTTCAAATCTCAGGCAAGGTAATCGAGGGCCCTAGGGAAGTCTAGGAGCCCTTTGCATCCGTTCCCCGCTCAGTAGTAAAAAGACGCGGGCCAATAAGTCAACCTTTGTGAAACGTCTCAGCCAGTGTTTCTTTACGAGCGAGAGATGGCTCCTCTACAGCGCTTCCTTCCCGGCGTGCCCGGACGACGCTCACATCTGGTAAAGGTAGTAGTGAGACGAAAACAAAGCTAGACCACCGTTCCGGGGGCTGAGTGCAGCTCGGACAAGAGGCCTCCAAGCCCTATATATAGATCCTCAAAGTTCACAGGGTTCACAAGGTCCGTTTCTTCCTCTCGGTCCACGGAGTCCGACATGTGGACAACCGCCTCCACGGCTTCAGGTCTCTAAGCTCCCTGTGTATCATGGGAGCTTAATGAGCAAACTGGCGGATAGCTAATGGCTCCCGCGAAACACTCGCGTTTACTTCCCGAGATCAGGCCTCACTCGAAAAACTTCATCTCCCATTTGTTTCCATCTGATGCACTCAATGACGAAGCAGCCTGGGAGATGTATCGTCGACTTTTCTAGACAGTTTGGCTGCAGTTTCGAGGCTGCGCAACGAGTGAGCTGCTTGCTGCGTCTCGTGGGTGTGAGTACCAGACATGAGGCCGAAGCGCAGTTGACTTCGACGAACGAGCTGGCACGTTTTGAGAACTCTGGTCATGAGAAACATAGACTACAACTTCAAGGATCACCTAGAACATCGCTCTGAGTCCCTTTTCGGAAACTTTTCGAGGTCTCTCAATTTTCCAGCACCGATATTTGGCTGAGACGAAATAAGCTGCTCCGCTCACCGAAAATGTTGTTGCCTCGAAGGTTGAGGTAACGTAGTTGTTTCATGCGAAACACTACCCATGGAAAGGTGATGAAGTCATTATTAGAGATGTCGAGGTGCGTCAAGTGCGGCAGTTCCGATAGCTCTTCCGGCAGGTTGGCGAGTCTGTAATAACACGCATCGATGAGCGATACTCAAGACTCAAAACTTTTTCGGATGATCGATTATCAATTCGACTCCGTTAACTAGTCACAGCAACCGATTCATACTTGTTATAGGCGAGGTTGAGGCGAGTGATGTCTGTGAACTTCAGGGCCAGTTTCGGGGGAATCTTCCGAAGCCCGTTCTCCGATAGATCGCAGTGCAGCACCACAGTGTCTCGCAAAAGGAGGTACACTGCATCGGGAAACGACACCAGAGAGCACGCCGACAGATCTTTAATGAGAAATCGGAATCACGAAACTACTTCCGATGGAAGAACCAAGTCGCCATGGTTTCTACAGAAAGGACAGTCGAGAGTCCGGGTACTCTGACGAAAACGCAGAGAGCCCCGACCACAATCTAAGGGCGACTGGAGCGAGCCAAAATCAAATCGTTGAGCTGTTCTGAGACGTTGAGGTTCACAACTTTACCTAGATTCTGGTTTTCTGCCGCATTGGAAATTCTATGCACAACTTTTACGACGCCACGGCCTGCGGCACCGACGATGTCGTCAGGCCTGCGGTCGGTGATCAACATTCCGCAGCTCATTGCTCAATGAAGCAATCGGGAAAATTCACGGCAGTTCAGAGTTCTACGGTTCCTCAAGGAACGAATCACAATGTTTTTTGACTGGTTGGAGACAACTTTGACAGAGATCGACCGGCTGTAGCAGAGTGCGTCAGGGTTCAGACCCTAGCGTCATTAAAGCTCAAGCCTCCTTTCCAGATATTCTCTCTATTCGCTTAGCGCTGAACTGACGACTCTCCACACAGCTTTTACGCAGATCTCGCGACTGCGAACGAGTGAGACCGAGCGAGCGTTCCGAGAGAAACAGACATTGAGCAACCTGGGTGGAGAGAGAAAGCGCGTAGCTTACAGACAAAGCAACTTCGAAGTATTGCGCGTTGACTCTTCGACGTAGAAATAAGTCGAAGCTTGATTTACTCGACAAGGGTCTTGCTTCCTCTCTTTGTTGAATGACTCTCCCTGGAATCTTCACGCGGTTACATGGAAAGAGTCGTACTCGGGTTCTGGAGCAGAGCGGTATTACTCCCAGCAGAACGCTCGTGTACGGGGAAAACTTGGGCTAGCTCGCGCAGATCTGCTATCACTGCTCAGAGCCAAGCTTCGGGCTTCAGACGATGACGGAGTCGATATAGTCGCGTTTCCTTCTCAGAGATTCGGCTCTGCTTGCCGCGGTTAACATATGCAGAGATCCCACCACGTAACTGTTCATCATTCGGGCTTGCGAGCGGAGTTCCTCACGGTTTCCAGCACCAGGTGCATCTCAAACGCCGGTTTGGTTGGCGGGAGCCTGACTAGGGTGCCATTCTGATGGCATTCGGCGGATCTCCGATATTGCGCAAGAAGAACGCGCGAGCAAGGCACCGCGGACTACCTTGCTAGACCCGAAAATCCAGAAACACCTCGCTTGCCAACCCATGTCGACCATAGTCCACCCATGTCGACCAGGGAGGGCTCCCGAATCGCCGAGCTCCCTACTTACCAACCGTGACCCAGGGCTCTGCGATCTGAGTCATCAACGGTGTAGACTTGCTCAACCAGTCCATAAAACGTGTCAAATCACCATTCGGAATTTACCATTGCAAAGAGGGAGCTCTCAAGCTCCCTGTCGCGCCTTCAGCTGGAAGCAACAAGATTCCAGCATGGTCTCGATCATCGGTCTCTGCTTCTGAGTAACCGGACACGTGAAGTTCGCAGACTTTCTTTCTGGCCAACTCTCAGAGATTCAGATCGCACTAATGATAATCCTGTCTAATTTTAGAAATCAGGCCAATGCCCTCTATAGCTCTGTCGGATCCGCGACGCAAGACGCCCGACGCCCATTGCAGAAATCGCAGTCGAAGCGGCTATCTGTCAGGCTTCATGAAGGAGAAACTCGAAGGTTTTAGACCAGAACTGTCGGGAAATATTGAAGTCTGTAGCTCGATAACAACGCATCGGGAAAAGCGAGCGGCGCTCATCTTTCGTGTAGCTGTCTGCTTTCAGACTGTTCTAGACAATCCCAATGGGACGGAGATGCGACGCTTAGGAAGCGCGACTTCCCATAAACTCTAGCTACCATCCCAATAAAACTCAACGGCGCAGTACCGCGCCGCGCAGACCAAATCCATTGCGAGAGACAGTCCATCTCTACGCTTGCATCTAGGAATGTGTCGTCAGACATTGCGACCAGACCATTCATTTACCCTTTCGACCCGAACTCCTTGGGAGCGGAGCTCGAAACACACAGAACAACGCGCTCGGACCCGTGTTTCGTGTGCCATCTTGATGGATTCCGCTCCCCGTGAGAGACTAGATTCTAGAGATCTCTTCGTCTAGAAATGTTTGAGACCCCGTCGACAAAGAAAACGCGAATGTTACAACGAATCACCAAGCTTTTATTTGAGATTGGCTTAGATGTTGGCCTTCTGTTGAAGTTCCTTCGCCTTCGCCTTCTCGAGCTTAGCAATGCGGGCCTGGCTCTTGTTGGAAACAATACCACCACCCCAGTGCTTCCTGATTTCGTCGAAGCGCTCGTTGAAGTTGGTCTTGATAGACTCGACGATCTTGCTCAGGGATTGTTCGTCTTCACGGTTGACGTTGGTGAGGCACAGAGCGGAGCAAGTCTTCCTGCGGCACACTGTACCCAAGCGAGCCTTGCCCTTGACGATGCAGTAGGGAACTCCCATACGACGGCAAAGAGCAGGCAAGAAAATGACAAGCTCAATGGGATCGACGTCGTGGGCGATCACAACAAGGCTGGCTTTCTTGTTGGTGACAGCGGTCGTGACGGTGTTCACACCCTGACGAATGACGTTGGGCCTGGTGCCAGGTTCGTCAGCCTTGCCGGCGGCCTTAGCTTCAGCGCGAGCCCTGAGACGCTGCTTGCGAGCCTTTCGGTCTTCGGGACGGTACTTGTCGAGAAGTTTGAAGAGGTTGGTAGCGGTCTGCTTGTCCAACGTCTGGGAGAACTGGTTGATCGCTGGAGGCACCTTGATGCGCGAGTAGAGGATGGCCTTCTGACGTTGAAGTCGGATGTACTTGGGCCATCGAACAAAACGCGTCAAATCACGACGAGGCTGGATGTCCTCACCTGATAAAATCAAGGAACCGGTTAGCGGAATGGATGGCAAAGCAAACCTTGCGAGTCGACGACCAGGGTCCGGCTGACTCGGGATAACGGCGGCAAGTGACGGCCTCACCAGAAGATGTCACTTGTGTCGAGTGAAGTTATCTCAGCCTGACGCTTTCTCGAGGATGCGTTTCATTGGCCGGATAACAGTCCTCAGAGATGAGGACTTCGGGCCTAGCTCATGTTGGATTCGCAATCAACGAAAAGCCGAACTTGAACAGAAGTTCAGCTATTCCGTGAATTGGATTCCGTCCACGTGGACCGAGCATCATGGGCCTTCACTCACCGATGGAGAAGCGTTTCGGACGGCTTTCATACAGAGGATTGTCCTGCTTCTTTGCGGCGCCTTTACGCTGCGAGAGCGGCGCTGGGGCGATCTTCTTCTTGCCCTTGCTTTTAGCTGCTGGAGGCTGTAATGTGGAATCGAACGAAACGCGAGTTAGCGAACCGTTCTCAGGGACTACGGGTTGGAGCTCAACTTATGACAACCCATATGTCGGCTATAATCAGACGTCAAGTTCACATCCGTTTGGGAAGCTCAAGTTTGAACTCCAATCAGGTGAAGAGATTCAATGTACATCACGAATAGAAAAAGTTGGCTGCCGGCAGAAAGTCAGCCGCATGCAATCCTATGTTCCTATCAGAAATCGGGAACATTCCGATGGTGCAATCCTCACGGGAATCTATGAGATACGTCGCTGTACCGATAACTCACCATTATGAATATGTTTCAACACCGGCCTCGAAGGAAACAATCCTGATTTACACGGATTTCCGCAGCACACCACACTCGTGGCCAGAGCTGCAGCCGAAAAGGAATATCGTCTACAATTCGGCGGCCATGTTGGCGTGCCGATGCTAGCGTCCTCTGGCGTTCGATTCAGCTCCGACAGTGGAATATTCGTACTTTTCGGGAGGATCGATCATTGAAAGGCTCCGAAAACTCACGGAATATTGATTCTCCCAGACTCTGGTTTGTCTGATCAGTTTGGGACGAGCTGTGGATGCCGGATCCGGGGAGCTCATTTCTTCGGACACAGCGTTCGTGATCTGCTCAGCTACACAACAACACACCGGTCATCGGGTGTAGGAATCAGCCGAACTGAGTACTGCAGCCGATCGTCGAGATGTTTGAGCGGAGCTTTTCTAGAAACCACGAACTCTGTTAGTAGTATCCCATCAGCTGGAACATCAAGTCCGCATCAGTCATCACCAGAGAGAGGATCCGCGTGTGCATCTCTTCCCTCGACACTGGTGATCACCTGGGTCTACTAGATCAAGAGGTTTGTGAGACGGCCTTTGTTGCGAATATTGTTAGAGAGTCAATTCATGGAATCGACATCAAGTTGGTCCACCACCGTCCGTGACCCCTCGTTGGGCTCACTCGGTTCGATACCCTTTAGATTTGATGCTGAAATACATTCTCTCGTTCTGAAACGCGAGCTACTGAGAAGGCTAAGGCTGCAAGTTGAGATTGTCGGTGTTGCTCAGGCTATTCTCGCCGATTGCGAACAAGCTCACCGGATGAAACCCAAGATTATGTGACTCCATTTGTTTGACAATAAGTAGTGTCGCAAAGTTTCTGCAAGCTCGGCCAACGGTTGTCGTCTTCCAGTACTCGCACCGGACGCTGCAGTTCGACTCCCAGGACTCCAACCGGCTGCCGAGAGCGGATCTCGGAGAGACTCACAGAGATGTCGGCGATTGAGGTTCTTCGACAACTGTACGAAGATGGACTCTACGACGATCTTGAAATTCTGGCTTCGCTCCTCCTCACGGTGGACAGGAATTGTGACGACGTTTTGATGCCCTCGCACCGTTACCAAGCTCTTGTGTGGTACGGTGACGTGCTCCGGGAATCTAGACAGTTCAAGAAAGCCGAGCTTATGTACGAGCAGGCACTCCAGCTGAAGCGATCCGTAGTGCGCAAGAGGCAACACGAAGACATCACAGCGCACGCTGAGGTTCAGTTCAGAATCTATCAATGTCTGCTGGGCCGGAAGGAAATTCGTTTGGCGACGAGCACACTGGAGAATATCCCTCTCAAGCAACGAACTCCGAGAATGAACATGGCGCTAGGGAAGCTCTACCAAAGTCAGGGCAATGATAGAGGTGCTATCGCATGCTACAAAGACGTCCTCAAAGTGAATCCGTATGCGATCGCTGCAGTGACGTCGCTTCTCGAATTGAACATCAAAGCCGCTGATGTTTCTTCGATAATCACATCGAAGGGCTTGCATGTCACCATGGAATGGTTACCGGCGTTTGTTGCTGCCTGCGGTGACTTGCATTCAAAAAACGCATCAAAAGCACTCGAAGCTTTCCAGGCTCTCGATTCTTCCCTCCAACTGAAGGACAGCTTCGATGTCAATCTGATGATGGCCAAACTGCACTATTACCAAGGCGAGAACAACAAAGCCCTGGGTGCGTTCGAACGCGCCGTGAAAGCGGATAAGTACCAAGTGAGAGGAATGGATTTGTACGCAAGTCTTCTGATGCGCGAGAAGCGCACGAAGGAGCTCGAACAGTTAAGCACGCATCTTCTGTCGCTGAGCGACTCGATGCCAGAGACATGGGTGGCTTTGGGCTGCCTCTGCCACCACCGGGGTAAAGCCCCACGAGCGAGGCACATGTGCGAGAAAGCTCTAGAGATGAACCCGAAACACGTGAACGCCATAATCCTCAAAGCAGAGATCCTCTTCGCCATCGGAGAATACCAGAACGCAGCCAGCACGTACAGTGAGGCTCAAATCATAGCGCCTCATCTGTTTGAGCCGTACAGGGGCCAAGTCGCCTGCTACCTTTCCCAGAATCGTTCCTCCGATGCTCAAACAGCTGCCACAAACGCCATACGACAGTTGGGACAAAGTCCCCGGACGCTCACATTGAAGGCGGCCGCGCTAGCGAAGAACAATCAGATTGACAAAGCACGCTCCTACCTGGAAAGAGTCTTAGCGCATGACCCCGGTTATCTTCCTGCGATATATGATCTCGCTGAAATCTTGGATCAAACGCGGAACTATCAAGCAGGAGTACAGCTCCTCAAAGATAAGTTACAGCTGGTTGGCAGCACTTTGAAGCTCCATCAGATGTACGCCGAGTTCCTCCACAAAACCAACGAGCCCGAGCAAGCGCTCTACCATTACGGCATTGCCTTGAATCTTGATCCGGGCAACGCTCAAGTCAAGAAAGGAATTCAGCTCCTGGAGCAGGCGAATCCGGGGGAGCAAAACGATAGATATGACATGGAAATGGACGATGATCGTGAATCCGAACCGAATAACGAGGACAGCGAGCCCGATGGCGGCTGGAGTGACGAGTTCTGAGCTTGGATTAGTGGACGTTGTGAAAATGATCTGTATAAAATCGACATAATGCAGAGAGAGTTATTTAAAATATGAAATGATATATTTGTACAGTAAAATATCACAAATCGTATGGTTCACTTGTCTGCGATTTTGAGATCGAATAATAAAGAGAAAGAATCGTTGATCAGGAATCTTCATCGATTGACCATCAATGCATACGAACGATTTGATCCTTGGGGCCACCGTGAAACTCCGTGCAACGTAGTGATCCCCCGCAGGCCCTTGGCTCAAATTCAGGTCTGAAATCTATTTGTGGTTCCAGATTCCGTCTGCTGAAGCCGTCACAAAATGTCACAGCCGAAGCCTGGAGGTGGAAGTACAGCGGCTCGAGATAAGGACGCGCTGCTTAAGAGCTACCAAAAGCGGTTGAAAGACGACATCCGTGCGATGATCGACAATTTCCAAGAGATCTTGAAGAGTAGCAAGGTGCCGAGCGCCGATGAGGAGGGTCAGGTTCTTCGGCAGCTCCAGTGCACTGAAGATCAGTACGAAATGAGCGTTCGTGCCGCGAATATGATTCGCGCCGGAGAGAAGCTCGTCCGGCTGATCGCGGATATAAAGCAATACCTCATACTCAACGACTTTCCTTTCATCAATGACTCGATACAAGCATCTGGCCAAAAGTGAGTTTCAATTCGCTCGGGGAGCCTCGAAAGAAGAGCATTCATCGGTTGCCGTGTTCTAAGACTGAGAATTCCGTTCCAGGTTCTGCACAGTGCAACAAGAATGCGACCAGCGTCTGATGGCTCTACGCGACGACATGGCGTCTGAACTTTACGAGCTGGAGGAAGAATATTATTCCTCTGTTTACAAAACCCCACCCAATAAGTAGGGCCTGGTATCTCTTTCAATGCCTAATGTTTTCTGTTTATAAATGTCTCGTGTAAAAAGAGTTTCGTAGTAGCCATCAACTTGTACATTAGCCGGGATGTGTTCCAGAAGAGAGCGAGCATATGATGGACGAAAAAATAAAACATGAAGGTTTCGTGGCAGATGGTTTTAATGCTGCACGATCGAAAAGGAATCACACATGCTCTTCATCATGTTTCTTTTCAAGTTTTTCTCTGTCCATTCCATCATTGCACACATCAGTTCGCGGGTAATTCTATCTCACAATTCATCTCCGTAGCTGATCATCGATTATGCCTTGACAGAAACCATTCATTGTCTTTCAACCTTTGTTTTCGCCGTCACTTTCTCTTTTGCGTCATTCAGCTCACTGAAATCATCTATACTTAATTACCTTCAAACTTTGTGGGAAAAAATTGAAAACATGTATGACACAATAATGATCATAGAGTAGCCTCCACAGGAGGGTGAAAATGTAGCGAGGAATCACAGACTTGACTTCAAGTTCTCGGCTAACAGACAGTCCCTCATCTCGTCGAGACTCTCCCTCAGCGATGTTTTGAAAGCCTCGATGTCTGTGGTCGAGCAATCTTTGAAGTCAGAAATCCCGAAAATGATGTAGTTGTTTCCCGGATTATAGCAGCAGCCGTATCCGTCCGGGACCAGCGGGCCGTAGAACATAACTGATCGAGACTTCGCCGCCACCTGCAGGGAAGAATAGTTGCAGGTGCTTTATGCAAACGGAGTACTGGAGCCTTATTTCCGCTGTTCATCTGCACTAGCTGGCTCTCCACATGGAACCAACCTGACTTGTAGACAGCTTGAAATGCGTCGACAGAACCATACTCTTATCGAAGAAGAAACCTGGGATCTGTTCGCCGACTTCGGCAGCCATCCGTTTCAT
Organism: Neoseiulus californicus; assembly: GCA_028455905.1. NCBI lineage: Eukaryota > Metazoa > Arthropoda > Arachnida > Mesostigmata > Phytoseiidae > Neoseiulus > Neoseiulus californicus. Next base: position 24,121,555 of record JAMQGS010000001.1, read on the forward strand.
TCCGAAGAACAAGCGGTCCACACCGCGACCCCCGACAGCCTACAAGAATGGTTGAGGTTCAGTGATACCTCCACGGAAGTAGAATCCCCGCAATCAAAAATCAGATGTAGCCCGAGTATGAAAAAGTCTCTTGGGATTTTTTTCTTTCGGGGAGGTTTAGGAGCCTACCGCGTTGGTGTATTCCTTATGAGCTTGAACAGCTTCGCGCATAGAGTTGACTTTGTCTTTGACGTCGGCTTGACTGTTGAGCACGGTTTTACAAAAACGAACGCTTTCCTCTGAACAACTCCGGATGGTCTCCGTCCGTCCACCGAGGAAACGCCTCAAAGCTGCCGTTTCATAACAGGCACCCGGCGCTTTATGAATCCTTCAAGGTTGGATAATCAGCTGTTTAATGCACGAAATGTGGAATATTGCTCATTGTGCTCGCCTGGAGAGATGAGGAGCATGAGAGGCAAAAAACTTGGGATTCTCACCGATAGAAAGCCAACTGGATTGCCATCTGGATGAAGCTATCTGGACTGAGATTGCATGATTTAACGAAGTCTTTTCCATATTTTCCGTAAGTGTATACTGACAGCTCTAAATTGTCAACAAGCTTCTTCAATTCAGCTGTCGCGCTCTCGATATCTCGGTCAATCTGTGCGGATTTCAGGAAACGATACTTATTCTATCGCAGTAAATATGCGGGTTGGCACATGTTGACTCCATATGATTCGCCGTCGTGGTATTTTCCGGCATTTATGGTCGGAGACGGTTTTAAGCCTCACCTGGACATTTGTCGTGAATTGCAGTGCTTCGGGCTCGGCAATACTCGGCTCTGGCGGAACGGGCCAGATAGAGGCTTGCTTGACGCAGAAATCTAACAATGCAGCAACTGGAGGTCCTTCAGCAGGGGAGTGCTCATATAATATCCCGACATTACCCTCGGCGCCTGAAATACCGATATCAGAACTCTCCTCCCTCAAATCGGATGTCCTCTGTCAAATTCAACTCCCTGGCTGCTCATGCGATTATTGGAACTCACCAACGATGAGCTGTATACATTTGTCACACCAACGGTTTGCTGCATTTTCACCGTTTTTGCCACCAACCAGGAGTTGCTTGGGAGCCACCGAATCCCACGGTGTTTTCTCGGTAAGTGGATCGTCGATACACAGAACGACAATGGCGTTCCTGGGGCGGAACGAAAACTTTGAACATGTTTTCAGGGGCACCCGAAGGCGTGAGCCTCAATCAGCTTCTGATTGCACACTATTCATATAAACTGAAGAACTTACCTCAACTCTTCCAGTGCTTCCTGGTTCTTCTTGTTCGAGGAGAGGTTCCTGAAGGTTTCTGCCCAGGAATCTCTATGTCTGGTCGTCAGGATCCCAACCTTGTGGGTACAATGATAATTCTCACTACTGTTATCTCACTGATCCCCGCAATATGTATCGGAATTCTTCAGAAGACTCCCACCTGTGGACCTCTGCCTTTCATATGGCTGTCATCAACTAGGTCATGCAGCTGCTGGAGTATTTGCTCTGTTCGTAACTGCGTGTTCCCCTCGTAAACGTTCACTTTATAGAAATTTCCTTGATATGCCACAACGATGTGCCGGCTGGATCTGTTGTTGAAGAGCTCGTCAAGAGGAATGTGCGGCTCCCGATGGGTCCCCAGGATGTTCATGTACTGCATCATATCCAGAGGAGCGTTACCTTGGACTTCCGTCGACATCGTTTCATTGTCGATCTGAGCCTACCGGGAGGAATGAGTCTTCTGAGGGACTGAACAACTTCGTCAAACTTTCAACTCCCCCCCCCAGCGCATTCCGCCAGGTTAGCGATTTCCCCTTCCCTTATCCGCCGCATGGCTTACCTTGAAATCGAGAACAGCTTGAACGAGAGATGCAGCGTACGATAGTTGATCTTTCAAACCCTTGAAGTCTTGACGCGGCATTGCCATTCCCGGCGAGCTGTACACCTGGCATGAAGGTTCCCGATCAAACGATTATTATCAGAGGACTAGATGAGCAGCAACTCTCCCGAATGTTCCTTCAGGATTTGTCTCGGCGGGTCTCCGATAAACCTTACCACAAGTGGGTTCCTGTAGCCTAGGTACGCGCCCTCCAACCACCAATCGGACATCCAGTTGTCTCTTTCTTCCGCTCTCTTCTGAAGCATCTTGTGGAGCTTTTCTCCGACACCTCCGGGAGCAATCAGTTCATCAGCTAACTGAGGAATCAAGGTTTGCTTCAGCGCTACGTTCGTAGAGGTTTAAAGATGTCGGGCTCTTATTCGGAAAGCATGGATCTTGAATATATTGCCCGACCTTCTTTGTGGTTGCCATCTCCGCATCGTTGATAAAGGGTCTGACGCTCTTCAGATACTTGTCGATAGTTTCTTTCAGGGGTGGCACCGGCTGCTTCGGGAGCTCTGATTGCCGGGAGAGCATGTCCCCCCTGACGGTATCCGAAGCCGTCCTCGCCAGCATGAGGATCGACTGGAAAATATAGAGATTCCGTATAATCCGTGAAACCTAATACCCATCTTCTGGCGTCGTTCGGAGAACCGTAGCGGTGACAACACAAGTACCGTCGATACCCCTTGGTTTTCATGAGTTCGTGAACGAATTGACAGCTCGTCTACGTCAACTTCCATCACTCACCGGGACTTTTTGAACCATGTTTAAAACCTAACACAAATTCCTCTAAATCGTGGAGCCTCTGGAGGAAGTCATAGTGTGATCACCGAATCTTGACAAGCACAAGATACCAGTCAAGGAGCTAGCGGTGCACCAAATCCAGTTTTTGAATAACAAACCTTGTCTCCCTGAATCCCTCGTCTGAGAGCATTTTTACTGAGGATTTTGTAAATCATCTTGATTTTGAGTATTCTCCGCTCTCCGAGCAACCCTCGACAAAGAGAGATAGCTCCCGGATAACTTTTTTGTTGATGGAACGAATCTTGAGTATCGCGAGTGACCTCGCACAGCTGTTATTCGAACAATGTTTATTTGTGCCAAACGATCTCCCGAGCCCCAGAGGATAGCTCAGAGTATCTCTTGTCACTCTCCCATCACCATGGATTCGGACCAGAATCTTTGAGGTTTTATCGCCAAGGATGAGACTTGAATCCGGAGTGGAGCTCCAGAAGAGCCGCACAGCTCGATTCGAAATTGTGCCGCGTCTCGTTTCCCATCGCGAGCGACGCGACGGGCGAGAAGAATCCCGAGAGTGGGGAACGACTTTCCAATGGAGTGAAAGAAAGGAAACTCGATGATAGAGTGTACGGTCTTTGAGCAAAGCGCTCGACAAGCAGGTGTCGGAATGTTCCTGCTTGCGCATCGAGACTTGGCGGTACGACGTTGATGATGATTTTTGGCGGCTTTGAGGCCTCCTCCCGGCAGCGTGAGAGGCATGAACAGCTTCCTTCATTCTTCCTATCTCGAAGGCGGAAACCTCAGAAGCAGCAACGCCACTACGCCTCGTTTTCAGAAGTCGCCTCTTTCTTGCGCTCGGACTCGGATGACAGGGGTTCGGAAGGGCCATCGTATTATGCTTGCCGCCTGCGAACGCGGCAGAACCGATTGCGGGTTTCTCATATCCAAAACCGGACATTCTCATGAGACTCGTGGCCTATGTGGAGCCGAAGTATCTTCAACTCCGTAGATACACGATGTTTTCGGTCCTCCAGCCTGATAACAGATAACCAGCCGGCCTCCGGCCGGCTGGCGCCAGCCGCCCCACCTGAGTTGTTAGCACTCTGTAGGAGTTGATGCAGAGTGTTCCGTGTGTTTATTTACTAAGAATGGTGTATTTCTGATTGCTCAAAAATCTCTTTGTACACCATGTCATTGTATACTTGAGTGTTGGGGAACATTCGTAGTCTATCCGGATGTTCGACTCTGGAAAGCGCCGTGTAGAGTTGACCGTGACCGAAGACATATCCTGGTACGTAGATACCGACACTTTCAAAGGTCCGTTCTTGAGATAAATAAAGACTGGGAACATGCTCAATAGTCACTCCAACTGTTTTTCCCACCGCGTTTTCCGAAGATTTTGATCCGGTTCACTGGGGTTAATTGTGGTGAACCGCGGGTTATTCTCCAAGTTTGCGGCTATTTGCGGGGTCTAGTTGATGGTCATGGCGAATGCTACGCGGATGGGGGATGAGCGCCTTCGTAGTCTGATAGGCGCGGCGTCCCAATACGCAGATGATGGAGTGTCTATGCAGTGTTACGACCGTTGTTGACGTGTACGTTTCTCATGAGCATGACGATGGCACCTCGCTTTAGACATGAGGCGGGAGCCCTGGTGGTGTCTGGCTGTTCAGGTACTTGAGTCGGACTTCCGTCAAACTCTTCTAATTTTTGAATGCGAGAACTGAGTGCACCATGTGCAGGCCTGTATGAAGCTTTCCGCGAGAGTTCAACGATCCGACGAACGGAGCTCTCTCCAACCTGTTCAAACCGCGAATAATGACATTTATGTATACAGTTGATCCCCGTTATTTGCGGTTCCCAAAACCGCATTAAGCGGGAGTCGGCCAGAAAGCGTCTTAATTGGTCTCAAAGTTCTTGAGCACGGATCAAGGTCCTACCCTGCCACATTCTGAGTGGTAATTGGGGCTTCCCATGAATCTGGACCTCCTTGGCCAAATCGAGACACATTCGAGCGAAGGGAACAGTTGAGCGGATGCAACCGGTTGGATTCCCCGTAGACATTTGAACGTGGGCACATTGGAGCGAAGATTTCCCTCAAATGTGCCCTCCGCTCAAATCGGGCAACATCCCCCCGTTCGTACGGGGAAAATCGTTCCCTGTGGTTTCAGGAACCGTTTAGAGAGGGGATCCACTGTATGACTACACAACGTTCTCTGTACGATGACTGTACGACATCTTGAACCGTTGGCGTCATGGAGCGTCGAAAGGCGGGTTCGCAATGGTGGGGTCCGGTTGCATCGGTGGCGCTCGTTATCGATGTCGTTCCTTCTGTCCTCCGCGATTGGCGTCACCATCGGTGGAGGGCTCTGTCTGAACCTTGCGGGACACAGAAACCGAAGCGAAATCGTTGTTCCCAGGTACTTTGAAAACACGAATGGTGGAGCGCATTCGTTGTCTCAGTGGAATGGGTTTGCAGATTGACGGCATAGAGGACGGTATATATGGCATTCCAAAAAAGTGGAACTCGGGATTCACCCTGACGCAATTAAACATTGAAGACGTGGTCTGAATTTTGGATTTGAGACAGGGGTACCTGTGCGCGGTATGTTGAGGAGAAAGGACATGTTCGGGGGAGTCACAGGATCGGTAATGACGTCACACATGGACACTTGACGGCCTGACGTGACGTATTGGGTGTGAGTTGGATGACGGAATTTGTGTGAGAGGCTAAGGACAGGCTACGGCTGCGCTGGACCAAGTTTCAAAACTGTAGGACCTTTTCTTCGGGCACTTCCCGTAGACTTCAATAGTGCAGACATTTGCAGCGAGAGCCGCTTATTTTAGGGTGGTGATGGTGATAGTCGGACAAAACCGACGATAACGAAAAACTTCATGCTGCGCTCATTTCGTTCAGCGGTAATTTGTGTGGACGATACAAATTGGTTGTGGCATACTGTTTCAGACCTGCAATCCGTACCAAAGCTTGTCCGCTTCCATAGCGGCGAATCTACAAATCTGAGAGGAGGTATAATCTCGCCGTCCGTGCCGGTTCCCCAGACAGATGAAAACCTCCGGACGACGCTTCACGTTTAGGTATTTGAAATAAAAACTCGAAAGGTCCTCGACATCAATATTTATCAATAACCGGCTAACTGATGCCGGGAAATAAGTTCTATTTCTTGGCTCGAAGTATAAGTATAAACTCGTCGATTCTATTTGCGATTGGTGCTGTTTTTGGCTTCTCGATGGCTTTTTCCCGTAGGAGATGCAAGCATTCTAGGTCTCTCTGCTCCAGGGCTAACTGTGCTCCTTTCAAAATGTCGCCATCCGTGTACCTGGAAGGATAGTTCGATGCGTCATCGCTTACTCAGCTGATTCCGGTTGTTGATGCGTGTGGAGAGGGCATTCACCTTACCTTAGCACATAGTTGACCTTTGAGTCCTCCTTAAGTTTCAGGATGTACTTGAGTGCTTCTTGTTTATTGCTGGCCTTGAAGCACAGTTCAGCAAAACCCTCGAATCCGATCAAGGGGATTCGTTTCTGTTTCGAAAGCTTCTCCAGTTCCTCCCAGTCTTGTTTCCTACAGAACGATATGTATTCTGTCAATCCTAAACTCTCTTGGAATGTATGGCGGAGTCGAGAACGAACTCCTACGGAATCGAAAACGATCCCCGAAGATTCAGGAATCGCGAACATATCCGATAACGTACCCGGCGAACACCTGGGCTCTGAGCCACATCCACCGCTTATCGTTGACGGCAAAATCTTTCTTGAGATCCTCGGCTGCCCGATATTCTCCGACCTGATTTACAAAATAAATCGATTGAAGCTTACAACGAACGTCCGTGGATTCCGTGTGACAGGAAGATATCTTATGTCTCAATTCCGTGATAACCAACCCGTAGGAGAAGCATGATCGTCTCGTTCAGACTCTTCCCGAAGAATTCGTGCGATTTGGTCTTCTGTTCCATCTTTTGCTGAGTGGTGAGAAGTTTCACATGCAATTCCATCTGTCTGGCCGAAAACTCATCAGGTACTCTCCGGAAGTGCTCCGAGGCAGACTTGAGAAGCGCTATTTTTTGCTCTCGCTGATGCGTGGCAGCCGCATCTTCCATCTGTAAGGGGAGCCGAGCTGATTACCGCGAATTTTACGGAGTGAGGCATGAGTCGAGTGAGGTTCCAAAACGCTCGTGATCGCGGGTTCATAATTGCGAAGTAGGTCTGAGGGGGAGCACTACCTTTATATGCGCCATCGCTGCATGATCGTCCTCTTGATCAATCAGAGTTTCCAGGCTTTCGCGATTCGTCTCTCGGCACATCTTGAGGTACAGGTTCAGTGCCACCGGAAACTTCCGAAGATTGAGGTTGAAGGCGGCCGAAGCGTGATCCTAGAATGCAAGATATTGTTAACTGGATACGACGAAAAGTAGGATTGGGGATTGGGCCTATGCGGTTGGTGAGCGTAGGGACGCCCCGGCTTCTTCAAGTTCGAACCTTCATATGGAAGATCGCTTGGTAAACGAGGTCTGCATCGCCGCTCTCGATAGCCTTGAGCAGAGCGTCCTCGGGCTTCGTCAACTTCAACAGTAGAGGAACTTGTTCTGCTGCACGTGGTTCAAAGTTCAGAAGCAGGACGGCCAAGTCTTTTCGACCTTCATCGGCTGCTCTGTTTGCAATCTCAGAGTACTGTATGGCGGGAACGTTTGCGAGTCTTTCTCCGATAGCCTGTGAAGATTTTAACCTTCATTGAGAATATTCCAGATGCAGATTCGCTGATGGAGCACTGGAAGATGAATGCTCCCTAGAATCTGATTGGCTAGAATGGATCCTCACCTTTGCAACTTCTTGAGTTTTCAGATGTTTCTGCTCGACTTTATAGCACGCCCAATGAACCAGAATCTTATTTTCCATTCCGAGCTTCAGGAAAGATGAAATTGTTTGAGCAACCGGCCAGTGCTGTCTTACGATGAGACGATCAATTACGACACGTTCTCCAAGAGCATCGAACTGCCTGGAATCCGGGAAATCTCGAGTTTTACATGAGCCCTCACGTGACTTTCCACAGCACCATGAGCCATGAGCATGAGGTATCATGGCCACGCGGGAAACTTATTCGCATTCCAGAGTCGTACTGGAGCAATACAAGTGAGCACTCACCGGAAAGATAGAGGCATCCCGATTCCGGGACTCCGAATGGCGTTAAGAACTCGAATTTTCTTACACATGTTGACATATTCATCAGGATTTTTCTGTTCACTCTGGAACACCTTGCCAAACGACGCAGCCTTGAGGAGCGCTTTTTGTGTGACCTAAAAATTCGGAGAGGGAAATCGGAGTTCATTTTTCGGAATCGGGCCAAGTGACAATGTCTCCAGTGTGTGCTCATCAGGAAGCTGAATCCCATTCGGTTTTTGCCGCCAATCCGCTTGGCAACCAACACTGTCAAAAAAACTTGAAGTCGTTGCACGGGAGAACATCAGAGAAAAACGAGGAGCGGAGGGGCCTCAAGAGAAGAATGGACTGCTTACTTCATCCCACTGATGTCCGGCTGCCCGAATGCACTGCTCAACCGCGACGTCCAACTGATCGTCTTCTTTTATTGAGGCCAAATAATCGTCAGCGGTGTGCAGGTGTTTTCTGTAAGCCTCCGAAGCTTCCAGAAGAAGTCGGCCGGGTGCGAAAGACCCCAACTTACATACGTCGTTGACTTCGTTCGGTACCTGAAGTTCGCAGGAGAAGAATCAGACCACTTAACGTGCAGAAAACTCTGAATCCCCGTGGAAAATATCGCTCCTCATTTGGGCACCCAACCCCAAGTACGCGATGGGTTGGGGAAAAATCACGAACCTTATGAAGAAGATATTGCCGAGTGTTGGATATGATTCGACAACCGTCCGGCTCAGCAACGACATGAATGGCTTCATCGAACGCGTACCGCATATCCTGTTGCTCGAAGCCAACTAGAATGAGCATGTTGTTCCAGGTTGCAACCACGGCCTCTTTTCCACACCAGACCATCGATTTCGGACGACCTCGGTTCCTGTGGGGTGGAATGAATCATCTCGTCGTTCAAATCATATGATCACGATAAGTCTCTTGCGCCCTCAGTTCGGATATCATTTCTCTCAATAGTTTTCGCCGGACTCACTTCGTGTTGTGCTCGCTCTTTTTCATACTCAAATCCGACAGACCCATCCAAACGGCTCCAGTGTCCGTAAACAGAGCCAGCTGGTGCTGGTTGAATGACAGACACATTTCCGTGATTGCCGTGATACCAGAATCGAAGTGAACCTACGAAGGAAAAGTCGACACTGATTCTGAGACCTCGATCTAGCTCCCGGAGCTTGTTCAAAGAACGTTATGCCAACTTCACTCACCGAAACTTGCCGCGAGGATCTCTCGTTCACGTCGAGGATGTAGATGAGGGTATCTTTCGCAACTATGATTCGTAGGTTCTCCGCAGTAGAGACGACCTGTGGCAAAAAAAAAGTCGCATTCATGACCAGAGGAAGTCTCCTCATCGAACCTGTGGCCCATCGTGTATCGAGCAATTTACGAGTAGGTACGACCTGCCAGCAGGAGGGAGGCGAATCGAGCCCGATATCTTTCAAGGCATTCGTCCTGGGATCTTGCAGCGATTTGACCAAGAAGAATCTGTATGCAGCAGTCAATACAGCGACGCCAGTGCTCCCGTTGTGTCGGCTGTTGAACACCTGAGGTGGGACAGAAATAAGCGCTCTTAGCACAAGACGTCACGGTGTGAAAATAGAGGGGAAAATGCCTCGGAGACTAGCTGAGCTCATCAATACGGTCGGAGTCTCCCTCACGAGAGGACAACGCACCCTGGAGTCGATGACGCCGAGGTCCTTGGCTTCCTTGCCAAGTGTGAATGAGTTTTTAACTCTGACCACATGAGGGTCCAGAGGAAAAACGTGCACAGATCCTTCAGCGCCGACAACTACCAGCTCCTCGGATGCAGACCACCCGAGGCTGGACACTGCACCACCTTCCCATCTGGATGAAAGAAAAACCTGATCAGGACTCTGGCCTGGAGAAGCTACAGAAGGCTCCTGGGAAGTGACCGGTGATTGTCGATCTAGCTGATGGTCTACCTGATATTCTTGATTAAACCCCCGGCCGCTGAGAAAACTTGGATCAGTTCGCCATGTTTCCCGACTCTGTCGCTCCGGAGCAGCGCTATCGCTCCACCAAATGGCGCAACCGCAACCATGAAATCTGCAGGGATTAAAAAGAATTCAGCATGAAACCTCAATCTTTGAATCGTTGCGAGTTCCGCGATCAGGTCGTGGCATGAATTTCGCAAACCTTGCAGATGAACCGGCGACTGAGAATGCCACTGCATGTCGTACAGTTCAAGCTTTCTGTAGTTAGTATCCGCTCCCAACGGGCTCCAGCCTTGCGTCAGGAGCGACGAAAGAGACATCCCGCCTTCGAACATTCGGAACTTCACTCCGGCGCGATCGTTGCCTCGGTAGTTTTTCGTGTCGAGTTTTCTGTAGAATGGGGAACTCCCCCACAAGCTCCAAGGGACTTCCTATTCACTGGTCGATGGCTTCCCACGGCTTCGTGAACATCACCGAACAGAGGAAAATATCATGAGGATGAAGTCAAGCGAAAACCAGAAACTTCAGCGGATACTCCTACTTCTTAATCATATGGCTCTGTCAGATATTCGTCTCGATGGCGGTCGCCGTTTTGGCATGAACGCATTGTTCAAGAGTGAGACAACAAAGGGCTGCCGGAGCGGAACTACAGACCCTACTCCTCATACACCTGGAAGTTAGCTCTGTGCTTTGAACCGAACTCCCTAGGGGACCTTCCGACGTGATCGATGAGCCCCAAAAGCAACGCAGCATCATGCTTGTCCGTCCATCCATTTTTCGGGATTGGCTCAGCCCATCTCAGGTTATCAAACTGGGTCAAGCCTGACAGGATGGCCTCGTCGCGAGCGACGCGCGATCGAAATCATGGCCAATCGCATCTAGGGAACGATTCGATCTGTTAAACTTCTGAATATTCAAGCATTGACTCATGAAACACAGAGCCGGATTGTGTAAATTGGAGGAATGCGCAGATTTCAATTCATGCGGCTGCGGACGGGGTAGAGAGATTGACAGGAGATGAATCTGTTGTCCAGTCAATGTCAGCGGGATTTCTGGGACTCGACTACGCGAGGTAGATTATCGCGAGTCTCTGTGAATTCGGATCATCCGAAATTGAGCCGGGAAAATGCGTGAAGATGCGTATGTCACCGAGTCCAGGATACTATACGGCGGTCGTTGCCTGGTTACGGGCGTAACATTTCATCGGCTCTCCGACGCGAGCTCGGCGAGTTTATGAAGATGATGGAGCTACATAAATCCGTGTTCTGAGAGGCAACTATCGAGAGGTGTACGGTCGATGAATGGTTCTTGAGATAGTGCTTCTGTAAACTCTCCCTCGTTTCCTGACAGGGGCTCGGATAACTCGGGACTGATTGCTCCGAACCCGAAATGGTCACAGTGCATAACCGGTCGAGTTCTCTCTATGTGTATAGGAGTACCTACTGCTCCGCTGCGCTCCTCTTCCTGATAATCTTATATGGATGTGTGCTTGTACTCCCAGCTATCATCGTTCATCGAAGCTATGGTGAGTAATCATGATGAATTCCAATTTTCCGGCCAAGATCCCGATAAGTGATACACGAGGAAGATGGAAACAAGCGCACATGCTCGATATCGATGCTCCCGGACATTCAAGTGCTGGTTATTCAATTCGACGTAATCATCGGATATCGCATCACTGGAATTTCGAGGCTATCTGGTTCTCGTGCAATGAGCGTCATACCAGAAGAGGCTCGACCGACTTCTCCGTCCGTCGTTCTGCCACTCAGCGTCCCCTCCTCGCGCATCAGGACAAGGATTGAGACTTCACGCCGCAAATTCCGCATGGGACCCGATTGCCTAATTTCCAACCGACGCCGAGACCGTCAATCGATTCGCCTCGACTTCATTATATCAAGGAATCGACATCCCGAATAATCTTGGCAATCATTTGAATAGATTCGAGAGTTCTCGTTCCCGAAAACAAGGCCGTAATCAATCCGCTGCTCACTACAGCTCAATAGACTTTCGGAAATCTTCAGACTAAACGAAACATCCGCCACTCGTAGAGTATGAAGACCTCCTACTACTATCTAATACCGAAGAACCCTTCACCCATGGGAAAAACATTTGATAACGGAGTCAGGGTACCACGAGAAGCGAGAAGTATCAGTCTGATCTGAAATGAAAGCTCCACGCGGGGGCTCCTCGTGGAAATTACGATGACCCTAGAGGTCAGCATTTAACGAACCCTTTTTTCAAGCAAAGTTTCGGGTTTTTCAGATTTCAGATTAAGTACTTGTTAGGTAGCTGTTTGTCTCCAAACATTCTCTAACATTGCGCAATCCGTCTACATAATTCCACAGGGCTGTGGAAAAGCATCGAGTTGTTCTCCGAACAGCCGAAAATCGACTTCAAGAAGGAATATCTGGTTCTCGCCGAGACCTCAAATGGGAGCGTCGCCTCCTGGGGTAAACCTCAAGCCAGTGAGTTCGGTGGTGTGAATTATGAGTGGACGATAATGATCCCAAAGACTGTCGAGCAACGGAAAGTAAAACATGACGACTGATTCCAGTGCGGCTCCTCACTCCCTCTCCTTTCCTGAGGGTGTCCCACTCGGCGATGGACTATAATTTGGATTCTAAGCCGGAGTCCCACGAGTTCCAGACTGACATTGGTCTGAAAAATGTGACCGGAATCAAAGTCTTGCTCAGAATGGAAGCTCGACTCCAGGTGAGCTGAGTTTTCTCGAAAAGAAAAGATGCGTCACGGCCTGAACTTCAAACTGCGATTCGCAGCTCGAATCGAACCTAAATGAGAGAAGAGTGAGCATTGTCCCTGATCCCGCATAATCACCAATGCGTTGCAACCGAAAAGCATCAAGCTGTGGTACGATGCCTTGTATGCGTCTAACATAGGTAACCTCGAGAAAAAGAGGGATATTGAGAACTCCTTGAGAGCGAATCGAGATCCTATCGAGTCCTTCCCTCCCAGGAAAGCGGCAACGAGGGCCGGGTGTGCTGCAAACTTCCTCATGTGTGAAGGAAGGTGTGAAACAGAGATTCTTGTTTGCAGAAAGTCGCCGCTCTCGTCGCAGACTGCTTGGTGTGGATCGATTACAGCTCTCCATCAAGAGGTCAGTCACTGAGCGTTTCCGCCGACCTCAAGTTGATGACATCATTCGTGATGCCGTACAAGTCCCACAGCAACTTCGTGGGCAGACTCGACTTCACTCAGCCAACTGAGGAGCTTTTGACGGAGTATTCGAAATCCAAAGGTTTGTCATTGGCCCCGGATTATGATTCCCGTTCGACATTGATCTTTTCCGGATCGATCCGATGGGTCGATTTCGCCGAGTACCCACGGCAGCCAGAGAGCTTCGCTATCGATGTTATACAGAGCTGATATTTTTCCAGCCAAATGCGTCCTGGAAGGGGTAACCAACCTCTGGAGGATCTCCAATGCAGAAAGTAGCGGGTTCAAGATGTCGGTCACTTTGAACACAATCGAACAACCGTTCTACTTCAGGCCGGGACCGGCTTACATGTTTAAATACGCATGGATTCAATATTTCAGTCTTGCCGCCGTGCTCGGTGGGATAGCACTCAGGCTGAAAAAATTCGTTTTCGAGAATCAGATCATCGAAACTTATTGCGCGGACATGAAAGTACTCTGAGCGCTCCACGTCAATGTTCGAAAATAAACAGACGTTTCCCAGAAGCCTACAATATCAAACGTTTCACGGTGGATACCGAAGTTACGCACCTTCATCGGCTGACATGACAGCTAGAAGCAAGCTCCGATACCGTGAGAGAATGTTTCCTCTCGACTTGAGCCGGGCTATCCGGATCGATCCTCGATGGAACAATCATCGTAGAAAATGTCATATCCATTAATCGCTTCCAATATTCAGCCGGAAGTAGACGTAGGGGGAACAAGGTTATGTTCTTAGCAGGAATTCGTCGGTTCGAATCATCGTCGTCTGACATCCAGGTGTCCTTGTGATCGGAATTTGAATGCAGTAACATTGACGCAGTACGTTGGCCACGATGCTGCTACCGTTAGTAATGGAAAATCGGTTAGAAAGTAGTTTCGCGCTTGAGGAATACTTGAGACACTCCAATTCTGAATTTCTCATGAGGAGCAGCGTGGCTGATGAAAACATTGATCTCGGCCGCTCGAGCAGGGCAGCTCTTTCTGTCGAATTCAATATCAAGAGAGCGCTTCGATCATTCTTGAGTCGTTTATCGTCCGAACACACTTCATTTCTATTTGGGGAATATCCTGTTTTCTCTCTACAGAATGGAAGAGATCCAACAACCTCAGATATACCACGGAGACTGAAAATGAGTTCGAGACCTTCGGTACTCAGGAATCGCTGCAGCTTATCATTGCTACATCATCATATGTGCATCTTGCCGACTTCCGCGGTGGAGCAGGAGATGAAGTACGGAGTAGTTGACCATGAGTCACATTCGGTGATCGAGATTCGCGTCTTCCGGTTTCGAACCGCTCGGAACTCCATCCCTCGGAGATTGCAGAGGACCGATATCGCAACGAGCATAACATTCGTCAAAGAGATCGAAGACGGAGCGTCATCGTTCGAACTCAACAACGATGTTCCACGGGGCTCTAGCTTCGAGGAAAATTACAGAATGCGTAATCTTTACAATTCTGAATTCCATATTTTCCGTGATGCCATTATTATCATTCTACTTGTTGTAGAAAGGAAACGCGGCTTTCTTCCCACGACCAGAAGTTAGGATCTCGAATCTAGAAACGAGCGATCCGGCCTTCGCGGATGCTATGGGCAGTGGGCAGCATTGGAGGAGTCGTCTCGTTGCATCGACTTCGAAGAGGATGGTCCTGGAGCGACGACCCAGCAGCGTTCATCAGATCACCTTGAGGGGCGAACGAAGAATCTGTTGGCCTCCACTGACCGCAATTTCAGAACCATTCTTTAGCGTTCTCCATGGTCCTCTCTGTCATGCACGGAGGTATTGGGACGACAGATTCATATGTTTGAGAATGGCTGTTCCCTCTGAACGCAAATATTTCAGTCATGAGCAACCGAGTCGGCCGCGCTCGAGGATTACTCTACGTGGCATCTTCACTCACTTCTCGGTGAAAGTTTCCTCCAGTTACCGTCGCATGGTCTGCCGCATGGAACGCTGGTCTCCGTCGCTTCCGTTTTTTGAAATAATTCATAGTATGTCTTGGGAACTGATGTCGAAAGCGTCCCTGAGAGGAGGGAATTCCCACTTCTCGCGCACGTCAAGCCGGGATCATAATGACAAGCCCAATCTCAAGTTAAGCACCGGTTGCGACGATCCCTGTGACATCTTCTCTTCGGCCTTCTGATAGGTAACGTGATACGTAACAACGAGATATCGTGCATTCCGTCCCGAGAGAGATCGGCTTCCTTCCCGGGAACGGGTTATCGGCACTCGTGATGATGGTATGCCTTCTGATGTAAACGTCGTCCCGCCCGCGCGCTCATTGAAGTATATCGTCTGCTAAGGGGAGAGGGTGGTCATTTTGTCGTGCGCGCTCTCGCCCAGCTTCTCTCTCAGCGACCACGGTAGCGGCAGTGGCAGAAACAGCTAAGAGCTAAGACCTGCTCTCCGGTCAGGTATTACCCAGCACGGACGGCAGTAGCAGACCGCACGACCGTTACCTTCTCTCACCGCCGCTGCTGCTACTGCAGCTACAAAGAGAGCACAAGAGATCGCTTCGAGAGTCGAGTTCTTTTTTCTGAGTCGATCGGATACTGTGCTGACCCTCAAGGAATTGCAGTCCGACAGGAGACACCCCTAGTGTTTGACAACCACGTCTCCGCATGAATTCTAGAGCTCGACAGAACTGTTTAGTGCGTTAGAAAAGTGAGTGTTCGTGCGTGCGTAGGCTCGATTGAGAGCTGTGAAGTGAGTTGTGAATTGGCATCACGGGAATCGCCATATCTTATTCCTCCGTAGATTCCGGGATTCCCTCTGCAGGGCGCAACACTGCAAAGGAGGAGCATTGACGCTGTGGAAGACTCTCCACTCTTAGGTGAGCACTCAAGCAGTTTAAATATCAAAGGTCGATCGATCATCGCAGTTGCCGCTCGTTGTACAACCCGTCGGATAGTTGCCCCAGTAGAGGATCTGTTCTTCTATTTGAATTCTATCAATTTTCGGATATTGACTCTCACCTCCTCAAAGAAGAAAAGGTGAGTGTCCCTGCAAGATTGAAAACTGAGGTGTATCCGCAAGTTTTCTCTCCTCGCGGTTGCCTTCAACAGCTGATGGGGAGCGCTTTTGTTTGACACTTGGACTCGCCGGCTCGTTCAGTTTGAAGTGACGTTAATTATTGAGATTATCACCCTCGAGGATACGGCACGCTGGCTCTCTGGTTGAGAGTTATAGAGATTTTAGGATTGGTGGTACCAGTGCTTGATTGACTGAATGCGTCAGTCCTGAACGATATCGAGCCGTGGCGATTGATGTTTATGTTCACAAACATTCGTTCGCAGCGACTGCTCTTGTAGAATGCTCATCTCGCTGGTGAAACTCCGTGGATTGCGCGGGATCGGGGACTGAGAACCTTGATTATTGAAAATTCGGGAAGACTCTGGAACAACCTCTCGGTGATTCCCGGGGATGCGAGAGTCGCTGAGCATTTCTCCGGGAATGGAAACGCGGACTGTTCGCCAGATGAACAGAACTCTATCCTGATATCTTGATTACATTCGATTTCTACCGACATTCGAGATTCCGTTCCGATGGCAACCAGAACGACGGTAGCGGATAGGATTGCCACAAAGACCGGAGGACATCTTTCAGATTCCAGCTCGACTCAGAGTTCTTTTGAACAGCGATTGTGTTCGGATCTTCGTCCTGGCTGCCGTGCCGATTCGTGAGATCAGAGATCTTGTGCGGGGAGATGATCCACAAAAGAAAATTGTCAGATCGCATGATTCTTTTTATCGATCGCCCAATCCATCCTTCCATACAACCCCTCATTAACACGGTGTTATCTGACGAGCAGCTTTGGTACATGAATGATCCCTCCATTCAGATGTAATTCTTAGCGATGTCGAATCCGATTCGCGAGCGCGGTTCTTTAGCGGGCCATTCCTACCATTTGAGACAGATTTTGATGGATAACGCCGGCGTTCCCAAGTATGTTCAGATCCCGATCTCATTGAATCAAACTGAGTTCTGCTCAAGTAGGAATCGGCGTCGAGTCGTTGGGTCTGAGGTAGGACCGGAGGCACGTTTTCGAATTCTTCACTTAGTTCAACATCAACACTGATGCAAGTAGATTTGAGCGTCTCCCAAGCGGTCCCCGTTCGCGTATTTCACGTCAGTGTCATGCCTCTGATGATGGAATCGCAATCATCACACTGATATTTCGACGGATCCTACGCTCATGAGAAAAGTGGTGCAATAGATGCTTTCGCGATGGCCAATACCCAACATGAAATACCGAACTGAGAGCTTTGAATAAGTTTATTCAGTCTCTTTCCCCACGTTGAGTTTGGAACAAAAAAAAACCTTTCATAGTCCAATTCCTGATCGTAAGTCTGCCTACCGCGTATGCGCCGGAGTTTCTTTCGTGAAACAAGAATTTCGGATCTGTCGAGTGTGCTAGTTTCTTGGCCGAATACGCGAAGTATTCAACCTATCTGTTCCGGCCTCGGACTCTCTCGATTTTCAATTGCAAATGTTCGCGCGTTCCTCCGAGGGAGGCGCCTGATGCCAACGATCATTTTCAAGACGCGCGTGTTTTCCGAGCGGCAGAGAGCTGAGATTGAAAATTGAGCTCAGGAACTTTCCGACAACGATCTCTGATTCGGCCGTTGGAGGTCGCCATCGTGGTTGGGGAACGTATGTTTGTGGGAGAAGAGTTCACTCCCTCTAAAGCATTCGGGGCATGAGACTAGCGAGCATCGAGGAGCGAATCCAATGTTGGAAATCGGATCACTCATGTAGATTTGAGATTCAGCAATCGAAATGGTCAAGCGCATTGAAATCACAGAATAATTCCGAAGGTTTTGAGTGATAACGTTTTAGGATTGGTGATACGCGTGAATCGTTATGCGTCACGACCTTAATATGATTGTTCATGGAAGTCTTTGTGTTGAGCTATCATCGACGATCCACGAGGTTAGCTCGGAACCATGCAGCCAACGTGCTCTATAAGTGACTTGGGCTTCCTTCCGTTCGCCCCCCGTTCGCTTCTGCTTCTTCTATTTTGTCGCCGGTTATGAGCGAGAGGAAGGGCGTATCAAACGCGATTGAGTCGCGGTCGGACGTCGCTTCTTCCACAGGTGATGAATGGAGAAAAAATGGGTGAATAATTTGATGAGTTTCAAAATCTTGCGTCGATCCCATGTTTACCAATGGTGTCCCGCTGTTGTCTCCGTCGAGTATGTCGAAAGCAGGGGGAATCGACGTCTTCGAAGAAGATAAACTTTCCAGGAGATTTTTTATCTGTCATCCGAAGTGAGGGAACGGAGCGAAACGTTTTTGTCAAAATGAAACGATCATCGAAACGAGAATGGACTAGTGATGGGGCAAGTTACTTCGTCGGAAGATCGCTCTGTTTTTGGTGGCCTACGAAGGAGTTATTCTCGGGGCTCGCGATAAACCGTCATCACAGAGATAACTCGAAATCAGCCGGTTTGTAGTGATCTCAAAAGATCCTGTTGGACTCGGAGAATTCACGAGGATGTCATGCTGCTGACCGGAGATATTATCTTTCGTGGAAGTTTCGCTTCCATCGGACCGGTGTCGAATTCGCTCATAAAACCGCCATCGCAATAGATGCTGACCACCAAGTGTCCGATTTCAATGATTCGTACGGGAGTGGCCGACCATTCCGGAACTATTTCATGAGACCATAAATCGAACAAGAATAACTGACAGAGGGAAATCGATGCTTTCAACGACCTGACGGCGTTTCCTCTCTCCAATGAAAACACGGACTCGGGGAGCCTCTGTTCTTTGGTAGAAAACCGTTCAGATCACCAAAATTCATAATATTCTGCGTGAATAACGTTCAGATCATGGAATTTGCTCGATTCGATTAAGGTGCCTTGATCATTTCGGAATTCAGCGAATGAGCTCGTTTCGAAGATTCCGCTCGGCGGAGTGGACTTGACGAGAACTCGCATACTGCTTCGTTCGCGAAATTCGCAAAAGTTCTCGAACTCTTAGCACCGATTTTCATTCGGCGCTGGCGCTAGAGGGTGAGGAAAAACGGCTCACGTGTGTCCGCTCCTGTTGAAAGCGTGAATGTAGCGCCTGTGTCATTCGTTTCAAATATTTGCGGTTCTTGAAACAATAACAGGCTTCTCAACGGCGTTCTTGAGACAGGGAGTCGACCCAGAGGTCCCACGGGGGAGGCCAACCCCGGTGTGCGCGAATTCGTCCAAGGACTTGGGCTGAGGGAGGCTTTCCTCCTTCTGGAAGAAATTGACGGCACCAATTTCCTGCTTACGTAAACTCGCGTGGGTCTCAATTCAAGTTTTGCGTCGCAACTCGTTTTTTTCGCCGTTTCGGGAAACCAGAGTCAGGTTTCAAGCTGAGATCATCGGGTATCTGTCGAAACTCCGCCCACGCCGGAGCTCGTAGCAACCTTGGCCTGAAATTCGAGAAGCCCCTGGCTCACGAATGCTCGAGAGGATTCTTCTTTTTTTTCGACCAATTAATGGGTCTAGTGGGTCATCGCATTGAGTGCCATCGAGAACTCACTCGGCTCACTGGCTGTCTCGAACGGACCTTTTGAAATGTTTTGGACTTGAGATGACGTTCTTAGAAGACTTAGTTAAGATTGATCGGACGGAGTGAGATACTCGGTTCACGCTTGACATGATTCCGAGCTGCGCGTGGCTTAAATTGCTACCACTGCTAATCCCCATTGTTGATAACACGCAGGTGTACATCCTTACAGACCCGATATGCGAAATGGGATTTGTCAGCAATTTCCACTTGCCCACTTGTTTTCTCGGTTCTAGAGTGGCTGACGTCGTTCTCTCAGTCTTCGAAAGCGCTCCCAGGTCGAACCGAGCGTCGAATCCAAATGATTCCTTCCATTGTTACGGATCTCGAGGGTCGAGGCATCTCCCTCTCTTTCGTTCTCGAACCCACATCCTTTGAGTGTCTCCTGGCCAATCGAGCGATCACGTGTTTCGATACGATAAGTGCCACAATGAGTTTGATTCGAAGGCCCTATCATGGATCCGCTTCCGTGTCATGGTTTTTTCATACAAAGCACAAAAACTTCTGGCCCGACGAACGCATGCCCGACCGTCCCGATGCCGAAGACACGTCGAAGATGTCGCTACCCAGAACTCCGGCGGCTCGATGTTATATAATGTATTACATAATTTTCTGCACTTATCTCATGAATGCAAAGATACTGCGCAGGCTAAGTACGATTTCTGTCGCTTTTCCGCGTGCCGCTCTTCCGCAAAGCGGCTGCCTGACATGAGTCAGCATTGAAATTCCACGGGCGGCTGCAATGTCGTGGCCGAGGATATCCCGTAAAAGCCGTCCCATCGAAAGTCGCAATTCGGCTAGCGACTGAAAGCTGCGGTCGCGATTCTGAACGCAGGTCCTGAATTATTACATTCCATGACAGAAGAAAAAGGTTGAGTGGAAAACTGTCCATTATCATCATCATAATTGATAATGTGTGACTGAGGTGTTGCAGCCGGAAGAATATCGCTTCACTTGCGAACTGTTCAAGATGTGTATTTTGAAGGACAAGGACAGCTAAATACTGCTTGAATATCGATTTGATCTTCGACAATTTAGGGTGCTGCTGCTGTCGCGGCTCCGAGGCGTTCAAGTTCGGCGAAATCATTCGTCTCGTTCACGCTTCCGTACAGCCGCCTTCTGCTTTCTGGGTGACATCAGGGTGTTTGCTTAGGCGCTGATCAATCTATCGATCAAATCGCTGACTATGCTGAACTCTTTAACTCCCGGTTTACTGCGTTGGCCATTGTGCCTTCTGCAGTGATACCCTCCGCGAGTATTGATAACGGTGCAGTCCTTTTGAGTGAAGTAGAGAACACAAAGGTAGGCAAGTGCGTTGGCAAAGAGCTCGCTCGCCCTCGCGTTAACCGGGTGACTGATTGGCTGGCTAGCTAGCTGGACGGATCGCCGGCTGGCTGGCTGGCTGGCAGTCGGGCATTTTATCTAAAGGATGGTTGAACTACTCAACTCCACAAGTACCTTCTCAGCTTTGCCCTGGATATGGTGGAAGCGGAACAATTTTCAAGCGAGTCGTTTGAGGTCAGCCTTCTAGCAAGCGTGCTCGACACTGTATCATACGCCTTTGGTAGTGTCTCCCCTTCCTAGAATCGCTCCGGATGATTGCCCTTTGCGTGGAAAGAACATAATCCGCGTACTCGTTGTCTCCTTCTACAACACAAATCTTGGTTTTTCTGAGCTCCGGCATCGACCCCGCCTTTGCGGAGCATAATTCTTTCCCCTGGGGTTCCCACTCTGCTCGGGGAACAAGGTGACTTTCAATTGCGGTCAATAGAAACCCGACTGCTCGGGGTTCGCAGAGGGCCAGAAAAACCATTTGGAATGAGCTCATACCTGAGGGGGAAGCGGGTGGTCTCAGCTCGGGTCGCGGCGCCCGATCGCAAGGATAGCGCAATGGGCCATAGATCTGCCACCCTTCCCTCACAGTCCAGAGAGTTCCCCATCACGAGACATGGGTCCACAGAAGTCTCAATCTCGAGAAGCGGGCTTTTTCCGAGGAAATGAAACGCCCTGGAAGCCACTTCCTCGAACTCGTCTGGTCTCTGTGCTCTCGTTTTTCGAAGAAGCGTACTTTCGATTCTTTGTAGCGAGGATGGAAGGAAGTCATAGCAACTTTTCCGAGCATCGCGGCGTCATACAGCGTCTGCGTGAACTGCAGTTATTTTTTCTCTTTTTTTGGTTCGCTTATTCCCGATGAAATCAGTCGATCGAGCTACTGAACATGATAAAAGGAGGAAGATGTCGAGATAGCGCAGCGATAGCTGGAAGAGAAGAAAAATCTCGACATTTTTATGTGGTCGCGTAGCTCCCGCCGTCGTAGTCGTCGTCGTACTCCACCAGCACCACTAACCTTTACAAGTACATAAAAGGCCTTGTCAAGGTCATTGCTATTTCCAGTTGTTCCTTCTCACTGGGAGGGAAAGGAAATGGGAGGCAGAGGAAAAGCCGCGGGAAAAGAAGAGAGGAGTAGTTTGTAACCGTTCTGTTGACGTCAATTACCTGTACGTCTACCTTCCCAGACGGCGCGGAAAGCTAAAACCAGTCTGTATAGACGCCGTTTTATGTAAACACCGTAAATGTCTGCAGTGAGGAGAACGAATCCGTTAACGTGATTCTCAGTCAGACGTTTTCCGTCGTCCCAGACTCTCGGAATGAGTGAGGCAGCAGCTTCCGAAGGGAAAAAAAACAACGACTGAACGAGCGCGGGCGCCCGAGCCGCTCAGAGAAAGGAAGAGAGAGATTTAGGAGGAACGAGGGAGAATGAATTCGACCATTTGCCGAAAGCAGTTTCCCGACTCGTATCAGCTCGGCTGGGCGCGAGCGAGTGAGGGCGGCAACGCTTCAATGACATACATCGTCATCCTATCAAGTAAACGTACATTCTGAGCTCTTTGTCTGACTGATGACTCGCGGTGCTCTTCTATCACGTTCTCGATTTCTCGTGGGATCCGTCTTCACTAATCTTCGAATTCCCGTCCGCGACAGCTATGATCTACAGTACATGATCTGAATGAAGGTACCGAGGGACTTCCCGAGGAATTCGAAAACTTTCGTCCAGGGTCTAGAAGCTCGATTCAGACGGAATTCGCGCTTATGCCGTCTTCCGCCGGCGCCGTGGTGATAACCGCTCCCAAGCGCTTCCTTGGAGATTCCCCGGGTAACGTGGCTCAGTCGACGTGTGACCCTCTAAATCGTATAAACGTGGTCGTACGCTGTCGTAATGGAGGCAGACTTCCATCACGATCCCTCCGAGGGAATTCGTCAGCCGACGAATTTACGAATGTGTTTGCTTACAAGCGGATCCAATCAGTGCACCAAAATCGAATGAATGACTTCGATTTCGCGCTCCGCTCGCCCGCGCGAAGCGAGCAAATTTGCCTCCTATCGTTAGCCGCATTGGGACGGGCCTTCGCATGACCGGGTTCGGATCCGAGTTTCCTCGTCTGTCTCCGAGCTCGCTGCGTGTCAGAACGTATGTGTATCCGCATGCAGTGCTCGATGCGAGTGCTTTTGCATGGCTTGTGAATGAAATGGAAATCGCTGGTGATCATCCCGGCTGCAAGCATCACTTTGAACGCTCGTGTATTCGAATGATTTTCTGGCTGTTGAGTCGGACGCTGACGGAACTGTCGCAAGGCGCTGCGTTATGAACGCGATAACAGTCTCGCTTGCATTAAGAAAGAATCCCCTCGAGGATTTGCACAACAACTCGTGCTGTACGTGTACTCGGAGAAGAAGGGCTCGTTGACTGTCTGACCGCCTGCTCGCTCGCCCGCCGCTACCGACGCGACGTCGACTGGTACGGTACGGGTCGGCGGCAAAGCAAACATAAGTCGTCCTTACATATTTATCATCATAGCTACGTCGTGCTCTGCATTCGTAATGCGTGTTTTAAGGTTCTTTCCGCTTCCATTCCCGGAGCTCAACCGTAATTTGGGCAGAGAGCCTCAGGCTGAATGGTACCTCCCTCGGATCTAAAACATCCGCCCTTACGATATTTGGCAACTTTCGTCGTGGAAAAATATCCTTTCGGTAGATGTCAGAGAAGGATCACCTAGGTATTTTCTCCGAGAAAATAGAAACACATGGAAAACCACATCCAAAAAAGGAATCCACGATGTTGAGGAACTTCATGTTGATGTGAGGACTACTTCTGGCGCTGGGAAGATTATTGGCCCTCATGGATTCTTCAAAAGAAACAGACAGTTGCTGAGCAATCTCAGCCTATTTCGAGATTGTCACAGCACAATATCGCTACCTTGCTTTCGAAAACTATGTTTTCCTTCAACTTCCTAGAGCTTGCTCCAGTCCAAGGTCTTCTCTCTCGGAGAAAATCCATGAGAATGATATCTGATTGGAAGGGAGACTTCTTGGGTACCGACACATCTCTTGTCTCTACGATCCTCGTTTTTCTATCGCATTTTTAGTGAAAATTTCCGGGAATTTCGGGGAAGATCGCTGGAATCCAGTGGAATCTCACAATTCGGCGGTATTTCCTCAATTTCGAAGTGCTGTACAAAACATTCAAATTTACGAATGTGGGGCGGTGCCGTTCTTGCTCAACTCGTTCGCTGATCATGAGTTTCGCCGAGCAGCTGTTGATGAAAAAATGATTCGAAATCGTGTTCCATCTTCCTTCCGTTCGAATACTACACGCTCCAGAGATTCTCCGACGGAACTATCCGACTTACCACGTCCAGTGGCAATGACAACTCACCCACAGCTGTCCAAATCAGTATAGTTCAAGAAGTAGATCGATCTCTGCACGATTCGTTTTCGTAATCGACGTATTCATTGATTTCAGGCACGGCCGATGATGGCCACTAAATCTCCGGGCGTTTCATCCACAAGATAATAGTTCGGAGTTCCGTGCATCGCAGCGGGCTTCGATTAGCGACCTCGAGCGACTTGGAACGAACCGAGAGTCCCGAGGATACTCCTGGAAGAGTCAACAACAAGCCTCTTCCATCTGAAGCAGCTAGTACTTTCAAAACGTTGAGTGCATTCAAATCTCCCTCGTTCCAGGCACAGAAAAACAAATTCATCCGCATCCGAAATATTCGCGATGGCAACCCACCACGTTTGACCACTGAGCGCTAACGGCAGACTGCTTTTGTTTTAGGCGGCGCCGCAGCCTTCATTCTCGTTAGTGTGATTCAACCAAGCAGATACTATGGAGGGCAGAAAATGTCGCCTCATAATGATGTTCGTCCTCACGGCGGGATTCTTCCTGGTCGAAATCGTCGTGGGTTACGTCACCAACTCCATGGCTTTGGTGGCGGACAGCTTTCACATGCTGTCAGATGTGGTTTCGCTGGTGAGTTAAATGTTCTAGAACTTCCGATCCATGGTTTACCGAATGTTTACCAGAGAGCGACTGATCCGGATCCGCCATACTCCTCACGCCACCGCATGCGTGACGACGTGACGATCGCAGACAAAACATTGACGAGCTCTGAATGTTATGATTCGAGAAAATCGTAGTATGGTGTGATAATGGACTTTCACTGGACAGAGTTTGACCAACTGGCTAATGTATGCTGTGATCCACGTTCGGATATCCGCTGAGGAACATTCAGTTTCTCATCTGCGCTCAGGGAATCTCTCCTTGTAGTGCTGTGTTGGCTACGAACTTGCAGCGAGAGTGATTAATCTAGGAATACTCATGGGATTTGTAATGCGGATCGATCGGGATTCGTCGGCCTCGCGTCCACTCGTCTCGTGCGAGAAGGCTGATTTCGGATGGAAATTGTTAACATCGTTCATGGAAACACGCATCTACGTAGGAAAGTTCTAGCGGTGGGTCGAGGAATACGTGTACTCAATCAGTTTTTGTGAGATTCACATCCGGAAACGCCTCCCCCGGATTTCTCGTACGAGGACATATCTCCTCGTGGATCTGGCTCAATCGGTTCTGTCGACGATCAGCCAGCGTGATGCCTCGAACTTCTTGTTTAATCATTTGGAACATCGGGATGATGCAATGCCGCAAAAGTTTTTCCGTTTTCATTTAATCCATATATGCAGAGACCGATATCAGAAGACGCGGCCTGGAGAAGTGTTTATCGTTCAGCTGTCTATCGGAAATCAGGGCTGCTGTTGACGCACACTCTCAATCCGATGGCATTGGACACAACTCGTTGAGAGCCAGTTTGTATTCTCCGCAGAAGTGAAAACTGAAGGGTTGATTCGCTAGTCTGTTCGGCTCGTGTTCTTCTGTGCGCAGTTGTGCGTCGCCCACCGATGTTCGCGGCCCACCACCAGGGTACTGCTGCGTTTGTTCTTTCATTTTGCGCTCGGAACACTTTCACGAGAACGACGAAAGTAAATCTGTAGCAGTGGGCTTGAACAGGTGTTTCCCGGGACCCGACGCCAACTTTGGGAATCGCTCAGGAAGAAGACTGAAAGCGGAAAACCCACCAGCGGATCTCGAAATGAGACTTTAACAATCGAGGCAACCTGATGCCAACATCGTATATGTCAGCGAGTGCGGACGGCTACATCAATATCTCCAAAAAAGGAACCAATTACCGAACGCAGTCGTTGCACGCAGCGCGATTCGCCGACGACTCATTTCGTTGCTCGCCGCATGCTCGTTCATGCAGGATTCCGTTCATCAAACGATCTCGAAGACTATCTTAATTTCTCATGGTCAAATTTCACTTCGGATGAGATTTCCTGAGCGTTGAGCTTCCGATGAAAGGTCGCTTCACATGAACAAACAATGTCGGTACATTGATTGCGGTAAGGGCCACGGAAACCAGAAACGATACAAACGTTGGAAATATTTGACAGTCTAGTCAAATCATATCCGAGCAGGGAACGCTTCGGAATCTTCAAGTCTGCCATCCCGAGACGAATCGTCAGAATTTCACAATGGCCCATTTTGGCTCTTTGGACATCGGTGATTAAGAATGTCGTAATGGCATTCTAAGAGATTCTGGAGCGGCGGTTCGCGTGGGACGAATCTGAAGGTTATTGAATGCTTCGATGACAGAGTTCAACGCACGGCTGTGAGCAGGCCTCAGACATGGGTTATGCTAATGGTATTTCCCAATCCAGTCAAGCGACACTTAACCCGGTAGCTCTCACCGATGTCACCCTTCTGGCAAAGTTCACCTCCCCGAGCGAGAGGTTCCTCGGTAGACCTCAATTGAAGCCGGATTCTGTTCGCACTCTTATCACAAGAGCGCTCATCGGCCAATGATTTCTTCTCCCCGCCGAAGCTGTCTTGTGTTCCGATGTCTCCTACCGAATCGAATATCTGCCTCGATCTACGGAAACTGTGGTAGACTTCATGAAATTCCAATACATATGCATTCAGTCCTGTCACTTCGACCAACGCTCGCAGTGAAAACGTCTCAAGCTTGGGATCACTTTCTCATCTCCACCGCTCCGACCATTTTGTTCTCTCATGTACGCCCTTCACTTTGGGAAGTGTGTTTGCGTTTCACTTTGCTCAAAAGCTTGGGACCCCAAAGGTGCTTGAGACGGGAAGAGCGCGTGGGGCAACCATTCAGACCATTCGAGGAACGCTTGTCAGATTTTAGGGGGTTTCTATTCACGGAATTTGACGAGACACTCTCTCGTACGTCTGTCTGTTGCTCAACCCTATTGTGGATGCCGGGAAGTTGTTCCGGGACATTGTTTGCTTTATTTGGGACGAAAACAGAAGTCTCCGAATGGAAGAGCTCCTTGTCCGTCTTAGTAGGTGGAATGTTTTCGATTCGAAGTGTGTTCGGGAATTCTTCTGGGGTGAGCGACCCTGCATCTGGCAATGCTTCGCGCACCATGTGGCTTTTTCTCTGTGGCTAGCTGGCTGGCTGGCTGGCTGGTTCGTTTCTTCTCCGTCGCGCGTAGACACTCGCCCTTGTTGTTACATAAGCCTCTCCGTCTCGTAGCCCGTCTCCCATCGAAAGCTCTTTCTAGACTATCGTCCATGCGTCCAGCCATCCACCCACAGAAATCCGGAACGGGCAAGGAAGCGTGCTTTGGCCGTGGAACCAAAGGGCTGTCACACGAACTCGAATAAACTTCCGACAGCCTTGAGCTTCTGTACGAATTTCAGGTGGAAGAATAACTCAGCGATATGCTTAACACAAGTTGCTGTAATTGGTGCTGTCGTCGTCGTTGTTAGCATCGCTGCCGGGCTGTTCCTCGTTTTGACCGCTGTAGTTCTTGCCTAATAAGACGACTCTTATCCGTTTCACTAAAAAGGATCATTTCCTTATGGGATCGCTCGATGGATGCTGTGGTTTCTCAATCGCGCGGTCAACCATCGTGTAGTCAAAGTATTCCCATGTCCGAGACCGAACGAATTGTTTGGGTATCGATCCCACTGTTCATGTCCCAATGTTTCGGCCAGAGGATCCACCGAATTGCCGAAATCCCAGTCGCTCGCACTTTCGGCGGCAACCCGTACGCTTCATATCCGATACCTAAGGAGTGTCTAAGCTCTCGAGTCTTAGAACAGGGCTCATATTCATAACGAGCGACGTAAATGATAATTGTTGACTGAACGGGCGTTCTTTTGTTTTTGCAGATCGTGGCCTTCATGTCAATAAAAATGTCGCCGAAGAAATGGTCGAAAAATACATTTGGCTGGGCTCGAGCTGAGGTTCGTCAACTGATCAGGGCTTTTTCCCGAATAGAAGCAGGAAACAAAATCGGTTCCAGAGTTATTTTTCCAGCAGTTCCAGAGAAACGGACCTAAATAATCAGAGAACTCTCATTTTCAGGTGCTGGGCGCATTGGTGAATGCTGTTTTTCTGGTTGCATTGTGTTTCTCAATCCTCGTTGAAAGTTTAAAACGGTACGATCTCACATCATTACTCTTGAAATTTGTTGGAACTTGTTACCAAAAACAGAATGTCGTTTTGGTCTCCTTCTTTTTTGCGCGACGGGGGTGTACGTAATTCGTAATTACGGTTTTTCTGTTGTTACGTCACGCACGGGCGACGATGGATTCTGTTTGTCAGGCGCGAGAATGTAAACAAAGCTCTCGCGTTTTTTGTCAAGGCAGCGAACGTGAGACGACTCAGTAATCTTTCTCCCGCCCTAGAGATCTTTTTGCTACAGAAGCGCGCGGTCCGAAAGCATCAATGACGAAAGCGCCTGATGCTTGCGTTTCGATAAGTATATATTCGATGTTTTCCTTTTCCGTGGACAAGGATTCTAGCATCCAGACCACGTTCCCATGGCCTTCTTCCAACGAGTATAGAGCTCGCTTGGTTGCTTTTCAAAACTCTTGAAGGCTTCTTCAGCTCGCCGCACAAGATTTCAATGAGCGGATTGGGATCTCTCCTTCACGTGAGCGTGGGACGTCAAACCTAATTCGTCGGTATGGAACTCACGGACCGCACCAGCTGTTGAGGGGGATGGGCGTCGTCTGAGGGAGACCAAGATATGTCTGAAATTCAATGCTCCGCGTCAATCAAAGTACACTGAGTTCTTCGAAATGGAACCCGATATGAAATTCAACCGAGAAAACTGGATCTCCGTCCAGACAGACGCTCGTTTAGAAGAGGAAGATACTCTTCAACTTCGAAGAACATTTTATAATAGAGGTGTTCTATTTCAGTTTCTACAAACCTGAGACTATCGATGAACCAGTTCTCATTCTCTGTGTCGGCGTTGCTGGCTTAGTTATCAACATCATCGGACTTTTCCTTTTCCACGGTAATTTTTTCTTATCAAATCAATATTAGCTTCCCTGAACTCCATCATAGTTCCTTTGATTGGTGTCTCCCAAACAGTTGCAAAATCTCGGACTGATCGGTTCTATGTCGAACTATTGTCGGTCAATGTTTCGGGGAAACCTTCTAGTACACGAGACGATCGGCTCTGATATCCTCCGCTAAAACTTTGGCCGGGGATCGAAGAACTCCCTTTTACTCGTGCAACGGCGCATGTAGAAGATAAACTTCTCCCCATAGAATCTAATACAGGAGTTACCCGTCTGGGGCGCTCTCGCTCCGCAAGACTTGAGAGTATTATACATATGGATACTATCATCTTGCGTAAAATGCTCCAAAAGCATGCTGAGAGGGTCTATGGAAGATTCGAAAACTGCTGAAAGTCCAGCGGTCCGACCTTTTCCGATCGAGGTCTCGTTGAGAGAAAACGGTCGGTGGAGATCTTAGTTAACGAGGAAGCAGTTGCTGCTTTCTGCAACTCTAATCGTCCCCCTTTATCGACGCAGAACACGGACATTCCCATGGGGGACACGGTCATAGCCATTCCCATGAAAAAGGTCAAATCAAAGGAAGCCCAAACTCTTCGAATGATCCCTCCCTCAATGGATCGCCCACTCTCAAACAGAAGAGACCCGTTTCGCTCAACAGGTATGTTTCACTGCGGTGTTTTCATGTATCCGGATGGTTGAGAGATAACGATCTGAGATTCGTCTCATCCATTTCATAGTATTCATGGTCTCACAGTGTAGCCGACTTCTTTCAGAGACCACATGAGTGTTCCATCAATCGACAACGGGCTCAAACACCATAATAAACTCCAGTATGAGAGCGAGGACGACCGAAACAGTGAGGTACGGTGGCATCGATTTTGTTGCCCACGACAGCCTTAATGATAGTAGGGATAAGATCAAGAACCTGTAGTTAGATAGTGATCAAAACGTTTCCGAGTGACCACCGCCGGAATCAGCTGCTCCGACTGTATTTTGGTGATCAACAACCCTGATTGGGTAAATGGAATGCTCTTATCTAGGGGGAAGCAGTGCGGTAGCGAAGTAGTTTTTGAACTTTTGGTTCGCTTACGCATTTTGTCGAGGAGACTCTCCGAAAGAAACTTTTTAGCGATCGCGAATTTCTCTCGAATACGCTTGATAGAGATGCGGGGACGGAAGCGCTGGCTCCGGCCTTCCAGAACAAGAGCTTGATTCCAATTCCTGTTTTGTATACTGTTCGATGGTTCATCACCTTTGACGATTGCTCGTGGTGATGATCAGTGGACAATTACTAGACTGCATCGGTTTCGGAGTTATTGCTGTGGTGACGTTTGACTAATTTCGCTTTTTTTTCTTGTTTGTAGGACAGTGAGGTGAGTTGGCTTTTTGGTTTTGTAGAGCGACCTACGATCGGCGAACGACTTTCTCCGGTGATGAGCGCCATCGGAACTGCGGTGAAGTTGATGGCTGCATGTGTAACCCCCGCACCCCGGATATGCCGGAGATCACTGACGTGCCTGTTTGTGGCGACGAAGAATTGGCAGAGATTGATCTGCAGTTGATTGCCGCCTCGATTTTACCGTTCACATGGTTGAGAGACCTCATGGGGGTGCTCCTGTAGGAAACTCTTAAGGAGACTGTAAGAAAAGATTCATATCGCGAAGGTCTCAACGCATATCGGGATCGGGATACGCAATGATTCGCTACGGTTCCCTGGGCGCGAGCGAATTCGTCCGACGAGATCAGATTGACTTTGTGAGACATTCAATCTTCATGCACGAAATTATTTTCGTATGATCATGGCTGGGAGCATCTCTGTCTGACATTGATATCCACCATCCTACGCGACGGCTGCGCATAGAGTTTCACTCGATTCTTACGCTGCTCGGATTCGGAGCGCTGCCAATTTTCCGTGCTGTCCAATTGAGTGCGGCTGTCACCAGCTTCGGCTTCGTTCGTGAGCAGGATTTGCAGGAGTCAGGCGCGCTGAAATCGAGCCGTTTCTGTGCGGATACTACGGCTTTCTTTTGATTTGTTTGTTGCTTCTCTCGTTTTTTTTTTCTCCTCGAGAGGTTTGAGTGAGTGACTGAGTCTATATTTTACTCATCATGTTTTTCTGTTAATTTCTAGGACAGCGAGGTAAGTTGCTCGAAAGGTTTCTGTTCCATTTCATTCGTGAAGCTCGGTGTTTGTTGTTCTGTGATCTCTGAATTAATGGCTCACGGTCCTTGTTATGATAGTCTCGTGTTTTGTTCTGTGATTGGGAGCTTTCTTCTAGACTTCTTTCCGTGTCAAGCTTCTCGTCAGTGTTCGTGGTCCGGTTCTCTAACGTGCCCGAACTTTGACAAAACCTGACCTGATCAATCAGAAGCGAAATCATGCTTTCTAGATGATAGTCATAAGAATCCGCGCGCCGTGGTGACGCGCCGCGGATTGTATTCCTATCACCGGTTGGTTGGGTCCTGTATCCTGATGTTCGTATTCTAGCGTCGATAATCGTCTGACGTATGAACTTGAACTTTCTTCCTATCTTTCGCACTTTCAGGGAGAACGAGGTGCTTCATTGTCGGCATGGGGGTTTCTGTGTCTGGAGCATCAGAGAGGTCCAAAAATTCTGAGCCCTGATATTTATTTTCCAGACAAAAGCCGTCAAGCAGCTAAGACATCCCGTCGCAGCTGGTTACCTCAACATCCGCGGGGTCTATTTGCACATTCTAGCCGACGCTCTCGGTTCCGTAGTGGTCATAATTTCTGCGCTCATCATCTGGAAGACCGACTGGGAGTACAGGTTCGTTTGCTCATCCAACCGAAGTTTGAACGCTCGAGGGCGACAGTCGACAATCGAATTTTGGAGCAGAATATTCGACTTCATCATGACGTCCTTTTCGACGTGCGCGGCGAAATCCTTCCGTCTCAACTCCTTCCGGAATCTGTAACTTAAATCCAACTATCACAGGTTCTTCGTTGATCCGGCTTTGTCCTTGATCATGGTTTGCTTGATCATGAAGTCCACAATGCCCTTGCTCGTGGATTCCGCACTTATCCTACTTCAAACCGTGCCAACTCACATTCAGATCGATTCTCTGCAGGTGAGCGCTGCTTCCTCACTGTTGCCCGATTTGTCACCATTGTCCGAAAGTACTTCTAGGGTGTAAGAAGTGGTTCATCGTGAAGCATTCCATAATATTTCTCTTTCCGACTTGCAGCAAAAGTTGATCCAAGAGATCGATGGAGTCCTGGCAGTTCATGAGTTCCATGTTTGGCAACTTGCTGGCGAACGAATCATCGCCTCCGCTCATATCAGATGCCGAAGTCTTCCCGATTACATGCGGATCGCTGGGAAGGTCAAGGAGTTCTTCCACAATGAGGGTATCCACTCGACCACAATTCAGCCGGAGTTCATCAGTGCCGGTGAACATTATGCCGACTCGAAGGATTGCTCCTTGGAGTGTCCTCTAGATGAGGTAAGACACTACTCGAATGTCTTCCTTGGCCTTGAAAAAAACCTGATTATGTGCTTGAAAGGTTCGAAACTCCGGTTTGACGATCTGTCGAAGTCTCACACATTGTATGTCAACAGGTCAACAACTGCGTTCAGCAGAAATGCTGTCTCGCTCCAACACCACCCAATCAGAAAGGTTCGCCTTCACTTCCGCAAGTTCGCATCGTGCCCCGGGAAGAGGCGTCAACACAAACCACCATGTAGGGAAGAAAGTAGGATGCCAACAAGCGAATCTTCTACGAGTAGCTCTGCGAGGAGAGAATAGGCGAGAACTCTTTGCAAGGGTTGCGATACAAAGCGATAAAAGTTGTGGATAGAGCGATCGGTCAATCGATCGGTTGGTACACGCAAGATTGAGCGACTGGAACTACTGTATATATGAGGAATTAGGGCATTGCGCCTGGGCGCGACTGGAGCTAATGCTATGGGAACCGATTCCAGAGCTTCTACATGCCAGTATCTAACAAAGGAATCAGATGCGCGCAGCTAGCTCATATCGACTCCCAGCGATATGACATTCTGTTGTCAGCCGTCGACTTTCGCGGCGGAATGCGTGATCTTTGTTCGTGTTCCACGATGAACAAACCGAGTTGATAGCCGTTGGTATGATTACCCATACCCTGGGTATATAGCCCAACTCAATGGTGGTTTTCCTTGATCCCTTTCTCAATTGAATAATCATCACTAACAGAGCTCCTCCGCGCGGAGAGATTTTCGCGACTCTCCGGGGAAGATTTTGGAAAACGCAGAACGCGGCAGTGCAGGGTCGGCGCGAGAGGAAAACAAGCCTCAAGGTCATCCACGCTATCTGAAACGTTGGAATCAAATGCAGCGTGAAGTTTCGCACGATGACGGATGCAATAATAATGACAGTAACTCTAACAAACGAACCAAGATATCAAGGGAAGTTCTCTCCCGAACTTTTTTAAGTTTTCTCTCCTGAAACTCACTGAAACGACGAAGAAATTTTACAACAACTCGTTGGCCTCGGACTGAGGCAGGTGATTAGCTAAGGTTTGGAGTCCGTTGGTGGAGTGTATTTTGAGGTTTCATTGAAGAGCCAGCTCCACATTTTATAGTTTAGGATACTTACAATACTATTCCGCGAGAGTAATTCAACTCAATGGGAAGCGT
This sequence comes from Neoseiulus californicus, assembly GCA_028455905.1. Taxonomy (NCBI): domain Eukaryota; kingdom Metazoa; phylum Arthropoda; class Arachnida; order Mesostigmata; family Phytoseiidae; genus Neoseiulus; species Neoseiulus californicus. The sequence continues at coordinate 24,155,389 of JAMQGS010000001.1, forward strand.
CGAAAGGTAGATAGAAAGAAGAAGAAGCCCAAGCGCTATTGGCGGAGCCATACTTCACCATGAATGGTGAATGAAGCGGAATCGGAGATTCTTTCTGACTTCAAAAAAAAAAAAGTTCCTCTCACCATTCTTGATCGGACTCTGTGGATCTATTGTAAAATTCCTCTTCGACTTCTTGACGGGCTGAAGAGGTTTCTCAGTTCTTTCGTTTTTGCGAACCTTGTACCGATGACCTACACTTCATGCTTCTTTTGTATCCAGCACGCGGTGTTTCCGTCGAGGGACAAGGATTGCGGTGGTCGGTCGAGAGATTTCCAGTTTTCTCTCTAAAATAGTTATGGTTTCCCACGCTCGTCGAAGTTCCATGATTATTCATTCGTCGGACACCAATAAATCACCATCAGCCTTCCCTGGAAGCATGGTCACCTCGTGACGGTCAGCATTCAGACTTCATTTGATTCCAAGCTTTGATAGACTTCCTTCCAATTTCTCTCAGTCTTTTCCAGTTCGATGAAACGAGTTCAATATCCGCCCGCTTGGTCACGAACAGAAATGGAACACCGTTGTTGGATTACTCTTAGTGTTCTACGTTCCTTGTACCGATCGCTTTATCGATGGATATTTTGTACATAGAATCAGATCAGAGCGTGTTTTGCATTTCGGATCGATCAGTACAGTCAAGCATTTGTGATGAGATGCGAGTTTGTTCACTCTTGAGGTCTATTCGAAGTAAATTATTCTTACTGTCACCGTTCAGTGCGAGTGAGTGTGTGAGAGCGAGCGCGTAACAAAACAATTCACAATTAACGCTGGAAATGTAGTGGAAGTCCTCCGACACCACGACTTCGATAGAACGGGTTGAAGCAACATTTCTGTCGTCAAGAATAAATTGAATACTTCTAAGAGATCGTCGCTGTTCTCTTTGTGTACCTGCCTGATCCAGAAAACTTGCCCTGGTCTAGCCGGCCTATGGCTCGCTCTATCAGTGCTTGGCTTGGGCAGTAGCAGATTGTATCGCAACGTTTACATCTTCGTTTTAACGCAGAAGTCAAGGACTTCGAGTCCACGGGTCTGTGAGCAGGTCCGCCAGTCTTACCAGATTCCAAGAAACTGACAACCAAAATCCTCGGTGTAGACCATGCTCGCCAGTGATGATCACGTTATCACGAGACGTCGAGAGTTACGAGTTACGGCGAGTTACGTCGAGAGTTGGGCATTCTGGTCGGAAATCTCCATACAGGAGGAAAGCTCAAAGAAGGACGCTCGAGAGACAACGAGACCAAGCAATATTCGGACAGAACGTGAGAACTCGAACATCATGAGTCGCTGAGTATCATGCTTCGTGGCACGAGAAGAGCCTAAAAATCGTCCTTATGGAGCCTCTGAGCAGCAGAGGCTCATGCAAGGGTAGTGGTGACGGTACAATGCACTCCGATCGCCATGTCACGAATTCCAGGACGGGAATGACGCTCTCGTCAAGGGAATATTCAGAAAACGTGGGGTTGAGCTGTCTACTCCATCCGTCTAAAATGGTGGCTAACGTTTATTACATATATTAGCATGGGATACGTGTTCATTTTTCTTTCGCTCGATTCCGGATTAAATCAGTCATACAGCGCCGTTTACATGAAACAAATCTAAAAATCGAAAATCTTCAGAGATCATCTGTGGTCTGCTCATTTTTTGCCTTCCTTGGCCCACAAAACAATTTTTCTCAAACAACGGAAGGTCGAGAACTGTGGAAACGACTGATGGAATCATCTGAGTAGCTTCACTTCTGAAAACATTCGAGAGTATTATTCTCAAGGTAACAGAAGATATTTTGTTTTCTTTTTCTCCAGCTCTCTTTCTCTCGGAATCAGGCTCAAAAACGCTTCCGTGACGTGTCTTGTCTCAACCGTTTGGCCACTCTTGTCCGCGTGTTCATTACAGAGACGTGGATTAACCGTATGGAGCTATTTCCTATTTTATGATCGACATTCCTCACTGGTTTATGATCGGTCAATGAATCTCTCGCTAAAATGTTTTCATAATCCTAAAATCCTAAAAAGTCTCAAAGTAGGTTCTCCCTACGATTCCAGCGCGACCGTATCTTTCGATAATCTACGTGATTATCTATCGCTCTACCAAGCTTAATACTTTTGTCTTTATGTAACAAAAACTCTTGTGCTGCTGCTACTACATTAAAATGTCCAACCTGACCCGACTCCTTTGCTCAATGAAATCCGAAAAAAAATTGTGTCACAATCAACATAATCGTGATCACGTCGGAAGGCGTGAAACAACGTCCCTTGAAAATTGCCCGGAATAGATCACTCGTCAACAGTATACGGTGATCGATATCTATCGCTGCTTCTCTTTCCTCACATATGATTGTTTCGATCTACGTCTTCTTTAATGGACTGTGCCCCGATCAGGAAGCTGCCCGGAGATACTCCGCGAGGGTCCGTTGTAGTCGGTAGTGGGCTAGGAAACATCTGGAAACCAAACGTCGCAATTAGGAGCGTTTCGAAAATTCACCCGAATCGAAGTCGGTACCATATCTGGATCCGGGGGACAGGTGAGCAAGGAATGGATCTAAGGTTGCCGAACCAATGCTCGTTCATGCCTAGCTGAATACATATCCCGTTAACTTCCCCAAAAAGATCCCTCCTTCCCACCGGCACGCGACACAGGGAGGTACAAAGTTCGCCCCGACCCCTGTCTAGCTAATTGGATCTGAAGTTCAACCGAACACTTCCCGCCGGGAGCTTTGAAGACGCACAGAGGAAACTAGGATTAGATCATCATCGCAAATCAAGCACAAAAGCTGTTGTTCACGGTGAAGCCATGGAGTTTGTGTTGAGACCGCAAGCTGTAGCATCGCCGTCGATTTCCCGAGTTGGACCGGAATACCCGATCTTTGAGGACATGATCTGCCATCGAAAATGCTTGCAAGTCGTTGGGAACTGGTTGTGAGATGGTCTGGTGGTGACAAGCTTGAATTTTCGACCGCAGTCTTCAAATTTTAGTCCGATTCATCAAATGGAGTCCTGAGATCAACAATCGATAGACTCGATGCTTGGGGTAGGTTCTGATAAGCTTTGATTTTTTCTCGATCAAAGCTCCCCAAGACTTGGTGGTGACTAGAAATGGAGGCCACTGATAAGACTATGATCTTCCCGCCGGCATGATCCGGCGGAAAAAAATTTGCCGTTGAACGAGAAATTGATTTTCCCAGGAAGTTGCTAACTTGTCACGATACCGAGGCAACGAGCTTGCATCCGTGGTCAGCGAATTTCACGCGATCAAATGTTCTCGTGCACAATTATGATCATAAGTTGCATACCGCATGCATGATGGCTTCGAACCGCGTATATTGAACTCCGAACGTCGTCTGCCTCGGGAATCAGAAAACCAAAGATAATCCGCAGTCCGCTATTGTAAAGGTTTATTTCGCTATCCGCGCAACTATACAATATCAGTTTCGAGGGCGGTGAAAAACACTTCCCTCATATCAAGAGAGAACCCCTTCCTCCCTCTGACCACCACTTCCACCAAGGAATCATCCGTCTGGACCTAATATTATGAAACTCCCGCTCCTTTCAATGAGCTTCGATACCATTGACGTCTTTTTCCCGTCGGGAGTATCACGCCCATCCAGAGTTAAGGACACTGCAAGCCATTTTTATATCTGGCTCATATACACGACTTCGAAGGCTCGGTGACGCTTACCCCACTAAGCGAATTGGCGAGGCTTGACATCACCGGTGTCATGGCTTGTAAGACACCGACTCCAACTGTCTGCGGTGATGTGTTCTGCAGGTATGGCACACTTTGGGATAGGGGCAGGGCTTGGGACGAAGATGGGAAGGCCATTTGGCTCAGGCCGGGCGAAACCAGTGACATTTTCGACCCAGGCCCCATTAATGAATTGACATCCGCTGAAACGCCAACAATGGTTTTTAGTTCCGCGTTCGACCACGAGCTGAGGGAATCTACAGCAAGTCAATATGCGCATGCTCATTTCAACAGAGCACGCCTGAGATTCGATTATCTCAAATCGAAGAATGGATACTCACCAACTGTCAGCGTTGCCGAGTCACGTAGTTCATGCATTTGTTTGGGTTGCTGCTGATTCGGGGAGCATTTCGGCTTTCGCTTGCGCGTCTGTATCGTGTCTTTCTTCATCGTCAACGGACGTGGCACCTACAATTCAAAATTAATGATACGTTAGTAACTGCCGCTGCTGCTGTTCACTTGTCGAAAAGAGGGACTGTGAGAGTGCAGTTGCCGCGCGGTTGGAAGCTTGGAGTGGAACAGAGAAAGTTTCTCCTACGTTTAAAACAACATTACTCCCAACAAGTAACGGGAGTAGGTTTAGGCCTCTTTAGCAGTCAATCCATCTTAGATGGAACTGTTCTGGTTCTTTTTCTCGGTTCTCTCCTCTCTCCAGTTGTTCTTGAAAGGAGTCATTCTTTCATCGTTTTATGAAGATGCTGCCGTCACGATGATCTCTCTCGCTTTCATTTTCATTCTTCTCCAAACAGACAGATGACAAATGCATTTCTTGCGGTAACCCGAAACCTTCGGCGACCAGCTCGCTCACTCTCTCCTCCTGCTCGTCTGTCCGTTTGTAAAACAGCAAGTGACGTCTCACTAACGAGAGTGTCAATACTGGTTTCACACTCCAATCCGAGAATTCCCGAAGAAAAAGCTACCCCGGCATGAACTGTACTCATGGACCGCCAGGAGCGTCGTCAGGATCTGGCTACCGGAACAGCTTTACCCGCGTCGAACATGCCAAGATTAGCAAGCTGACGAGAACAACTACAACTAACATGGCTACTTCCGAAGAACACGTTGGGGGTCGTTTTTTTTTTCCGGTGTCAAGTTGGCTTTTGTTCTCGGTTGACGACATGGAACTGTCGATCTCATTAAGATAGGATTCACTGCATCGTGTACACGGAACCGGCTTTAACATCCAATTGATTGAGGAAAAACTGAGGTGACGACTGAGATTCTCGGCTACCATCGAGACTCCACGCTGACCAGATAAAGGTGTTCCGCATACATCAAAGTCTACCGGAGCATTGGAATTCTCTGAACGACCGGGAGAGATACCGGTTCCAACGATCGTGCACGAGAAATGCAGGATATCCGCATCTTAGCCACGAAAAGAGGATTGCGTTGGGGAGGATCTACAGAGCTGAATCAAAATTGGTGGACTTACCCCATGAAGTCTGAAGTACAGGCCGCAAGCATTGCACACAGGCTCTCCGACATTGTTCCTCCGCCACAGGGAGGTGTTAGTGGTCTGACAATTGGAACACGTGAGACCAGCGCGTCTGCTCGCCGACTGGAGGGAAGGCGACTGCGATTAGGAAAAGATTTTTACTCATTTATTCGTGCAAACGCATAATTTCTTAGTGAAAATGGGATTGTATGAACATATGTCAGAAAACTTTCCGGCAAGGCCTCGTCGTGAATCACCACAGGATCACTCGGTGGCTTCCAGGCACTCCAAAGTATCCATTCAGGGAGTATACCTATGCTCTGAATATATCCAAGAGGAACTTACTAATCTCCGAGGAGTTTTGATGATCGGGCGGTGCGCTCCATTCATTTTATTGTAAAGGCCACACGCGTTGCACAAATAATGGCCGGTACCATCACGCCTCCAGAGTGGTGTTGAGATTGCGCCACAATTCACACATTCTCGTCCTTCTCCTGCGTACATCTCCATGTCGATACTCGGGGCTGATAAAGAAAAAAAGAAATTTTCATTCTTAAAATCCCTACTCATCATCGCAAGACCGGCTCGCCATTCTCCGACGTCCCGCAGCAGATCAACCGGGCGTCCGATAAGAGCACGGGAATGCCGGAATCACGCGCATCGAATATTTCTAGTATCGGTAGGAGTCTTATTAGAGATCGATCATTTATCAGCCAAATATCGAGCGTGAAAGTTCCGCCCATTAGCCGTTGCTTCTGCCGAACTCCTTGATGAATCACTTGCATCTTTTCGACTAGGCTGAGCAACCAGGTTTCCATTCCCGATCCCATTGAGCTGGAGGAGCCATCCGCTCTTCCAGTTCACGGAAAACATGGTTTCAAACTGGATTCCAAGCAGATGAATCGATAGCGTCGAACGTTTCCACTTTTTCCGTCCGCTCCCGGTTCTCGAGTTTTTTTCGTTCGTTTTTCTCGCAGCTTGTGGTATTACATGTTTGTTGTAGAATGAGCTAATGATGAACTGTGATGGTATTCTTGTCGTCTCTCCGAGAACGGTGTTGAAACACACTTCCGCTAGGTTTTTTGCCGAGCAGTCAGTCACTCACTCAGCCGACCGACTATTCCGCCGCGTAGCTCCGTAAGTTGTTTTGTTATTTCGATGTGGTGTTGGTGGCTTTCCGTGAGAACCCTTTCCTCTCTCTCTCGCACACCTAACTTCACCAAGAAGCGGAGATTTCCAGCAAACTGAGCCATTGCTTCCACATTTCGTGGGCAGGTTGAGAAGTTCGCTTGAATCGTTGACAGATCAGAGCAGAAGAGGGAGAAACAAGATTGATTTGAGCCCAGAGGCATCGGATGGCCGGGAAGGAAGTCAAGGAGACAAGTATGATGTCAAACCTCGGGGTTGCATTCAAACGAAGTGCAACCTTATGCGTGGTCTAAGTACTTTTCGTTCGGTCGGAGCGTGCGAGGAAATCCCCGGTCGCGGGGAAACCCGGACGGCGGAGTAGGGTAACGAATACCGAAACGGGGAAAAAAGAAAACAGAGCACCCGAAAAGAAGTCGATTCGCGGCAGTGATTCATGTGAGAATGTTTCTCGCGCGCAGTGTCAAATCACGATTAGGCCGTCTGCGTTGTTTTTCGTGTGTTGCTTTCGGATGACTGGTTGGCTGACAGAAAAATGATTCGCATATCCAGCCCCACGAGCAACATGTTGTGTGTCTTTAGCTTTCTCGGTGATCCTGTGGGTCCGCCAGCAGCCAGTTAGCGCTCCGCTGCCAGACAGTGATTCTAGCAGGCATATTACGATGAAATGCATCTCTACGAACGACACTGACACGGCCAGAAGTCATTTCATCATAACGTGTTGAATCCTCGTCTCGTTTTCAGCACAGGCTCAACATTCAGAATGGGAACGAAGACAGAGCGACCAACTCAGCAGATAGCTGGATCATGGACGGATAGACAGATCCATGTCATAAGCCCACATGGACACAGTGGGTTGACAGTGGCTCGCTCGCTCGCTTGAATCAGCAAAACCTGCTCTCCGTTCACTCTTCGGTTGGTTTTCGTCTTTTTTTGGATCCATGCAGTAAACGAGAGACGTCGCCATACACCCAAAATGGGCCAGAAGTGGCAAAAAGTCCTTCCCCCCTCCGTGGCGATAAATTTCCCTTGGATTGTGATCTGGGAGCTTGAATGTGATCGGAGTCGTCGCTTTTCTGTGTTGAGACACCGTTTCCCATACTAGGAAGCCGATTTTTCGGTTTTCCTATGGGACCTTAAGTATAGGAATATGTATCTACCTTTGAAACAGAATCACCGCCGCTTACCGCTGTTCTCCTGCAGGTTTTTTTAGACTTCTAAGACTTCGTAGTGAACGACAAAATTCGTTCCAGCTGCCACTAGCTGCCACCTCAAAATGTCTGCTCGAGCCCCCGCGTATTCCGAAGTCCCGCTCTAACGCTCGCTCTGTATTATGAGCATTATTTCGCAATGTATGCTACTTCGTTGTTGACCTCGAAATCCCCACTCTCGAGATAATGCCGATAATATAGAGCCAGCGCTCGAGCGGGACTGCGGAAAACGCGGGGAACGCTCAGTCGAGAAGAATCTCAAATTGATCTGACACCTGCCTAAGCGTCGCGCCGTCGGAGGTCTGATGTCTGTCAAAATCGGCATTGCAACCTTGATTCCCCCGCCCCTCAAAAATCCTCTAGGGAAATCCCCCGGCCCTTCTTTTGTCTCTTTTCGAGTTAATCTTCCCGAAATCACTTTGGAGTCGATTTTTGGTTCTGTGGCTTGTTCAAATGAATGGAATCTGTCTCATCCCCTGGAACAATGAGCAGGTCTAGGGATTGTTCAGGTGGACAAAGAACATCGATTTTTGCAAAGTCCATCCGTTACTTTTCCTCGTTTGGAAAGTATTGAGAGAGCAATTGAAGCTTCTTCTCATCAAGAAACCAAATGGTCACTTTCAGTTCTTGGACAAAATGTAATGGGCCCACGATAACCGCTAATACCGGTGTTCGAAAGATAGGTGAGCACACAAAACAATAGTGGCCGCCTTTCAACTTCTTCTTCGATCGCCTGTTTGATATGGATCAGCCACTTAGCGGGCAGCTAACCCTTCCATTGTTTTTCTTACTCTTCTGCCCCCACCCAACATGAGAGTGATCCGGGCCGCACTGATCATTGAGTGAGAGAGATCGACCGCAGCCGAAAAAGAGCCCGCCCTAGCGCTCGCAGCTGTGCACCTCCAGTTGCCTCGGATCGACGACTCTATTTGTGTAGGTGACCCTTGAGTGACTCCAAACTCAAATCAGGTGCCCCTCTCACAAATTGCTCTCGTTGCCCGAGGTTTTCACACCGCTGCGGCAGCCGTAACCGTCAATATCGCCGACGGATCGTCTCCGACACGTGGACGGTGACCGTCTTCGATTACTAGTAGGCGACTGAGAAAAAGGAAGAAAGAGAGGGAGAGAGAGAGAGAGAAAAGGAAAAACTAGGTGGTGATAGAGAGCGAAGATCGAGGCGACGGGCGGTAGCCGGCTTCAGAAATCTACAGCGTAGGCTTCTTTCTTAGGTGTGGAACGAGGTGGGAGAGGAAAAGCCAATAATGTTCGAGTGGAGTCAAGAAGGCCGTCGGCTAGAGGTCGAGTGTTGTGGTGTGTGTGTGTGAGTGAGTGTGAGAGTGGATATGTACACCACTCGGCGCACTTCATTGATCGCTAGGCTGGCTGCATGGCTGCCAGTAGTTTGTTCGGTTTGTAGGTAGTTCCTCGCCGATTCCACAAATCCAGTAGATCCATATCAACCATGACCAGACGTCGATTCGCGTGGCGACAGAGCCTTTGGGGCCGCAGAAATGAGGACGTGAGACATTGCCTGAGCTCCGGGCGTCTTCGTCCAAGTTTTTTCGTCTCTTCACGAATGGAACTACATAGTGTACAAGGGTAATGCCTACTCCTGATAACAAGAGGGCGATTTACGACGGTACAGCAATTTACGGCCGGTGTAGTGAGCTCTCTTAGCTTGAGTAGGCGACCTGAACGCCTTGCTCCGGCCTAAGCATACTTTACCACCGTGCGGACCTGCTACAAATGCTGCTATAAATCCTCGAGCAGTAGAAAGAGGAGCGCACGACCAGGGAACGGAGAAAGAATGACTTTCTTCGCACAGCTACAGAAACAATCTAGGACAACACCAACAAATCTCCGAATGGATCGCGTTTCGATGCAACGTCACGCGACGAAGAACAAAAACCAAGCCTCGGATCGCCGAACAGGAGAGGATATGGTGGAAAATCGAGCTCCAGCCAGATCTCTATGCTATCAAAGGGTGTAGAAATAACTCACATCTAGATGAGAGACTCGTTGCTCCGGGTCCGTAAGCGAATGAGGATCCTTCGAAGTTTCCGGGCGGTTCCATGATGAACGCCGAAGGTTGGTAGACTCCGCGTGCTGACGACTGCATGTCGTGGCCATTCGCTGTCGATGATGGAGTCGGCCAGAACGACGCGTGGGGAGTCGACGGTGATGAGGGCGTCGATGCCGCGTCCGAGGAAAACGAGTTCTGCTGGTGATACATTTTCGCGGCCGTGTACTGTGGGCTCGGCGGGTTGTAGACAGAGTCCGCCTGATGTTGGGTATATTGAACTGTGTTCGCTTCGGAAGTACTCAAATCGCGGTTGAACGGTTGGTGGTGAACGATCGTTGACGCTTGATTAGAGCTGCTACTCGAGGGGTACCGGAGTACTGTGTTCTCCAGGCCTGCATCGCGAATAGGAAACCCTTAGATCTACGATCTAATGGACTCAAACCGCACACGCCCTCCTTCGAGGGGCGTTCAGGGCATCACGGCACTTATATCTTGGGATCGCAACCTCTGGAATTTCTTTGAGATCTTTCCGAAACCAGCCGCAGTCGATTATTGGAGCGATCACTCGCCAACCGGTCAGAGAAACCATCGATCAGTAGTTGCGGTCACCTAGTGAACATGCATATACTTACTCATATGAGGCGAGTTCATAGAGAGGTCCTCTCCGAGCGAGTAGGCGCTTACGTAAGGGTCCGTATTTGGGTCCTGAGTGGTGTAGGTTTCCTGATATGATAACAAACAGAAACGATCATTTGACCATTCGCTATCGGCACAGAAGTCGTTCAGATTTGAGGCAGGCGAGAATCGGGAATCGCTCGTCGAACACAAGGCTGTTATTGAACTGATCGACTCGAACAACAGCAAGGCCAGTTCTGGATTTCTACAACTACTCTGACCAAGTTCGTACTCGAAGGCCAAATTTGAGAAATTGGCGGCGTAGTTTTGGAGAACGGTAGACCCTGTTGGTCGCAAATGGTCACTGTAGATCTTCGATGACACTCGATGGAGCCGACACAAAAACTTTCATATTCCCAAACTGTACACGAGACGAATTCAAAGTGAATCCCCGGCCTGGACTGAGGTTCCGAACTCGGAACGGGAAACAATCTTCAACCGTTCCTACTCCCTTCAAGAACTGAGCGGTCTCAGAGACGCTAGGCTTGGGGCTACGAAAACACTCACCAAGCCTGTAACTAGTGGAAATAACATTCACTCGGCATGGTGTGTGTGTGTTTCACTTCGGTTACATCTCAATAGTTTTGAGCATCAACTTCTCCGATATCATCGACTCTGATTTCAGCGGAGTTGCGAGAATTACAAGAAAGTCATGCCTGAGAGGAGTTCTCGAGAAAGTGGGCAAAGTCGAAGAGAAATTCAAAAGAGTTTCTCGAGCAACGATGGCGTGCAATGATCTTCCATCGGAATCGCTGACTTGCATTGAGCCGCAGCACGTTTTGAATCACGGCCGAAAACTCCCGCCCGGCTCCACCGATTCGAAATCGATAACAATGATTTCATTAAGCATGCAGCCATATAAATTAAGAATTCGTAGAAACTCGAAGAAAATACCTTTGTCGCTTGTTCAACACTGACCGGTAAATTACTCACAGGCACGGTGTAGTGTTGAGCACTGTATTCATTAGCGATCTGCGTGGCAATATCTCCATGCAGCCCGTTTTTGCTCAGATCTTCACTCTGTGGTGACTTTCTGTAAGGGGAGACCATGCGAAATTTAGTTTCAAGCGAGCGGAAATCGCTCAGTTCTTCGACTCCGAGAGCTCCTCGTTCGAAACCAGAGCCGAACGCCACTGGTGAAGCTCAGTTCTGCGTCCTAGTCTCGAGAAACCTTGCCAGTCGGACATCAACGCAGTAATTCAGAGACCTTGGCAAAGTGACGGGATCCAACGAACGACGTAGTTTTCACAAAAGTTGACACTCTAAATGCGCTGCCTAAGCTCCGCGATTCATGTCTACTGCGATGGTTGAGCTACCTAACCGAAAGATGCTGGACTCGAAAATGGGACCGATCGCCGCACTTGTTCACTCTTCGGAATCGCCGAGCTCAGCTTTGCGGAGCCCCAGTGGAAATGAACGACGGGCGCTGCTTTCTGAGAGAGTTTGGCACCGACAAGGAGGAAGTTCGTCTGGAAAGACTCTGATCCACAAATATTGAAGAAACTCTAAAGTTCGCCAGCTAGACTAGAACGACAGATGGCCGTTATCTTGCTCGCGACGAAACCGTCAACTCGCTTCTAGTCTGAGCAACGGCACACAGGGCGGCCGCAGTTGAATCAACACTTTCAAGGAGGCAGTGAGCATGTTTCACTTCGTATGCGTTGGCCGCCCATCTCGCACTAACGTTCGTTGACCATCAAGTTCAGACGAGATCTTCCCGCGCAATCGCGAGGATATTCGACTGATAATGCCGGAGCTCATCTAGTGATTCGTCTTCGCTGCGCCCTCGCTTACCTGGTATCGTCAGAGCTGTCTTGGTTGGGCTGACTTTGCTGCCGAGAGTAGTCGTGTAGGAGGCTCGAATCTTCAGGTAGCAGAGGTTTGGGCGAAGTTTGGTCACTGCGGAAGCGAGAGAGCATTTGAACGCCAAGAAAGAAAGCACGTCATGCTTATTTCTATGCGCCGATTTCGATGTTCGCCCGCTTCCATTGAATATTTGGAATGTGCCGTCGATCCTAGGCGTGGAAAGTCTACAGAAGAATGTTGGAAACGGGTCCCTAGTCCATCGGAGTTGATGGAGAAAGTTCATGCAGGTTCGACCATCCATTCTCAGTGCTCACCTCTGCATTTCCTCATCAGCGTGTCCGCTGGAGCTTCTTTGGTGGGGGGGAGTCGATGTGCCAACTCCGAGGGTATCGTCCTTTATCCAGTCGGGACTTTCGACGCGCTCGGGCTCGTTACCGTATGAACTCAATAGTTTCCTCATGGCGAACTTGGGTATTGTTCAATGGGTCGCGTCGAAATAATATTCTTATCCACTCCTGCAAATAAGAAGAGTGAAGACTTGAAATCTCCGGAAGATGTATGTTGCTTATAGCTACTTGTTCGAGAATGGTGAATCGTCAGCATCGAGAGACTTTGGTCAGAGCCTGAGCATTCGATTCAATTCCAGTCTTGCTCTTCTTTTCTTGCTGCGCAAAGAGTCCCATCGCATGCGCACGGAGGCGAATATTCCGGGTCATCATTGGCCAGGGGCTGAGGATCGGTCTCCGACTCTCGGCATCGAACCATCTGATCCCAGATCACCGAACTCTTCCGCGGGACGTGCTCATGCAGGATAGGATACCTCGCTCCAATCGGCAGAACCGCGATGGAACGATCCACTCCGTAAACAAGTGATCCTTCCGGAGAACCGATGACCTTTTCAAACGAATACAAAAGAGAAAATAGCGAGCCTCCGAGACCTTGAGATTTTTTCAGTGCAACATGGATGTTCTGCAGGTCGCATCGGTCCTGGCGCGTGTCTCCTCAACTGCTACCGCCTCAAACATTGCTTCGACGTTTTCTAGATAGATAAGGACCGCATTGTGAGTTCGTTGTTCGCCGTCCGTCGCCGTTGTCAGCGTCGTTTCACTTGGACAGCCGAGTGAGTGCGAGTTGAGCGTTGACAACGACGACAACAACAACGACGACGCCGCCGCCGAACACGTCAACAACAGCGGCAGCAGCACGACCACCACCAACAACAACACCGACGACGGCGGCGGCAGCGACAACAACGTCGTCAACATTAACAACAACGGCAACAACAACGTGAGCTGAGCGACGTCGGCCACGGAGTCCAGTGCGAATAGATGCTCGTGCGCTACCCTGTGCTCCCCACGTTCGAGGTGGGCGCACACGAACAAGAAGAAGAAATGATGAAATTAAAGAAGGGAAACGCAAGACGAAACTCGAGAAGATAAATTCTCGACGCCTGCGACTCCGAGGAGCTCGTTTCTTCTCTTATTTTACGCGAGAAGTATCTTGCAGCGGCGTTATGTAGTTGGCTGGCATCAAATTTCCGGGCGTACACAGTCCACGCTCAGTGAACATCTAATCGTTCCTAGCCACGGACAAATGGTTTTCGAATTTCTCTCTTGCCTTGTCTCTCGTCAGCCTCTTTTAGAAATATCTACGAAAATCATCGCTCCCGCTTCTCTTTCTGTAGGGAGGCTTTTTCCAAACGACACGTTCTCCTGCGACAAACGGTCTTCCTTTTCGCTCCTTTACCGCTACGGCGACTCGCCAGAGTATCCAAGAGCCGCTGACTTAAGCTGGAACCGAAACCGCTTATATTTCCTCCTGCAGTTCGAAACGGCGGCGTCCAAGAAGGAATCGCTGTGTCGAGTTCATGACGACGTCACATTCACTTCTTGGCCGACTGGTCCGTCTGTCCTTCTGGCCCGCTCGTTCGCCCAGTGGTTTGTTGCTCGAGTCTTTGGCAAGTGAACCAAGGCAGACAGCCAAGCAGCCAGGCAGTAAGGCGACCAGCCATTTACTCGTTCGTCGGTTGTTAGCCATAGGAGCGCGATAGAAACGGCAGTCTTAGGCCCGCGAGACCGTGGTCGCCACTTGAAAGCTCGTCTCCAACAAGACGAACGCTAAGATCCTGTCGAATGACCGTGGAATTTGTTCCTCCGTTGGCCTTCTTCCCAACATTATTTCCTGGTGCATTGTCTTTCGCCATGTCGCATGTTGGGAAGTTAGTAACTGATAATCCCCCATAATCACTGATGGCAAGCCGCAGCACGAATTCATATTCTGATCGATACCGTCGGGCCCGGGTACAACATCAAGGCCACGGATGGACCTATGTCATGGTTCCTTCCGGAGACCATCTCCATCTGATCGCTATGGGATCGCCTCAGTCCGAGGAAGATCGTTCTTCGGCGCCGGCAGGGAGCCATTTTTCAGAAGAGGGATTCTCGTCGTACTCCAATTCAGGTCGGAGTACTCGCTAAGGAATTCGCCGCGTATCATACTACGAATGACCGCAGGATAATCCCGAATATATCCTGCCGAAGCCGTGAGCTGACATCGATTTTGCGTCCCCAGCGACCTTGCGACGCCCAGGTGTTAAAGGCTTTCATGGCGTTGGACAGTTGGACTTTTCCGAACTGGAAGGCACCATCAAGACCAAACGCCTATGAAACCAGTGCAGGGAGCAGTTGGCTTACACTCATCCAAAAAAACCGATTCAACGGCCCGATTGTGTACGGGAACTATTCATCTCCACCTCTGCACTTTAGCATATTACGAGCGCGCGCTCTCGAATCTACGTCTAAAAGGGCTGAGAGCGCGGTTCTCTCCGGAAGGTCAGATCCTCACCAGGAGAATATTCCAATATGCGACCCCAAGTCTAAAGAGAAAGCCAATTCGAGCATTCTCCCGATACGATTCCGAAACAAGAGACTGTGATTGCACCAAGTCGACGTACGACGGCAACAACGGCGAAAATGTCACCAACACGATGTGGATGTTCGCTCGAAGGAGACATTTCTCCCCTCGAGATGCAGACAGAATTCGGTCCGGACTTCGATTCGAATCACAGAATCACTCGGATAGCTCGAACTCTTCCTCTACAGCTCCCTCACTCGGCAGGAGAACACACACCTGACCATAGGGCTGAGAACCGGCCCAACCGCACCGGGGCAGCGAAGGCCCATGACAGGTTGGAGTTGCAGCGGAAGGATGACCTAGCACAACACATGTTTGCGTGAAGATGTCGCAGGCGCTCGAAAGCGCTCGGTTGACGAAAACAGGTGCGGCTTGTCGTTTGGCCCGGTCGATTAGTAGACCACGCAGACTTGCTATTTGCTCGATATTATCGGAATGAGCGCTAGGTAGCATAGGCCATAACATTACATAACATCAGTAAGGATAGCCATGTCGTGGATAAGATAGCTCTATCACACTCACCTAATCGACAAGCAGCTCTGTCGACGGACAGAACCGTCAGTCTCTACGACAAATCTCCTGTAACGTTACGAACGTTATCAAGACAGAAACCGAGAGAGGGCCGCGTACTCGAGCGCTGCCGCAAGCTACTCGGGCGCCAGAACGTCACCGCTGCACAAACCGTTCGAAACTCACTACGGATGAAACTACTTACTTCTTTACTGACACGAAGTTCGAAACACCAACTGCACCAGTGTCTTTGACGATAGTCTCGCTCTTGACTGATGGAGACTGAACTTGACTGAATCCGCGGATTCTTTTCGAGGACCGACAGAGCACAAGGATCGACAGAGATCATCCACTACTCATAATGCATGCGGTAGGGCTGATGCTTTGATGCGCATGCGCTGTTTGGGCCCGCCTTTATGAGGCGGTCAATCCGAGGGTGTTGATGGAAAGTGCTCTTTCTTTTAGCACCGAGCGGCAGCACCGGCTATGGATGCAGCTGACGCCGGCGTGACGTCTGCTACGCTTTAGGGAGCTTTTCCTCCTCTTCCATGGCTCATGGCCGCCGATGGTCAGTTGTAACCGTCAATTCATCTATCGGCGCAAAGACCGATGTCTCAACATTGACCGCAAACCTAACGAGGTGCCTGATAAGGACATCTTCATTCCGCTGAAGACCACAACGATGATCTTTGATCGTCGAACTCGAACACCATCTATGCTTCCGATCTTGAGATAAGGATGATCGAAGTTGGTTTCGGTCTGTTGAAACACTGAAATGAATCCCAGGGATGGATTGTGTTGTATGTAGGTGACGAAAATATGTCCCCGAGAGGTAGATTGCTCCGAAGTACAAGATGGAGCTTTCGGGAGGCACGAACTTCATCGATCAGCGAGGTCGGAAAGAATCTGCTGAGTCAGCATCAGAAATACTTCGCCCAATCTCCCCGAGTTGGCAGCAACAGGATAAGCCATACCTCGCAGTGGAGCCGGCTTCGGATCCGAGCGGTCTAAAGTCTAGAGAAAAAAGTGTCAGCGGCATTTTGGTTCCATATCCCATGGGCATGGCAGAACCAGGGAAAATGTTCTTCCGAAACTCTACTTGCTATCCTCGTTCTCGTGGAACCCCCTTCTGAACGTTTTTCGAACGCTCTCTTCACTCTGACTGAGTTTTAATACGAGAAGGCCCGTTTCGAGGAGTTTGACGAGTCATCAGTGCGAAACATGGCGGTCGAAAACGTGGTCATGAAAAGTGGACGTTTTTTGTTGAACATCCTGAACGTGTCTCTTTCGAAGAGAAACCGAGTGTGAACAAGAAGGGAACTCCTCTGTTTCCATTCGTCCAATCAACGAGCTGAGGGCTTCAGTCTATATCTGCTATCTGACATGAAATGATGATTCTCCATTACCAGGCTGAAGACTCATACGGTATGCCCCAGAGCTACTCTAACTCACACAGGGGGTGTGGGAGAATGATGCCGCGATCCCTTCTGGAGCCTGTTCCATCTTCCGTCGCCGAACTAGCAATACTGCTTTCGGCAGCGCAGAGAGCTACTCTGAAGCGCGTCGCGCTGTCTCCTAGTAAGATCCAGCTTGAAAAATTCCCGCTTCTAATCGGTCAATGATGTTGGAACGATACTACAAACGATAGGCTCTGGTTTTATCAGAAGATATTCTCCCGACCGGCAAATCTGAATGATAGGTGATGATACAATGGCGATACTTCATGTGATAGAATAAGCGACGACGACGACGACGACTACTACTATCACGGTCGTCGTTTTTGTTTTGCTTCAATTCGACTCTAAACGCCTTCTGCAACGGTCGCCATGAAGTGCTCTACACATACGGGAATCACGTTTGACCGAGAGCTCTACGCTACGAAGTATCAGTGCTCGCGCAAGGTTTATGTCATGCTCTCCTTGAACCGATCGACTTCATCGAATTGTGCGAAATGGAATCGAATAATGGCAGTTACGTGTGTGAGAATATGCTCGAAGTAGTCTTTGTGAACTTTCGACAAATCGATGACCGCTCATCTGGAACATGGGCCAGCGACAGCTAGGCGCCATGATGAGACTGGGACTTATGGACGTTACCGGTGCTGTCGTTCTACGTCAATCGTGAAATCGGGGAATGTTACGCTGGTGTCAGTTTTCCGTTACGTTCGTTTGAGGTTCGAAACGTTGAGGTTTGAGGTTTCAGGATGAATCTCTTCTCGGAGTGCCGTGACCATCTTCCCGTAAGTTTCATGTTGCGTGAGTTGTTTGGTCTTTAGGCATGCTCCTAACAATCCCGGGGAGACATACACGAGACATCTGCTCGGTCTACCTCTCGACTTCAGATGGAGTCCCGTGAACGGGAGTAGAACATTGAGTGACGCGACGTTCCCATTTAAGCGGCATTCGGGGCGTGTTTCGTGAAACGAACTTATCTAAAGCCCGGCCTACTGGTGAAGTTCCAGTCGAACCCATTCTATTTTCCGAATCAGGACTCCTGTGCCGCTCGGTAGGAAACTGGACAATAGAATGCTGCATTAGATGCTGGCTCGATCGCAGCGTATAACAGTACCCGATCTTAAGTGAAGGCCTAGAAAGATCGATTCGGGCGTCCGTTCGTGAGGATCACTCAGCATCAGGATTCTGAACGGGACGCTCTTTTGGCTGCTCTCAATCGAACAAGGGAGTTGAGTCCGAAGGATGTGGTTCCTAGATTTCTCAAGATCCAGGAAGGCACTTACGGGGACTCCATCGATTCCTCAATAACTCCTCGTTGAACTTGGTAGCTGGGCCAGGCACCGATTGAAGTGATCGCAGGAGCCACGTGTGTGACTCAGATAGTCCGGAGAAGCCACTTTAATGCTTTGACACGCTGCATCTCAACCGAATGACGAGAAAATTTCCGATACGACGTGGAAATGCGGGAATTTCGA
This sequence comes from Neoseiulus californicus, assembly GCA_028455905.1. Lineage (NCBI taxonomy): Eukaryota > Metazoa > Arthropoda > Arachnida > Mesostigmata > Phytoseiidae > Neoseiulus > Neoseiulus californicus. The sequence goes on from JAMQGS010000001.1 coordinate 24,173,817, forward strand.
CCCCTTTGTAGCTGTTCGCCAACTTGCTTTCCTATGGGTTTCGTCGCACGAGACATTCTCGTAGAGTACCGGGCCCTTATCTTTTCTAAACAAACTCCGACCTCTGTGGATGAAGCAACCACTATGGACAATAAGCAGCCAAGCCATCTTCTAGCAACATCAGCCGGCACTTCGTCACGCAGAGATAACACCCACTTTGGCCCTCATAAGGTGTTCGACGAGTCCTTGGAGTCTTGAGCTCCTCATCGGATGAATCTTGCCTGAGCGAAGTCGGACTTCGCACGCGACCGCAGATATCCTCATGCGGAGAGCCACGAAGCATGTCGCAAAATTGGTCTTAGGTCCATTCATCGTCTTTATTTTGGTTTGCTGTCAGCCTAAGAAACGCTCTGAACAATTGTTTCGCTGAGGGGGTCAACTTTTCGCGACTCGTAGCAATCGATACGGGCTGTATCTTCGATTTCGACATACGCTTGACGACATTTCTGTGAAATGAGTGATGATAACGGAACTCTCCGTCGAAATCGATAGAGGAAGATTCCGCAAATCGGAGTCGCACATTCTTACGCAGCGGTCAACACCGAATACCGCACCGGTCAACGAGTCCGAAGCAACTCATCTTGAACGTACCACTTTTCATCTTTCGCTGGAATTTGGAACCTTATCTTAACTGAGCGGCTCGAGCTCATCGGAAGTGTTCGTGAGTTCAAGCCACAAGCAGTCGGAATTCCCTCGGTGAGGTTCAAGGAGATTATTCCTAAATTGAGTTCAAGGATCGAGTGCTCACTTCCACGCGCCGGATGACTTCCTCGTCCATTCGTTGCTTTTCATAGAACACGTCTATCGCTTATTATCTCAATTCAACTTGGCTCGGGGCGCGTTCCACTAGGTTACCGCTACCAAGCACGGCCGTCCGTCTGATTTTCGGAATACAGCTCCCATACTTTCGGCTCTACTCAAACGAGAGCTTGTAAGATAAGCCTCCTCTGATATCTTGATTGAGACCCCCTCCTTCGCTCTTCCAACCTGAGCGTGGTGGCAGACGCGAGAGCGAGGCACGGCATTCACGAGCGAACCGTGAGCATAAAAAAAATCAAGTTGAGCCACCAGGCTTTGAAGCAATACAATACCGCTGACATGTTCATTGATAATGTCGTTGTGGGTGATATGATATGAGCGGCCAAATTGTCTGGAGGCAAACGTATCTGTTACCAAAGAAAGCAGCGAAGAGCCGAGCAAGAGAAGAAAGAGGAGGGAAGAGAAAACAGAGACACGAATTACATCAAAAAACCGGAGTGGTGCTCTCGGAAAGCTCAGAGATTAGATACATGGAAGATAAATAAATAGGAAAGTTACAGCACCACTATCACCGCCACCGCTTGGTGCAATAGAGGCACCACCTGTTTTGATGAGTTTCCTTGTGAAGCCTTCGACCGCCTCGATTGCTGTTAGCTCCGTCACACAATGGCAAGAACCCTCCACTTTTGCGTTGCAGTTCAGAATAAAAAGCCATATGCCCATGGGGGAGAAATTTCTCCAGAATTTGTCGCAAATCCCTTCATTCAAAGTTCGCCATTGGTTGAATCTGGCTGACGCTGGTCGAGTAGATGAGTGAACGATCAAGCTGGCTGACTCGTCGGCTCTCTGTCTTTCGCAAAACAAATGAAACCAGCGGTGCTACCTTTTGTAAGGCGAACCCTCCGCTACGGGCGCCAGCTACGACGTCGACAATTCCACTCGTATCTACAGACGGTGGTAATGAGAGTGGAGCGAAGGTTTTGTTGTCTGTTTTTATTCTCTTCCCTCGTACATTGAGCGCTCCTCTTTTTCTTCGTTTTCTTAAAGAGAGACGTAGGTTTTGTTGTCGGCGTTGCTGACGATCATCAGTCAGTCAGTCAGTCACAAGGGTTCGTCGCCAGGTTTCGGTCTTCCAGAAGAAAACCAAGCCGAATGATATACAACAGACGACAACGACAAGCATGGTGGTGGTGCCGGTGTCGGCGGCTTCTTCTTCTTTTCCTTCACCACGAAGCTGTTGCTCGAGAAACGAGTGACAGTTCGAGTGTAAAATTTTTATTCGATTCTCACTCATTCGTTCATAGTTAGTTTTCTTCCCGGCTTCTCGTTCGCGCTCGCTCGTTCTCGTCTTCGCAGCGTTCAGGTTGGAGGTCACGGCACGGTTCGGTGAAATGTCGTTTTTAGGATCGCGGCCAAACAACCTGTCGCAATATTTCGTGTACGAGACGAGTAAAGCCGGGTCAAGTTCTAAGCGATCTACTTCGTGTAAGACGGTCGCTGTGGTCTTCTGTTCGACCGTCGGGCTTTTTCCCCATTTCGGCTTGGAAACATGCCGACTCATTCATGCTCTAGGACACAGTTTATTATTTCTCATTCATCCGAGGAGGGGTCCCGCAGATATCCCCTCGTTGCTCGTCACCAAAGCCTCAGCCAATTCATTGAGACTGCGACTGCGAAAGCGAATTTTTCACTCCCGAAACCTGGTGCAGCTGCATGCAATAATTACGCGAGTCCGTCTCGCTGAGCGAAATTCATTTATCTCCGAGCATTTTCGCATCATGACCGTGTTGTCGCCTCAAAATGAGAAAAAATCGGAAGTTGTGAGGAATTTTCCAGGCTCGACTTCAGTGCGGCAAGCACGGCGGCGCCGCTCTGCAGCGGCTGTGAAGAGGAAATCCGATGGGATTTACGCGTCCGTAGACTTACGTCTGAAATTCATCAGGAAAGGGAAAAAATAGAAGAAAGCGACAGTCGCGCTTCATTATTGGTGTCTTCGATTTTAGGACGAGATTGCCTCGAACACGGCGACGACCATGAACTGGACCGAGCAGTCGGGACTCTACGCTCCTGAATTTACAACCAGACTGGAATATATACTCCTTTTATTATTTTCACTAAAATCATTGTGTACGATACGACGAGAACTACGACGAAAGAAGAACAAGAACGTATCGCGTCGCCTGGATGGTTGCTGGTAAAGACCCGAATTCTTGCTAGCTGGTTTGCTCGTCTTTTTCTCTGGTGGTTTCTTGCTTTCTACGATCGGGAATCCGATGTGCGCCGCAGTAAAATGAATTTGTCAATATTACCCGATCGCTCAAGCACGATAGTACACGCGTGCTTGTTTCACGACGGTTTTCGGCTGGCTATGACCTGAACGAGATTTTTCTCGATCTAGAATGTGAGCCTGTGGAACGGGATCGGATGAAGGGAAGAGAAACGTTTGACGTTCGTGTCTTGTTCCAGTCATCTGATATCTGAATGCTTCTGGCGTTGGCTCGACGACAGCTGCTGCTCCGGAAAACCTCAATTTCGATGCTACAAAGCTATCGGGATGGCACTCTGGTTCAAGTTTTTGCACCTTTCAAGTTCCACATGCTATCGATACTTGATGTTTAGGAGAGGGACGATCCGCTTTTCGGGTTATTTTCATGTTTATTCGCCGCCATATCTCGAGCATCATTCCGTGTTGTGTCGAATGATATGACAGAGGGCATCCACATTGGCTCGATATGGTTTCAATAGATTTATGTCCCCACACGAAAGCTTCCAACACGTTTTTCGCACGAATGATTGCGCGAACCGAGATGTGTGGATATCGTAACTTTCAGGTGAGCGAGTTGCAGACGAATGATTCTCTTCATTGATTATTCCAGCCTGATAATCACCGAGCGACTTTCAACCCGCAGTCGGTCGATACCAGATGATCCGGAAGATATCCTGCCGTCGCAACCCCGGTGTTCTTCGCCGATCTGAGAGGACAGGAACCATGTCGAATACACTCAGGAGAATGGGAATCTCGGATCGGATTCATCAGTTGCTTCCCGATCTTCCCCTTTTGGCCAACTCCTCCAATCCATCGATTCCCTCTAGGAAATCCAATCTTGCAATTTTCCATGTACTGCAGCCAATCTCCGCCTGAGCGAGAGGTATGCCTCAACGATAACGCTGCCATATCTGAACAAACTGACCCGCGGAAAAACCGGGGTTTTAATTTCGAACCACTCTGACCGGAGGCTAGCGTCCTAGATCCCAATGTATCCGGGGTTTCAGGCTCCGCAGCCTCATGCCGGCAACGCCTCTCGTGATAGGTGTTGCTATAGTGAATCGTCGCGGAGTCCATCGAACATTGTTGACAAGTATATTTTCACGTCATCTTATCCGCCTCTTCTCATTCTGCTGCGTTGACAAGCGGGGATTTTCGGGAAGATTTTATTCCGAATTAATCGTATTTATTCGCAGCAGTACGATAAGAAGTGACCGTTGATCATAAATCGTGAACACCTCCTGTCGAAAATCACAGCACAAGGGCCAGTTTGCTGCGGAACCAGTATTCAACCCTTCTATGATGTACCTAACACCAAGATTCATTCCTAGATTCTGTCTATGGATATCAGACGGAAAGCTAGATGGATTTGAGCCCTACGGATAGAGTGGGGGAACGGATTTTGAGGGGAAAACATGAACATTGGTCTCGAGATCAGATAGAATAGATACCTCCGCAATCACCTCATCGAAGGGTTCGAAAACCCTGATATGCAGCTCTTTACGGTACGGTTTGGGAGAGAGTTTCGAGGATAAGAGTGCGCGGGAGGGTTGAGAATCTCTTGCACGACTGCAGTTCAATCGAGCGGCCATGCCAAGGCGCAAAAATTGAATTCCGGTACTTCGGAGAGACCACGATCGACGACAAGATTCACTGCAGTTTTACGAACTCGTGAAAAACAACTCCTCTACATCGAATATTCGGAGCATTCGCGCGCCAACAATTAGCACTAGCCACGGGAACGATGTGATTACGCACCAGAGCCACCGGGAATGTCGGCTCCGATTGAGACCAAACGGACGACCCGAGTGGCCATGCGACGAGTCGGTCGATGACGGAATCCGGAGAAGGGTGAGCTCTAGCTGTAACTTTACGACGGAGCTATCGAAGATCCCAGTTCCCGATCCATGGGTGCGCTATGACGTCTCGGATTCCAATTTTATCTCCGATCGAATCTCGAGTCGCGCATCTGATAATGGGGAGCCGAGAAAGGAAGAGAAACACGAAAATATCTCGCGTGTTTGGGAGTTGTTACTGGATCAATAAATACGAATTCGCTTTATTGATTCAGAATGGACTCCAAGCAAACAGAAGTTCGAACAAGACCGTCGTCCACATGTCTGCTAATCACGGCGTCGCGCGCGCTGATATCGTCTCAAAAATCGTCGTCTCGGAGCCCAAGTCTGGAAGGTTGTTGGTCCAGGTCGAATTAATTGTTGTTTCCATGCTGTCTCGCGCCGCCATCGCCATAAAGTCTCACCGAAAGGTAAACTCCGCTCGGTAAACGCACTCGGTCGGCCACCTCTACCGGCGGTTCTAAAAATTCCAAGTATTCGGGAGTTCACGCTCAGCTTTATGTTCCGGACGTCATCACAGCGGTTGACGGCTTCGAGAGCAAAGTTGGGTATTACTTGCGTTGAATCCACAGTTCAATGCTTTAGGGACTCTTCCGTAATTCGGAATCGCTCTAGATTTGGACGCGACCCAGGAGCTCCACACGATCGATCAGCTAGCTCTTACTTCCAAAACTAGGGAGAACTTGATGCGTGGGATCCCAGCCTATAATACCAGCCGTCAAAAATAATGGACGGTCGAAGGTGATCTATTGGTGAAGGCGAAAATGTATGAGGCAAAATCCCATTTTGGGGGACTCCAATGGATCGGCGAAAAAAGTCCGTGGTATCCGGCTTAGAGGACAAGACGAGAGCCGGACCGTGAGATCAGTTCGTTATAACCGAGTGTCCGTTATCTCCAAGTTCCCCACAACGGGACTCCACGTCACTTTAAAAGAATACACGGCATTATCTTCCTGCATTTGATCTCATAAGCTCAAGTCAGGTTGCCACGCTAATCCCATGATCTCTTTTCTTGAGGTGCGCATGAGCCCTTCGTGCTATCATGCGACCTGCGACCAATGATCATGAGGACGAAAACGGGCGCACAGGCGCATGGGAGCACAATCAATGACTCGAGTCGTGGAACAGGAATGTAAATCCCATTTTTTTTTGATGTCCCCCATGAGACGACGATAACTGAAGATCTCTGCCCCGTCCTAGGCGACTGTTCAGACTGCTGCTCAAGTGCCTGTCTGAACGGTTGAACACTCTTTTAGGTAATCGTAGAGCAAGCATTGAGATTCTGTTTACCGTCGCCAGGAGCCACTTTGAATCGATAAGCCCTACTCGCTTTTCAAATACGAGCTGAGAGTATGCGAGATAAACTTCCCGTCTCACAAACTTACCTTCACGTATTCTATCCTGGAGAACTTCATCGTTGCACTCATGTGGTGGACTCAGGACTCCCGAAGACAGACTCACGATGTCATTTCACGGGAAAATGATGTCACGCTTGTCTATGTATCCTATACCACTGACTTTGCGTCGGAATTTCCACTACCCCTGGCCTGGATTGCGTTCACACCAAGAAAAACTAGTATTCCTAGTTCACCAACGTCAATTCGGGCTTCTTGGGTACGACATCGACGTCGACGGGCACAGAGCAAGACTACGACGTTATCTTTCCTCTCGCACGAAATTCGTTTTGGAAATTTGCCTCTATTCAATCGACAGCTGGAACAGCTATCAGAATTCTCTAAATCCTTCGACCCTTTCTGCAGAAAGGGATCTTCGCCGGGACAAAAAACGTTCTTTCACACATACATGCTAACATCAACTGTTTATTTATTTGGAATGAATTTATTGAATCGAGAGAAAGAAAGCTGATTGACTCCTGTGACTCGTATGTAAAGCTTCCAAAACGCTCATCAAAGACGGCATTGTTCCGTGCGGGATCCCATAAAGATAACGTCAGCGTTACTGATCACAGGATACAAGATCATCACGCAAGGTGTCAACATTGCGAAGTTTCCAGCAGTGATCCCCCATCCAAGACTCCCTCTTTTTCCAGCCTTTACGGTTCCAGCAGCGCTACACACCACGTACCACGCTTAATTCGCGGCGCTTCCATGCACTTCTGGAGTAAGCACGCGCTTGCCGTAGATGGTATCAGGTAGACCTCTGACTGCCGGACTGAGAGGACGAATAATGCCGTGCCGGTCGAGACGGGAACAGAATCAACACCGGCGATTCGGGAGTCAAAGTCTTACCCGCCCGCGATTCCACTCAGATCAGTTTTCTGGTCAGTTGACGACGTCTTTTTCAGGCGGCATCACACCACATTACTGTATTATGGTGTGACCGAACACAGCATTGCCATTCGGGAAATCGATGGCTTTCGGTAGCCCCGTGCACGACTTGATGCTAAATGGCAACAGATGAGCCGCCAAAACGAAATCATGAGCTGGAGCACGGACCGGATCAAAGGTCCGGAATCCGACGAAAAGCATCGCGGTAGTTCGTTTTCCGATGACTCAGCAAACTCTGAGATTTGAGTCTTGTTGAGAACGAAAACTAAGGAGTCTGCGAGCGTCCCGCACATGGCGCGGTGGAGTTCATGTTCGTCGTACGACTACGGGATTCCCTGGTTGATCGACTTTGAAGGCTTCGCCAGCGCTCGCCGATTTCACCTCCTCCGATCAAGGGCTCCGATCTGAAACATTTTCCATCGCCTGGTTTCTCCTTCGGCCGAGCAAAGAGAGAAGATGACAAATCACGAGGTACCTGAGACAGAAAAACCGTCAACTTCGGAGGTGTCGAATGCAGAGAAGTCTTTTTCCGCTGCAACTTGTTCGATGAGAGAAATCCGTGCTGACTCCCTCCGTTCCTCCTTCCAACTGTCCCCCATCAACTCTCTTTGTGGATAAATGTGTTTGTGTCGCTCTCTTGCAGCGTGTATGTATACGTCGCTGGCTGTCTCGTTTCGGGTGACATTTTTCACTTCTGAACAGCCAGAGCTGGAACGATTTGTTCGGCTTAAGAGAATCTTGGAGCAACGAAGAACGCGCCCTGCCAACATGCCGAGGATTAAAAGTCGGATTCGTAGTTTTACTTGCCCGCCTGCCTGGCTCTCTGTCTACCTACCTGCCTTCTTTTCAGTCCGTCGGCTCGTTCCTCGTTCGATGCCATGAGTCGCAGCATCATCTTCTGTAAATTCATTAAATGAAGGAAGCCAGGCTAGAAGGGCCGACGCAGCGTCCGTATACGAGGACAAACTTCGCGTACAAACGACACGTAAACACTCATGGGGACTGGTGCTCTCCAGCGACTCCGAACACTGAGAGCCTCCTTTGTCTTCTATGTCGCGTCCGACGCCTTCAACTGTTTCTGCTTCTTTCGCTTGGAGACATTCCGGAGACAGCGTCAACAATGAAGGACCAGTGCGGAGCAGAAATGAGAGCCGTCGACGTCAGCTCCTACGGCATGCTGGATTATCGCAATTACGGCCAGCTTTCACCGCTGATACCGCGCTGAGAGGGAACGTCATTCAAAACCGAATTTTCTTATCCGACTCCGTTAGCATTAACAGCGACGACGAAAAGAGTTCAGCGATGTTCAACTTGGGGAGACGCGAGTACATTCGGTGCTCCGATTAGCTCCAAACTATTGGTTAGCTGGGCAGTAGCCGTTTGACTAGTGGGACTCCACGAGATACACAGTGACTGTGTGTCAATAGGATGTTTGAAACCGTCCTTGCAGTTTTTGGTGGAATAGGATTCCGGATGAAACGAAAATCGACGCTAGAAGACTCATCTCAGCGCGTTACCTTGAGCGAGTTTTTCCGTCACAGGAGAGAAATTTCTGGATCTTGGATCAGGACGGTGACGTGACACCTTGCGCAAGATTCTTCTCAATGTTCTTCTGTCATGCTGTTGTTCGTCGGAGGTTCTCGATTCAGGAGCGCAGGCTCAGCAGATCGCGAGCACACGCTCCCTGGGTAACTCACGTGCAGGATAGGGGAACGAATCATTTCATTGTTTTGGCACCAACGCATTTTTTTTCAGCACTTGTTGACACACAATTCGGGCATCCGTGCGTTCCCCAGATCTCCGTGTCTCCGCAGAACCAAACAGAAGTCCGCATTCCATGATTTCTCAGTCAAGAATCCCGACCTTTATCAGGCATCTAAAGTTACGCTGGAGCTTCCGATTGGCTCTCATCGCGATTCTCAATGTAGACCAGTTGTTTCCGAACTCTTCCGATTCATCGATCCTCTCCGTTCGGAGCAATGATTCTTTCCAAGCCCCCGTTCATGAGATGCCATGGATTCCATCGACTGCCTGACATTCCTCATAGAATTCCTCCCATTCCTCCTGGGGTTGATCTATGTAGACCTTTTTCCGGAATAACTGATCCAGAGGCTTGCTGCCACACTTTTCACAAATCTGGAATTGCGCAAATGTCGCACGATAGATGCTAAGAAAGAGCAGAGGAGACCGCAACGAAATATTTTGCGAAACTTCCGAACGATTTTTATTCCGTCATAATAAACCATCATCAGCCATTCATATTACAGGTCGAAGTTCATTCGGGTGACCGAAGGCCTCCAACATATCTTACAGCTCCCTTGTACGCTTCGACCTATTGATATTGCATCCAGCTCTAACATTTTTGGAACGTCTCTCCAGGAGGGATCGGGTAGTATACAGGGTTATTCTCCTGGTCACCGTTGACCATTCCCGCCAAACAGTTATTGTAACCGATTGTGAGTTTGCTTTACACTGTGCACCTGTCTTCGGTGAGACCTCACTCAATGTCGATTGTTCACCTTGTATCTCGGAGATATTCATCATCATGTTTGTTACCTTGAGGTACTTCTCTTATCATGGCTTCTAAGTTCCCCAGTAGCATGGATTCCCGGAACCGACGACCTCCGATCCGCTATTCGCATTTAATCAGACAACGCATGTCCGAAGAAACGATTTCCGAACCGCGGCATATCTCGATCGATCTACAGCACTACTTGATGAACTTCAAGTAGCACAAGGCTATCAAAATAGCGATTTCGATTATGATAATGAAAATGAGGAACATCTTATTCGAGATCACATTGTAGCGTATCGCAGTTATCAAACGGCCCGCTCTCGTCAGCTCAACGTCAGTGTCTTGCAGCCGATCCCTGGTTCTGATGAGCTGCTCTCGTTGTCCACGAAGACTCGTGCCGACCTTAAGGAGTAAACTTTGCTGAGTTTCCAAGCTTCTAGATTGTTTCGATCACGACAATTGTCGTCGATAGCTCCGATTGGCAAACAGAGGAGATCGGCGCGATTAGCTTCATATATATACGGAGATATTCCGGATCAACTCACCTCCTCTCCGATTTGCTCTGTTTCTGTTGCGACACGAATAGCCCGACCGAGGCCACCTACCTCTGGCACCGGTCGAGCGCTCTCGATCTCATGACGGTACCGACGGATTTTGCCCTGCATCGCAGCTGAAACAGAACACTATGATTACATATATGCCACGCGCCATCTGCAGGACTCATCAAATTCTGCCCACGCCCAGAAATCAGTGTGATGAACATCGCTCCCGGCAGTAGCCTGGCACTCACCCCTGTCTTCTGGTTGAGTTCTCTCAAGTTCAGCCTCCATAGCTGCGAGGACCGTCGTCGCTCTGAAAGATTCAATCATCAGGGAATAACTAGGGATGTCCGAAGAATGTTCACGAGGAGGCGTTGTTCGCAAGGGCCCATTTTGTTCGAGCTGTAGTTTATGCAGCCGATAGTACTTGATCATTATTGAATATCCGTATTTACTTTTGCGTGATGGTGGACACGAGGTAGCTTGGGGCCCGCTGAAGCTGTAACAAGTGTCCATCGAGCTCATCCTCCAGACGCTGAAACGCGGCGCTGGCCATCCTGTCACAGATTTTTGATCCCAGAGTTCTCACATTCCCTCACTGAAACTTCAATGCGGTTCGGAATGAAGCGAAGATCAAGAAGATTTCGAAATCGGCCGCCCGAACTCCTCACTCTACTTGCCCAACGGAAGATATGCTGTGAGCATACGAAGCACATCTTGGAATCAGATACGGGAAGCCTGTCTGTACCTGATACATTTACATGGGACCCCCAGAGTAACCCTTCTCCCACAAATCAAGAAATTGACGCTGTCATGGTATGTCAACTGGCGATAGAATTTATTTTAAAATGGATAACGGTTGCCTACGGGTTGTAAAAGCCATCGATGCTCCGTTTCTAGGATTTCGATCTCGACTAGCACACTATTGTAGAAGGGACGAGCCGTCAAGTGGGTGCCGACCAGAGAAGATCCAAAGGTCAATTGAGCGTCACGGGTTTAATAAATAAAGCCATTCGTTCTGACTAGAGGATGTCCAAACCTAAATTCCGTCTGAAGTTCGTCGTTTACGTTTGAACACATGGGGAGATTCAATTTTCATGAAAGGCTCTGCGTTGTCTATAACCGGTAACTTTCCAAATGCTTGACAACATTTCACATGTAATGTCAGAAGTACCCTCATGTTCTCTTGTGCAACTCAGGGCACCATTCTAGTGATCCAGAATCCGCAGATTTCCGGACATGATTTTGTTTTCCAGAATAGCCCCAGGAGGGATATCGATGCGGTCGCCGTGATTGGCGATGACAATCACCGTTCCCCGGAGCACGACTCCTTTTCCGAAGGTGACATCGCCGGATACCGTCAGGTGGTCGAGTTCCAGAATGTCGGGAATCGACGCGAATCGACGGAGGAACTCCCGCACTTTGGCGAAGTGTCCATCTCCCAGCTTGATTAACGGAACCGTTGGGAACGCTCGCAGGTGGCTCATCTGGAGAGAACCGTTCCTCATTGCGTAAAGGTTGCTCATGGCCAGCATGAGATCCGATGTCTTTTTTACGGGGAGGAAACGCGACCTCGGCACGTTGATACCGAACGAGTGCGAGAAGTCTTTGATGGCTGAGCCAGCAGCGGTCTCGAGCTGGATGATGTTGGTGCCACAATCCAGATGTTTGTGGTTGATGATGATCTCCATAGAGAGGGCATGGCTTTCCACCGCCTGTTTGATTCGATCGAGGCGGATCCACAGGTTGTTGGTGTTGAAGATCTTGAACTTCTTGACCGACTTGAACTCATCGACGTGATCCGCGGGTACCTGAGCGATTTCGAGCAGCCGCAACCGCTTCTCGTATCCAATGAGTGTGCCTCCCTTCACGTCAGCCCGAGTTTTCTCCGTGACTTCCATCACGAACTCAGGTTTCTCGCCCTCCGACGGATGCAGGAGACAGTTCAGAATGTTCAGATCCACCGTGGCGCCAAGGTTATCAATGTTTGAGATGAACACATACTCCCGACCCTCTTTCAGAAAGTGCTCGGCGAGACCGGAGTTAACAAACGATTCATAGAAGTCGCCGTGACCTGGCGGGTAGAAGTCTTCTAGACCCGGGTTCAGGAGCGACGTTGTGATTGGCATCAAAGTTTCTTTGTTGATGCGAGGGTACCTCGATTGGAGGAAGGTGAAAATCTGCAGGTTGAATCCCTTGTATTTTCGGAGGATCTTGCTCGTGTCCTCGTCGGTATTGAACGAGTTCATGAGTACGAGTGGGACTTTGCAGTCGTAGGTTTTGTTCAGATACTCTATCTGCTGCACCGTGAGATCGAGGAAAGTGAGGTCATTGCGCACGGGAATCGCACTTTTGGGTCCTTGACATCCCATCGACGTCCCCAAGCCACCGTTGAGTTTCACAACAACCAATTTTGAAAGCATATCTTTGAGACTATCGTCGGGTGGATTCGGCAAAGTGTTGTATTCTTTGATAGCTGTCACTGGCAGGGGTTCAATGCGTTCCCATGCGATGGTCGATGTTGAATCGGTCATGAAGCGTTTATACAGTCGCTCGAAGCCGGCGAATTCAGCCTTCGCTGTGACCAGTTGCGCCTCGGGCGCCGTTTTCAAGAGTTTGTCCAACTCTGTTGACATGGCTGAGCACGCGTCCATTTTCGTCATAGCCTTGAATTCCGCACTATCGGAAACTTTTCGGTGATGTCCGAACGCAACTTTAAGTTCCAAGTGACTCATATCGCCAGATGCTGCCATCTGGAATCGGATGGAGAGAGGCGCCGTTAAGATCAACGCTACGAGGAGGGTGACGCTCCACTGTTAAACATTGCTGACGTGCACAAACCGGCAGCTCACTCTAGTACTCACAAACAATCGGTCTACGGAAAATGTATTTCACACAGTCACCAACACAAAACGAAAAGTTACGATCACACTCAGAGGACGGAAATGCACCTCGACCACAGAGCGGAACGTTTGACTGGATACGACGTTCTCTCCTCGAGAATAACCCTCTCTTCGCGGACGTTCACGCGGCGGTCATGGATGGAAAGGTTCTTGTATCGTGTGCGCTTCGCTCAGGTTCCGTCACGCAGGACCACATGCGCCGAAGGCGCGGGCTGGAGCCAACACATGCATGCGAACTGCTCGGTGCGTGGAGAACTTGAATCGGTCGTCGATCGGGCACGTGCTGCGGTGAAGCTCAAACGATATTGTTTGCGCGTCTTCTATCACAGGAAACCCGTGCGCAAATGCACCTTAACTTATCCGGGTGCACCAGCCTGTCATCCCAGCCGAGACGGCGGAGGGGGAACACCCACGAATCAACAGCGATATAATCGCGCGAATCTCCTTGATTTCGATCAGACACTGCTTCGCGCGTGATGGCGCAATCTGCCGATCAAGTCAATGTCAAGGTGCCGACAGGGCAATCAATCCGAGCAATCAGTCGAACAATTCAGAGACGGCAATCAGACATAGAACAATGCTGAGCCGTGCGAGGTCAGACCAAAATCATTTCGAGTTGCGGCGATCGCATGCCGGAGAAACCGGGGCTTGTTCGAAGCTCGAGTGTGGATGTGATCGAGAAACAGAGTTTTTCGTTTTCGAACGTCGTGTTGTCTTTCGGCTTCTTACGGGATATTTTGATCGACCGCTGTATAGGATCAGAATACTCTCTGCAGATTGTTATGGATCTGCAAAGAGAGGATCCTGAACTCCACATGGGGTGTTCATGGAGCACATGGTGGATGCAAGAAAGAGTGAAATCTTCGAATAATGCTGGAATAGCCCATGAAATGAACATCTACAGGAAGACGCACCTCTGAATTTGTTCCGAAACCCAAAACAGACGAGTTTCATGAACTGACCTTGCGAGATTTTCAGTATCATGTCCTCTAAGTAACGGACAACACATCTCACATTCAGACCACAAATAGTCACCATTGTTTCACGAAATAATATCCATGAACTCTCATGACATTCACTTCTATAAACTCAGGAATCAGCTGCAGAAGAATGTATCGCTCCCGATGCAGTTAGAGCTCCCAGTGGAAACCAATGTAGCTCGGCCAGAGACTTACTTTAGAAGTTGCGCCTCCTTTTTGGACGTCAGGACACGAGCCGACCACAGGTACCGCTGCTGACGAACTCTCGGGAGATTCTCTTCCCGTCGGATATTTACGAAACAAAAGCGAGAGACTTTCTTCGAAAGTCGCCTGCTGGTCCGATTTTCCGCGCTCGCGGCCGCCGACTGCGTTCAGAATCTCCTTCGTACTCATAATCTGATATTTATAATCGATTCAACTCCTCAGGGAGCGACCTGCGGAATGAGGGAGCTCATTGCCTTGAGTTCAAGCTCGAGAACGATTGAGCATGATCTACGCGCTGTGGCGAAGAACAGGGATTGATTCTTATGGTTTTCGAAGTTATTCCGCGTTCCTACTGTTGGTATTTGGACGAACGAGAAATTTCAGCTGATTGTGACGTTTCGCGTTAGGAGTCGAACTGGGATGAGATAGTGTGCTCCGTGGATGCCGCAGGGAAATTTCGAAATTGCGGTTTGGAATTTGACCGAATTCTATGTGAGCCCGTTCTCCCGGTGACCAGATCGTATACCCCATCGAACCCGGAGTTTTCCATGTCAACCTGGACACGCAGCACAGTTCATACGGAATAAGATTCACCTGGTGAGTGCGGGATTGCACGGCATGTGGAACTCAGATGGGTCTGGAAGTCTCCCAATGCGTCCGTGTTTTTCGCGCATCTCGGTCGATGAGGTGGGAGCTCGGTCCTATTTCTAAAAAGATTGAGGACCACGTCGTACTGGCCTACGGCAAAGGCAGCCTGGTGGAAGCGAAATATTATGGTTTCTGGAAAGAACCTTGACTTCATCCAAGGCTCACTTATTGAAGTACGGTCCATGGATACGGGGATTTCGAGGATAATCTCTCGACGCATACGCGGTAGTCCATTCATTGTGTTCGGCATCGAACGGTCGCGTTCGGAGTCGGAGAACCCTCTGGAAAAAGCGAGTTGCCTTATCGACGGTATCGTCCTTGGCGCTTGCAAAAGTTTATTTTCATGGAAGTTCTTGGGAACGCTCCGGAATCAGTGATCCTCGTTGTTCTGTTTGCCGGGCAGTGAATTCTGAACCCGAATCACAACATATACCAGAGATCCTACAGAACCACGGTTTCGATACACGCGTCACTCTCTGATTTCGCTCTTCAAATCATTGATTGTGGAATATTCTCCTCCCATGAGAGGCAAAGCGTGAAGCTATGCTCGACATATTGGCTGGATTCGTAGTGACCTGGGCTCATGATAACAAGAAAGGGTCGTCAGTAAATTCCACCCTTGAGATGTATGTTCCACTATCAGGTGAAGAAATGTCATCCAGGTTACATTCCCGCTTCCCTCGAAGCAGCTCGAATTTTGAGGAGTATCGTGTCTTCATTGAGTCGGTGGGTCCTGGGAGTTGCTGTGTTTTCGGGGAACAAAGCAGACTCCGAGGCAAGCAGCGAAGAGTAACAGCTGTCGTTGAACGAGAGCTGGCGGTTGATTCTAACTGTCGCCTGACAGAAACTTCCATTGTTCACTCCAAACCCGGATTCCACAGGATACAGCTGATGATATGCCGAAGGAGGCGGCATCAAAATAATTCGGGGGGTAAACTGTGGCTCCGCTCAACGAGAGATAGGGAGGTCGACGCTCTCCGGAAGGAGAACCTCGAAGACGTTGGCATGAGCAGTTCTTACATCTAAGCACACAATCAATCTCTCCTTGCAGTGACTAACGACCGACTATGTCGGGTTGGTTCGACACGAAGTCGTTCACGACCCTCGCGAAATCAGCCCTTTCTCAAGCTCAGAAACAGTTGGATAAAGCTCTTGAGGCCGTACAAGATGAGGACAGCGACTCGGATAACTACGGTAAGTTGGTCGTGAAGCTCATGTGGGTTATTCCAACACCCCGATCTCGAACATCCTATTCGTCCGTATTCAATCTCGACTGAGAAACCGTCTCAGTTGATCATCAACACGAAATGATTCCGACGTAACGGTGGGTTTAACGGCGTATTCAGCTCTCGGATTCCTTCCAGACATCGATCCCTTCGATTCGTCAGGCTGGGCGACGCGGAAGCCCAAGTTGAAGAAGGATAAGCAGAGCACTGCTCCTAAGGACTCCTCCGGAGCACTCGAGGGAGCCAGAGAAGCCGGCGATAGCGTCCTGGATTCGAAGCCGGTTGTCCTCAACCAGATCAAAGAGACGGCTGAGTCTACGGCTGACGTGAGTATTGCAAGCGAACGCCGTTTCGGCAGAAGTCTCAGCGTGCCGTGGCTTTCCCCGAGAAAACGAAGTGCTGTTCCCTTCTTGTGATGGAAAGCGAACCACCCTGCCCTCCCCAGCCGTTGATGCTCTACGCGTTATTTCTGCGCCACGGCTCAGAATTCTTCCATGAATTTCAGGAGCTTCAGGCTGCGACAGTGACATCTCAGATCAAGGCTTGCCCGGATGCAATCGTTGGGCCGATCACCGTGCAGGTAACCGATCCTGAGCCTGACATCCATTCGAGCGGCTCAAGTGTTGCAAACTCTCATACAACATCTTCATCGAATTGACGACGTCTCGAACTTCCGAATTACAGGTCCGTTCTCAAAAGGCGGAGAATGACAATTATGAAGATGAAAACCATCCCGAGGAGAACGAAGTTTCCACTACCGAGGTCACGCAACAAATGAAAGTCAGCAGTGACTCTGTTGAGACTACAGTGCAATCTGATTTAGAGTTCAGCATGCTGGAGGAGACAAAAGATGACTTCTGTGAGTGGTTCTCGAGCAGCCTACCTATACATGTCGTCCGTAGCAACGAGCGTTTATCGCGAATTCCAGGCCACGGTTTCATCGAGGTCTTATTTCCAGTTCCGAACCCGAGCTCCAAATCTTCATCTCCCGTGTGCCACTCGGATTCTTCGGGTGGAGCGCCCTGCATGGATATCGAGACAGCGGCGTCATCCGACATCGAAATCATCTCTGCGATCAACTCAACACCCAGTGAGGCTCTCAACCAAGATCAGAGCAACCTCTGGGAATCTGACGCACTCTCGAACGCGTTGCGTGAATTATCAGGCGAAGTGTCTGGCCCCAGTGCCATGGAGACACTTCTGCACGCCAGAGAACAAAAGGTGTGTAGCTGATTCGAAAAAGCTCAAATTTGCTTTTGAGAGAATATGAATTCGCGTTTCAGGAAAAAGTCTATCCGAAAGGATCAGCATTCTCTTGGTGCTAGTTATTTACTGACTGAGTCACGATTTCAGGTCATGACTCTGTCTGGAGACAACGCTCGCCTTGTTGAAGAGAACGAAAAGCTGCGTCAGAGAGTGGCTCAGCTCGAAGCGCGCAATCTCGAATCATGTCGAAATTCATCCGAACAAGTGCAGCAGTTGTTGAATGAGGGAGACAAGTTGGCGAAGGAAGTGCTAGAGAAGTCTAACCTCCTGAAGAAGCTTCGCTCTAAGGAGAAAGAACAAGATGAGCTTCTGAAAAAGCAAACAAAAACGATCGATGAACTCAATATCCAGCTCGATCGACTGCGTAAATCCATGACTCAAAAAGATGCACAGGAGAAACTCCACATCGGTCAGATACGAGAGCTTAAGGCCGCCAAAATAACGGCGGCGGATCTCAAATGCCAACTGGACCAGGCAAAGCTCAGATGTTCTGAGCTGGAGAGCCGAAACGCGAAGATTCTGATGGAATCGAAAGTGATGACGGCTTCAGTGGAGCTAAGCGCGCAGGATCAATTCCGTTCCGGTATAGCAGAGTTGAAAGCACATCATGCCGAAGAAGTTGAAAATTTGAAGCAGAAGGTGTCGCAGTTGGAAACTTCGCTGAAGAAAGCCGAGCTCATAATTTCTCAGAACGAACAGCACGGCAATGGCCTGCGCCAGGAGGTGCTGTCGCTTCAAGAGAGGAATCAGGAGCTAACAGAGAGTCTCGCGTTGGCCACAGCTCCGTATGTCCGCGAACTCGACAAAATGAAAGCTTCATGTGATAGTGAGAGGTCAGTCGAGAAGCATCCATTCCGCAGGAGACATTTTTTGATTCATGGTTAACACTGAGCAAAATATAAAGAGAAAGGTTCTCATCTGTTCGCTGAACTCTTACGACAGGAAATCGTTCGAGAACGAGATCGTCAACCTTCAGCGGGTTGTTGAAACCCTCAGACAAAAAGTGTCAGATGTCGAAGAGAAGAGAAGTGTCGCGGTCATAGCGAAAGGTATCCATCGATTTGAAGCTAAAATCAAGAAATTCACTTTGTTGGCAAATCTCCTACTTTTATTCGTCGCGGCTCCTAGTCTCCGCCCTGGTTCTCGCTCACACTGAAAGAAGACTAAGCAGTACTTTCCATGATTCAGATGAGGCCGAGGCGCGCTGCAAAGAACTAGCAGACAAAATCTCGTCCCTGGAGAACTTAGTTCAGGATACCAAACGAAGCCAAGCACCTGTAAAGATCGTGGATCAGGCTACTCTGGAGTACATCGATGTTCTCAAAAGTCAACTCGTTGAACGGGAAGACGCAATCACCAAGATGAACCAAGCTGTAGAGCTTCTGAAGTCGAAGTACGTCACCACGACCCTTTACGTGACGTTTGCGTTCCGCAGCGCGTAAGAATGCTCTCAAACAACAGTCTTGTTCGTTCTAGAGAAACTTCATTACAACAGAAAGTTCTGACCCTGGAACGAAGTGTGGAATTCGAGAAGCAGAAGAGTCGTCTGGAAGCACCGGAGCAGAGGCCAGCGTCTCCCACCATTTCTACGAGGTAGGCGCTCGACCGCTTGATGCATTCCGGCAAATCGCAAGGCTGATTTTTTCGCGGATTCGTCCCTAATGCCTCTACCCTAAAGGGGGCCGGACCATACATAGTGACCTCCTCGTTCAAACTCGTATTCCATTCCAGGTCTTCGCTTGGATCTGCTGACTTTGAGAAGAATGATAACTACTCGGCTTTCGCCGGGAACGTCAACTCGCCAAGCGTGCTTGATAACATGTCCTCTCAGCTGAAGTTGAAAGATGGCCAGGTGAGCTATGGAGGCGGTCGCCCGGGGCTCATATCGAGTCACTGCTCGAATCAGAATCACGGCTTCTTCTAACTCATCATACCGCTTTCAAACAGATGCAGCAGCTTCGGGTTGAACTCTCACAACTGAAGAAATCTCGAGACACACTTTC
The DNA here is from genome assembly GCA_028455905.1 of Neoseiulus californicus. Taxonomy (NCBI): domain Eukaryota; kingdom Metazoa; phylum Arthropoda; class Arachnida; order Mesostigmata; family Phytoseiidae; genus Neoseiulus; species Neoseiulus californicus. The sequence goes on from JAMQGS010000001.1 coordinate 24,193,309, forward strand.
GGATCAGATGGCTGAAATGAGTCTGGAGCTAGAGCGATACAAACAGCAAGAAGGTTTGTCCTCGCATGTCCTACTATAGCTGCGCGTCTCATTGGCACTTGGAGGGTTGGCACAGATCTGTGCCAGTACGTCCAGAAGTCTAATGCTTCCGATTTCCAGATGATTTGGCTGACGTCACGGAAAAATACGAGGCTTTGCTACAAATGTACGGGGAGCTTGTGGAGAAATCCGACGAATTGAAACTCGACCTTGAGGAAGCGCGGAACGCGTACCGAGTACAGATTCAAGACCTCACTGCGCGACTTCGGAAAGCAAACATCTGAACTGGGATCCCCCCGCAAACCTCGAAGTTGTTTCGCCGTTCACTTGAAAAACCTCGTTTGGGTTCAGCGAGGCATGCTTTTTTCAATCGGGTGATAAACTTGGGGGAAATCGTAAATCTATTATCCCCCGTGAAGCCTACTACTCAGAGTTTCACATCCTAGAGACGATCAACGTTCCAAAACCGCCGAGAATTGGTTCGATTCACTTTGCTTGTAGATCAACTCGTTGTTAAGTTGCTGAGTTTCTAAGTTGTTAAAGATATGCTAGGCTCCAGCATCTTGTTGATTCTTGACGTTTGAGCTGCACTAGTCAGTTGCAAGGTTTGAGCCAGTGTATGATAATATGTACACATGAGTGAGGTAGGAGGGAAACTGAGAAGAATAAACACGTTCTTTTGCGGCTTCTGTGAATAAATTAAATGTGCCTCCTTCACGATATCTCCCTGGAGCCTATCACGTGTACACTTCGCAGAAGGCCGAAGACCGTAACTCATTGACTCAATCAAGAAAAGGAAAAAGCGCGCTCGTCTCTCATAAATGATTTCCAATCTTACTCTTTATTCAATCGCTCCGCGCAGGGCTTGTAACCATTGACAAATCCGAAGAATAGCTTTGCCGAGGTATGAAGATGAGCTTGATCGAACAGGCATTGAAGTCATAGTCCGAATTAAAAAAGCATTCTTCCGTTCCTCATCACTCGTCCTCGTTCACACGGCTCTCATATCGTCACGATTTCGATGCATCGCGTCCCCGATTTACTATCATCATTTTGTACAGGTGTGTTCTCGCATCGTGGAGCTCATACTGACAACGTGTCATCTGAGTTAGCTCATGTTGAAGTTGGTCGTATAATCGTACTCGATCGTCGGAATGACGGCCTGCACGAATTTCAAAAATACGATCAAATACATATGCACGTCAAGGGTGCCTCCGCCATCCTCGACGGTCTGGATGAGGTTCTTCATGGCTTGCGCGTGTTTACATGGATGGACCGATGCCTGCGGATTGATTGATGTTGAGTAAGATCGAATTACGGATCGAGTCGACGAGAACTTCAAATTTCCATCTTCAGCTCAGAGGGGAGGAATTCCAATGAAACTCACTTGGGGTGGTCCATCGAGGTGGGGATGTGGCTCAACAGTTACGGTTTTCTTCACAAAATCTTGACTGATGTCTTCGTAAAGCTCTTTTGTCTTCAACGGCTTGTGATTCTGAAAGAAATTATGGGTTACAGCTTGATTGACCTATCGAAACACGGTCCCCAAGAACGACTGGGAGCAAAATTGATATCGGCTCAAACGGTCCACGAAACATACCTCATCGTATCCAGTTAGCCAGAGACGCGGTGTTCGGTAGTAGTTATCGTAAGCAATGTTCAGATCGTAAGTTCGGGTGGACAGAACTCCATCCTCCTCCGACTCGGGTTGTTTGACGATCGTGTCGGACGCCGCGCCCGCATCTTCGTCCAAGTTCTCTAGGAATGCGTCCATGTCTACTGCTTCGCCTTCGTCCTCATCTTCGGCTTCTTCATCCTCTCCAGGCTTCCGCTCAGAACCGTCCGCCCTAGTCCGGCTCGCCTCTGGCTTCGCGAAGATTTGAAGATGTAATAAAGCTCTTGGGGTTTCCATAACTACTCGTACATCGAACTCATCGAGCACTGATTTACCTTTTGGATATCTCTCGATGATGTCGGCGGTGCATAGTGGTGTGTGTCCACCCATCCATCACCTGTACCCTCGTCTTCAATGACCTGAAATGAGAGCACGTTCAAGCACAACCAGCTCACGATCAGCGAAGCCAGCATTGGTGCACGACGATCCCGAAGTCCGTCTCAGCTGCAAACCTTTTCGTTTTCGCAGTTGTACTCCATGTCTCGACACCGCTTATAGCAAGGTACGTTCTTCGTCACCAGGAATTGCTTATCCTGTAATTCATCGGAGTCAGAACTTTTCCCCAGAATCCTGGTGTGGTGCCATGATCACTTTTCTTGTGGAACTCACCTCAGGTAAGTAAGCCTTCACATAGTTCGGATCTCCTTTCGCCCAATGCCAAGTGGGACATGTAGCCACAAGATGATCTCCGGCCGCGACGAACTCCTCAGGAGTTAACATACCACTCTCCCGGAATTTCGATTCCTGTAGAACGAACAAAGGAGATTTGATCGCCGAAGAGTTTTGAAACCTATTGATTTGAAGGTATTGAACTTTGGAGTGTATTCCCCATGCAGAAGCCTCCGGATTAACTGAGTGCAGCTCTCACCTTTAGAACAGGAGTCATCTGGGCGGCAAAATCAATCGCCCTCCCTTTTATCGTATTCACTATGCTCTGCATTGTTTACTCTTCCTGGTGTGAAAGACAGTGACCGGTAAGTCTTGAATATCACTCGATTAGGTAAAATACGTCGCTAGTTGTCCAAGTCAGTGCGACAGAAACACGAGAATCAATCTAGAAAGCATAGCACGGCTCTTCAGGAAACTCGATCGGAGATTCGAGCAGTTCGAACACGGATTTGCCAGGTTGGTGAGTCGTGGGATGATTCATAGTCAAGCTCCCTCAACTCTTCCTCCCCTGGAAAAGTTCTTTCGACTCACTAGGATCGGTGGGGGAGCCGAATCTAAAGCAGATGTCCCAGAATCCAGAGAACCTCGTCTCCTCCGGGTGTCTCGAGTGGCGTTTACTGCCGTGAATCACTCAGATTAGGTGATACCTGTAATACACCCGATAGATATCGAGAATATTTTGGAAGGTGGTGAGACGAGAGCAGACTGCAACGCTTGCGTTCGAAAGAGCACCACAATCAAGATTATGGAGTTTGACTCGCTGATTTTCTAGTTGGAAAAAATCTTCATCTCTGACTGCATAGAGCATCAGCAGCAGGCACGCTCCCTCTTCTAGAGGCTTTAGCGCTGTCGAGCTTTGCACGAGACATCACGTTGCGGCGCGACGGCGAACCTTTGTCAGTGAAAGGATCTCCTCGGAGAACTGACGATCGAGGCTTCTATGTAATTTGGGATCGTTCCACACGTGCTCCGGAGTTTCAGCTGTGCGTTTTCGAACGAAAACCCACAATGTCGAGACTTTGATTTCGAGAGAGGCAGGAGGCTCGAGGAAGACAACTCACCTTTTCACGTAGATCACACGAATCGAGAGACCCGGAAATCAACCAGTCAGCTGACAAGCTTCCAAAACGATCGACGGCCCACCTTGCAGTAGAGAATCTCTCCAGCAGCAGTGTTTGGTTTCGCAGAGCGCTGTTCGTATACAAGAGCAGTCTCGAAGAGCGAGAGTTTGCGGGATCGGTATCCCTCGTGAAACGGAAGGTCCGTTATCTCCAACATACAGTACGAGGGCAAGAGGGCATCTCCACGAAGGAATATCGTCAGAAAATCGTTCGAATGCTTATCAGAGCAATTTCTCGCAGCAGACGACTTGTTCAACAGTGCTGCTGATAGTGATCATTGCTGTGAGAACGAAACATGAAGACGGCTTTTCCTCCTTGCTCCTTCAATATAGAATAGAGCAAAGTGTTACGCAGTATTCGATTCTTTCCCCAGGATCCGGATTGCACGAACAACGGATTTTCACCTACTGAGGGTCGTGGCTCTCTGCTCCTCTTCTATGGAGGAACGATAGATAGAAACTTAGGAATGCTGAATCTTCGTGGGGTTATACAAGAAACGAATTCATCCTTTCAACCGTTTTCAAGTCAACTTGGTGTGTACAGAGTATCGCAATTATCGCCTACACCGCGAGCGAAAGACGGGATCGATGTTGAAGACTGGCATGGAGCCATGATCTTTCTCCAGCCTCGATCGCCGCGACCAAGTCACAGAGATTTCTGCTTCAGTTCAAGTTTCGCTTTCGCGGATGCCAGCCTTGGCATTATGACACGTAGTTTTCAATCCTTTCCGTCTATTGGGCAGTCCCGTGACTCGATAGTGCCCGTTTATAAATAAACCTGCCGATTCGACCTAAGTGCCCGCTTTGTAGAGGGTGCCCGTAAATTAGCGAGTGTCCCTGAAGTTGAGTGAATACGGTATTTCCCAGCCGAGTTGGTAGCTTACTTAGCTCTTGTAGTGTTTTCGAGAATTCGAGATGAGCATTCGGATCGAAGGCTCTGCACGTCACCCTAGCGGTCTCCCCCTAGAGCTACCTGAGTCTGATTTGGGGCTAATTCGAGATTATCGAAATTCACAGGTACTACAGTACTCGGAATAGATGGCCACTAATCAACCTTTCTTTCCACTGTAGCTCTGAGCTGTATAGCTGTGAAAATGTCGTGCGTCCTGCCGAGCGTGGTGTTCCATTCATCGCAAGCTCAATCAGTTGGCGATGGCTCATAGGGATCACATTCCACAACAAGTCGGAATAGTTCTCCACGTCAATCTCAACTTGAAAATTCATCATGCTCGGGAAGGATCGATAGAGATATTGGATAGGCGACGTCAGGTTCGATGCACGACCGGCTCGATAGCTGATCGGGTAGACTCTCCGCTCCCTGAAATGGCCTCCTGGAATAGGATGGACAAAAATATCAGGGCTCGAAGCCCACGTCCAATCACTTCCTCCCTCGGTGCTCCGCGGATCCCGCCCGAGGTGTACGCGTTCCTCCGCTCCAATCACCTGACTCAATTTTTCTATTTCGAGACTTCGAACTAGACATCCCTTCCCGCGCCGCGGAAAGCGGAAACACTTTCCGCTCTCCCCAGAGCGGAGAAGTATTTGACTTTATCAAAAAGAGGATGTCTCGCGTGAAATCTTAGCTTCCTCGTTTGGTGACCTGAATTTGTTGACCAAAGATATGGAATGATAGTAATAATCCCTGCGCTGATCAAATAAAATTCGATATCTTCTCCGCATCAAACCAGGCCTGATGCCGTGCTCTATGACCGCGAAAAGCATTATCAGGCCCAAATGGTGATGACTCCTTGAGCTGATGATTTCTCGGGGTGACTCGACCGCGTGCACAGGCATAAAAGCGTGTCGAATGCAGCAAACCGGCTCTAATAAGCACGTATTCGGTATAATTGCTCTGAAAAACCCTCGGCTCAATGAGTACCCATCGCAAATGCTCCATATTGATTTTCGCGCTGACCGAAGCGGAGAATACTTTTCCGCTCCACGCGGAGCGGAAAGTGTTTCCGCTTTCCGCGGCGCGGGAAGGGATGTCTACTTCGAACCGGAGACCGACGATGAACCCACCCATACCTAGGTCATAATCAGAGCCGGCCTCAGGGTAGCTGGCGCCCTGTGCGAACTGCGAAAGGGCGCCGCTGAACTTTCGCAATAATACAGAAAAAAGATGGAGGAAGTTATTTCGATGCGTAACAGAGAGAGCATTTCCCCAGGATGGCGCTCTCCCTGCGGGCTGGCGCCCTGTGCGATGGCACTGCTCGCAGACCTCTTCGGCCGCTTCTGGTCATAATCGAGGAAGATTCATGGGAGTCCTGTCGACGGAAGTCGAGAGGGATTCCAGGAAATGATTATGGCGACGCTGAACCACTCGGCTCCGTGTTCAAATCTTTCTGCCTTTATTCCTTCTCTCTATCTTTCTCTTGCTCGAGCTTTGGCCTCGAAATAACATTGAACCATGAGTGTATATGTATGACCGGAGATCACCGACTTGTGGGTTGGGGCCTGGGGCTGAACAGACTCTTGGGTTCAACTGACAACGCCAATCCAACCCCGGGTCTGCATCGCAGGCTCCACAGGAACAGAATGTCATATTTGCGACTTTCCAGGGCAACTGGCTCGCGTTGAGAAAACTCCGAGCAATATGGAATCAATTTGACAAAGAAGATGATTTAGGTGTACATGTGTTCTCTTGGACATAACTTCGTGGGAACGTGCTAAATTTATGTGAACTTTTTTCAAAATAACGTTCCAGGAATATTTTAACGTCAGGAATACCGGTGGCTGGAGATTTCGTGTGTTCGATGGAGAAACCATGTCTCGGTCGTCAACCTGCAATAACGTTAGAAACAATAATACCCAGCTCTATTTCGACTCCTTGTGTTTGGGATGAAATCCGTGGTAGTTTTTCCGCGGGAGCAGCATTGAAACAATATCGCTTTGGCGTTCGAAGAAAAAAACCATGCACTCACAGATAATCGGTGACGAATTGCGAAATCGTTGCACTATTTCGTACTTGGACCAGCTTTTTGCTGCGCATTCCATCTCCCCAGTTTCACAGGAGATGGATTGCGGTCAGAAAGCTTCAACTCCGTGGGTACCTCGTGTAGGTGGTGATTCTCATCTTCGCTGACATGGAGCCGGATCTCCTCCAATCTTCCCTTGAAGCCACAGCAACACACAAAAATGAGTTCCTTCATGAAGTCTTCATGGAGCTCGACTGAAGTAGCCGGTATTTTCTCTTGACACAAGGTGCACCGGATCCAGAGTCCTTCGCCTTTGATCGGAATCGCGCAGCCAGCGCAGAGGTCGTGACCACAGGCACATATGTAGGATTTCGAGGAGAACATTTCACAACTGTCGCATTGCATAACGATAAGACTGAACGCAGGTTTCACCAGCTCCAGAGGCACCCTCCCGGGATTCAGGTGTGGAGGGAAATCGCGTAGATACATTGCGAGCTCAGCTTCCTGCTCGGTAGACTGTTGGGCTTTGTGTCAATCGAACAAGCGCCGCGCCGAGAGCAGCGCAAGGAGTCATTTTAAAATCTAGAGGGATTGGATTTGCAACTCGCCACGAACACGAATACCAAGACGTGCCTCGGTTTAGTGTCGCCGGGATTAGTGAATCCGGTAGGCATTTGCGGAGGCTGGACAGATACCTTCCCGATTTTCCAAATCGCGTGAATGAGATTATCATCAAGTCCCGCGTAGATCGAACTCTTTTTTCTGATCGTAAGAGACTTAGAAGCTCGCCGTGTGTGATGAAAGTTGTATGCTCTGGCTCATGATAAATTTGCTGCTGATAAACCATGGGAAATTTTCAGGAGATGCATTCTTTATCACACATGCGGAGTTTTGAAGCCTCTTATGATCGAAAAAAGGGGTTCGTTATACGCGGCACTTCAGGGTTGATAAAATGTACGTCTAATCCGAGTATGGGATGACTGTGACTCGTGGCTGATTGAGCTCCTTGACAGCACCTTCATTGTCATTTCTCCGGATTCATCGGGATCATTTATTTACAAAATTTGTTTTTCTTCCGCGAGCATGAGTATTCGACAGCATTAATGCCTCGTGCTAACGAGAGAACTACAATCAATAATATCCGTAGTGTCCGTGACCGTGTCCGTAGTAATGGTCGTAGTGTGATGAGTGGTGATGGCCGAAACCGTAGTTGTGATAGGTTCCATGTCGTTTCGGGACGGCAATCAGCAGCAATGGAGATAGCGCGGCTGCAGCCGCTCCGCCGAAGGCGCCCAAGGCCAACAGGCTCTTCTTTCCTGCGCTCACTTCTTCCATAGTCAGGGCGAGAGCCACGAGCAACACCAGCATTCCTATCTGCAAACGGGTTCAGAGTTAGTTTCATAGAACTCGTGGTCTCGGAAGCAACTTGCAACAGCGGGAACCATGGACAGAGACTTACCCTGGAGTAGATCATCTCGCCCCGTGGTCGGGAAACTACTTGGCACAAATAACGTTGCTCGTTCGTTCACGTTGCTCCTTTATATATGTCCTCAGATTATTTTACCCTTTCAACGAAAAAATACTGAGCCAAATGAGGATAAACAATAACAGATAATTCACAAAGTACGAGTTATTACGTGCTTTCTGGGGACCCACACGTGGGGTCGCTCGAGCGGAACGCGGAAAGCGTGTTTTTGCTACCCTTAAGCGACGGTGCTCGAGCCGGGGCTTTCTTCCCTATAAATCGCTTACATATTTTATTCCTTTAATTCGTCTTCAACTAAAGTCCCGCCGTTCCGGATGAGGTACCGTAATTGTAGCACTAACGCGCTTGGCGATCTTTATATAGGTATCTCATAACAGAATGTAAGAAGTGATCGTTAGCGGTCAGTTTTTCTGGAGGCCATGTAAGAATGACCATTCTGGAAATGGAAAGCTTGATCTGCTATACTATGGCGTTTGTTCTAGCTAACTGAATCTGCAGCCCATTGCATAGCTCCCCCAAGCGAGACAAAGAGTGAGAAGAGTTGATTCTGGCAGCCGAGCAGGAGTTATTCTGGATACAGACGCAAGACGCATATCGAGCATCCCGTGCTATTCGCGAGTCTGGTTCATGAATTTGCACATGCCTGTGCCTAGTTCCGTTGCCGGATGGCGTCGATCCACTTTGAGCGGTTTTCCCAAGCCCCATGGCTGCGCGAAGAATCACCACAAGATTTCATGGTAGCGCGATACGAGGCCCGGGAAGAAGCGGAAGAAGATATCAGGAACCATGGAGAGTCGAAGAATGACCGATTCAAGATTTTCAAGAACTCAATTTATTACGGGAGGGACGCATTGGGTCGAGCAATCACTTCACTGATGCTCAATTGTGATACCAAATACCGGAGAAAGAGGAGGACCGGGCGTCAGCCGTTCGGGGATTGTTCATGAACTTCCTGAGAGTTAGAAATAGGTACAGTTGGGATTGTCGTTGCCGTCGCTAGCTGATGTCCTCAGCAAAACACCTAAGGGAAAATTATGGATTGGATCATCGACGCAGATTCGATTCAAGGTGTGCTACAGAATCCATGCGCCGTACCATGCCAGAAAGGAATGGGATCATCTCACATAAAGTGACTTCGGCCGGACTGACTTCGTTCTCAGAAATGACGGGTCTGTAGAACTCGCGATGGCTCCGTCGACTCCGCGTTTTTGAAATCGCGCGTAGCTCCTCACGCCAGCCTGTGGTGTCGATTTCATCCTCGATGGGTCCTTTGCTCGATTCCACGCGATAAAGATGCGAGGTTTCGACTGGAACGATCGGAAAATCACCTCTGATCACATCGGAGTGGATCCGTGAGGAAAAAAAATTACGCTAGAAAGCAGAACTCATAGGAATGTGAAGTTTGCTGCCTTTGAAGGTCTCAACGATTCCGCATGGCAATCGCCAACATGCTGGCACATCCAAACACTTAGGATCCCACAGCCGAAGGATCCCAGATCTTGCTGGAGAGGGTGATTCAGAACTAAAACTCCCCGGGAACTCACATGGGATGCGGAAATACGCAACCCTACACGATCCACCGAGCTCGCAGTCGCATTTCACCTCATAAACATTCGAAGTCCCATTCCTGATTTTGTAGATGTCTTTCCCTGAAATCGTTGAAAACTCTCGCAATATTTCGTCAATCGTTCGGGGTCACACACCGTAGGTAAAAATCCACCGAATAACAGAATATCCTCTGTCACTGTGCAACAAGGTCCCAGAGAACTGCTCACATCCAGACACTGCAGGGTAGTAACAAAGTTCCGACAAGCAGATACATCTTGGTTGTATACGGAAACCTCCGTCGTTACCCGGGCCGGTATACCTTGGAATTTTATACCCATTGATCTTATTGAGTCTGTCATACAGTTTGGACGACCTGTGCCATTGTGTCTCATAGTCTGTAGCCTCGTGCCTCGAAGAAGAATTAGTTTTATCAATAATGAGGGGCAACTGACTTTGGCAGGTCAAATAGATCCGGTGTGGCATCCTCATCCAAAAATGCGTCGACACAAATCATCACACCACTTAGAATCAGAAGCTTCATCTCGAGGCAAGTCTCATGGACGGATTCCTGCACTCCTTCAGCTGTGAGGAAATTCCGGATGACAGTGAATAGGAGAGGACTCAAGCGAGGCTCTCGCTTGTACCCAACTATCCGGAAGTCAGTCAACTCAGGTCGACTGCGTGAGTAGGCTTTGCTCGCTCAATTAGTGGATGACTTTCCTCATACTGAACACCGTCAACATTCCCCGAGAAGGCACGTTGCATAGGAGTTTCAGGGATTAGGTTCATGTCATCTGGATATTGCAAAGCCCTCACTGATATTTTGATCGATATTCGGCTTGTGCGCTTTGCCGGTTGGGTATGTGCAATTCCTCATCAGCCTCAATGATATCGTGTCATACAGTCGTTCCGGAAAATCTGCCAGCTCCCAGGGGTGGTTTGAGGCAGGGAGATATCGCGGGCAATCACCACATGTCACGCTGCAATGGCATTTTGAATCCTAGAAGGTTTCTTGAAAATTTGTCCATTCCACGGGAGAAGTTCCACTACTTAGTTCTGCGAATCATCATTTATTCAGCATTATGTTCGAATCTGTCGAGCGACACATGGAGTTCTCGAATCTCGAACGATACCGAGTCAGAAATATTTCAGCCATATCGGTTCAACTCTATGAAATATTTCTGATCTTTCCGATGACGCTTTGGGAGGAGCCCATCCATCTATCGGGCCCTTGACGGCGGGAACATAGCCTGTTATCCGTTCCGGCCTGCTGTGGGCAGGTGGTTTCAGATCCACAGGGGGTCGCGGTCCGGGGCTCGTTGAAGTGATGTCTAGCGTCCATCCATCCGCCGTCCGTGTCCTATCCAGAAAATATTCCTTCACTCAGATTAAGACCGATCAGGGGAACTGCGTAAAAGATCAAGATCTTCGGAAGTAACCGTTTATCACTAATCTCCCTGATTCATCACCTGGCGGACACTCTCTGTTTCCAATCTTCGCGCTCAATGTCCGGTGCTTGAGTCGTTTTAGGGAGGGAAGGATGAGCGTACTTCGTGATCACAGGGGGTTGAGTTTTCTGTTTCCATTTCTCGTCGGTACGTTGTTGGCCGTCGAAATATATTGCGGGATGCGGGGAAAGCGGAATGAGGGTCCAAGATTCACCCAGAGGCGCCCAGCCTATGTCGTTCACCTATTCGTTCGCGCAAGTTTCAGAAATGTCAAACATCATGAAAATGATGTCCTCTTTTCTCCGCCGACTCATGTCTCATCGAGTTCTGTCCTCCGACGATGGAAGTCACGGGATAGGTGAAAGCCTTACCGATCTAGGTTTCTCGTCGAAGACATCATCGCTCACCTCAAGAGCTTGTGACCACCAAGGATCCTCAACAGCTCCCGTGAGACCACTGGCTGCGCTCAGGAAAAAAACAAATCGCCATCGATTGCGCATATTCGCGGGACGCTAGTCTACCTGCTGTAACACGAGAGTTTCAGACCCAACTCGAAATTATTTCCTCAATCGTGCAACGTTTAGTAGAGAACTGGGGAAGATGTCCTCAGCTTCAGAATATTTCGACATGGAACTTCATCACAAAAGGAATTGAAACTCACTTGGACTCCTGTTTGCGGAGTTTCAGGAAAGAAAGCGCATTCCTCGAGCGGAGTCAGCACACGAGTACGACAAACTAGGAGCCAGCAACTGGTTAAAGGCTGAACCGATACTGTCCCTTGGTCAACTATTCAGGCGATGGGTATCCGCGAACGGCAAGAGGTCTCTGTGTGCGAACGAGCCCATTTGCATCAGAAGGCAGCTTCCCGAAACCAGCAGTCACGACTGCCCCTGCTACCGACAAATGCAGACCGACCGGAAGATGGCTTTTCTGTAGCTCCATTGTTTTTGATGACTTTCAAGTTGACCTTTCGTTTTTAACAAACTACCGACGCGCTCCACTGATCGCCGGGGCAGCTCGTCAGTTTGACGTTCTGCATTGTATATTCTTCTCGAGAGGGCTCGAAATGTGAGTTTCATGAGGAATTCATCGAGGAAAATCCAAAGCCTGATCGATATAAAGGCCCCAGCCTACTTCCCGAAGTCTGCATTCAGGGCGATTGAAGCCGACAAGATGGCTCGGCCGTCCGCTTGACCCAGCCCTTGTCGTGAATGGCTCAGCCCATGAACCCAAGTGACTCTACCAAACCATGTAACGCGCACCCATGAGAGAGCCTCAAGGAGGGAATTCAATGAACCATCGATCGTCTTGAAAAATATCAGTGTTTTATTGTACAGTCCCTAAAATGTTTGCGATGCGCTTTCCCTGATTCAGTCGCACCTTATTCACCTTACGGAACATCCATCTTCGCCGTGCTGCTACATACATATATCGATCTGACCACTAAAAGGGAGCAACTCTATGGATGAATTCACAATGCTTGGGTAATGCATGAGCTCATGATATGGGCAGTATGTAGTCTATTCAGGATTCGTGGATTTTACGCGAGAAACATTCGAATTCCCCGAATTAGAGGATCCGAAATCTTTCATGGGAAAACTGTCAATAGATTGTCGCAAAGAATCCGCGACCTTGAAAATGATGATATCATTCCGCCGAGAAGTTCGTCCTGGCATAACCGTAGAGTTCTCGTAGCATTCATGGCTAAGCTGATTCCGATTCGATGGCCGCATACTCCAACAAATGAATGAGGAGCTACCGAGTTCCCGGTCTGGAGAAATAGCTTGATGCGTAGGTCCAAAATTTGAATGTCTCCTGAATGCGCCCAAGACGGGAAGATGATGTATCATTTCCCCATGTCGGAGCGATTCCGTTGCAACACTTACTCCTTGTCACGACGGTGGCTGGCGATCATCTCTGATCCCCAAAATAGAGAGATCAATGAAGCTCCATCTAGGGTAGACAAGATTTACTTTGGCTTTTCAGGGGGTGGAATTCCCTCCGAGTTTGCGTGATCGACTCTTTACATGGTGAGCTCGTTCCGCAAGAGTTCGGCGATTGGCGGCGAGGCCATCGAATGGAATCCAGGAGGAACCCCGTTCTTCTTTACGCAGTGGGTCTTCTTCTTGTGGAAGTTCCTTGTCCCAGCCTGTGCAAATCTTTTATGACAAATGTCGCATTTGAAGGGTTTCTCGCCTGCAACGAAGGATCGCAGTGAATGCCGGGCGCATAGGAGCGTAAAATACTGTTCGTCATATTACATAGCTGAGCATGCGCAGTAAGGAGTGGCATGACTTTATCGTGTCACGTCTGAAACCGTAGATCTCGGGAGTCGCGGTGTCGTTCTGCGAGCTAACAAGTGGTTCTCAATGTTGAGGGAGGTTCCTCAGTCAGCTGTGCTTCTTCCCTATTCGAATGCAGGCGGTTTGACAGACTGCATACGTGAGAAGTCACATGATCATGTTCACAGAGGAGACACTCCTGGACAGGTGTATTTTTTTTTCTCTGCCTCTATTTTTCGAACAGGGGTAGAGCTGTTCTGTTGTTCTGACGGTGGCACCGAAATACTTAAAATGATTCCAGTAGCGTAAGCGAACGCTCTCGTTCGATATCAGCTCGCCGAGGTCAGAATGGTTTCGGATAGAGAAAATCCAGGTGTTTGATGAAATGCATCAGACTTCATGGCGGTGGAAAACGCGCCAGCGGACCGCGGGAAGGGTTCCCACAAAGTCTCACACTGAGCGCAAGTTGCAGTGTCAAACAGGTGTGAGACATCTGGACCGCACTCCTGATCAACGGCCTAGTACTCTCGAATATCTCTTGTCGAGGGCCTAACTTCTGAACTGTCGTGTTCCTAGATATCGGAGCGAAACGTCCACTTTGGCGGTTACTCGCATACCTGTATGGGTTCGCATGTGCTCAGTTAGATGGTGTTTGAGACTGAAGCTCTTGGTGCAAATCTCGCATTGATGGCTCTTGTTGAGATCGCCGCGTCTGCCGTATACGGCATCAGAAGGCGAGGAGTAAAGGATCTACAAAACAAATCACATGATTCAGTTCTCGATAAAAACGCTCAAATGCTTCAATCGAGTGCGACACATATCTGCGTTGCCTAAAGAAGCTCACGCTGGTGTGGGTGATGTGATCCTCGTTCAAGGGTTTCAGGAGGCTTTCCGGTCGGCTCTGATACGGTACGAAGGGACGATTGAGGTACATGCTCACCCGAGCATCTGGGAACAAGATGATTATCAATGTTAGGAAACTCTCCATCAATATGCGCGAGTCACGAGAATTCCACGTTCGTTCATTCTACGACGCACGAAACTTCTCCAGGGTTTTGGGATTTATTCATGAATTTCCGGATCTCACAAGGCCAACTCCGAATATACTGGCAATATAGGATAAAATACGCCCCCCGAGAAGTTCGAAATAGAAGTTTGTTGAACGCAAGTTGTCGGCGAGTTTCGCAGCACCTAGAAGAAGAGCTACAATTAGGTTAATTGCCCAACACCGACGATCACACTCATTGTGATGAGATTTCAGTGTTTTTAGTGTTCTGGTATCCAACTGGTCAGCTGGGCAGAGAGCCGAGATGGGAGGCTGGAGAGAGACGAGCCATGGAAGTTAATCAGAGCATCCAAGTCCGAGAGCGCCGAAGTCTGGAATGTAAATCGGAAAGCACACCGTCCGACAGTGAACCAGTCCCTGTTCCAATAAGTGTGAGTTTTCAGCGAAATGACATCTGCACTTGAGCCCATACAAATAATCCCAATGCGGAAAGGTACACCCACCCGCTCCCTCAAACAGTCACTCACTCATAACTCTCGGCAGAAAAAACGTGCATATGCGCTAAGAGACTCTTTTTACCCTTCCAGAACTCTTGCGAGAGTAAGAGATGTTCCCTTGTTTGCGAGGGTGAAACAAACTCCAACTTCTGAAAGCTACAGTCGAACGGGAGGACAGCCCGGCGGACATGCATTAGAGCCTTTCACATCATGTAACGGTGGAAACGCGACACCTTTCCGCTCTCGTCAAGAGCCCAGTCGCCCACTCGTCTTGTTTTCAGAATGGAAGGCCCGTTGACAAACGCTTTCCGCGGTGTTTTTTGCTCTTTGTGTTCCGCTGTTAAGTGATTTCGGAGCTTGGCAATGGACATGTCTGGGTCAAGATAAGGATCGCCTCCGATCGATCACCTCCAATTTGAGCGAGAGTCGAATTGAGCGCAAAAAAAATCCTGGCCGGTGACCCACAGATGGGCTCGCGGTCGCCGGGGGAGGCAAACGCAACTGCGCGCGATCAGAGCAGCAATCAAATCACCATCAACCATTTCTTATTCACATCGCGGAAAGAAGAAACCAAATGGACATTTCCTGACGGTTGCAGAACGGGATTCACTCGACTCAAGTCTATCGATGACGCGTCCTTCACGGGAAACGAATCGATGCGTGGCTCAGATCGAATACGTTTGATATGAAGTTCATCCCTTCGGAGGACATGCGTAACCGTAGAAGCTTGGATGACAGCGATCCATGGCGACTTATCCGTCCAGTTATGAGTGATGATGTGGAAAGAAGATTCAGAGAAACGTCTAACGCTGCCCCCAGAAGGTATCAGAAGTGAGGTTGAGCTCTTCTGTCAGACACATCATCTTTGACTGCGTGCGAATGAACCAAAGATTCCAAATCGCCGACAAAAGTCAATGTTGTATAGACTGAGGCTGTCACTGAAACCACTTACAAGAGGTACAAGGGCGCTATTTTGTGAAGCCAACAAGAAGCATCCTTACAGCATCAGATATCCTCACAAGGCGGGTCACAAGGGTTTTCTCCTTGAGGTCAGAAGCCAACAAGATTATCGACAACTGGCAGTTCTGAAATACGGTTTTGTGAACGAAACTATTCGTAAAAGCTTGCCACCTTCCAGGAAAATACGAAGTCCCGCGATCGGAATAACCGAATCTGAATCTCTTTCTGAGTTCCGTTGGCGTGCATCATCTCCTCCAGAGATACTACTGACGGAACTCCGAACATAGTAGGACGGGAACATAGTCCAAATCTGTCGTCTGTAGACTTTATGACTGCTGGACCTACAATCCATCGCGTTCCACGTGCGGAACATCGCCGGAGAATCACGGTACCAAGTAGCATGTGCGTCGGCATCGCGACAGACGTGGATGATGCTGCGTTGGCGTGCTCGAGCTTGAAAAGATTCAAGATTGTTAAGAAAGGGGCTCAGTGGCGGGAATAGCAATTCTGGTCCCCACATGTTTAGCAACCAATGATACCATACTGAGCGTACGCATCCAACTAGACCAGAGTCACTACGTCATTATCCATCGTAATAGTACGTCACGTACTGCTCGCAACCCGAATCAGCTGCTTAACGTCGGGACATAGAGCCGATAACGGTTCCATGCAGTCAATTCAAGACGTGGAAGTGCATCTCCAAAAGATTCCCTCATTTATCATCCGTCATCCTCCCGCGAAATAAGGCGATTTGTGATTGAGAAATAGGAATGGGAGGACGATAGATGAGAAGAACGTAAGCTCTGGCCCAAGTTTTGTCTGGCACGCCGGCGTTATCGTCCACCGTGATATTTAGGGAACCGTAGGAAGACGTTCCTGGGCGAGCTGTATGCCACACGAGATATTCTGAGCTCATCAATGATTCGGCTACATGTTGGGACCCCCAAGTCCGACAGCCCGAGCTTTCCAGCGCTTGCCATCGATTTTGACAGGCTCATGTTCGATCGCATGACAGCGGGCCATCAAATCGAGCCACGCTCAAGGATGGGAAATCTTCTTTCCAATGAGTCAGACAACGTTGTTCAGAATAGGAAGAACGACTCCAATATTCAAGAAAGCTCCAGAGTAGACATTGATTTCCGGAAATCAATTCCATCAAGTTTGGGATGTAACTTCTTCTGAAAATTTCCGAGCTGAACTCCACTCTTGTGCATGGGAAGGAGAATGCAAACACCTGGTGCTTGCTCAACTTCGTTGTCATACCATGCCGTACGGTCCCACCATAGTCTCTCTGACATACGACAACGAAGTTCAGGTTAACTTTCGAACTTCCGAACTTCAAAGTTCGGAAATTCCGAAGTTTTGGAATTGATGTCTGGTCCAGAGCCACCATTCTCCATAGGTGGTAACCTTTTCAGGCTGAACAACTTTCGCAACGCTCGTCTCGTTGGAGTGGGACCGATGTAAACAATCGCCGATCTCCAGATCAAATTAATTCAGATAGCGTTCTGGGGAACATGCGCGCAATCCGCACCGTAAGAACTGGACAGACGAGCTCACTCCGTTCCCGGGGTATCATCGTGGACTGACTCACTCGTTGACAGTATCCCCAAAGTCGTAGTGATTCTCAAGTTCAAGCGTCACATCATCGAACACACAACAGCGCACGCCAGCGAGAATAGAGTGTACTCGGAGGGAGTTGGACTCGAGTGGGGTTCGAGCTCTGCCTCGCTCAGAGAGAGTTGTTGGATCGCAGATGGCGTTGTTGGACCCAGGGTTTGCACACGTTCGTTTGAGGCCGACCGGAGTCATCCGTCAGCTGACAACCATCCTTTGTCTAACAGAATCTTGAGCTCGCCCGCAGAACTCGCTAAACTCGTGAACGAGTGCCTGCTCTCAGCGAGAAGTTTTGGAAATATTCGTAGCGGCGAGAACCTGTGCTTCTAGGGCTTCCATTAGCTTCAGGGAACTCCTGAGCTCGAGACCCTCGGTTGCGGTACCCATTTCTTTCGAACCTCTGAGGCGATGTCCTTGCTTACTGGATGGCTCCGACTAGAATTTTCTCAAGTTTCATCTCCATTGATTCATGCTGCTTACGAATGTAAACAACCGACGGCACTCCGGATTGCCTCATGTGCTTCCCTAATTATCCGAGAAGTAAGCACTTCTCGGGGTTATGTTGGTCAGAGCTGGAATGCTTATCGTGCTCGGTGAAAACCGACAGAATGAGCTTTGTTTGAATAGATCCGGCCCTGGGAGACTTGGTTGACGCTTTTCAACATTTGATGAAAAGCAGTCAAGGGCAACTATTGGTCACTCCGGGATCGTACGTGTTTCAACGAAGCGATACCTCACCGCAGAGAAATTACCCGTGATGACCCTTAACAGCTGTAGCTCCGAGTTGTCATTTATTTATTATTGAATGGCGTTTGTACATGACTATTCAAAACTGGGTTTAAGCGGACCAAAACACCGCGCTGAATTATGTTACCAGCCGAAGCCCGAGTCAGATGATGAGCCCCCGCCGTGGTGCGACGACTTATGTTGATCTCCAGAACCGTAGCCTCCATCAGCTTGTTGAACAGTGGCTTCTTTGATATCCTGGACGACGAAGACCTGCGGAAGAAGAGAGAAATTTCAGCTCAAAAAAGCCCATCGATTGGATGCTCTGAAAAACACGAGTCCCCCGCCGTGGGAATGAACTACCAGCGTACTTTGGCTTGCTTCGTGTTCGAAGATCCAGTATTAGAGCCGTGATGAGAGCCCTGAGCGGGACCGTAATTGGAACTTTGAGCGGGACCGTGGTGTCCTCCATGCGAGCCACCACCACCACCGGAACCATGGTGTCCTCCATGCGACCCACCACCACCGGAACCGTGAGAGCCTCCTGATTGGAACTCAACGGTAGCGTGTTTGACGTCCTGAACCACGAGAACCTGTAATTTTCCAATTAACACACAGATTGAACGATTTGAAGATCCTCAAATGCAGTCAAAGGCGCGCGTCGATTCGGCAATGCGCTCGAAGTCGGCCTCACCTTGGCTTGCTGAGTTCCACCAGCGCCGCCGTAACTTTGCTGGGCCTTGCCGCCTCCGTGCGAACCCCCGTAGGAACCACCATGAGAGCCTCCATAGGAGCCTCCGTGGGATCCCCCATGGGAACCTCCGTAGGAACCGCCATGAGATCCACCATGAGAGCCACCATGAGAGCTTCCGTGTGAACCCCCATAGGAACCTCCGAAAGAGCCCCCATGAGAACCTCCATGAGAACCTCCGTGTGCATTTTCGTAGCTTCCAGTGGGTTGACCGGATTGGGGTTGCCATCCGCTATCTCCCCCGAAAGATTGACTCTGCTTCGCAGGAGCATGTTCGATTGTGGCATCGCGCACGCTTTGGACGATTAAAACCTGGGGAGTACATCGACGTCGAATAAACTCATAGGATTCTGCTGAAGAATACTTGAACACTTGTTGGACATCCCCGAGCTCACTTTTGCTTTTCCGGAAAATCCTCCACTAGGAGACGGAGCACCTCCCGAGCTGGGTCCCGACTGCCATCCGTTCTGGGGGCCGTGGCTCTGCGGTGCTGGGCCGGATTGTTGCCAACCGCCCCCGTAATTCTGAGACCCGCCGGATGAGGGAGCAGGCGCGCTCTGAATGATTCCGTGTTTAACATCCTGCACGACGTATACCTGTAATGAATATCGGTCTGGATGAAAACCCTGCCTCATCTGTCGGAATTGTCGGAAACGTCACAGTAAGAAGCAACGCGAACAACCGACTCACTTTTCCTTGCCCACTCACGGGACCTTGACTCATTTGGCTGTGGCTGTATTGAGATGAGCCACCGGACTTCTGCGCCCATCCGTTAGAAGTCTGCTGCTGGCCCTGGCTGCTCCATCCAGAGCCTCCGCTAGGAGCCGATTGTTGGCTCCATCCAGAGCCTCCGCTAGGCGCCGATTGTTGGCTCCATCCTCCGCCGAAGCTCTTCTGTGGTGCTTGGCTCCCTGACGACCAGCCAGAGTTCGAGCCCTGATTAGATTGACTCCAACCAGCGTTTCCCGCGCTCGAAGCTGGCGCGTGCTGCAGGGTCCCTTCTTTGATGTCTTCCACCACGTACCTCTGCGAGGGATCGGTGTTGAGGGTTTATTGTTTAGATTTGAATCATTCTTTGATTGCGATTGCGCGGCCGCGCCCCGATTCACGTTTTGTTTCTATGATTTCCACTTTGAAGCCGCTTGAAGGTTAATCGCACAGCTGAGAACTAATGATTCAAACGGTAATCGGATCGACATACCTGGGCATTGCCGTGCCCATGGGACTGAGAGCCACCTGAGGAGCCATAACCGTGTCCTCCCGAATGGCCTTGACCGCTTTCACCACCGCCTTTCAAGATGAGCACTGAACCCTTCATGAAACCGCCTGCAGAACCTCCCGCGTTCGCACTCTGATATCCACCGGAACCTCCTCCGTGTCCACCGTGACCGCCGAAACCGCCACCATGGCCACCGAAACTGTTGCCTCCCTGGAAGCTCTCGTCACTCGAACCATGTCCTCCGGGAAACCCTCCGTAACCACCGCCGGAGGAGCCACCACCGAGGAACCCTGCTTGGCAGAAGCCCACTAACACGGCTCCGATTACCTAGAAACCAGAAACGCTTTCAGAGGATGAACCGAATTCCCGGGGCGGAGATCGAGCCTGAAAGACCCGAAACTCCGTAAGGTATCCGAGAAGTCCACTCACTAGTAGCCTCATCTTCGATTCGTCAGCTAACGCCGTTACAATGCTCCGCCGCGATTTTATAGCCGGGGACAACCCGAACCCCTCTTTCCCGTCGTAAGGACCGTCGGCGAAGACAACACTGATCAACGAGCTGCTAAAGTGTCCGCTGCGAAAGTCTGCGGGAGGTGAACAGAAAGATGCCCTACGCGCATTCAAAGGGAAGCGTGGGGATCGTCCAAAGAACTTTGAGCTAACGGGTCAGATAGAAAGAACCCTTCAATCGGTTTTCGTATTGGGAAGAATATTTCTGGTTGAAGGAGAAAAACAGAAAACTTCAATTCGTTGATGGGCACATTGCAGAGAACTTGACAAAGCAAATCAAAATCATTTTCATTTAAAGAGGCTTCATAAAAGTTACAATGCGTGCTCAGGTGGACTCACCCAGTGCTCTTGATTCGTAACGTTTGATTATCGGTTCTTCCGGCTCGTTTCCTTCTGGGATCTGGTGGGAGTCTGTTCGAGAGATAATCTCCCAGAATAAGTTTCACTATTCAAACCATTCCAACCATATGACCAAGCAACGTACAATAGAATATCCGAACACAAGGTGTGGTATACGGACCTCGTAATTCATCAGGTAGCCACGCAGTCAAAGTATTCAAGCGGAAATACAATCAAGAATCATAGGGTTTCATGACATGAAAGCTCTAGGAGAGCATGATTGAAAGAAAATCAAATCCGACGCTCTGTCCACCAGAATGTTGCCAATCACTACGTGTGTACTTCGGACACTCTTCAAGTGTTCCTCTGGATTTGGCTGGAAATCGCTTGTTCACCCTTATCGAGTCATGTGTGTTGGGATATATTCGACTGTTTTCGGTTCATCCTGAGGCTTACTCGATGCCCGTGGGAACCTCGGTAATCCAGAAGCTTTTGAGATCACCTAGTTCATCTTGTGTCCGAGATTTTTGCGCTCCTAATCATTATTTCGTGCGATTTTCAGAACGACGATGTCACGATGGAATCGGACAGCCTCGGCCTGCCATTTTCCCTCCGTTTTCCCAACTTGGACGAACCGACATTGGATTCAGGTCCGTTTCACGTGATCCTTCAATGGCGGAGTCATCATTGCCTGATCATTAAAATCAGCAAAATACCAACAAAAATCCGCAATTCGGTCCCGCTTCAGGTGCCAAAAAAGGAAGTTCGGGATTCACAAAATCCAGAACTCCTGCCAGTCGGCAGCCCATAGGTACTTTGTTTAGTCTGCAACTTCCAATAGAAACGTCACCTGTGGAAATTTCTATTTTCGAATTTTGCAACGCTGTTTCTCGCTATAGTCAAACGACACCCAGAGAACAATTTATTCCCCCAGGTCAAAGCAGTAGCCGCCGGTTTAGATGTATCTATCGCACTGAACGGACGATTTTCACGGGACGTTTCGCAAAAGACGAGAAGAACGAACAACGCCAGTTGAGGAGGTCGCCGGTAAATCACACATTGAGCTTGATGTTCCGCAGCAAGAGCCTGGCTGCTGGGTTCTCTTCAAAATTTGGTCGAACAGTCACTCGTTAAGACGACGATCGCAATCCTCGCTCACGACTTAAACTCTGTCAACTAGACTGCCGGATCGGACCCACATAGGTTTTCCCCCGAGCAACTTCTAGGTCCGCGGAGGATCATTTCGAACTCTTGAGCGATTTCTGGAGCTCGCTGAGGACAGGTGAAATGCGTGATTCTGTGATTTGAGACACCGAGCTGATTGAGAACCACCCCAACGACCGGAGGGGTTCTCCGTAGACCCGAATCTACTCTTCGAGCCCCATCGATGGTCGACTTTGCTAACCAGTGGAAGACTTCTACCTAGCGTGATTCATGCATGAGTATGGGTTGCGCGTGAGAGGAAAGACAACGCCAGAATAATGGCTGTGGTTTTGAGCTGTTTCGATCCAGAGTGGAAACGCCGTTATCACTCTTTCTTCGTCTTATTGACATTGAAATCTTATACCGAACCTTGTCGGGTCCAGGGGTCACCGACGGGATCCTAGCATGAAACAGTCATGATCATTTGAAGAAGTTTCGGAACCGGCATGCGACAGGGAGCGACGCCATGAACCTAACTCTCAAAGAATACGCCGGACAAGAAACGACTCTTTCTACAACCAAGGAATCCTACGCATTCCGATTGCCGGAATCTTCAGAACACTGGCATAAACTGGTATTTGAGAGTCTCTAGCATGCTAAGTGGTTTAGTAACTCTTCTGAAATTCGTCTGTTTACAACAGTGGAGTTTATAAAGTTTCTGTTCACTAATGGAAGGTCCCCAGGCCAGGGCTGGAATAAATTCGCCTTTTGGATCTTAACCTTGAATTATTATAATAACTTTGCTGAATTCAAACAGTATCCAGGCTGATTTTGAGGCAGAATCGCGCATGTCCCATTGGTGTTGTGGCAAGATTTGACTTGGGCATCTCACGTGACTCCAGACTGCCTGAATGAGAACAACATTCCGCGAGCTGCGAGCTCACGATTCAGCGTCTTATGTCCCGTCGCTAGTCTGGTGACAGTCAACAGATGAATGAATTACGTTTGTTCGTGGAACACCCAATTCGACGAAAGTAGGCGTGGCTTGATCGGTGAGCAGTTCGAATCACTTTCGTTTTGTTGTGTTCGCGAGCGGGAGTCTCACTCAGAAGAAAACAACCCGTCGTGGACAACTGGCAATTAGCAACAATGAAAACGCCTTCATCGATGCTTGTATTCTTCTCTGAGCCCGGGTCTGTTCCAGGATTGGTTTATTGGCTCATTGGAAACAAGGTCACAGGATTTTCACGTGAGAATCTTTCTGGGCTGTGCAGTATTCGCTCACAGGGACTTGCAAGGTGTGAATTGTGAAACGTCGGAATGATTTTTCCATCAATCATCAGTCTCACATCGGATAGCGTTCGGAATAATAGATCTTCACCGGATGACCGCTACTTTGTACGGCTTTGTACCGCTTGTCAATAGGGTTTGCGGTTAAGCGGCCCGCATGCCTCGATTGAGTTTCCTTCTCGAGGTGAAACAAGCGCGAGTGACGGAGCAATACGGTCCTCGTTTGTTCCTGTTCTCATCCCAGTCCAGAGATCGATTGGCTCATAGAATAAAACCAATGATTATGACTCCCTGGGCATATTTCTAACTTCATCAGAAAGCGGTTTGGGTCCTGCAGGTGTGTCTCACCGCTTAATTCTGTCAATATACATATCTTACTTACAATCGGTCAACTGTGTATAAGGCGGATCTTTTCGACTCGACACGAAGATCAACCCTGACCCTCTTCATCCTCTTGATCGCCAGAATCAGTATCGGTGGGCTCTCATGTCGAAACAGTCTATGAACACAAATCCTGATGAGTCGCAGAATATCTTTCACAACCCATAATTCTGGTTGATTAGCGGCTTGATTTGATCAAATATGCACCGCAGTCCCTGCTCGGAAAGTTCTTCATCGCGCGGAAATGTTCTCAGGTTTTCTCAATCATCGGCTTCCAGTTTTCTTCTGATCAAAGGTGGTAGTTGAACGGATGTAGAAATGAATTCCATTTGACTGAAAAGTTTCCTGAGTGGGGTGGATCCGCTGTGATTAGGTAGGAGAGGGATCCGGCACCGAATGTTTCTGTGGAAAACAACAGCAGCTGTGAGCAGCAACCAGGAAATACGTGATTAACGGATTACTGGAGTTTCATTTGTTGTGATTAGATTCGATTGGCGAGCGAATAGCGCCAGTGACGGCTTGTTGGGGTCAAATCGAGCGTTGTGCTAGAGATGAGTGCGTTTCCTCCTACAATCTTCCAACGGGTGGCTCAACGTTGGCCCTGACAGAATGCTGATCATAATTGATTTTTCTGCATGGAGAATCAGTCAGGTATCATCTATCCGAATTTTCCACTTAACCTATTCCAGTAATGATGCTGCGTCTGACAGTCGCCTGTGTCCTCGTCGGAGCTTGCTTAGCTTTCGGCGATGAGCATGATGACCGCTGGGAGCTTTTCAAGCAAATCCACAAAAAGCATTATCACCAGAAACAAGATGTGGGTCGACGAAAGATCTTTGAGGCGAACATCGAGAAAATCAACGAACACAACTTATTACACGACCTCGGACTTTCATCGTACCGCCTCGGTTTGAATGAATTCGCTGATATGGTGGGTTTTCTATGAACTCTTTGAAGACTTCAGTGTCCCCGACCCAGCTCGCTGCAGCGAAAACATTTGAACTGTTCATCCCTTCTGGCGCCCCCTCGAAAGAAAAAAAAACTCCACCACCCAAGCCACATTCTGTAGGAAAATAGAGTTGTGCTAAAAGAACCCAAGACGTGTTCCTGTTTCAGACAGAAGAGGAGTACGCGAAACTCAGGGGAACTCGTTTGAACGTTACTGCTGAAAAGATTTCTGGCCGGAAAATTCTGGCTACAAGCTCAAGCCGGGCTCCGCCAAGTGTGGACTGGAGAACCGAGGGCTACGTTACACCGGTGAAGAATCAAGGATCTTGCGGTTCTTGTTGGGCATTCTCGACGACAGGATCTCTCGAAGGCCAGCACTTCAAGAAAACCGGGAATCTCGTTTCGCTCTCGGAACAGATGCTCGTAGACTGTTCCGCAGTTTACGACAACGCTGGATGCAACGGCGGCCTCATGGACAACGCGTTCAGATTCATAAAAGACGCCGGCGGCCTTGATACCGAGGTATCGTACCCGTACACGGGCGTGGACGGTACCTGCGCTTTCAAACCAAATGCCATAGGAGCGACTCTGACCGGCTTCATCGATGTACCATCGGGAGACGAGAACGCGCTGAAAAACGCTGTCGGGACCGTGAGTTCGTTCTTTTCCTAAGAAACTGTGTGTTTAGATCAATCTGGGTACCATCCCAGATGATATCGAGAGGACTTGTGGAAGGAAGAAAAACCGTTGTTTTGGAACTTTCAAGGTTGGACCCGTTTCTGTGGCGATCGACGCCAGCCTACCATCCTTCCAGCTCTACAAAGATGGGGTGTATGATGAGATGTTGTGCTCCTCGAGAGCGCTCGATCACGGGGTCCTAGTAGTTGGCTACGGGACCACAACCGATGGCAAGGTAGGAGACTGGGAGCTTAATCGATGTCTTTCCCCATGGAGGATCGACTTCTATTCCTAAAAGATCGAGAGACAGCTGTCCTGATTCAAGTTGAAACACGACGGAATTCACTCCATTTCAGGATTACTGGCTGGTCAAGAACTCCTGGGGAGTAACCTGGGGCAAATCCGGGTACATCCAGATGAGCCGGAATAAGAGGAACCAGTGTGGCATCGCAACAAAGGCATCCTACCCCACCGTATGAGCGGCGTTCAGAACAAATAAATGAAATGGATCCGAACCTGAACGATCGAAGTTCACTTTTCGTCCATCATCAAGTCTTGTCCAATACTTATCAATGTTCACCAGATTCTTTCTGGACAAGTCCTAATGATCGGCCGTGTCTCCGAGCCGAGTGAAAAATTCGAAGTTTTTGTTAGATTCAAAACTCAAAGGTGTCTATTCACGACAGATCTATGCGATCATGATGGGATGACAATGATTCGAAGCTTGAATGAATAATCCCCCGAAACATCGGTATAGTGTCTGCTCGGAAATTGAAGCATCTACTCATCTCTTCCTCGTCGTCGTCGTCGTCTCCTCGTTGCGCTCTTGAAGCCGTCGGCCTCAACAAGGGTTCTAGTCTTGACGCAGTAGTCTAAAGTGCGATGCTAGCGCCCTGAGCGCTTCCGAAGCAGTGGTTCAGCGCTGCAAAGAGGTTTTGTATCCGCGTGCAGGCTATTGACCACAAGTGCCATCGACTTTTTGTTGACAAGAACAGGAACGGCGGAAGCAACAAACACACTGGAGACGCGTAACAGAAATAAAGCGCTGTGAACGACAACTTGAAGTGATTGAAAGCAAGTGCAGTTTCCATAGGGACTCTACTGTGTAGTGCTTCAAAATCGGAAGAAAACAATAACGGTGGCCCTCATAACACCAATCGTGTGACTTCGTGAGAATGAAAAGCGCTCCACATTGAACCTATATTGGTCTGTCGGCAAAGCTCCGCAGGAGGCAAGCTGCCGGAAGCAATCGCTGCAGGCGGGGGCGCCTCCATGGAACATTTGGTGGCGCTCCTGGAAACATACAAAGCACTCCGAAACTCCGTCAAACTAACCCCAAA
This sequence comes from Neoseiulus californicus, assembly GCA_028455905.1. NCBI lineage: Eukaryota > Metazoa > Arthropoda > Arachnida > Mesostigmata > Phytoseiidae > Neoseiulus > Neoseiulus californicus. The sequence continues at coordinate 24,219,899 of JAMQGS010000001.1, forward strand.
CGCATCGTTCTCTTTCGCTGCCCCTGAAAAGTTTCAGCTTCTCCATTTGCACTGGAATGTCGAGGTAATTAATATTCATCGTTCATGGTGTATATTCGCAACAGATGAAACGGTGAGTCCGAGCCGAAACATTTCTCTGATGGAGTGAACGGAACTCGGAGCAAAGAACGAGCATTAGTCGTAGAATCGATGTCAAGCCGGAAGCACTAGAGTCGACCGGGAATTCGCGACTGACCGGAAATTCCTCAAAGATGACAGACGCTTCTGATGAATGACGGACTTCATCTATTGAGGACCACCACAACGAGCCCGTGTTAACGTCGCATTTTTCAGGTCGACCCGAAAGCGCGTTGTTTGAAATGCGAAGTCCGCTATCGCGTGCAGAGACTGATGAACTCAGCCTACGAGCTCGTCCTTGACAGGTGATTGGAGTTCATATCGTAGTTACTTCGTAGATTTTGGCTCTCAGACAGCACTGAATATGCATCGCAGGATAATGACAAGAATACGAAAACTGTTGGGAACGTGATGAAACTGAACTTCTCTAAAGTAAGATGAGTCTGCAGAGTGCGAACGAAAAAAGACAGAAAGGTGTCCCGATCAAATCAAGAAGGGAAATGATGATTCTTCGATAGAGAGTCATGAAAGTTTCTGACATACTTACTCTCGTAGCTCGGACCTACACGTCGAGAGGGTGCGGCTGAACCGTTGTAAAAGGATCTACTACTATAAGAGCCCGAAACATGAAACATACGGAGAAGCGCTCAGAATTCAGATCCCGAAAGAAGAGAGCAGTTTTGAAATTGACATTGCGTACAGGTTTGTTCACCTCAAGGATACCGATCAGTATTGCAATTAGAATATGCTCCTTCACCATGTCGGTAATGTCATGCCTGACCGATATCGAATGCGCTCATAGAGAACAGCCACCTATTTGGTTCCAGAACCAGGAACTCCGCAGCACTGCGATGGAGCCATCGAGACGACCGCAGTTTGTTCACATTTTCCTTCCCGACTGCAGCGCGCTCTCTCATTCCTTGCCAAGACGTACCCCAAGTAAAGGTGAAGTTTCTAATACTTCTGTGGAACGTCACTATAGTCTTTCAACACTTGACCACGTGACCTTCTCAGCTTCCAAACTCAAAGGCCCTCGGATTGATCAGAGCTTTGAGGCCACTATTCTCCCGAATTGTGTCATTCAAATTCGAAATTACATTGGGAGTCGAAAACTTCCTCGAATCCGGATTTTGAAAGTTATACGAGCCGTTTCAATGCAGCGAGCCCTGGAAGATTACAACGAACCGTTTGCAGATCCCTTTTCGAGCCTCGTTGGTCACGCCGCGAGGGACTACTGCCGTGATGGGAGCAACCCTTCGAGACTCAACGAAACGATCCGATGGCAAGAACGTGTTTCTATTCGAGCAGCGCGTTCCTATACCATTCTTTCTTATCGCTTTCGCCGTCGGAGATTTTACGTACGTCCCCGTTTCGAGCTGCGTAGGAGCCTACACCGAAAACGAGCCCGCCGATGCACGCTACGTGGCTGCGACCGTAAAAAGAATACTGCCAATAGCCTTCGATCTGCTCGGACCATGCGTTTTCAGCAAGTTTGATGTTCTTATCCTGAACGACTTCCCATTCAAGGCCATGGAAATCCCTGGCCTCACGTTCCTGAATGCGAGCCTCGTAGGCACCTCGGAGCTCGCGACTGTCCTCGCTCACGAGGTTGCTCACAGCTGGTTTGGGAACTCGCTCGGGATACAAACTTTCCATCATTTGTGGATCACGGAGGGTATATGTTCGTATATCGAGCGTCGGATCCTGTTAGAGTTGCGCGGCGAAAGTTTCTGGCGAATCGTTCACCAAGACGCTGTTGCGAGACTCGAAGCCGAAGTGTACCTCCTGGGCGCGAAAAGCCCGCGACTGAAATTGGTAAATGATGAAATCGAGGCCAGTCAGCTCCACTCGGTGGTGCCGTATGAAAAAGGTTACTTGTTTCTCCTGTACCTAGAAACGCTCGTCGGCGTTGAGAAGCTGTTGTGCGCTCTGCGCTACCTGCATCTCATTTACAAAGAGACTGCCATTGATTCGGAGAAGATTCGAGAGTTCTTAACGGTCCTCTTCGGTAGTTCGCTGGCTGAGGTCAACTGGGATGAATGGTTGTACAAGCCTGGTGTGCCGCGAGTAGTCCGAGAGAACAGCTATTACCGAGATGTCAGCTGTGAACTTCGAACGAGTGCCGTCGTTCGACCCCAAGAGGTGATCTGATGAATCTACTCTTCGACCGAGGAATCGCGGCCAGATAATTTCTGGCAGCATTCTCACAGGCGGATAAGCCGCGAAACGTCGGAGACTACTCCTGACGTGGAGTATACCAAGTTTCATCTGATCGTCGCCTGTCCAAAGACGACCCGGAAATCTGAAATTCATCGCCATCCATGTGACTAGAATGTGAATAAATGCTCGCTGTAAACTACAAGGATGAAAAGATTCGTTCCTCCTGGTTTCCAACAGATTTCCTCTGCGAGGGAAAACGACCCAAACATTTGACTATTTCAAGAACTCAAACTGCAACATCAGGTCAAGACGGTCCGTTGGCGTGTGTCAATGGTGCCAGAGGTAGACACTGCTCAGCGAACGCTGCCCGTTCAGCTCTAGTGAACAGCGGAATCATCATCTTGTAGAGGTTATTTCAAGATTCTCTCAAACACGGCCGAGTGGCATTCACGTACTCACATTATGAAGCACCAAGGGCGCTCTTTCCGTGAGATCTAGAGATTTATCTCAGAGCGGGAGGCTTCGCACGTTCCGAATACATTGTAGCTCGTACGTTCGCAGCTGGCGTGACTTTCACTGTGCACCTAATCAATCCAAATAACGGAGCATCGATGTTTTCATGAAAACTCTATCAGCTCATTACAGTAATCGTGACAAAAGATTTATTGAATTTCGTCATTTTACCTATGAACTGGAAAATTCGGATCACCCGGTCATCATCAGACAGCTATTGAACATTCCGACAATCGATCACATCCTCACGCACTACTCTGAAACTCTTTGAAGCACTTCTCAATAGCATTCGTGATCTCGTGTTCGCAGGCTGCATGGGGGAGGGTAACTTCGAGAGACGGGTCTTCTTCCATGGCGTCCCGAATCGTTTCAAGAGCATAACTGTTACCTGTAAAGTATTCGAAAACATATAATATACAATAGCGGCCGGATGAGAGAAGTCTTGTGGACGAAGTGCTCAATTTCGAGTCTGAATGATCAGCGATCAAAAAATCGAAGAGTTCGGAGAAAACGCTTTGCTCTTCGGTTGATGCTCACCTGACCAACCCCGTCGGGCAATGCCGTTGTTTACGTCCCATGCCAACAAAGACGAGGCTCTCTCGTGAGCTTCGACGGTTCCATCCAACAGCATTCCGAAACCACCGTTGATGACCTGCAAAGTCGGGGATTTCAGAATACAAGTTCAAGCTCCGAATGCCGAATCAAGAAATAGGTCCGTAGAAACTTCCCAAAAGGAATGTTCTCACTGACCTGTCCCCATCCGACGCCGCCGCCGTTGTGTAGAGCTACCCACGTAGCTCCGCGCAAGGCGTCGCCGATGAAATTCTGGACCGCCATGTCTGAAAAGGTTCGATTGGAACATATCGAGTTGAACGACGAAGGATGATGTGCAAATAACTTGACTATCCGAAGACAGGACTCAATGGAGAAAATTTCAGGTCTCAGTTTCGCTTACCAGCTGTGAATGCAGATCCGTCATAAATGTTGGACGTCTCTCGGAAAGGACTGTCCACCCCCGAAACATCGTGGTGATCTCGACTCAGAACAACAGGTCCTTTGAGTCTCTGTGTTTTGACCGCATCGTTGAGCGCCTGGGCGATCTGGCGAATTTGGGCAAGATAAATTAGAGTGTGCTGAACATGATAATCCATGACTCTAGTACGAATCCCGGGATCCACGGCTGTCGTCTTAGAATCGTTTTCTGGCGCAGACTTACCTTCATTCTCCCCCTACGGTCTGAGTAGAGAATTCTAGCTTGAGATCCAACAACAAGACTGTTCAACGAGGCTTTCTCTATCCAGCGGATGTTGTCCGAATACTGGCATTTCACGTTGTCACTCACTGAGAAAGAGTCGAGGGTGAGTACACTCATTGTCGCACTGCCAAGTTCTTGTCCATGGTGGATGAGGTCCACTATGGACGGAATGTTTTCCCGAGGATACGAGTGTGCCCATGAGGCCAATCTTCTCCCTTGTCCTGTTGAATTTTCCGATTCGAATAGATGTCTCTTACCGTCTGAGTTCAAGAGCTCTCTGAGCACTTGACAGGCGATTTTGTCCGTGAGTTGTAAATCATCCGCTTGGCCTGAGGTGCACACCCAACGGAAGGGGCCGAAACCCATCGAGAAAATATCTCTGGAAGAGAGTACAGCAGTCGTAGAGACACAGTACCAATATGCCACATCGCTACACACACGAAAGCTCGACATATCCTTGGATTCGTCTCTTCTTACCCCATTATGTCCTGCACGTAGGATGGGTACTTGAACCGGATTCCATCCTGACCGACGTCCGCTCCTGCTCTCGAGGCTTCTAGAAGGAATCCGTTCCCGTAGTCCCAAAAGCACATTCCTTTCGCGGAAAGAGAGTCGATGGCTGCTACATGCCTTCGTAAACTGCAACAAAGCGGAAACTTCATACCAAGTGCATAGAACTTTGTCTCGCTCGGAGCAATATCATACGGCCCTAACTTCCAACGCGCGAAACCGGCGCACGGATACTGATTTCACCAGAATGACCGTGATCTTTGAAAGAATCGATGCAAGAATCATGGTTGGGGGGCCCACCTATTCTGAACAAGTTCTCTGAACTTTTTCGGGTCTTTCGTCATCATTTCATTCGATTCTTCGAAGGTGAGTTCCGCGGGATAGTAACCGCCGTTGAATGGGTTGTGGCAAGAAGTTTGGTCCGACCCCAGCTCGACGAGAATCTCGCCAGTTTCTTCGGCTTCCTGCGCCAAGAACTCCCTGGAAAAAAAAAACAACAGGTTCAGCTTCATTTGTAGGATCTGTTTTCTCGAGAACGGCAACTGCACATCAAATACTCAATATCAGATGCAGGACGCCCGGTACAGCATTCTCACCAGAGATCGACGATGTTTCCATGGAATCCGATAGAGGTGGCCTGCTCGTCTCGCTTCGCACGTCGTATCCGCTGGAGCAAATCAGGCAGCTCCGAGCAGATTTCATGCAGCCAGCCTTGATGATACCTGAAGCGAGTGGAACATTGAGAAAGAACTTCTCGAAATTTTCAAGAACATGTTGTGTTGACCATGCGAAAAGATTCTACGGGTGAGTATCTCCTTGTTGCTTCGCAGATCCATTTTGCTTCCCCCAAAGTTCATGCCGCGTTTACCGTTTCAAGAGCGCATCTTTGTTAACCTCAGCTATGACTCCGACGGCACCCGCGATCACTGCTGCTTTTGCTTGAGCTCCAGACATGCCTCCGAGCCCAGATGTAACGAAGACGATTCCTTTCAAGGATTCCAAATGCAGGTATTTTCTTCCGGCGTTCATTATCGTTATCTGGAAACGACCGTTCAGATATTATGCGAATCAACAGCAAAATGTTCGGAAGAAGTAGCCCAGTCCTGATTGTGCGTTGATTCATCAGGGTAGAAGATTGTCATCCTCTGCTGATTGTGAATTCTCGGGCAGGCGAGCTACGCGACGGGTCTCATACATGGGACACCACTTCTGAAGCTCGCACGAAATGAGAACTTCGGGAAGTTTACGGAATCGAGGAACCTGCTGCATGAAGCTGGGTGTCATGCCTCATGAGAAACGAAGTGCCACGAGCGTCCTCAATCTAAGCTCCCTTGCAAGAAGTTTCTGGCATGAAGGCGCGCCCAGGTGCTGGATCCCATACTCGTTTTCGCGCCCAGTTCTCATTCCTGATGGTCCTACAACAGTTCCGATTTTCCTATGGGGACTTGTCGGAAATGTCGTGCCTGAACAATGAGGTGAAGTACGATCATTACGACGCAATGATCGGATCCGGACGTAACCTGTCTGGAAGTCTCCTCAAATGTGGCGACTACTCCAGTTTCTGTTTAGACAAGCAATCTACGGTGACTTGCAAGTCGAGTCTGCCCCTAGAGTGTCACGCCAATCCCGCTGTCAAAGGTCACGATTTGGCGAATTTGGGAGGAACAGATTGCCCAATCGACAAGTTTGGCTGTGTACCAGTCGGTGTATGCAAGCTACACTACGTCCTCATTCGAAGGATTCAGGAACCTTACAATCACGTCCTTGCATTCCTGTTCCTGCTCGTGGTCATCATCATCTTGCTGCTCCCGATATACTGTGTAAACTTTTGCACTCCCTATGGTAAAGCCAATAGAGCAAAAGCAAAGGGCCAGCGTTACAAGTTCGTCGATTTGGGCAAAGGGCCTGCACAACAGGTTGTGTTGTGATCGTCTCAGGCTAGGAAATCTAAGGCGCCCATGCTCGAGGAAAGGCGCGGGTTCTGCATGGAACAACCCCGCTCTGGAAATCTGATTCAGACGCGGACGGCATGCTGACATAGCGGCTTCATTTCAATAACCCAAGAGGTGCTTCGGTACAGAACCGAACTGCTCTCCTCCGTATTCCCAGGCCTAGGGAGCTCAGCTTCTCCGCGTTAAGAAAACATTCGAGCAAGGTTCGGAACATATCCACATTCCAGAGTGTTTCCAGGGACAAGCGAATCATAACGCTTGATGTCAACAAAAAACACTCACCGTTGTTCCGTGAACGATTCCTTGTGGTCCGATGTAGCAATAGCTTCCAGCTGTCATCTGTCCATACATCGTCACGCCCATGGCGAACATTTGATCATAATCCTGTTACAGATTTGAATGTGATGATCTCCGACTTCAAAACTCGCATGTTTCACAAAACTTACTTAATGGTTTTTGTCTGCAGGTTCATATACTACGGATCAACCTACCTGCGGCGTGGAGTATCCGGGGATGACCATGCCGTTAGTGATCACGACCCGAGGGGAGACTCCGATTGTTGCGGGGAACAAACCCATTGGATGTCCTGAGTACATGACCAGGGTCTGACTGTCGGTCATCTTTGAGAGGTAGTGCATAACCAGTCGAAACTGCAACGAGATCGAACATTTCTTTGGAAACGCAAAAAGACCGGAAAAAGTATTCTCAAACACGTTTCCTAGCTCGCTTCATCGGACTCGTTTCATTCGTAAGAGATAACGGACCTGCTATCTCTCAAAGTCCTCTTGTCAACAGCCTGAATGTCACCAATATTTTTTCGAGGCCCCCTCGGACTGTCCTCGAAGCTTCTAACAGTGTTTGAACTTCCCAATTTAGCTCATCAGGCTTCTTGCGCAAATCCGTTGGCACAATGCCTGTCCAGAAACGGTCCAAAAATATTCAATGCACAAGGTTTACGAGTGAGTTGCGACGTTTTCGCCCTCAAAAGTTTGAGCCGTGCCGTCGTTTGATGATGGACGCTTTGCACCAAAGAGACCATCCGAGCATGCGAGCTACCGAGCTGGCAAACTCGAGCTACCAGCAGCTGATACGAACGCAACCAGTATCACTCGACGCAAGCAGTCTAAAACGGTCCCTTCCTTGACTAATCTTCGCCCGTGCTGTAAACACACTGGACTCAGGCCAAAAGTTCTTGGAGCAGGTCCGGCGGCAAGCCTGTCGACGACGCTATGGCGCAAAAGTACTAGGGCACTCCCACTACGCTACCGGTGTGTTGAGATAAAAAAAAAACTTTAAATTCAACGACGCAAATTTCATCGCCCTGAGCTTACCTGAGCCCAATTTGAGAATACTTGGCCGTTTCCACCGTAAGTGACGAGCTCTTCGGGAAACTGAGCTACTTGGGGATCGAGGTTGTTGCAGATCATGAGCATTATTGCTGCGGCCTGAAGACTCTTCGCTTTATATTCGTCGATGGGTAGAGCTCTGTAACAAGCATTTCAATTTTATCGGCCATTATTTAGACTGAATTCTCTCTTCGAGATCGGGCACTGACACTATTCGCTCCATCCCAGGAACTAATACAGCGCTCACTCACTTGAGATGATGAGAAGGCATGAAGCGATACATGTAAATGTGGCCGTATTCTTTAAGTTCTCCGGCAAACTCTGGAGCCAGTATGTGATGCACTCTTTGTGGGAAGTATCTCAGGGCGTTTGCCAAAGCGATCTGAGGATCGTACGTCGAGCATTAGCGGAACCAGATGTCTTATCTACCAAAACCACAAGCTACCCGTATCTGCCCCATGCAATACTCGTGTTTGTATGCTTGTATCTCCACATTGGTATGCGGAGTATCATTCCCGTGAAGTCGCGACAAGTCGACCTTGTGACGTGATTCGTCTTCGATATGAACGTTGTTTTTACTGTACAGAGGCGGAAAACCTGTCAACGCTTATCAGAATGCCACGGAGACGCTCCACTAGGGAACTAAACAACAAGTCATGCGGATGAGACATCCAATGGGCGAGCGTCTCCTTGTTACGAGCCCGATTGATTATGAAGGGACAGCGTTGCTAGCTTTCAACTCCATGACGCGAAGCGAGTATGTATTCCGAAAACCAGAAAAGTCTGATTCACGGGAACGTAAGCCCCGGTTCCTTCAGGTGAGGAAGCTCTCTTGATCTTCGATATCTGCCCAAAGCTCTGGAGTTGACTAGTTATAGTGTTAGCAAGGCCACTCGAAGCGCCTGAACTACCAGGTGCAGTTAGTGGTATTAGTCACTTACTCTAACCTTGGTTTGCGCTCCGGTCAACGGCACGTTTCTGACCGGCGCGTGAGGTACATTCGGGGACCGTTTTTTCGGCCCCGGAAGACGGTCCGACGGCAGTCCACTGCACAATTCTTCAACCAATTTTTCAGACATGTTGCTCTGGCTTTTCTCTCGTGGGGTTAGTGTCTTTTGGGGTGCGTTGAGTTCTCACAGCTATTACAACACGAGCACTCAGAAGTAATTTCCGTTGAGGCGTCCGTGAAATCGGCACTGCTTTTTTGTAGCTGCCGTCGAGGGAGAGAGACAGGAATTAGGAAGCGTCTCGTTGAGTGTGGTGCGATCGCTCTCGCAACACAATGAGATCATCGTCGATCAGGTGCATGATTGTCGGCAGTACGCAGCACCAGTCTCCCGATCCGAAAATATTCTGTTAGCCACCCCATCAAGTGAACTCGGTGGAACAAACCCAATACGCCAAACGAATTGGAATAATGCGACCTGGGATGCCGCGCGTGTGAAATGACGGCTGGAAACAGAAATCCCAGATGATGCCAGTCGCTCCACCCTACCACGGGATGGGCAAAGATAAGATAAGTTACGTCAAAGCGATAAGGTCCACAACAAAGCAACTCTCATCCTCATGCTCGGATAGATAACGGTAGTGGCGCGCATCAGAGAATAATTGTGTCATAGGTTTGCATGTAGGTTTCACTTGCTCAAAATAGGCAGTAATCAATCCACCATTTCAAAGAAGTTATCGGAATCTTTCCACGAATTTCCGTCTCGATTGCAATGGAATACAAGTCAAAGGAGGCATGAACGGCTTTCCATTCGTCTTCGATGTCTCAGGATGACGATACGATTCCTTTCCCGGAAACTCCAAGGTTAGAACATAGACGCTGAGTATTCGGAACTCGCGATGGACCACCGGCGTGAAACCATGTAGTGAAGATGGAAAGCTTCCCTTTTTGGTGCCGTTGCTCACTCGGAGAGCTCCGTTTGCGCAGTTTCGATGAGGATGCCCGCAAGCGAACTACCCGCCGAGAAGTTCGAAAACTGGGAAGCTTAGCCTACGGTGCTCGATAACACGAGACAGCAACCACGCGCAGGACTCACCATCACACCGAGACCGTCCTGTTCTTCTCAAGTCCAGGTGCCATCATGTAGTCTCCTCGCTTCTCCTTCATCTTGATCCGAGTTCAATAACCCCCAACATGTTGATTCGTTCCGCATGGTTTCGCGCCCCCGAGAAACATGGAATCTTTTCAATCATATATTTATAGACGTAACACTCTCGTTCATCAGCTTTATGTAAACTTCCTGAGCCTTCACGTTTGCCTTCGTTCTCGCTCCGACGCGGGCATCGTGCCGCTCATCCGATTTCCGGAGTCGAAAATCAGAGTCGAAATCATTCATGTCATGACCACTCCGTTTCCTCTGATTTATCTTGGAACCCTGTTAGATTGAGGGAGCTTCGGTTCCTTGTATGAATCCTGAATCGATTCCAAGGCATAGAAGACCGGTTGCTGAAAAACTCAGCGCCCGGTCGAGTGATACAACCGGTTCCATCAAGAACAGCGGTCTTGAAATTTTCGGATTGTTACTGTAAAACACGAAACACCTTGTTTTCTGCCTCTGATCCGACAACATTTCAAGGCAGGGCAGCTCCAATGAAGGCAACGTTCGATAGGAAGGGCGTGTCCTGATAGTTTCGGGATCGTTTCGTCGTCTTCCTGTGTGTCTTTACAGAAAACTCAAGATCGAACTTGTGCTAGCGGAAGGCTGTTAGTCGCCTCCAGCGCACCCCCTTCGACTGCAGAGTACCGAGCGTCCCTCGAGAGCAGCTCGATTCGTCTGGAAGCCGCCTGCATTGATGTGAAATGGCCATCTTAAGATGCTTGTCAGTAGCGGTGCTTCTCTGAACAGATGACCACCTCCATCTCCGCCGTCACGGCTCATCAGCAAGTATCGTCTCATGACGATAGTCCGTCCTCAGAGGATCAGGAACAGTCAAGTGCGTGGCTACCGAAACACAATTGGGGCAATGGTTCGTTGTAGTCACCCAGTGGCCGGCGTTACCCAACGGTGGGTAAGAAACGGAAAGTTCTTTCGGCCGACGCGTCTTTCCAGCCCGCGAAAGCCCGCAGTCTATTCAAGACCCTCCTACAAAGCGTTTGCCCCTCTGGTGGTGCCACTTCGCGCGCTGGCACTTCGACTTCTGTGTGATCGGGCCGCTATATCAGAAAGTGATCTGCGGAAAATCGCCCTTCACGATGATTGACGTAGTGGTGGAAGCAGTGTCAGCTTTCGCGTACAGCGTACTGATTTGGACGTTTTGGTGCATTGTTATCCTGCTCGCCCTCAGAGTGCTCTACGAGATCGTTATGGCAGTCTGCATCATCGTTGCCTGGGTTCGAATGGTTAACAACAGCTGCGATAAACGCTACGATCGATACGAGACCGCGTACGACTGGGACGCAAGGTACTACGACTGACATGAGAAGCTCCGATCTTTGACCGGTTTTCCTAACTTGGCTCGTTTGGATAGCTCGATGAGAACGAGGAACCTTCTGGTAAACGTCACAAAGACTGCGAAGATGCGAGAGCTTCGGAACAGGAACGATAATATTTACTCTAACCTCAACCGATTGTGATAATCTGTGATGTTCGGAATCTTGAACAACACGGCGCCTGAGAGGAATCGCTACGGATCTTTTCGGTATCCGCTAATCCAAATGTTCATTACTCCGGATAGAAAATGGCTTTGTGTTCATGATCTTAAACGCGGACGCTCATGCGGATTTCGCGCGACGCTCTTTAAAATCCATGAATAAATGAGGTGAACTGCTCAGACTTTCTGAACACTGATGTTTTTTCATACCGAAACCGTGCTCGAGAAAAAGATACTGGTCGCCGAAAGGTTGATTCCAAATTAGTGTATATCGGAAGTAGCTGTTTGTTTGCTTTTCGATAAACCCACTTAACAGAAGTTTTTGACGCGGAGTGTCGCTCTAAATAGTGTCGGAGTGTGACAGGTATTAAATCCGTCACGCTCTCCAGTGCAAGATTGCGACGCGCAACGAAAATTCCACTCTTAGGCGGAGGTGTTCCACCAACCATCAATCAGGTGTTTTCCGTTCCGTGTAGGGTGGTCAATGACCTGCTGTGGTCACAATGGCAAGGTCTTCCGTCGGCATTGAACATCGAATGTATCGTATGCACGACTTCTCGTGGCCTTCTTGAGTAGAATAGCTGATCATAATAACGCCCCGACCTCTGTTGAGAACAGTGTTGTTTCCAGTAAAATATCAGTGGAGTCATTTCACATCACAACCAAGTCCCAGAATGATTGGGGAGGGGTAGCGGTCGGACAATGTTAGGAAGTATCAGGTAGAGGCGATCGATGGGTTGAGGAATATCCTTCCGGGTTTTATGGATTGAGCACTGGAGCACCGGTTTGCTCGGAACTTCTTGACGGGTATCAAGTTACTAGATATGGCACTCATCATGGGAGGCGAGTGGTACGAATGAAGCTACCTGCTCAGAAGCAACACATTCCGAGCGGCGGCTTTATTGAACGAGTTACGTTTACGTGCAAGGAACATCAGCCTGGAATCCTGGATTTCCCAAATCTATGTTGTAGTCTAGAGCAGATCCACTCAATAGCCACTTAGAATGACTTATCAGCGCCCTGATGCTAAGCAAGATCCCGCAGAGATCACATTGCAATCTTGTTTTTATTCTCGTGCGAGATTATTCGCAACTCATCCTGTTTTCTTTGGCAGATTTTCTCGAAAATTTCGGGGGACCTTTCTACGTCCTTCGAGGGCCTCGAGAGCAGGACTGAATACGTAGCTTCGTGAGGGCATGGAGATTGCGGGGCCACAGGGAATGCGTCGAGCCTTCCCGCTTCTCTCATATCTCTCTCACCCCCCGCGGACACCTCCCGACGGGAGGAGCAGTCGTCATTCGACTTCCTTCCGTGAGTGTTTCAGAAGTGTACGCAGTATGCTCGTCACATTGGCTCAGAATCCGTCATACAGATGGGTTTTCGGATCCGGAGGAGGGGGGACGGACCCTCGCGATAGGGACAAATCTAAATTTATCATCTGCTAATTCCGACTCCTTCGGCCCCATTATCACTTTTCTCTCCCGGCGTTGTTGTTGATGTGGTGGGACCTTGTCCAGTTTCATTGGCTGGGTTCTCGGCTTAGATCGGTCGATGAACCCTCCGGGCCTTGACACACTAAATCTGCAGTCCGGCTGCTGATGCGGTGCAACTGGAGCACTAGCTCTGTGTCCATGATTGCGCAAGGTCAGTAAGGGAGCAAAAACAATGTTACAGAAGTTTTTTTCGATTTATCGCCTCAGCTTGCAAGACCAAGTGAGCCGACAGAACTTCGAAACACAGTATTCATTTCACAATCCCCTGACTTCGACGATCACTGGAAGAAGTGAATTGGGAACTTCGATGGCTCAATCCTCCATGTGAGACGTTATCAACCTCGGTTCACTTGTCACGCGCGCGTCGGAAACTACTCCAGCTGCGTCACCATTGCAGGATGTTCTTTTCCGATTTTGATTCTCAGTAGGCGCGAATCTGCTTTCGTAGTCGACAACGATATTGTCGAAAACGAATCTCGCCCTCCAAGATGACAGCTCCAACAAATGATGCTGTACAATCAGTAAAAGTTCGTGAGTCGTCGGAGGATGCTGGACCGCCACAAATGTCAGATTCGTTAGCCGCGAGGCGTCGTAGGATGTCCACTGCTGATGAAGAATTCCTGCAGAAGCTACTCGAGAGAAAACGCGCCCAAGATGAAATTTTCAAAGAAAAAATACAGATCCCCTACTTTGGCCCCCCAAAATTTGAGCGGAAACCTCCTTCATACGAGACTCTGAATAAGGTGATGACGTGATTCGATAAAGATGAAAAACTCCAGTCACGCTGAGCTTCTGAGTGGCTTGCCTCCGGCGCGACTTGAGTCGTTCCGGGTGACGCTACATGAGGACCTCCTCTCCGCCTGCTCCAAGGAATCCACACCGGCATCGGCCCAAACTTCCGGCGCAATCCATGCTCTCGAGAACTCTGGAATCGATAAGGGTCCTGTGCTCTGGCATCCATACCTCCAGGCGCTCCGGGAATGACGCGTTTTGGAGACGCAAAGTTGCAGACTCTGGTTTCATATTATGGTTGACTCAGAAATCTCCTCCCTGGTCGCACTTCCACAAGTCAACACTGATCTCATGAGAACAAAACAGAGTCCGCGGCCGGCCTTGCCATAGACAGCCGAGTCCATCCTGGCTTCATTGTCAATATTGCACTAGGTCAAACCCTCGGATGTGATCCCCATATTTTCCGGGGAGCGGAGTTTCGATGTTCAGATAGTTCATCAGGCGGATGTTGCGAGGGAAATATTTTCCAGACGTTCAGGAATTCCGGCATCATGCAGAACCTGCTGAATTTGAATGGTGAAAGATTTGCTTCCTGTTTGCAGAGACAACTCAATCTCGATGAGCCGGAGACCTTGAAGCTCACTAAAGAAATGCTAGACTTCTTCGTCATCTCGGTTTTGATGAGTTTCGTGCTTTGGTGGATTTCACTAGCAAGCTCGACCCCGCCATTGATGAGAGCTTGAACAGCATTCCGTTCCGCAAGTTTAGTAATTTCTCCAATAAATGGAAGCACGCCTGCGACAGACTCGTAAATGAGATGAACGATGATAAATGCTGCACGCATTCTCCTTCCGCGAGGAACCTCGGATCCCAAGTTACCTGACGGTCGTCACAGCTTGTAAGTTATTTCTCCGAAAAGAAAATGTATAATGGAGACATTCAGCCTTGAATCCAGGGCATTCAGCAATTAAGAATATTCTGTTCGAGCTATTTTCGGTGACCGCGAGCCTTCGAACAACGAATTTCTGGCCCCTCGAGCGAGGTAGTCGAATGATTTTCGGTGCTCCATCATTCCACAAACACCTTGATGGCAGTCGCCCCCTCTGGTGGCAAACCTAGGCGCATTTGAGCGGGCGCTGAGCGGGTGCGGGAGCTGATTCGTTACACGACAGATTGGGATCGGTGGATCACGTCATGCCGACGATGGGAATCGGTGGATCAAGTCACGCCAGTTCATTAACTTACAATTAGTAGGACGATTTCCGACTGGACAATTTCAATCTGGATGGAAGCGATTCGCCAGACGCCGGGATTCTCGGACAATTGAATACCACGAACATTCTTCAATGAGGAAATTCTAGCCGCTGTTTATTCACATGATGATTCAGAGTCTGAGAAGACCGTTCCGGACCGGAATCCGTCATTCATCTTCGTGGTCGGGAAATGAGTGCACTCTTACTTTTTTTTTTGTTCCATTCACTCATTTATTTTACAATCCTCAACTCGGTATGTACTCTTTCACACCCGATTTGTTAACTCTACCCGAGCCCCAGGTTTCCAAACCAAAGGAGGCTCGCTCACATTCCATGTTACGTTCACACTTTATACACAGGTACACTCATTATTCATTATCAGCATTCTCAACATCATCATCATCATCATCATCATAGTCTCCTTCGACAAAATCAGCGCCATAGTCAACATTATCATCGACAACATCATAAACAGCATTCCGTTTCCAAAATTATTATTATCATCCTTATTATCAACATTATTGCCATCATCGACATCAGCATTCGTTTCGAGGCTCTAATCTCGGACTAGAACCAGCAAAGAAGGTATATTATATAATTAAAATTAATATTAATAATAATAACCACAACGATAGCCTCGCCAATATCGACTCAATACTAACAATGGCAATAGCACTGAATGCCAATCAATAGTATTGAACAGATACAGTGCTCGTTTTCCGCAAGAAACTCTCGCCACTAAAATCTAACAGTTTACACTCACTCATCTACAAAGTTTTTTCTCGCTCTCCGCCGTCATCCTCATGCGATTCCATCGACTTCATACGCTGCATCCCATCGCTGTATGTTCCTCACTTTCATGTTCATCATGTTAATTATGAACTAGGAGTATGTGGGAATAAAAGTCTAATAATGTCCATAGTAACCTTTCATCCGCTGACCTGGAGCGAGCGAGCGAGCCGGCCGACCAACCGTGGCTCTCATTAACTAACTGCTTTCATTTATTTCTTGTGCGACAAAATAATAAATCGAGTTAGATCGAATGTTGCGATCCTCCTCCATGATACGAATCGTCGTAGAAGAAAGGCTCCCTAGAGAGTCGATGTAGTTGACTTGAGCAAATTGAGCGTCCGGTTGACGGCGGTCTTAACCGGACTCGGACACGTAGACCCTCCTCCGGCCGGATGACCAGCTCGGGCTTCAAACGTATGTGGTCTCTGTGATGAGTTGACTGCAACTGATAGCGCCGAAGAATTGTGGCACAAACAAGTTTCTCTTCCATCAGGGCGAACTTTTGACCTGAAAAATCGGACATTGTGAGCGGGCCAATCGTTTCCAATATCCAGATTCAATCCCTCATCATCGGTCCCTCCGTGCCGCGCAGGGCGATCCTCCCCAATAGAAACAGCCGCCTGGATGCTTCAAATCACGAGCAAACATCTTCGGCTGGGCTGCTACACTCACCGATGCAATTTCGGGGCCCTGCTGAGAACGGGACGTACGAAAATGGATGACGTCCAATTGAGTTTTCTGGTAGAAATCTCTCAGGAATAAACGCTTCGGGGTTCGGAAACGTCCGCTTATCTCTGTGCAACATATACGTGAACACAAAACAGGTGGTACCTTTAGGCACTGTGAATCCATCTGTGAATGATTCAGAGCCGGTTAGTGTGCCAATTCAGAGGTATTGTTGCCGCAGCCAACCATCACCAAGAACGACTGCGGTCGCAAAAGAACTTTCGAATCGCGAGAAGAAAACATGGATTTTAACATGCGGAGGGCAGAGAGAGCATGCGAAATGAACTGACGCCGCGATTGGGGGCGGTATTGCCTAGGGAACTGGAACTTCCACTTCAGAGGCGGATATCGGGAAAGAAAGTTCGATACAAACGCAGTCGCTATTCCTGACAAATAACAATCATCGGTTAGAAGTACGGCGAACGCATCACATTCCAGTTTTGCAACGGTTTTTGGACAGATTTGTGAGTGTACAGATGAGTAGTAGCTTTGATTCCTATCGGCCATTCCCATTCTGTTAGTTGGGCCTTGATGCTCGCAAGCAGACACTGCTCTTTCGGAGCGTTGAGCAAAACATGCGACCCCTCCCTAAACCTAAGGGTGCTGTGAACACTACAACAGGTAACAAGGTTTTATCTACATACGGGACAGCTTAAACGTTCCAAAGCTACGATGTACCCTCGCACCAGAACGATTAAACAACGATTGTAATCACAAACATGGGACCGTTTGGTATGCGTGTTTAGAAACACTCACAACAACAATGAGACTCACCGCTCGATGGGCGTTCGATTTCGCGAACGTCTACTTATATAAGGAATCGTCACAAAAAATAATCAACTCCAAAAAATTCTATAGCAGGGCATTCGAAGAGAAAGAAAGTTATGTATCCCACACCAGAACTCGAGAGGAACAAGATCACAGGAAGATTTCTCCGTCTTTCAACCACGAGAGGTTCAATAGAATCCGAGAGGCTCCGGAATCGGAGGAGAGAACATTTGTGGAGCTAAGATTTGGAACTCCGACACGGAGGCTTGGGCGTTCGAATTTACTATCAAGTCTAGGACGAGGCTGGGAGCCATTGAGTATTTTTATCTCTAGTTAGTCGAGTAAATGAGGTGGAGATGTTGCCGAGTCGCAGGAGTGCTCAAAGGGGGAGGAAAATGGTGATCGAGTAGAAGTTGAAGTGATTCTCCTAGAAAAGATGCCGCTGAACATGCAATAGTATGGCGGGCACTATCAAGTTAGGCTGGAGGTTGCTGAAGGAAAGTTAGGCAACTTGTTGAAGATATGTATCAAGCTCAATGTGGATAGAAGAGATCAAGCATGTTGCGAACGCCAGGAGAAATAAGACACTGATATCGCCGACTTCTTGTCGTTTCCCAAGCTTTGAAACTAGCTTCGCGCGATCGGATATGCTCAATACGGATGAATGATCGATGGGGGTTAGCACTGAAACAAAAATACTCACTGACTACCACATCTTCCTTTAGTTCCCTTCCAATGAAGGGTACTGAAGGGAAGAGCCGCTGAGCTTCCTGCGTACAGAGAAAAATGTCATTTGTTGGAATCATCATGAGTCATAGATTTCCTCGACAACCAACGCCTTGATTGTTCATTTGTTCTTCATTTTATTTAATAGCGATCAAGGAATCCCAATAAGCGGAGCTGATTCGTGGAGTCTTACTTTGATGGCGCATTCCAAATATTTCATGTTCTTCAGATCCTCTGTCGTGAGGTCTCGCTCTCGATCTTCGCCGAAAACAAAGTCCAACTCGTCGTGGATTCTGTCTTGAACGTCTTGGTGCAAGGCAATCAAATATAGGGACCATGCAATGCCTGGAAGATGCATTCGGGGTTGGATTGAGCAAGCCGATGAATTGCAAATGTTTCAGGGGATAGAAGGGAAAAGGCATGGTTTTCTATAATGAGGAAACACCTCGGTTCCAGGTGGCACTCACCCATGGCGGTTGTGTCATGACCTTCAAACATGAAGGTGTCAACTTCTTCGCGTATATCCTCCAAAGACAATGATTTATTCTGCATGTGTTCGGTGAGCAAGAGATCCAGGAATGCCTTCCGCTTTTTAGCTCCGATGTGACTAGCGTCGGATATGTCGGCTGCATCTTTAACTTCTCCTTTGCTGTCGCAGCATTCTTCGCTCTGGATTTCTGCCTTTCGTTCTTGGATCACCTTCGCAAAGCAATGGAAACACTGAGTAACGACCACAACGGGCATTACACCACGATTACATCGAGCTGCGGTAATCCTTGTATTGGTTTGTAGCGCTGTCATGACTGCATAAGCCAGCGTTGTTTATTTCCCGGATCAGGAAGATTAATCACCACACTGATGCGAGGGAAGGAAACAATAGACAAACCTTTCGTGTGAAATTATGCAGATCTTGTAGATTGTCTTTGAAGCGTCGTCCTTTTGTTGTCATCAGAAAAACGAGCGGGATCCAAAGCCACGGTCGTACAACTCTGTAGATGAATGTTTTTCCCACTTCGTACAACGCGCGTACGTAGTGAGATTCTGAGTTGCTCTGCGCTCCGATCTTGACACCCATTGCCGTTTCTGCGGACAAAATGTGAGGAGGTCAATTATTCAAGTCGCTTCTCATGTCATTGAGACACGGCCAGGTGCGCGAGAAATTCGATGATGGGAGTACATAGATGCAGACTCACCGCAAATGATATCAAGAGTGCAGTTGGTGATGAAGGGTACGATGTCGACCGGATTTCTATCAACGTGCTTCTCTAGCAGCGCGGCAAATATCTGCGCTTGCTCATTGAATATCGGAATAAAATCTTCCAATATCCTGAAGTGGAACGCTGGGGTGAGCATCTTCCGGCGCGGGCGCCATTTCCTGCCGCAACTTGTGAGCAGACCCGTCCCCAGCCATGGGTGGAGCAATGTGTAGTCGAACGACTTGTCGATGTGTTTATTGCTGTTCAATAGAACTTCCACCGTTTCTGGTTTGAAGAACGCGACCACCGGCCGCGCTCCTAACCAAAACCGAAAAATTCTTGCTGAGTCGTAAATCTCCGCCAAGCCACACATTGTCTGGAGGAGCACTGAAAACAAAACGGAATCTCATCAGCTCGTTGCTTCTGTCTTACTATGGCGCTTGAACAAATCGCAGCGTATGGCTATCTGAAGTCGCCGCTATTGTGAATCTCACTGTATTCAGTCATCTTGCTGGGGGCAGCAATTTACTCCCTCTACGTGGCCGGTGACCGCACCGAGCAAGTCAACATTCGTCGACAGGGAAAACATCATGAAAACCATTTCTTGAGCTTCTTGTGTTAGAGGGCTGTCTGATAACTGAGAATCAAACCCATTCCTGAATTTCTCATGAATCCCTCAAACTCATGTAATTCCGAACAACTTAGCGTTTATTCATGAGCTGATTCATGGACATCAATGCCTCTCCTTATGGTACATGCATTCAAAAAAATTGTGATCGAATAATGCTGATTCATGAATCCCTCGATTTCATGAATTGATGCAAACCTTATTTCATATGAAACCTCATGATAATGACTCCGCTTCACACTCGCGTTTAGGACCTCTAAGCTGGTTTTAAGAAACGTCATCAGTCGAGCTTGAACGATTCTTTGTACGTCATCGATTTTTCTTCGAAAAGCTGGATTGTGACAACGGCGTAAAACTGCCGGAGAATATGGGCTCCACATGAAGTTTCAGCTTAACACAATTTTCCAGTCTTTCCCCTCTCCTCCAAACGTGTTTGTCTGCGAAGCCTTCGGATCTGCTTTCGATAGATCCTCGATATTTACGTAATGACATCAAAGGATTAAACAACAGGCGATAGGGAATATATCCGTGCGATGAATTATGGATCAAGTCTCATTATTCAAGCTGTCCATGGTTTGCTCGAAGAAACTCATTTAGGGGAGAGTCCATCGATGATGGTATGTCTATTGAAAACGATGGCCCGTCGGACCTGGAATTTTTAGTGCGGCATTTATAAGCATTGTTGGTGCTGTGAATTTGACGTTTCCTATGCACCTGTCATCTTCGAGGAGTCAAGAGGAAAAAGCCGCGTCACCTCTGCTGCCCTTTGGAACGAACGTAGTTCTGACATTTTTGTCCATGTGTGTGTGTGTCTCTGCGTTGTCTCGGGTTCGTGGTTAAGCCCTTGACGTTTGGCGGCTCCGTATGAAGTCGAAGGAGCTTTCACCCGATCGAGCGGTTGCTTGTCCGGCGAATGCCTCTAGCAGCCCACCGAGAAATAACACAAAAGTTGAAAGGTTTGTTCAAACTCTGCTGAGTCAGCGGCGCGTTTTGTCTGCGCGTGTCAGCCACTTATTCACTGTACACGGTGCGGATGTAATCCTCAGTAACGGGACTCAGACTGAATTTTGACGATATGTATTCGTATTGGCAATATTTAACATTGCGACAGCCGACCGCTGACAGATGGATTGATCGGTTGGCACACCGTGGCTGTTTGACTCGTCTCTTCTGAATGTGGCCAGCTCGATTCGAAGTGGAGTTGACGGACAGCGAGGCTGAAGTTCCACCAATTCACTCCGAGGTTCAAACGTTGCACGAAGTCATGTGAAGTCCATCTGGATTTCCTCGAGCCTTGGTCGAAACCGTTTCATTTCGATCCGGTGAGAAACCAATAGAGGTAGCATGTCTCCGCGTTCACAAACGGATTCTCACGATCTGGCGTTCGCGAGCGGACTCCCGCCACCGAACGTTTTACGTTGTGCACACGGATCGCTGGGCCGATTTGACCTTGGCTTTTTTAACTCGATGACGGCAAGCGTTTTGAGGGAACAGTTTGAAAGAAGTCTGAGCTCCACAACAATAAAACAATTTGCGTCACTATTTGCTGTTCTTCGAACGGTTACGTCGGACTTCCGACAGCGAGTGTTCGGGAATCAATGTTCTTTCTCGTCAAAAAAAACTTATTGAACCGTCAAAGTGTAATAGCTCTTACTGACGGGTGGTTCGAGAACGTGTTCATTTGTATTCGCGCCACGAGTGTCATACGGACAACTAAAAAGCCAGATAGTGTTCTATGACAGAGAAATTCAAATGAACGTGAGTTCACTTTGTCGTGAAGAAATCAAGTGATATTCAACTTTCAATCGAGATACGTGATGTAGAGCCTAGATCAAGGGCTAGTTTTCGGCATTTTGGCAAGGGGTGCAAAAACTCACCAAACCGTGGGAAGCCATTTGAGGCAGATTTGAATGCAGTGGATACTGAATCACCCCGCATTTGTGCGGAATTACGGGGTGCGCCTGCGATTTTGAAATTCTGCTAACTAATTTAGTTTCCAGAACAAGTTTCTGCCGCTTCGCCTCGATGCTCAGCGGTTTATGTATGCGACCATTTTATTTCACACGTTCCATCCACCACTTCGCGGCCGTTCCGTGGGCTTCGCAGGCCATTTCTACATTCTAGAAGTTGAACTTTGGATTCATTCGTCCCCTTTTCAATATCAGTTGCCAGGCTGATGACTGCGGGTCAGCTCGCGATCCCCTATATCCCTTGCAAAGGTCAGCGTTCGAAAATATCCCAGACGCATACGATGGTTCGTGGACGTTTTCAATGGATCGGAGGTTTTCGGTGAAAACGAAAGAGTTTCCGGAAAAGTTTTTACCCACACGACGAGCGTTCCAGTGATGTGCAGACCTCCAAATGCAAATAACTTTAATGTGGACGACGGGAGACCGGGCGGGCGTGTTTCGCATCGAAAACATTCATTTCAATCCAACTTCAAGAGAGCTTTCGGAACCGATACGTTGTCGACACGAGCATGCGAGCTCCAACCGATCAACCTCACGTCTTGTTCCCAACACGCGATCGAGCTCGAAGCCACCTGAGCGTTGATTATGCCGTCGGTGACCAGTTTGAAGAGCAGCAAGACCTCCGCGGGGAATCTCGAGCATCGCCCTCAGTTTGGTATCCCTGTGTTTCGCAAGAGGTCGAGCGCTTCATTGTACCGTGATACCGATTCGGGCAAACCGGTCGACCAAGTTCCAGCCCGTATTGGATCGTACGAGTGCGGAATATAACACTGGAATCATGATCCACAAATCTGTCTGTTTCTGTCATTTTTTTTCGCATCGCACCGTCAAAATCGTGAGCCCGCTGATTCCGGCTGATCCGAAGCCGAGGGATTTCAATCACAAACAAGCCCTGTTTTCCGCCGCGATCGACTTCGTATGGTCAGCATCAAGGTCCTCACCACCGAACCGCTATCGTTACCGTTATCAAGATGATCATCATCAAGTCTGATGCTGCAGACAGATAGAGCAGGTTCAAGAAACTCATTGACCTCCTTCCCGCTCGTTTTCGTAATATCCAGTATTTCTGTTCGTACAACATTCGGGGAAAAAACATCGGAACCAATGCAGCTGTCGAACTTGTTCGGAAGTTCGTGCGAGAAACGCCGGAATCGCGCTCGACTGTGCGCCGCTTTTCCAGAACAAGACTGCGATGCTCGGAACGGGAACTCGGCGCAAGGTCGATACCATTCCAGAATCTTGAAGGAGCGGAAATAAAAACACGGAACATCGGATACACTGTTATGCGAGCCATAATAAAAAAGAACGAACACTGCGATCATTCACGGTCAAGAAAGGGATCTTTTTCCGAAGCTCTGGTTGGACTTCCACGTTTTCTGGTTGTCTCAGTGATTGGTTTCAACTGCCGAAAGGATAAGTGCCGGAGATCTGACAACTCATACAAAACTGATTGTGAGATCATGCATCGTTGCCGCAGTAGAATCTAAGCAAGCGCGAGTGACTGTTTTCGTCGGTTTCCGTGCGATCTTTTGCTGCATTTCTGCCGGAGCCTCCACATCCCGCGTTCATGGGGCACTTGCGACGCCGAAAGACCGAGCCAAACTCAGATTTGGTCTCCCGAGGTCAAATCAAGCTGTCCTGACTGTTGATTGAAGCTTCGGATCGCACGATTGAGTGACCCGATGCGATGATGTCGCAGCCGTCCCATCAGCCAAATAACAGTGTAGAAGGTAGTTGTGTGCTGTGTGATCAGATTTCTCGCATCGCTTCGACAACGGTGGCAACCTTACGCAACCCTTCTTGACTGACTGCCTGACGAACTGAATGAATGAATGCCAAACTGAGCTAGCTGGCCGAGCAAGCAGCTAGCCAAGGCGGGCGGGCGGGCGGGCGGTAGGTAGGATGAGCTGGTGAGTTAGCTAGCGAACGAAAAAGCCCCAAGTAATAGTGTTTTAATGCAGGCGAGACCTGAGCCGTTGCAGCCAGCCAGGAATCTTCCACTTCAACCTGATGGCTGTTGAAACTGAAGGAGCTTCATCGAGCAGCAGCGACGAAAAATTCCGCAAAGAACCAAGGAAAGTTTGCGCTTTGTTCCGGCTTTCTCCCTACCCTTAAGTCGTCGTCATCGTCGTCGCGTAGTCAACCCTCCGCAGAAAGCTACCATTAGCACCCAACGGAATAATTGCTTCCCCGGCCCCATCCATGCTTTGACGATATTCCCACTTTGGTGGGAGTGGTGGAGGGCTCTGATCGTTTTACGATCGACTATGCTCGAGTTCAACGTTTATCCCTCATTACCCTTGAACACATCCAGGAATTCTTCGCGATTCTTCTTACTCTGGAAGACAGCATCAGTCGTGTTCTTTGTCCTTCAAAACCGAAACATTCGGCTCATGAAATATTTCAGAATGTTCGATTTGCCGATGGAACAACGATCCACTGTAGATCCACGTAGATGGAAAACCGAAGAATCGGCTGTTTTCCGCGGTTTCACGTCTATTTACAAAATCGCTTCCATTATGAAACAGTCGGAGTCCACATCGAACGAACGGCTTATTCAAGCAAGCAAGCGAAAACAGTGAATGAAAGGCTTTGATTTACGATCTGCTTTCCCCGAAACGTTCCGTCTGCAGACGTAGTCCTGGTAATTGTCGACGATCTTCCGCCGTACCAAGAAAAAGCAAGAAGACGGAGGAAGGAAGAGGAGAGAAGAAAAATTAAAGACGCCGTTACACGGTCAGCTGTCTTGGCTTTGACCTTGCTCGGCGGGCGCTGGTTAGCGCTCGCCGTTCCATTCGAAGATTATGATGAAAAGCTCGCGAGTAACTGGCGCTCGAACTGCTCATGAAGAGACTACGTGCGGTGAGCAAATTTGATGAGTCCTCCAAGAAGTCATGACAAAACCCAGATTTGACGGCACATGCGACTCTCAATATTCGTTACTCGGGAAGAGGCCGAGGATGGTAGTAGTTTCCCGATCGATGCAACGGGCGAGCCGAAGAGTCTATTGTAATGCGGCTCTTCATGAATTCTAAAGCAGGCTTAGTGTTGCAATTCTATCACGATATATGGCTGCTTTATCGATCAATCAATCAATCAATGGGCCATTCGATGTATTGTTGTCTCATTCAGCAAATTTGATCACGCACTTCCAATCCAATCCGAGGTCCAGTCGCACGGACCCAGGTCGTACAAATGAGGTTCACTCATTCAGGTCCGGCGGACCTGCTCCGACAAAAGTACCGCGGCTTCCAGAACTGTCATCATGTTAACTGGTGTGATTGGTGAATGTCGATCGATGTCATAAGTCAGCGCATCGGTATACCGGGACATCAATCGTCCGAACAATCAATCGATCAATTATCCGCGAAACAGACCGAAAAATCAATCTATCCTCCTGTGGACCGCCGCTCACCAATTGATGGATAGGCCGGTGCAGCGGCTGACGGCCCATTCGCGCGATCACTTTGTCGATCGTTTGGGCGATGCGATCCTTGAACGAATGTGTGCGTCGAATTCGCTCAAAATTTCAAATGGATCTCTCGAGTGTTTGCCCACACGACGTATAGGTCAGATTTGTAACGCAAGATATAATTTGAAATCGGGTTTTCTTCCAAAAATCTGAGTGATACTTGAGATTTCCCAATGCCAAGAACGTTGAATTGACTCGGCTTCTTTTCTGACGGGGCGTGCAGGTCAAGGCACACATAGTGTACCTGATACAGCCTCTGAGCTAACTGTCTCGAAACGTATATGGCGCCGAGTCCGCGACAGATGAGAGCGTCGGACAGCTTTCTGAACATAGCCACACATTTTGCTCGTATCGACTTTTACGTCTGTCACCTGCATCAGTGCTCGACAAGTGCGGATCTCAGTCCGAGAGAAGCCAGAATGAAACGGGGCAGCAATCCGGTTGTTGACAAAGTTTCAAGTAGAATACTTTTATATGAAACCACGTTGGCATAAAGATCTTACTCCTTCATCTTCCGGTCTCTTGGTGGCGGTGGTGGTCGCGCGGTGCAGCTCTTGTCATCGTTGTCGTTGGCGCGGTGTTATGATTATTATTATTATGTTTATGATTTAGTAACTCGGATCTGTCTGCGAATCTTTTTCTCAAAGTTTCGGGAAAACATCAAGCGAAAAAAATGACGTTATCTTTCGGTAATATTATTCGTTACTCGATTTAGCGAGAAAAAGAACAAGGGCAAGTTGGGTTCCACCGACTCTCGTTCGGATGAAACTTCATATGAGTTTCCGCGCATGAGTCCTTCACTGCATGAGTTAACAACTTTCATTGCGTTTCCGTTCCTCCTCTTGTAGCAGCGAATTGACTGGAGAGACATTTTACGCCTTGATCGCCATGCTCATTTCCAGATCTGGAGAGAAACTTGTTCCGTGCGAATCTGTGCCGACGCGATGGAGTCAAGACCTGTACCTATCCTGACTCAGTGGGTCTTACGTCTGAATTCCGATCGGTCCGATATTTTGGATTGAGGTTCTGAATCTCAATGAAAGCATCGTCACTTTCTCCCGATGACATTTGACATCAATAGCACCCTCATTTTCCCGCTCACTGGTCGACGCAATGCTTGAGGAAAGGAAGGGGATGCCTCGAAGATTCTTGTCGGAACGGAAAATCGGAGAACTGTCCAAGGGGATTGTAGGTGAAAAGCCAAACCGGACTCCATGACGTCTTTCGCCGAATCATCATGATGAATCCCGTGCCGAGCTACCGCGACTCGAGAATCCCCTCATGGACGAACTTATGCCGCAGACTTGTTTTCCAGTCTGAGATGCACGCCAAAAGTCCCCGCTCCAGCTCCAGATGAGATTTCTCGCGTAAAACCCAAGACGGGACGTCCTTGCGGGATCCCCGCCTTCGGATGCATCCGCGCTGGCTTATACGAGGCATTTTCGCCATCAGGTTACATAAACAAACAAATAAACAGTAATGATAGAATTGATGCTATCACCGGCACAACGGTCTTCCTCTCTTTTTCTCTCACATTATCTTGCATGTTCTCTCATCGGTCGGTTTCCTCTTTCCACCGGACAGCGATTCTTGCAAAGATGAGGATGAGGTGACCTTGATGAGGTTTTGCTTTGTGGCGGTGGTATCGTGTATCGAAGCCGCCGCGCGTAAGCTAGCCGCGGCTTGCCGTGCCATGCGGTCGCTCTGTTTGTATCTGTGTCGGTTCGAACGTTACCCGGTCTGGAGCAGAAGCCAACGAGGTTCCCGACATTGAAGCCTTGTTCACCAGCCCAGCGTTGCACAATGTTACGTTACAGCAACCTATCTGTTCTGCCAATTAAAATCGACTATCGCCGTGATAGCGTTCGCTACCGACAAACACTGCCTGTTCGCCAGGCCTTAGTTTCATTCCAGCTGATTCTATTATTTTCGGACATTTCTCAATTTCCCCCTTTTTCTCTGAGCAAAGTGTTCAAGAATTTCCATTGTACAACGCCTGCCTCGCCCGGAAAGCAGGCCAGCCGGCTGGTCGCTCAGAAGGGTGCGATCGATAGGAATCTGGAGGTGTAGGCTGGAAGAACGTAGAGCCGTTTCATCGATGTGGAAATCGCTTCCGATTTGTGGAATATCTCTGATTCGAATCTACCGTAAAGCGGCCGATCACAATCTTTGAATCGACCGTCGTTGCCGGCATGAACATCCTGACCGGGCACGAGAACAGAGGTGGGGACCAGTGACGGTCAAAGCGGCGACGAAGATGGTTTTCGGTCGCGCGCGCGCTCATGACTCGAGAATCAGAATTCATAACTGGTCGTTACGTTAGAAAACCGTATACGGTCATAAAGGAGTGAGGAAAAGGTAGAAGACGCCATAACTGCAGTATGAATCACATTCAGGTCTAATGCTTCAAGTTATTCGCAAAAAGAAATGAGCAAAACGATACATGGCTCTCAAGGTTTAGCGATGGCGCTGATTCCGAGTCGGTCACTTGTGGAATAGATCAAAGCGTCATCTACGGCATCGGATTCCTTAATGGCGGCTGGACCACCCCAGAATGTGCCGTGCCCCCTGAAAGTACCAAGGCTCCCAGCCCGAACGCGTTTTTGTGGTCGGGGAGATCTTGATGAGTTGTTATGAAACTACGTCTCCAAGTCGGACTCTAGCTCATGTCAACCGCTGGCTCTATCAGACTTGAACGCATAGGCTGCGCGTGTCAATCTATTGAGCCAACTTTCGGGAAAACCGTTGGTTGAATCGTCTGTCTCTTGCGAGCGGTCGCTTGACTCGGCTGTCCGCCCGCTCATTCTCTTGGTCTGGGTGGATGACACAAGAAAGTGAAGTTTCTAGCCGGGCTGGGTAGTGAGTAGTTCTAGTCTGACCGCCTGACTGTCTATCTGCCTGCCTGCCTGCCTAGCCGTCTGTCGATCTTTCGGGCAGACGAACGAAGGAAGGTGGAGGAGAAGAAGAAGAAGAAGAAGGAGCCGGAAACCCCTTGTTACCTCACTTTCACTCATTCAGGCTTCAGCGGGTTGAGTCCCGAGTCCGACGGCAAAACGCCTGCTCAATAACATCACCGCGGCGAGCAACCAAGAAAGAAAGAAAGAATCACAGCCGTGCCGCTAGCCACACAGTCGCCCCGCCAGACAAATACATGGACGGACGGACGGACACAAACACACACACACGCGTTGACGGACTGTCAGTCCGCGATTTCTCAGCAAGCGTCGGAACGAATTTGATTCCATGTGAGATTCCAAGTTCCCGGCTCCGACCGCGAACACGAAGTCGCGCGCGGCGACAATCGAATTAAGTGCTGAGACACCGCCGGCGATGTCTTCTGCGCGAAATCAGTGCGAGCATCGATCAGACGCTTCACAGTTCTGTAATCTTCCGGTGGAGCTGACCGTGATTCGAACGTCATGGAGAAGACGTATTAATTGATCATCGTCGCCGATGTCAACTACGACGACGACGACGAACGATTTCGGCGCCCAAGAACTCAATCGAAACTTCCGGAGTGGTCATTACAGAAAAAGACGGAGCACCGCAATCCATGACAAGATGTGCATTCGTCTGTCGGTGATTTGCAAAGTGACCAAGCTCATTACCCCTGATCGTCTCGTTACGGAAGAGGGCTTTGGGCTCACTATACGGCCGGCCATTCGTCTTTGGTGAGGGCTGCAGCAAAGCGCTCACGTTCGGAATTTGGTCAAGGTTTCCCCGAAGCTGGCAATTTTGAATTTATTCATCAAACAAACCGCGTGGCGATTACGTACTCAGCCTTCTGTTCGGCGGCATGAACAATTTTTCGGAACGAATACATGCATCAAAATTATTCGTTTTCAAAGCACGCAGCCTTCCACCACGATTTTTTTTTGGGGAACGGCAGATGATTCGGCGAGCCGCTCAAGAAGATTGTGCGGGTAACGGGATTGAATGGCTGTCAAGTGAGGTCGTGACACTTTTCACGTAAAATTTGCGATCGTGTCAAACCAGACCTAGTGCTAGCATCGAAGCCAGAATTTTCAGAATACCTCTTCAAATCGGCGGAGCATTTAAAGCGAATTGATGACGCTGCTCTTCGTCCCCGGGGGAAGGTGAATTCCGATCCGCCGTAATAAGAAGCGGAGGCGCTGAAGGTCCGTCAGAGGAAGCGAGCAGAATTTTCGGCGGTAGCCCCGGAAGAGGCATGGCTACGGGAGGTCCATTGAATGCTTGTTAGGGTGTGGTGCTCGCCTGTCCAGTTGCGCTTGCTCCAGAAGAATCGCACACCAAGATCAAGGGCGACGCGTCGAACAATAGGAGGTTTCGTACTGACGCATTCCCTCAACAAACGATTCGTCGGGGTTCCCATCTTCGTCGGAAACACGGCAGGCGAGCCAGCCCCGGAACGTGTCCGATGGTGCGAAGCGCGACATTGCAAGTTTTTAATGATACATGGGAACAAGGTGGCCATCTTTACGTCTGCGTTCGATTCGATGCTCAAGAGTGGCTCAAGACGCTCAGTGAGTCGAGTTCGCCCTCCGAGACAGCGATATCTGAGGGACGCCTCTCGAAGTCTAGGTTCATCTGTCAAAGATCTTCGCACGTTCTCCTATTTCACGCTCTTCTATACACGTTATGAAGAAGTGGAGAGAGGGATGATATTTTTGATGGCATGGAATCGCGAGGCCGGTATTTTCACCGGTTGATGACGCCGACGGTTCCCCGCAGTTATTTTCCATTGCGTAATTCCATGAAGAACTTGACAGAGACAATACTGTCGTCCTGCATGAGAGCTCAACTAGAAACAAAGGATTGAAAAAAATTCAAAACGACTATAAACAAGTTTCAGTCGTCAGAATTTCGAAGTATTCAATCTCTCTCATGTCTGAGAAAAGAGAAGGTTTCCAAGTCTTTACGTACCAAGGCCATTATTTCTAAGCTGAGGGAACTCGCTGCAAAGAGGAGGTATACCAGCGAGGTTCCTCTGATTCCGCCATTGGACCACTCTACGTGCCACCGAAAAAGAGTCGAACGTGGGGTTCAATTGTCGCTCCTCCTCACACCTAGCGAGCTCCTGGCAAAATCCTTATGTATTTCACGGCGCTCTGATTTCCGAGATGGCTTTCACTTTCACGAATCCACAGTGGGCCTTGTGTCCTCGGCAACCGCTCGAGAAGCTACGGATGCTATGGCCATGAATCCTAAACGGATCAGGGATTGAGACGGAATCGATTTTTGGCCGCAAACAAGTCAAAACTCATCTAAGCGCGTCGATTCGATTGAAACGCTGTCCTTGCAACAGACGCAGCGACGTATCACACGAATATTTGATCGTGACGGGAAGAGCCTCCGAAAACTCGTTTTTGTTTCCAAACATTCCTTGAAGCCCATGATTCCCCACGAAACGAAAAACTACAATGCTCGGGAATCAAGCTGGATGAGATGTTTACAAAATCGAGTGAAGTGACACTCGAGGCTGTCTTCGGGAAGAGCATCAGCTATGACGACGACGACAGCACCGAATGCGACGGAGAATCCGAGCGAACGGTGCAAAAAGGAGATGGAACATTCTTCAACTCAGACCAGCGTTGGGAGTGAACCTAATGCGGCGTCGAAACGACAGCTGGGAGCGTCACAAGTCATCACTCGCAAGCAGATCTTCGGAAGCGTCTGATATTGAAATTCCGAGCCTGCCTTGTTTCTTCGGCATCGTTTCTACATCGAGCCCGGCCAGCGACGGCGACGACGACGACGACGTCGGGGTTCGGGTCGGCGCATTGTTTCTGATTTCCACAGTTTGTGTGGAACACTCTACAACACTTTGGATCAACTTTTGGAAAAACCTTGGAGCTAAGTCCCACTGGAAACGAACAAAATCGTCCGCGACGGAAAGTGCTTCGTCAAAACACCCGCCGACCATGGAAAGAAGAAAAAAAAAGAGGTGTTCTAAACATCAACGCCAAATCGAAGGAGAAGACGACCACTTCCACCACCACCGCTACAACCACGAGGCTCGAACCGACGACGACGACGACGGCGGCCACGGCGCCGGCTAGAGCCCCGTTGGCCGAGACCCCGTCCGCAAGCAAGCAAGCAAGCAAGCCAGCCAGCCTGCAAACGAACATCAGGGCTTCAAACGCCAGTTGTTAACATCAAGCACAGCATCAAGCCCCTGCGTCAGCCGGAATTTGCCGTTACGTCAGACGCGGTGCGGCCGACCGGTACGGAGTGCTGAAAGGGAAAGTCCATGGCCTTCGGAAAGCCAACGTTGCATCTACTACTGCGGCAACGATGGCCACAGCTTCTGCTGTTCTAGCTCTGGCTGCGGCTCCGGCGGACGGTGGCAGCGGCATCAGCGAAGGCAACTGAAGCCGCAGCAGCCATTACGGGGGTGAGCGAAAGAAACGCTATAGACGCAGTCATCCAATTCAGACGGCCAAATATCTTACTGAATGTCGACGCGTTGTAATCAGTAACCCGGTCTGTGGCATCTGTATCTGACGAGGTTCGACAGTGCAGAATTATAAAGTACTTCACTGAGGTATCCGCCGCCGCCGCCACCGCCGCTGTCATAACAGCCACCAAGACCAGCTGTCGAGCTTCACGGGTTCAGCCGCACGTACGCACCAGAAGACTGCGGGGGGTTGAAGAGCAAACCATAAGACGAGCTGGATCACTGACACAGAAAGTAAGGCACGATCAAGACTCAAGGATCTCGACGTTCTGTCGGAGAAACCCTATCCGGGATTCTTGCCGCAAGCTTCGCGATGAAATCCAGAGATCTGAGATCGATCGATGTAATGGTCGTGATATTTGAACTGACCCCGATCAGTCCCACAAACTCCGGAAAATCGACTGGAGGCCCTCTCGATGGATTTTCAGAGATTTCAAACTCCAATCTCGAATTCCCCGCGTCATGCGGAGTCGCTCCCTGGAATACGATCTCGGAACTTGACGATGTACAAACTTGAGGTTTTCTTGAAGCCATTTTTGAAGTTCCTGAGCCGTTCCAGGAGGCTCCTCTCTCCAGGTTATCAAGTCCTTAGAGCGTGAGCATAGCGCCTTATCAGGAAACATTTACCGAAACAGAGTTTCAAGGAGACAGTGTGTAGAAGTCGACCTCATTTTCGACTGATTCTACGCTTGCTAGATCAGATGGGCTGATAATTGAATCGTGAGCTGATTATGCACGCACCCTGCTTCAGGATTCACAGATTCTCGAGGCGCGAGGTGAGAGAACGCCGTGCCCTTAGTCGATCGGAATTCTTAGGCAATACTGGATACAGATACTGATTATTCCAATGAGGTCAAACACGCGTCAAATCCCCAGATAACGCAGATAAGCGACGAATCAAGGACAGATTTCTGATCTTAGCGGGAGCCGCCGCCGCTCACTGGATTGCTTACATAATGATACGTCAAACTGAACGGCTGGCAATTTCTAGCGACAATGTTATTTAACACAACCGCCATTTGAAACAACGTCGTGAGGCGGCAATTGCTGTCTGTGCCGACTGGCGAGAGTTAGACATTTCCTATGGAGTCGTTTCCCGCAGAACATGATGCTGGTGTTGTTGTTGCTGGTGTTGTTGTTGTTGTCATTGTACAAATGTCGTACATCAAGAATAACTCGTGGGCAGAGTACGAAGAAGTTTTCTGACGTGCGTCCATGGAATCATTCGCCAACCTTTTTTCTTTTTTTCTCATTTCACGTCTGAAGAAGACCCTGCTCAGATTCCGCACGGGGAGACAAATTTCGTTTCGTGAGACGGTTCCGAAAGGAAACCTTTTAAAATAAGAGCCGAAGCACCAGTCGCGCTTCTCACGCACTAATTGAGCCCATTCGTCGTCGTTCTGGCCGAGTTGTCAATCGCTGTTCTGGTTGAGTTGTCTGTCGCGTTTTTTTGAAAAATCGCGTCGGGTTCAAATACGGAATCTGAGCTGTCTTGAGCTGGAAAACACCCGGGCGAGCAAACCAAAAGTTGGTAATGATTTCCCTTGAACACTTGTGGCTTGATAGAGCAGACTGTTCAGGAGTCGTTCATAGATCTTGTTTCTTATGTTCTCGTTCGGTGACCTTGAGGCGACCAATCATTCATCGTTGTTGTTGTGGCTCATTCATTGTGTCGGATGCTCGTTTCGGTAGGCATTCCAGGAGAGTTTTTCAGTTGAACTACATTGTATCCACGTAGAAAGTAACTCACAGACTTCACATGTGGATAGATAATGGCGATTCCGCTCAAAGTTTCACGTTCTTATCACGGTACGCCATGACCCACTTGGAAGTTGGCCGAGAATTTCGACCGGGGGAACGATCATCAAACTTCTGTTTATTATACAACTTGCTGAGTCAAGAGCTGTCATCGGGTTTTCAACTTAGCCCATGATCGAGATAGGCCAACCCCGACCAGGCTATGTAATGATTGCAGGGTACTCGACGCGTGATCGCTCCGTTAGATGCCTCTGCAAGATTCAGTGGCGAGAACCTTGGGGTAGTGACGATCGACCGACGCGACGGCGAAAATACTTCGGAAGGTTCCTCACGGCACAGCGTAAACTCTTTTCGGAATTCCCCATCACCATGCATTGGACCTTCGAACGGCATGACGATGAATCATGACCAACAAACACTTCAGAGGGGTTCCTAGGCGTTGGGAACCGGATTCCTTGAATTCGGCATTGCCTTTAGACAGATTAGCGAACAGGGCGCATGACGCATCGTAGCAAGATGGCCTTGCGTTTCCGAACCTGGATCCATTTTTTCGGAGCTATGAAGAGACTATGAAGAGTTCAAACGATTCCCTCGAGCTTCAGGCGCCACTCAGAGAGCACAATCCGGAGCAGTAATCCAAGTATCCAAAGGAGCATCCTGAGTCACATCAGCAATCCGAGGCGGTGACGCCCTGAAGCTTTCGGGCGTCGGATAAACTCTACATTCGCAATTCTGATACCAAGCTCAACAACGAGCTGACACATCTGAAATGACACGGAGCCATGCAGTCTGCGACACTGACGGCGGTGGGTTCGGCGACGTCACTCTAGATGAGTGACAACGCGTTTTTTTCTTGCTTTTTTTTTGGAAGAACTTCGACGATAGGGTCAAGGTTTAGACGAAAACTTTGGATCCTGGTTCAGTTGCGCAAAAGCATTTGACGGCGCCTTTTTTCCAGCCAAATCTATTATGGTTTGTAGCCCTAGCAGCGAACGCCGTGGTTAGCACGTTCAGCGGCAGGGCTACCGCGTTCGTTCGAAGCAAGCCGTATGCGCGTCGCCACCAAAGCTCTGAACGTTTCAGACTTAGCACCGAATGGGTTGCAGAAATCTCCTTTTCCATATTCGCTCCATAAGTCGGAGTTTAGATGGGGCGTGGAGATTTTCCACTCGCCACAAGGGGCGCGATCGGTATCCAAAACCGAATCGGCAGCCGAGCCCGAAAAACTTTTTGGCTCCGCTTGAGATAGAAGCACGACGACCGATGACAAGATTTTCTGAGCTGGTATCGCCCCAAGTGTTGGAGAGAAGCCAAGCTTTCTAGGCACTCGAGTAGACCAAGTTTTGGAGGCTGTTGAAGCGCAATGTTTTGTGGACGAACTGGGAAGTTCTCAAGGTTCTAGAAGACTCAGCTCAAAATAGCCGAAGACGTAAGAGCCGAAGTCACGCATCCAGCTCGTTTGGTTTTCGATCGGTCGCTTGGCCGGTTGGTTGACTAGTCGGATAGCTGGATGAATGGATAGTTTACTCACATGTGTGTGTTGATATGATCTTCTCATATTTACGAAGCTCGAACAGTACGTTGAGGTTTCCAAGGACCAGGAACGATGCCGGGCCCGGGATTTTCCCTATCAAGTTAGCTTTCCGTTTCCAGCAAACAAACGCCCAGATGGCCTTTGTTACATAATAAACGAAGTACAGTAGCAGAAACACAGACGAAATCCACCAGAACGTTCGCGTACTTGTGAGCCACCGGTCGTTTTCACCGTCAACAACTTTTAAATTAAGGTCCGACTTGGCGGCAGCTGATTCTCCTATCAGACACAGCACCACCAAACACCAACAAAACGGTCCACTGGTCCCCAGTAGGGAGACCATCGTTGCCTGGACAAGGCGCCCGAGAAGAAGTGATCGCAGCCCCGTGGCGGAAGTGCGGGAGTGAGGGCTATCCACGATTTGCCTCACCGAGAGAAAGAAAGAATGAAGACTTGTGGCTCTAGTCAGACCTTGTATTCAAGCCCTGCAGCGCCATCGATTGCGTAACGGTTAACGGAGCGAGCGAGCAGCAGAGCAGAGGAGCCCAAGGCGAAGACGCTGCACACGAGAGCTTTGACACCGAAGCACACAGCCGAACCCAACACACTGTCAAGGGTTAAACCAACAAGGTCACCCCTCTCGAAGCCGAAATTTTGAAACCTAATTCAATCGACACCATCACAAATCCCATGCTCAATACACATCACTGCCACTTTTAGAACGATATCGTCAGAACTAGCCTCTGAAGCACTTGCTTTCTGGACACTGATCTGGCTCACACTTGTAGCTCACCAATGACCTTGAATGACGCGAATTCCAGCGATCGTGGAAGTAGTTTTCCGCGTCCTCACGAAGATCTACAGCCCGTGAATTTCTGGAATGATATTTTAGTGGACAGGAAGCATGGTTTCTCGCGACCGCTTCTCAGTCAGTCGCTTAGTCATGGACGCGTCATAGAGCCAGAAATTCGATTCTCGTCCGCTCCCTGTTTGATAATAATCTTCGGTGCTCGAAGTAATGCGCGGCTTTTGGGGTATGGTATCCACTTCAAGATAGAGACGGACCATGCAGTTCGAATGCATCTTCTTGAGGTTTTGTAACGTTTCAGTTGGTTATTGATCGTAATGACCCCAGGTCGGGTCATGAGCTACGTTTCGGTACATATTTCAATTGCTACATGTAGAGCTTGCGCTTCAAGCTGTTCGAGGCTCGTTCATGCGGCTTCGGGTGTGTTAGGAACCCGTGGCGGCATACTTTGCAAAATCTCGCGCGTAGCGTTGAGTGACATTCGATGGTTGGGAACGGTGTATCTTAAGGTCGTTTCTTGTGACTGATCGGGATAAATCCTAAGAATTCTGTCCGAATCGAATGAGTACCGGAATTTTCGTTTTAGAATGGATTATCCAAGGTCGCGATCGCTTCGAACTTCAATGCGATTCTGAGATGAAGAAAAAAACAGCGGATCTTGCATCTTTGCCTTTGGAAAACCTCGGACACTTTCCACGTCGTTGTCGACGCCGGTTCTCACCAAAGAGCTGGAGACTTCTTGTTTGGGTCGACAGAATAATGCGGCTTCGATGAAACACCGCGTCAGTATCGACGACGATACGCCATTGTCACATTCTATCTATTTTTTTACGCGATTCAAGTCAAATTGTTTTCTAAAAGTTTTCTAAGACTTGTGTAACGTTCCGCGAGTGATTGTTGTGAAATTCTGGTTGCTTATCACTCATCTCACAATCGGCTCAAGTATAGTTCTCGCCTTATTTACGGACAGCTGGAACGAGTAGCAGAAGGTCCATTGGAGATATCTCGGGAGGGAGGGGCATTGAGCAGTTTGCCGATAAGGCACGGACGCCGGAAAGTTGTAGATCTCGTCTTCAACCTCAAGCTCTGGGAGATCCCCGCGAATCTCTCGTTTCCCGAATCTTGAATTCGGGCGAGATCTTCCAGCAAAAGTCTGCTTCATGCGTCACATAGTGGCACACGATCTTTCAGGGGGGAGAAGATCGATAAGCGCGATTTCTTACGATTTCTCCCGGTCAGAAAAGTAGCTTACTTCGCTGCACAGGGTCAAATTCTCAAAAACATGACTAAGCCAACAGAAGTCGGCAAACACAACATCGCCGCAAGTGGCAGTTTTGTTTCAACAGGTGATGTCTCTACCAATTGCATAGATGTCAGCGGAAAGCTTCCCGGCCAAGGGTTAACGTGTGATATGTCGACATGTTGCCACAGCCTATTCCGATGAGTTCTCAGCTGTTGATTTTTCCCAGTTTTTTTTTCTTCCTCCTAGATGATATGCGATGTGTGACTATCAGGGTACATTCAGAAGGCGCGGCTGCGAACCAATAATTCCAACTGCATGTCAAGCATCGGAATACGTCAACCAGAGTTGGCGACTACGTGAGTCGTAGTTGTCGTACTTATGACCTTGGTGTTCTTGAAAGGTAGCAAATGAAGGAAGGCCAGCTCCCAAGAAACCGCGGTCGAATTATCGCTAGTAATGCGTGGTGCTACGGCCGCTTCGGCACCGCATTCGCTGCTGCCGTTGCCGGCTGCGGAGAAGTGGCGTGGCCTCGCACAGAATTCGGCCCCGTTTAGCATTACATGACTCTGTCCCGAACTAGCGTCAGGCTGTCGTCAAAACTATTCCGGAATTCGGTCGTCGACGAACCAAAAACATTTAAAGTTTTTTCTATTGCCAACGGCGAGCTCGTAACGTGGCCCTGTGGTTGAACTTATTATCTCATAATTTTTCATCATCAAGCCGTCAGATGCTGACTCACGAAAAATGACGCGCGGCCTGAATCTGCCAGGAATCTTTCTGCCGGTTCAGAAAAAACGACTCGCCTGACCAGCGATCCGATTCCTTTTTTTCCACCAGTGTTCCTGCCCCTCTGAAGGAAGACGGAATCGGGGAACAGGGAAGAATTCGGGAGAAAGTCGTTCGAGAGAAAATCGTTCAGCATTCGGTACCCCGCCAGGAATGCCATCTCTGAAACCAGCTCGAAAGTCTCTACGAGTTTCTACGTGACAGAAAGATTCCCCTGTCTCTGACAACCTTGCTTCAGCCTTTCAGTTGAACAGGGCGTCGGAGGTTTCCTTGACGAGAAAAAAATCAGTTTATAAAATAGTTACTCTCTCTCTCCTTCGTGTTCGCACTTCTTTTTGACACCCGACGTGCACGGCTGGATGACTTTCCATAAAAAGTGAAATGCGGAAGATCCGAAGGTTGTTTCGTTGAGTCACCGCGATGAACATCGGTAATTGAGCTCATGGCAGGAGGCGAAGGTCACCGTCAACCAGTTCAAGGTCTCCCCCGAAAAAAAAATTGATTTCTGCCGATAAAATTTGCTCAACGCGTTTCACTCCGACAAGACGAGGACTCATCGATGCAGTGTTCTGTAAGTGGATGTAAGTCGGCAGCGTTCGCGCGCATCCGCGAAGGGTGATTACAAAATCTGGGAACGACCACGGGGAACCCTACGACGACGCCTCCGAAGCTCGTTCGTCAGAAATGATGACATCGGCCGATTCTGGTACCCGATTCCGACCTTCGCCGATCTTGGCTAGGCCACAGCGTTTCGCAACCCCCAAGAAAAGAGTTAGGATCTCGAGTAAAAGTTCTCATCTCCCGTTGAGATGACGAGCGCTCCCTAAAACTGTTTGGACGGACTTCGCACAGAACGTGGTGCTGTCGACGTACGACTGTTTGTTGCGGCGCGATAAAGTGACAGCTTCTCAAAGTCGGGATTCATCACAAAAATGAATGACACATCAACCCTTTCCATGGGTCCAGCTTCTTTCGTAGTTGATCAATCGCGCTGTTTGTGCTTCGTGAAGTAAGTGGTCGCTTAAAGAAATTGGGTAACTTGAGGGCCGTTCTTCACTTCGGAAGTTGTCCATCGGTTCAGCTTCCGGTCGACAATGCGAGGAACTCAAATATTTTGTTTCCTCTATAGCTCATAAGGCTGCGAAGAGGGCAACGCAAACGCTGATAGCTGCCTAGCAGGAACCTTCGAAACCGCGTTCCGATACGAGGTTGGGCGGGAACGATGGCAGCATGATTCTCTCCACTCCGGGAGAAACACAAGCGTGGACTTCGATCAGAGTGAATTCTGAAGTATTGCATTCCCAGGGACGCGATGACGGGTTTCTGATTCAATATTTAGCCTATGAAATGTCGATGTAGGGAGCTTTCATCACGTAGGGCGCGTTCCTTATGTTCAGCGGAACATCTTGTCACGGAAAAAACATCTGAACGTCGAGCTGTTGGGCGAGTCACCCAGTCGCCGAAGGAAACTCATTCTTGTAGGGCTTCATGTGACAATCAATTTTCGTTAGCGGGTTCTCCTGATTTTGCGGTTTCCAACCGTTGCCCTGATTCGACGGATTTGACAGATCTTCCTTCGGCACACAATCAGATATAGGTAGAATCGAAAAAATGTAACCAAAAGAACCACGGCGCGGCGCAAGAAAGACAAATTTGTTCTTCTCCATGAGATCTTTGCTCTTTTGTCCGTGAACAGATGGAAATTCTAAAAACGATGTCGAGCGCTGCGAACGTTCGAATTTCCGAATTGTAGCAGCTCCTTCGGAAGACGGGCGCCGCGAAAAAACCCGCTGAGCAATCACAGTACAACAAATCCAGGGTTTTTTTTGTAGTTTTTTAGTTTTGATCGATCATCGTTTTCGCGGTGGATTTGTGATGCGTTCCAATCGAAGTTCAGCCGGTTACAGTCGAAGCGGGATGGTGCGTGTGAGAAGCCACCGTGAAAGTGCTCAACCCTTTCAAACGGTTGGGTACAAGGAGACCAAGTCTGCCTACGTGACCGAGGAAACGTAACGTGTGGCTCACACGAAAAAGACCTCTACGAGCAGACATAGATGCGCTTGAGACTGAGTAGAGCGTTAATTACTCCGACCGAAGATTATATTCTACGACGTAACCTTTCTGGCTCGGTTCCCTGCTCAACCATGTTGAGCTTCTGGTCATAGCTGTTGACTTCGTTTGTTGAGCAATCCGATAGGAGCCTTCATTGATAGACACGATTTCGATAGGCATTACGGCTAACGACGAATATGCCAGAGGGTGTTCTGTCGTTCCGCTAATTGACTGGTCAAGTGTCGGAAAACACCGTATTCTACTCGGGCCTGCTCAGCGATCCCAGGTCTTCTCATAGTCAACGACACGAACCGACCGAACAGGCTCCTTCCCATGAGGGATTCCGCTACATGGTCCTGTGAAGTCGGCGCTCGACTGCCTTTGGGTCCGAACTACCAGGGAATAAATGTTTGGAGTCGTCTTTCTGACGGACAACATCAAAACGCTGACAAGAATTTCGTCCTCCAAGATTTGAGGGACCCTTCATTCCATCCAGTGTCTGTGTACTCGCTGACCTCAGGCAATGGAGACGAAGCCTCAAGTGATACTATCGTTGCAACCAAGATGACGAAATATCTCCCCCACTCTCTGAGACGTCTGCCCTCCCGGGCTTTTTTCTTCCCCCCGGGGGTGGGCGGAAGAAACCTCGAAAAAAAAAAGGGGGGGTTGGGAGGGGAAAAAAACAGAATTCCCCCCCCCCCCCCCCCCCCCCCCCCCCCCCCCCCCCCCCCCCCCCGCGAAAAAAAACCCCCCCCCCCCCCCCCCCCCCCCCCCCCCCCCCCCCCCGAGAGACCCGGGGGGGCGCCCCCCCTTCGCGGCGGGGCGCCCCCGGGCCCCGCGGCCCCCCCCCCCCCCCCCCCCCCCCCCCCCCCCCCCCCCCCCCCCCCCCCCCGCCCCCCCCCCCCCCCCCCCCCCCCCCCCCCCCCCCCCCCCCCCCCCCCCCCCCCCCCCCCCCCCCCCCCCCCCCCCCGCCCC
Source organism: Neoseiulus californicus (assembly GCA_028455905.1). Classification (NCBI taxonomy): domain Eukaryota; kingdom Metazoa; phylum Arthropoda; class Arachnida; order Mesostigmata; family Phytoseiidae; genus Neoseiulus; species Neoseiulus californicus. The sequence continues at coordinate 24,260,700 of JAMQGS010000001.1, forward strand.
CCCCCCCCCCCCCCCCCCCCCCCCGAGAATCCGCTGGAGGAGGCAGAGTCAGGAACCTCAGCGCGATGAGGAGTCGCGTCACGAAGCGAATGAAAACGTCAGAAATCGTATGCAGCGGAACGAGTGTGGGAATTTCGGGGAACCGGGTGAACCAGAGATTGTCATTTGGGTTAGAAACTCCTGGGAGAAGATTTCTGAGGTATGCGTGAGGAACGCTTCGCAAGCTAGTCATCTGGACAAGAACTACCCATCTGAGGAGAGCCACATCGCCAAACACGAGAGACTAGGTGCGAGAATTTGCTCTGAAATCGACCAGCGAGAGGCGGAAGAAGGAGTTCTAAACATGACGCTGTTCGAAGAAAGATGAGCTTGTTGTTTTATAGAGAAGGCCGAGTCAACTGTAATCTCGGGATCTATTGTGTTGAGTTCAAGATCAATGCAGTGTGTTCGAGTTGTGATCTGGCATGTTTTCTATCTTTTGGGACGAAATTCACAGGGAAAGCCGACCAACGATCGTGAGGGGAGCTCAATACAAGACATATCCCGGAACTAAGACATCCCCCGATATTAGACCAAAGAAGTAATAGAAGGCATGTCTTATCATCAGGCAGAAACGGTATGATGCGGCACTCTGCAGTCACGGAGGGCTACTGAATTTTCGGCCGGAGGGGTTGAATTTTTCTGCTATAATTCTTTCAGGTTAGGTGCCAGATACCCGAATCCCAGATACCCGAATCCCAGATACCAGAATCCCAGGTGCCAGGATCCCAGATGCCCGACGCTAGAAACTACCCTCTCCCCCGCCGAGCTCAAATCCGGATTCATTCTGATCCAAGGCTCTTCGACGCTCCAAACAGAGATGCAAGAATGGAGCAGTCGATGAAATACCGTTTACGATATTATTGCAAAGGTTTAATTTACATCCATTTCACAAACTATGAATCAGAACCAACCAGATGAACGAAGCTGGTTAGGTTTGTCTCCCTTTTCTCGTACTGATCCGTGAATTCCATGAGCTTCCTATTGATATGTATTTTCGTAAGTCGAGTTTTTCGTCGGCGGCGGATCATGGCCGAGACGGAGCAGCAGCAATTTTGAACTGAATTTTCTCTCGTGATCCTTCAGGTGTTCTATCATTTCGAAAAGATTCACGTGTTTCTTTCGTATCACTGAATTCAACGAGTGGCGCCAAGCTAAAACGTCTATTCGATGTCATCTAAGTGAAAACATTCAGTAACTTTTGCGACTGTCTACAATTGGAATTTTTAGGGCGTTGGATCAGAATGAATCGGTCTTTTGCTCGGCGGGGGAGAGAGTAGTTTCTAGCGTCGGGCATCTGGGATTCTGGTATGTGAGATTCGGGAATGTGGGATTCGGGCATCTGGGATTCGGGTATCTGGGAGTATACCATTCTTTCATGCCCCCACACATTTCTGCACAGCGGACGGCGGCGGTGGCGTACCATGTGGCTTATTCCGCTACATCAGAGTCCGCTCAAGCTTGATTCCATGCAGATGACGAGAGGACTGAATCGTGTCGGAATTCCCCACGAAGATGTGGAGATGGAATACTCCTGGGTATGTATGACGTCGATGGAGTGAACGAGAATCGTCTCATATTGATTACAAGCCGATCCTTCGTAGCTTTCAGAGCGATTCAATCGATCGGGACGGAATTCTTGGTGTTCTTACTCGGCGTGAGAGAATCTTCCGCCCTTCCGGAAACCGGTTCCGAACGATTTGAAATCAAGCTTTGTGGCTCCAGGTACGTTGCGGGTTCATCGAGAGGGGAGAAGCAGAACTAAGCAGAGCTAACCCCCAACGTCAGAACACTGCAACGGGATTCGAATGCTCGAAGTGATCGTTCCACTCGAGACTGGAGGTCCGGCAGCCACGCTATCGTGCTGAAAATTTACTGCTCATGTTTCTAACGTCTTGACAATCTATCGGTGAAATGACATCGATCGTCTTTTCCTCGGAAGGATTCCAACAGTGTCAACACCTGCAGTCGCCAGGTTCGACTGAATGCCACCATATTATGATCGAAATATGTCACTGATTGCATCACAGCTCACGATCCCAAGTAGGTGAAGTATCTTCAAACAGCTTGGGGTGACAAAAATAAGATTTAACAGGGCAAGTTTCTGAGCGACTCGGGCCACGGGTTATCAAGGACCCCGGAGAGAAATTGCGTCCGTGCTTGGAATTCTGAGAGTAATGTAACCGACGCTCACACACGGGTGACAACGCGATTCGAAAAGGTTGCGAACTTCTGTGAAAAGCTTATATCCTTATTCTAATCTCTGCCCGTCTCGGCCGCTCCGCTCGGATCGGTGATAAGCTTCCTGTAGAGTCGGGCTTCCTTCACGTCGTGGGGCAGACTTTGGTCCTTCATGGAAACGTAGTTTCTGGGAAAGTTTTTCCGCGAACTGGAAGAGTAGGATATCGCGATTCGCGCAAAAACTGAGATGTCAAACGATGTCCTCCGTGTGTTTTCACAATGTTTGTCCACAGAGGCATGCTGTGAGAGCCAAGCTGCATGCAGAACATCCGGTGAAGAGGGGTTGAGTTGATCAAGTTCGTTTCCCTTCTTCTAAGAGAAGGACAAGCCACAACAAATCAGCGGTGTTCGGTTTCACCCCATCCTCGTCGACTTCACCCCTTTCCCAGTATTCAAGATGCGAGAATTCCTCGCGACCCGATAAATCACAGCACAAAAAAAGCTCCAAAGAAGCACCTACTGCGCAATCGTGAAATCTCGAGAGTGTCTGAAATGCGTCGATTAGATCCATGGCGAAAAGAGAATTCAATTTCAGCAATTGTATGATGTATTTATTAACTGAGTTTTCCAGCATTTTCCGTTCAAATTCCTATTTAGGTTATACACAGATTTACAAGAACACTCAAACGAGAAAAGCGAGACTGTTAACGATCAACATTGTCACCTACGTTTCACGGGACATTTCCCGGGGTTGCTCCAGGTTGGGAATATCGCATTTTTCTAGCTGAACGCTGATCACTCAGGTAGGATTACCGACGCAACTCGTTCTCCTGATAGCGGTGCACTCAAAACTGTGCCTGAGTGAGTCTTGCTCAGAGAGATTGTGGAAATCAGATCGAAGATCAACAAGAAAGACCACGATGAGGTTAAATCTCAATTTGCAGCGGGAGACGTCGAATAACAAATGTGTGTAAGTTCGACAGCTAATATGGAGCATGTGGATCTGCGACTCGTGAAAGTTTCACAGCATAAACAACGAGGCGTGAACAACGTCCTCAGGAACGAGGATACAGCGCCGGACGCTCCGATATCAAGACGTCACGCGCGCTCACGGGCGCTCGGGGTTTCATGAAATTCATTAAATTCTGTTATCACAGCAGGAAATCGGGCACAGCTTGCGCTATTCCATGTTCTGCTCCTCCTTGTTGTTTTGTTCTACCCAGCGTCGACCTCAACGCTATCAATTGAAGAGCACTGACTCTGGATCTTGATTCGCTAAGAGTTTGATGTGCCGGAGGACATCTTTCTTCGTGATGATGCCCAAGATTTTCCTGAAAATCAATCACAGGGGCTCTTTGAGAATCGATAATATTTGTATCGCAAATATTTCGAGACTATTGGTCGTTTCGCGCTCGTGGGACGGGTCAACTGAACATCAGAAACACACCCGTTTTTGGTAACCAGAATCTGCCGGAGACCCAGCTTTCGGAACATATCTATCACTGTTTCCATTGGAGTGTGGTCGGTGACAGTAATGGGGGCCAAGTCGACGATTCTCGAGAGTTTCAGGGGTGGACCTTCATTCCAAGAAAGATTGGAGGTGTTGGTGAACAGAACTCTGGACGATGAGTTCAGTTCCTGGCCTGCGAGCGAAGCTGGAAACATGAATTCGGATGATTTTCAGTCTCTGTTTCACTTAGAACAGCATTGTAGTCTGGTTTTTCGAACTAGGAAAAGAGATGAGCGGCGAACTCTGGTGCTGAAACAAAGTCGTCTACACGAGAGATGTACTCACAAAGGGCGATATTGAGATCTCTACGGAGTACGAATCCAACAAGACTTGGATTATCATCGGATGTGATGAGTGGATAACCGTTGTGAGTAGTGGTACGCAGGAGGTCCTCTGTGAAGTAATAGAAGCGGTTTCCTACTCCTTTCCATCCTTTAAAGGTTCCGACTTCAGCGATTCGAGTCGAAAGAAACAAAACTTTCGAGAAGCGAAGACGAACGGAAACTCACCTAGTTCGCCAACGGTTTGCCCTTCGAGAGTCAGGCAATGCAGCCTGCCCTCCCCCCGCCTTGGACGCATGACGTCATGGGCTATGGTCGTGTGTTCGAACTCCTCCTTAGCGTCGAGGAAGGGATATCCATTCAAATTGATATGAGCGTCGTAAATGCCTTCTTTGCCGAGGGCGTCAGCTACCCATTTGGCCGCCATGATGGACGTCATCAACGGAACGATGTAATTCACAGATCCTGTCAGTTCGAACATGATGACCACCAACGATACTGTAATAACGTCATATTCGGGTTAGATCGGTGGATTATGACTCGATTTTCTGGACATCGGTCTGATACTCTCATGCAATCAAACCGTCATCGGCTCATCGTGGAAAGGGACTGACCTGTCATTCTCGTGACTCCTCCGAGGCAAGCAGCTGCACCAACCATGGCGTAGAGGCCGGGTGTGATGCACTGTTGCCCTGTGGAGCAGATGCCTTCAAAAATCCACCAGTGAGGATTATGGTAGAGGAGCTGTTCCATTCCGACGCCCACTATGCGGCCAGTGATGGCACCTGGAAACACGGAGGACGATGCTCACCCGGGGAGTCTCGTTGCACTTCAACCCTTCGTAACGAGACCGCATGGTTGAATATTTTTAATGGATTCGACGAAGAACTCACCAAACGCCAAACTCGGGATGAAGATACCAGCCGGTACTTTGATGCCAAACGTGAAAACTGTGATCAGCATCTTGAACACCAGAGTGAACCCGAGGTTCCAGAGCGACTTGTAAACTCCCGGTCCGGCTTCCGCGTTCTTCAGCGGTAGATTCACATTGGTGAAGTTGCGCTCATAATCACTGTGAATCGTTGGAAAGGATCAAAGTCAGATTGCGGCTCCACGGGCAAATGCGTTGGCGGTGCCAACGAGAACAGATACTTACCACAAGCTGGTCAAGTCTCCGATACCGCACTGAGAGAAGAGAATCTTGATCAGATCAGATGTGTTCATTCGAGTGAACTCGTTCGGGAAACTCAGCACGGCCGTGATGAGGGAAACGCAAACAACCTGCACGAACAGAGGAAATCAATATTTTTATACCCCTTCGCTGTTGGTTCCAACCATTACGGTGGAATCGGAGGCCTCTCCTTCGACCTAGCAGCTGGCGAGGAATTCGAGACATTTCCCATAATTTTCATGGCCAACTCACCTCAACGATTGGATATTTGCCCAGCTGAGATGTTTTCCGGAATCTGCACCATCTGAGATTGCATTTGACGAATATAGTTGCCAAAACTCCACCCATAACTCCCAGGAATAAGAATGGGACCAACTCGAAGAAAGACCACGGCGTCGTATACTGGAAAGTCATCGTCATTGCTCAGATCTCCGACCGGCATGGCTGATCGCTTTCATCTCCTGGGGTGTCTTATTTACGCCGAATTCGCCCTTGCAGGATACACACCTTGACGTAGAACATGACAAGGTGGTCGTTGCCGAAGGGGTTGATGCTCCGCAACACCGAAGCAGCTACAAGGGCGCAGAAGAAAGATCGCCACAAAGTTTTCAAAGGGAAGTAATATGACACCTGAGGGAAAAGGGTGCTGAGATATAATGGGATGACTCTCGGATTCCAGCTGAGAATTGAAATCTGTGGCCGACCGGGACTATGCACCTCTTCCAAGGAGAACAGCACTCCTCCGATCGGAGCTCCGAAGGCGACTGAAACTCCGGCCGCGGAGGCTGCCGAGAGAATTTCTCTCTTCTTCGCTTCATTTCGTCCGTATTTCGGGAAGATGTATGCCAGAATGTTGCCAATACAGCAAGCGACGTGGACCAACGGTCCCTCTTTTCCCAGGGACAGACCCGCCGACACGGCGAGCACGAGACCTACCTGTGAGAAAAAATCAATCAGTTGGAAAGAAGTGGAATCGACATCGATTCCTAAAAACCAAAGTAGCATGGACATCAGCCCCTTGCGAATGACTCCTTGATACGCGAAATTTTCCGAAAAAAAGCAAACTCACCGACTTCACAATAAGAGTCCACTTCCCAAGATAGCCACGTATAATGAAGCCCGAAAGTATGGTTTTGATTTCGGGAATACCCGAACCACAGGCGTAAGGCGCGAAGGTGTGCACGAGCATCGCGGCAATGGAAGCGAAGAGAACGCTCCAGAGAACGTAGAAGAAATATGAGATCACGTAGAAGCTCCAGCCTTGAGGCGCAGAACTTAGACTGAAGACCTCCGGCCACTCGAACCACTGGAATCGATGAGAGACACTTAGGAACTTTTGTTCCGATGATGACGAATGGACCCGGAGTCGACAGCATGGTCAGAACTGGAAACTCCACGAGGCCCATGCATCTGCTCTAAGTCATCTCCTTCTTGATAAGAGTGTCAATGTACGAAGGGAACGCTGTAAATCTTCATGGTTGGCAAGAGTATTGGACTCACCTGACCACATGGCGCGCCTTCAAAAACCGTTTCATTCGACGCCCAGCAACAGTGTTCTTTGTTCAACCAAAAAGCTTGTGGACAGATGCCTTCCCTTAAGTCTTTCATCCAAGCCGCACCTGAGAGGAGAAACAAATCTTCATTGCGATCGTAAGATCAGAGATCCTGGAGCTGGAAGATTCCATCATTTTGATTTTGCTCCTGAGGCTCTGATTCCGTTTGACGTTACGTGATCGAGTTGGAACACCCAGAGGCCGTCGTCGTAGACTGTTGCTGTCGGCTAACCGCGACTATCTCCAACTTTCAACTTACTGTCTCCCTCTCTCTCTTATCGACGCAGAGTTTATTGAACTAAGATCGTGAATAGATTCACAAGGAGGAATGCTCGACGATGCAGTGCGGGCGATTGCAGAGTCTCTCAACGTCAGCGGCGGCAGCTGAATAGACTACAAAACGGTCTCGGAACACGTTTTGGAAGGCTCGTGAGCAGCCGAGGAATACTCGACAGGGAGCAAACTCACGTATGACATAAGATTTCGTAGCAGAAGTCGCGGAAGTGGAATTGTGTGAGGCGAGAGCGTCGTCGCGGTGGATCGACGGATATCAAATGTTTCGAATTCGTTTTCCGCGTGAGGTCATAAATTCCACGGTCGCGAATATTCGGCACCCGAACGAACTAACTAACCTATGTCGATGACAGCGGCTATCGATCCCGCGGCGATTCCAACCAACAGGACACACAACCAACCAGACCACGCATCGTGGATTCCGGAAACAAAAGCCCATAGCGAGTCGCTCTTCTTCTTAGTTAAGTTCCTGGAATAGGAGATATCAGCCCGTTTATTCCGGCATAGTCCAATTCTCGTGGTCACCGAGCAAAAAAACAAAACGTTGTTTTTTGCACCAGGATAATCCAGAAGAAACAAAAAGATGTTTCTTCCGGATTATCCCGGTGATGAGACCGAGATGGCCTCGGGGCCGACTCAAGAGATTACACTAGGGCTGAACTCACGAACTTGAAAACGGGAATGGATCAAGCGTTCAAACTGAAGTACTACGAAACGGCTCACCTATGACGATTCCGGTCTCTGGCGATGTCCCGCTGCCAATCTATCGTATGGAAATCGTCGTACTGACCGGTACCTTGGAGAGGAGGCTCGTCTTCTCCATTGAATGCTGAGGAGAAATTGTGGGTTGCTTAGTCACTCTGAGGACAGGGATTCCGTTCGGAACAAAGTTTCTCTCTGCTCGGCAAAAAAATCCGTCGTTACGAAACAAATGGGGGCCTGCCTCGATTGTACCCCTAGACATTATGAGAGTCCAAAACGTGCCACCGGCTTGGCTCTTGTTATTTGTGCACGCGGCACCCATCACTTGAAAGAATGGAGATGCTTCCATCGGACGGTATCACTGAATCATGAGGAAGGCGTTTTAATACAAATGTCTCCAACCGTGATTCCGAGGAGGCAGAGAGAGAGGCCTCGAACTGATCGGCAAGGGCAAGCTTGATGCTCCGGAGTCAAACCGAGCAATAGTTGCTCCCTGACCACTCCGCGTGAACAGAGCTGACGAAGCCAAAGGCCTCAAACGGAGCTGAGCCGATTCCCGCGTATTCCTAGGTCTCTGTTCACGTCCCAAACTTCGAGAATATGGTTCAGTACGAGGATGCGAAAACGGTTGCCAGAGGACCAATTCGAACAGCACAACAGTACGGTCGGAATTGAACATACCGCGGTACGAATCCTCGGGGCCATTTACCTCGGGGAGTCCTCCGGCATTCGATGATCCAGCTGATTGCATGCGTTTCAAACCATGGATTAGTCCATACATAATCAACGTTCTAATTTGTAGCCTTTCTACCGGTTCTCCTCTACGTGCTGAGTGTTCGACTATAACCTAATCGGTTACAGAATGAAAACTCATCTATATGCGACCGTAATGGATGTGTATCCATTTTTATCAGCAGAGAGAAACAGTTCAGCAAGTTCTCAGCTAGAAGGTTCAGAATGACGACAAGAAGCTTCTAATGAACGAAGAGGCAGATTCTAGCTTACCACCGTTAAGGGATCTGTGCTGTGAGACGTCGAGCATGTCGATCTCCTGATCTGAATCTACGTCCAATGGATTCGTTTGTATTTCCCACCTCCCCTGCGTGGCGTGAACTTTCTGTCGCAGTTTTTCCAATTCCCTCTTCCTCCGTTCCTTCCGCACAATATCTTGGTAGTCTTCCGTCTGTGTATCCGACTCCTGAAGTGAATAAATATCCGAAATGAATTCTTTATCTAATCAGAAAGTTGGTAACACTGTGTGACTCTGTTTGTGATGGAAGCGTGGCCGGTTCCCGGCGCGATATTTCACCATATCCGGTCTTCCTGAGGTTGAAATTGCTCGATGGAACCCCATCGGCGGCCTCGCGCACTGGGAGCACACTAAAAAAATTGTACACAGTGACTGTCGAAACTCTCGAAAATAGACGACACTCAAACTCACGCTAAGTAAAGCGACTCGCTCGTAGCCTTTGCCGCCGATCACTGTCTTTGGTAGATTCGTGGATGCTAAACTGGATGCGAAAGGCTCCCCCATAGACTCTTTAGAGGAGTCTGATGTTAACTGCAGCTTTGTCAAGAGCCTGAAAAGACGCGGGGATTAGAATCCGTACTCGTGATTTGTAAGGGATCGTATTTAATTGCTCTCTCTTTCTCTCTCTGAGACACAGTAGTCCAGAGGAACCAAAGGATCGCAGAAAAGAGCCGGCTGAAGGCTCCCGCATCAGTACGGCAAGTGGTGGAATTTACAATGTTCGGCAGTCAGGCCCATCATCACAATCAAGCCTCGTGTCATTCCAAAGACCCGCTATTCGAGGCCAAAAGATTAACACACAGGATAGCGCTCGAATTTTCAGAATGCGATACAAAAGATGAGGATATGACCAGAACAGTTGCCGGCACTTGCAGCTCAGACGGCACTCAGCAGAATCAAGAAACCAAGCGCCTTGTTGGGTTTGTCGAACGAGGGACATCAGCCTAGTTTCCCAATCGAATTCTTCTTTCAAAACTAAGGGATCTTCGAAACTTTGAATCCTCAAGCGAGGAGGAACATTTCTGGCGTGTTCGAGCCTGTTGGAATAACTCGTTGACGGTTTCCCGCGTGCCTTGGAAACGTACGACATGATTTCAACCAGAGTCCGGAAAAGCGCCAGAGAGTGAATGATTCCAGCGATCAGCTGATGAACGGCCGAACAAGATTTCGAGTGCACATGTTGGCAGCGCGACTGTCAGAATCACGTTGGGGTAGAGCAAGTCAGGTACGTAAACTTTTTGGTGCATGCTGCTCTGTACTTTGACTACAACCGGGTAAATTGAGACACTCATAGCTTAAATACACTCCCTGCAGACCTGACTGTGCAATACGAGCCAGAACCCCCGCTGTCTCGATAGATGAGCGGCCGACTTCTCTAACATGCAAACCAGGCTGTACATAGCAACTCACTGCAGCTGTCACTAGGATCCACCTGGAAACCTTTTGGGTAGCTGGAGCCAACTAAGAACACGTATCCCGCGGCATGGAATCTCTGGAGGGCAAACGAAATCCGAGTATTTCTGGTGCCGACACCATTTGACAGGTTTTCTCCGTGGGATCAAGAGACCCAGTCGGACAGAGAGAAGCAAGTGTTGTTGCTCACGACGACAACATATGATCAGGTAAACAAAGCAGACAGCTCTCGGTTTCGAACACCGCCCTAGAATTTCGGGATCCTGTCAGCGGAACGGGTTTTGAACCCTGCTGCCGTCTCGTGTGAAGGTGGCTCCGAAGGGTTAAGCTAGGGTGAGCGATGACATGTTTCCGGGGCCATTTGTCCGGAAACTTAGTCCAAAGAACTCCCCCAAATCCGACTCGAAGTGCGGGAGACGGGATCAGAGTTTCGCTCGATGGCGATTCGGAGCAATCCCCGAAATAACAAAGATTGTCGCCACCCTCCTCAAGATTTGACATAACGTTTCCAGACCTCCGCTGCTCTGGTCGTTTGATAACTGTAGGAAAACTCCAGGAGCCGGTAGCGGGTTGGTTTAGGCGGAGACGGATTCTTTCAGGATATACCTTAGCCGCTCGACTAGGGAGACAGTTTTTCCAGGGTTGGCGGATTCCTTTGATGCAGTGATCGCTCCGTGAGCTCGGGGGCTCCCTTCCCCTCGCTGAGAGCAGCGATCGGTAACTTGGCAGGGATACCCAGGCCCGCTTGTAGCAGAGACATTTGGCCTCAGTGGTTTCTCAACGATTTCGACCCGCACATTTGATGGAAGAGGGTTTGAATCTATCAGAGAGCCACAGAAGAGTTGCTTTGCATGTGTACCAGGCACCTCAGCTATGTATGTGAAACAGATCTAGGTCTTCTCGAACAAGAATGTCTTTCTCAATAAACCGTAATTTTTTCCACACGCGGATGGTCTTCTCATTGAGGGACAGAGATCGTCTGCCCGCGTTGATTCTCCGCGCTTGTTAACCTTGAGGAATTTTCCTCCGGGCTTGACAGACTGCAACCAATACCTGACCTCCTTGTGATTTTTTGCTTGTGAGTGTTTGCACCCTTTTTTGAGCCAGAGAGGCCTCCAAACTAGTGAGCGTCGGAAGATTACAGAATCAATCCCGATCCCCAGAGTGTACAACGAGTCAGTCGAGCTCGTTCAACGCGGAATCCCCCAACTGAGGAGTTTTCGAAACTTTTTCAAGATGATGTCGAAACCAGCCCTTCAAAATACAGGTCACATTATTCATCCTGGATCCTCGGTTCAAGCGACGGAATTCACTTTTTTGGCGGTTGAATAAGCCACAGAATTTCTTAAAATTTCGATCGAGCATGGATCGGACTCTGTGAAAAGTTAGACAGTGGTGCGCCACATCCCGAGCTAAAGCTCAAGCAAAGATCATCGTTGTCTCCAAAGAGGTGCTCATCCGCTCACCGCAATCTTTATCAGAAATTTTGCTTTCCGTTCTCCAGCAACAGCCCCTCGTTCGCATCCGAATCAGAATTCATCGGATACAAAATCGCAACAAATTTTGCCTGAAATCGATCCCTGAAATACTCCTTTCGTGGTTCTCCCCAAGAAGTTTCATAACTGTTCCTCCACGGGAAGTGCTTCTCGTCTGGAGCCAGAGTAGAGAAAGCAGTGTCTCAACAAGTGGGAAGGAATCATGTCACACTCCTTGCGGCTCCTCGGCAAGATTGGTAAGGCAAGGAATATGAGTGAAACTTGTTTAACCCCATGACATACTGGCAGAGGTATTTTTAGCTCGCTCGAAATATAGTATGCCATCATTCGAACAACACGCAGAGACAGAACTCTCTTTCGGTGTCGTGAGTCAAGGTTGTTCGTTCCTCTCGACAACGCCATCAAGCAAACGAAACTGGCACCCAGAGAGATTGAATGAGCACCAATTAATCGATGCACTCACGCGGAGTTCCGGACGAGAAATTTGCGCATGTGGTGGACATCATATGGTCACCAGGTGTTGATAGGGAAGTCGCGATTTTCGAGTAACGCGCTAGCCACCGAGGACTTTGACCTGTCAGGCAGCAGTAGCGATCTGTGGTGTTCACTTTGTCCAACGTCATTACCGATTGGCTCATCCATGGAAGATTTCGCTCGCTCCCTGATGTTTGTTATGTCTACCGCCACGCGTGATGACTAAGGTGTTATTGTTCATATGTTTACTGAGATAGATTTGGGAGTCATCCATTGTACAGAACGTTGTTGAAGCGGAAGACCCTGTAATCTCCCTCGATGGTCTCCATGCACGCCTACCTGATCAGAGAAATACCGGCGCGGCGAAGATTTCCTGGCTCGCCGCTGCTTGACATAACTTCGAACGCGACCGAGTTTTGCTGATAGGGATCCTGATCGGAAACGCCACAATCCGCATACTGTTCAGACCACTCTACTGACCCTGCGTCGACCGCTGATGCTGTTTTCGAGGCGGGAAAAAATTCGGAAACAGAAACGAACTATCGATGACCGCCACTTTTCATTTAATTGAATGTGGCTTCTCGGGTCCTCTCGCGCAGCTGGCAAAACCGAGCACACACGCGCATCCAACTCCGCGGCTGATTAGCTACCCTTCTTTCGACTGTGAATTTTATCAAGACAGTGGCAAGACAGTGCCGCTGACTCTGTTCCATGTGACCCATAAACAGCAGCGACGAATCGTGATTTTCGGCTCAACAACGAGCCCGATGGGAGCTTGATATTCCGACTCCGCCAGTCCTGCCGCGTCAGGAGGTTTCCATAATCTGGTAACATTACTGCCCTCGACAAAAAAGTTGAGGCCAAACCGAAAAAGGGGCACTCTTCGCCCCAGCCCGCGAGACTAGAGTCTCATACCGTCGAGAAACCCCTCCTTCCATCGGGCCCGCCAGAGGAGCGGCGGCGGTACCTCAATCCTTGCACAGAGGGTTTTCTGGCACCCATATTGGGTCGAGTCCCCGATGGAGACCGTATCTTGGAGCCCGCTGCGACTATTTGACGGGAGAAATGAATATCGAGAAAAACTCGAGACAGAACGCTGAGCGATATCCAGGCTGGCGAGCAACCTATCGGGAATTGCAAGTGAGACGCAATTACAGCGCTAATCGGTTGATTTTTCAGCCCGTCTTCACGGCAAGCCGACTTGCCTCGCTGCGCGTGGTTTTGCGAGCGCACCTAAGATCACGACACACTATTCAGTGTACCCAAGAGACAAAGATCCACGATGGAAGGGTGAGTTCCGGAACTTCGCGCTCGTTCCGCAAACCTATGCATTCCATTGTTTCTCGGTCATCTGAGGTGAATCGGCTCATGGTAATCTGGATTTCAGACATCGATATGGAGAGAGTCTCAGACGATGTTGATGTGGTCATCGTTGGCGGGGGACCGGCGGGGATGTCCGCGGCCATCCGTCTCAAGCAGGTCAATATTCACGCAGCTCCAAACTTCAGGTCATTGTACAAGGTGTTCTGCAGTGGTATGACTTGCGATGCTTCATGTTTTTCAGAACGCGGAGAAAGCCGGGAAAGATCTCCGTGTATGCGTTATCGAGAAAGCATCACAAGTCGGAGGTCACACACTGTCCGGCGCGTGCATCGAGACTGGTCCGCTGGCAGAGTTATTCCCGAATTGGAAGGAGCTGGGTGTGAGTAGATACTTTTCGCCTGGTTCTTGAGCTGACAGCGCCCGTGTCGATTGACGAATTCCGCCGAGAATGAGGATGGGTCCATCCGTTCCTTTCATAGTCCGTTGAACGTGGAATAGGATGGATCCTGATGGGGGATTTCTTCATTCTACCGTGTGTCCGCAGGCTCCTCTCAAAACGGAGGTGAAAGAAGACCTGTTTTACATCTTGCGGAACGACACGAAGAAAATCAGGATCCCAATCGTACCGGGTTTACCGATGAACAATCACGGCAACTACATCGTACGCCTAGGAAACGTCGTTGCGTGGCTCGGTGAGCAGGCAGAGCAGCTAGGAGTTGAGATTTACTCGGGGATCCCCGCTTCTGAAGTTCTCTACGATGAGCAAGGACAAGTCTCAGGCGTTGCCACCGGAGACGTTGGTGTTGCTAAAGACGGTTCTCCAAAGGTGAGTCGGAAGGTTCCGTGTGTTCTCCCCCTCGAATAAAATAGATCGGTTAATTCCCTTAAGTACTCTGCACATCCAATTCCTCTAATTCTAGGACAATTTTGAGCGTGGCATGGCGCTGAACGCGCGCTGCACCATCATCGCAGAGGGCTGCCACGGACACATTTCAAAGCAGTTATACCAGAAATTCAATCTCAGAGAAGGCTGCGAACCTCAAACATACGGAATCGGTCTGAAAGAGGTTTGGGAAATCGATCCCAAGAATCATCATCCAGGACGAGTGGTGCGTTCTCGTCGTTGCTCATTTTGGTCTGATGTGAATCTGCGCTGTATCTTGTGAGAAAATTCATATCGAGCATTTATGATTCCAGGTCCACTCCGTCGGTTGGCCTCTGGACAAGATGACGTACGGTGGAGCTTTTATGTATCATCTGGATGAAGGACCTCTGGTGGCTCTTGGACTCGTAGTCGGTCTCGATTACACGAACCCGTACCTTTCACCGTACAGGTAGGTCGCGGAGGTGACTGGGGGCTCGACCGAAGCCGAGCGAATGGGTGTATATTAAAGTGATCTTTCCGATCTTCACCTGAATCGTCTTTCCAGAGAGTTCCAGCGGATGAAACACCATCCAGTGTTCGCCGAGACTCTTACTGGCGGAACGAGGATTGCCTACGGAGCCCGCGCACTCAATGAAGGCGGTCTCCAATGCATTCCCAAACTCTACTTCCCGGGAGGTTGCCTCATCGGTTGCGCACCAGGTTTCATGAACGTTCCGAAAATCAAGGTAAGAGGAAGGAGGCATCGTTCAAGCTGAGAATTGACACGGAATGGCCCGCGATTAGAAGAAGATACACTGGAGTTGATATTCTTCCGCAGGGAACACATAACGCAATGCAAAGTGGAATTATAGCGGCTGACGCCATCACAGAGAAGCTATTCTCTCGGGAGGAAGGGATTGTGACTCCAGAGAATTATGAAGAGAAGTTCAAGAACAGTGCCATCTTCAAAGAACTCAAGGCCGTCAGGAATATCCGACCGTCGTTCCATAACAAGATGGGTCTCTACGGCGGTATGATGTACACGGGTATATTCTACCTCTTCGGTCGCGGAATGGAGCCATGGACCCTCAAACACGGAGGCAAGGATTCTGAGCGATTGAAGCCGGCGTCTGAGTGTACCCCCATCGAGTACCCAAGACCAGATAATGTTCTATCTTTCGACCTCCTCGCCTCAGTATCCCTCACGGGAACCTATCATGAGGACAACCAACCTCCACATTTGACTCTCAAAGACGATTCGATCCCAGTCGAGCGTAATCTGAAAATCTATGATGGACCAGAACAACGATTCTGTCCTGCGGGCGTCTACGAATACGTGCCCAAAGAGGACGGCGAAATGAGGCTTCAGATCAACGCACAAAACTGTATCCACTGCAAGACCTGTGACATCAAGGATCCGTCTCAAAATATCAATTGGGTGACCCCGGAAGGTCCCGGAGGTCCCGCGTATTCCGGAATGTGATCTTGAGGCTCTGCAGTTATTTTTGACGGTACGATACATTTCTAGCTGTTGATTGTTGATATGGGGTTTATATGTTCAATAGGACATTCATATTTATGACAGTCAGGATGAGAGATTGCTGTACAGGATTATGTTTGAAGACGAATAAAAATAGTTTTCATGTGACTATCACATGATTTATCTTGCTCAAGGAACAGAAGTTACCAACCTCTTTTCTGAGAACGTTTCTTGGGAATCATTCTCGACGAGCTCGAAGCAACCCCTTCAAGGGAGCGAAGCTCCATCCGGACGAAGAGAAGCAGAACACATGACGGGGTTAAGTAGTCAGCTTGTGTATATTTTTACAGTACACTTTGTATAAATAGTTACAGTAGAGCGATCGCTTTGGGTTTCCAATGACTCCGTTGTGGAACTTTCAATGACATCAGACAAAAAAAGAATTGCTCGTACGCTAAACATTAACAATTTCGGTTCCACCAGTTCTCCTGTGATGAAATTCAGCGGTATTCATCAATCGAACCACCTCCTTGATCGAATTCTGCTCCGAATCCCACGCTTCCAAAGCGTTTCAAATCCGAATTCGAGAAGGTTTCCGAAGGCGAGAAACCTCACGGAGCTCTAGACGGTTTTTCTTGCAGTCATCACTCTGATGATTGAGCCGAGTCCTCCGTGAGCGAACGCTTTTTCGTGCCAGGCTAGTAAATGTCCCGACGATCCTTCGCTGGGTGACTCGAAGCCACGGTAGATATACTTCATGAGAGTGTCGATCAGTTCCGGTTCCAATGATTGCACCAGAGCGTCCATCTCTGACGTCCGAATCGCTAGCATGCACTTCATCGCGAGCGCAAAAGCCTTGTCCTGTTTCGGGGAAGATAGTTTCAGACGCTGAATTCAAAATTTGGAGGTCCGTTCCTCGATAGGTCCAACCTTCAGGGGCTGCCCGAAGATTTCAGCGTTCAACTGCACGCATATACATGAATAATCCTAAGCAAAAGGAGGTTATGCGTTATTCCCTTTTGACGAACCTTGACATCGAATCCCTTCGCATTGATAGGTGCGTTCCGAAGCACGACCTTGAGCGCTTCCTCTGCCTTCGACGTAATGGGAAAAAGAGCTGGTTAAGGAGTTTTGTGCGTCGTGATTTGATCGATACCTAGGTCGTCGAGAGAATTCAAAGCTCTGATGGGTATCCGGTTATCGGCGATCATCTCCAGGAATCGAGAGAATCGGAGAATCGAGAACCATGGTGTAAAAGATGCCGTCGTTCCGCAAGAGAATGGTGTGGGGGCTAAATTGAGTAAATCAACGCGAACACTGAGGGAATTGTGAGCAAAGCCAGAACGACGGCACGTAGTGATCCATATACGGGAGTTCGTTTGAGAGATGACTAATGGCAAGACACACTGTTCTCGATACGCCGATTTCGCGACGGAAAGAATGAAACTTCCCCAGGTCTAGGAATAGCTGGAAATTGTACATTTTTGTTAGAGTTCTGAGTGGTCGTGCCACGCAGGGTAAAAGGATATCCATTGAGCAGAGCGTTCACTTCGGCTTCGTCGGGTCCTTGGTGGGCGATTTCTGCAGACTCGCCGCCGCTTTCTTCAACGTAGAGATCATCGTTGTACTGATCGATGTCCAACTTCCGGAAAGTGGATGACAGTGTATTTTTCGCCATTCCTGACACTTCAACACGGAACACTCGAAAGATATGCAATTCCCGCGGCAGCCAGAACAACCAAATCTGGAATTCGATCAAGTGTGGTAGAACAGACTATGTGACTGACAGCGCTGGACCGGACAGTTAGATGAAGAACGCTTACCCACAAACCCTCCGGGCATGATTGAGGGTGCCGCGGACGTACGAAACTTCCTCGCATCCAAATGTAGACTAATCCGACACTTCCAGCCCCTCGAAGGCGCGGGAAAAGGTCTGGCTCGGAGATCCCGATGGCCAAGCAGTCGCGCAAGCGATATACGCCAATCGAACGATTCGACGGAGCAAGTTCTGTGTGTTCGGGGCCTGCTGCACCTTTCCCGAAGCTTTCGTTTCCCGTCAGCGCAGCACTGTATCTAGTCGACAGCATTGTCAGTAAGAGCCGGTCTGTGTCTGCTCGCAAGCTCGGTCATCCCCTATAGAGTTTCTTCTACCATTTCTTTCCTTAGTTCTGCAGGGGGATGGTCATACATAGGCAGACCGACTTCGTGGATACTGCGGCGTCCTTTCCACAGCGGATAGCCGAAATTCGAATTGTGGAAAAATTCTTATCCTCGTACGTAGATGCCGCCAGATCGCGGCTCCCGTCCGAGAGCCTTTCTCGGGGTGCGGGGCGGGCTGTCTCCCCCAAGGATCGGAACGAGAGTAGAGTTTATTGTAATCATTCAAGCAGCTTGCCAGCCTTCTTTCTTCGTTTGGCTCTTGAGGAGACTCTTGGATTTTCGTCGCGACCCGATTAATAATTTACCAGCTATGCGGAAGCTTCAGACTGTCTGAGCCAACAATTTCGGGGCTGACAGCGCCCGTCCTGTCAATTCAGCTGCGAGAGGATTTGACAGAAAACACCGCGTCCGAGCATCCGCCGGCGAAGAACGATTCCGAGACGCAACAGATGATTGAAGTTGAAATGAGACCATACGCTGAGAAGACCGCCCCATCACCACAGCTGACCGCCGTGATAGAGTCTTGGAAGCCCGGTCTACCCGCGTATTCGGAGAACGTCCCCAATATCATCCGTTCATTCTCTATCCAGCTATTTGGTCCAGTTCCAAGCGAGCAGGTTTCCTCCTTTTCTGAACCTTCCAGGGACCCATACGTGTAGCCTCGGCGTATGGAGCCACAAGGTACCTCCCGCTTGCGCGGAATGGCCACTGTACCTGAAATATTCTCATCGAATGAATGCATTCGAGTTGGTGTCAAGAATGCATTCATTTGGTAAACATTGGGCGCTTGTGGTATGAACTCTCTCAAGTTTAGAATGTTGTCGTCGTCTCTCCTCAGTGTGTGTACTAGTGTGGTGTAGAGTGGAGTGGAGGAGAGGAGAGCTCTCATCAGACAGAGCTTTCGTAACCAGCTGCCGCTCAGGACGGCAAGGATGGGTTTCGGAAGAACCACGCATGCCATCGTTTGCAGAGTGCCTGAAAGTTACTGCAAGCTAACCAGTATAGTTACGGGAACCACGAGCACCGAAAAGGTAAAGTAGAATGTCGATTGCAGTCTGAATGCGGATCCTCGACACTGCTCGAATTTCCAAAACTTGACAGCGCATATTCCGCGCTCTATTGTAAACCATCGAATTCCTCCACTAAGCAAATTCTTTTCGGGTGAATCAAATGTCAGCTGAGCTAGCGTTCCTTAATTCGATAAGTTCTCCTCAAGTTCAGAGCACTCCAAGAAGTTTTCGAATGATCCGTCAGCGTTTTAACAGGTGTCCGCAAGCGGTCGGTTCGCTGGATCGATTGCGGCTTTTGTTCCCACGACAGCGCCTGTATGAGTTTAACTCGGTATCGAATGCGAATAGGTGAACATCAGAGATGAAACTAACACATACCGACGTGACTTTGCCTGCACTCGACGTGGTGGTCTGTGCGCGAATCCGACTCATGCCATTGTTTTTCTTTCCGTGACGCCGCAATAAGAGCTGCTTCAGCGGTGATCGTAAAGAGGCCTCTCATATTCTCCGCCGGATGATTCAACATAAATCACAACAAATGTGCAAATAACGCGACGTCAAGGTTATCTCTGTATGAATTAGAGCTCCTTCATTCCATCGCAAGATGCCTCTGACTCAGATTGCGCGTCGTAGACGGATGCAGTAGAATGGCCTAACAATCTGTCATTCTCGTATCTTCATGTCTCGTTGGCTTTGGAGATTCTGGAGCTCCGTGTGAGATATTCTCTGAATGTTTTGACAACAGCAAGCGCTCCGAAGAGATGTTATGGTTCGTGAACTACAGCTGAGGCTTGTTCAGAGCAGATAGAGTTCAAACTCCTTACGTCTATCGAAGAATTCCGAAATTGGGGCTCATATCCGTAGGTAAAGCTCAGGACTCGGCGAATCGAAAGAACCTAATACCACGGCAAACATTGCCGCAAGCGCGCAGAGATAGCTCGGAGAGAAACGGGATCGGCTTTGATACGGCTCTCGACATAATTCCTGAACAAACGAAGTTTGCCGAGCGGCTTGCCGGGAGGTCGCCTGTCCTCTGTCCCAAGAATCTGAAAAGTTTCAAACAATCATTCTCCACGTCTTTCCTGGGTGCTTTGGCGACTCTCTCGCGGAGAGTCGAGCGAAACTCGGAAACCTCGCAATGATCCCATCCTTTCCTCAGAAACTCGTGAAACTCGTTCAGTCCTAAACGGGGGCTACCGGAGGTCGAAAGCACCGTGCATGGAATCCTCAGTTGACAATATTCCTGAAAACTCGTTGAATTGCAGGCCAAAAACGAGCATCATGGTTATTGCGAAGTCCTGCGCAGTCTCAACATCGATGTAATCGAGTTGCCTTCAGACGAACTTTCCCCGGAGTGCCCTTTTGTAAATGATTTAGCAGTAGTAGCTAATGGAACAGCCCTTATCTGCAAACCTTCATCTCCCCAACGACAGAAAGAGGTGAGTCTTAGAGTCAGACGACATCAAGCGTTCAATCGTAGCTAGTCAAAACACCTCGAGGGAAAAGAGCGGTAGTGGCCCGCTCTCGGTAAGACCCAAACATGAATTGCTCAGTTTAGACATCGTAGACGAGAACGTCAAGAAATGATTGACAGCTATCACGGATCTCTTCGGGAAGGGCGACGGATCTCCTCCAGCATCTGTGGCTCATCGTTTTTAAAGTATTTTTTCGATATGGCTTCCAAGGCGCATCTGGAACGGTTCAACTTTCCGAGCGCCGGGATCTCATATGAAGTATTCAGTGGGATTTGCTCTCTACCTTTGATATTCCTTCGCAAGCGAGGAAAATGTGAGATGGATTGTTCATAGGTTCTCAAACAATGGAATTGAAAAGTGTAGGTGATCACCTTTCATCGTTCCGTCGTGTCACCATGACGATGGGTTTAGCTTGGGTCTTTGTCAAAATGAGCGGACTCCTTCCTCGTCCATTGTGACAGAAGAGCTATGTTGGAAATGACGTAAAAAGTGACGCGGCATATCCAAGTTTCCAAAGACGTACAGATATCATCATCAGATCAAAATGTGATAACAAGAAGCCGATTCCGAAAACGGCAGGAATTCAGAAATCCGAAACGCGTGCATCACAGTGCGATCTCCGGTCCGTCTCAAGAGAAGTGGATTCATCGAGCGCCTGGTTCTTTCGAAGAGGATTGCTCGGCGGAGCTTGCGATAATTGTAATTGACGCGCTATGTGGGCCATGTTAACACAAACTCGGAACCGATAGATAGATGAATAGATAGATTTTTGATATGAGGAGTGTCACTCTGTCTTCCCCACGACGACGGACAAAAGCTCCAGTTAGTGCGATAGCTTTCCTCTCTCCAATAATCAGTTTGCCATTGCTCTTCAATAGAGCTATGAATTCTTGTGAAGCCTTTCAACGGCGTCGTGTTTCCAGGTGGAGCTGATTCGTAAAACGATTCAGAGAGAGATTGGGATCCCGATGGTAGAAATCGCAGACCCTACAGCCATCATAGAGGGCGGCGACGTTCTCTTCACCGGGGAGGAGTTCTTTGTCGGTCTGTCGCCCCGAACAAACGAAGCTGGAGCAAGAGCCTTGGCGGCCGCGTTCCCGGAATTTCCAACGACGCCAGTTAGAGTATGTTCAGAGTTTTGGGGAGCTTCATTGGTCTCTTCACAAATCGGGCAAATATGGCCGTTACTCGGCTTTTTTATGACTTTCATTCGCGGTAGCATGAGTTATGTACTTCAGGTTATGTGCAAAGATCCGATGAAGAGCGTTCTTTCTATGGCTGGACCTGGCATAATCTGCGTCTCGAGTTCGAAAGAGGCACAAATGATGAAGAAGGTGAGCTCCGACCTTCCACAGTAACTTCAGCTCCAAGGCGAAAGGATTCGAGCCATGTGAGATTTAGGCGCCGAGTATCCGCACTCAAACTACTATTTCCGTGCAGGAAATCGAACGAGAGGCAACTTTCCAGTATCAAACGGTCACTGTACAAGACGACAGAGCATCGAATTGCGTTTTCGCAAACAAAACTCTCATCCACAGGTGAGCGGAGACGTCAGAAATTGTCCGAACTGCGTTCTGGCATGCTTCTCGAGGTTCGCCACTAACGATACGAGCCGTGTCTTCACAGGTCCGAGTTCCCAACGAGCAATCAGGAATTTGTCCGAAAAATTGACTACCCACGGATCGTCCTCCCACTCACGCACCTATCGGCAGTGAATGTCGGTCTCACCAGTTTAGCCATTCTCATTGACAAACCAAAGTGCTTTTGAAGGGATCGCTTCGACTGTTGAACTTCACTCGTTTCCGCGTTTTTCGATACAAATTAATGACAGGTCATGTTCGAAATCGCATTCAGAAGGGACGATCACTCCGTCCCGAACCGTGTTACGAAGGTCGAGCCCACCACGGAAGCTGCGCTCGTTCCGATAATTTAAGAATAATCTAGAAGGGAGCGGAATGATTTCCAAGCTTGACTGAGACTATAACCGATGCAATCCGCGGTGAGAAAATCAGACTCGAGCGGCGGCAGGACTCAACAGGAGGGACGAAGAACCTCCAACTCCCTTCGACAGCGACGGAGCGAGCTCGTTGGATGCGGACTGATGAAAGAGTTGCTATTTCAAGTGTGATCCCCTCCCAACACAGAGTCGCAAGGCCGACCTACATACACCCTTTGAGAACTGTTGGACTCGGCAACGAAACGCGTTCCATCGGCCCGTGTGTACCCAGAGGTCGCTCTGTTGGAAATCCTGGTGTACTATTTTTGAGCTTTCATTTCCCTGTGCCTAGTTGTTGAAGAAGTTTCCGCAGATGAAAGGCGGCTCTGCACCACAGATCTCGTCGTGGTTGTTCATGCCTTCTTATGATGACGAACAGATCAAATATAATTTTTGTAAGGAAAAGGAATCTGTCTACGGGAACGATTCGCATCGAATGCCCACGCAGGCGCTAGAATTTATCCCGTTCACGAGAACTTCATAAGAGAAGAGGAATAGGGTATGCATTTCGGAACAAGAAGCAACCGGCCGTCTTCTTCAATCTTACGGGAGGACACGGCTACATAGCTTGCAGGATCAACGGATCTGCCCCCGGAAATTATACCGGCATAAGAAATTTTAAATCATTAACCTGGACATTGCCAAGTCCGGTGATGCAGCTTTTACTCGTCCAGACATTCCTGACATACCCCAGCGATTCTCAAAAATGACGCTGTTTGAGAATTCGATGTGGGCGTCCGGAATGGCCTTCGCTTCCAACAAAACATTCCACATTAGTAGGTAGAACTGTTCATTACTTCGTCTCTTTCGACGCCTGTTGAATTTCGGAAACTCTCTTTCGATTTGAAGAAGTTTGCCGCACCTAATACTCCCACTTGGACCTGAACTGAATGTTTGCGCTCCGATACGTCGGAAGGAACTCCATCGTGAGTCCTCTGAGATCGCGGGATGCTTCTTGGTGGCTCTCATTCAATCGCCGAACGCTCTCAGCTCGATTCAGCCCTCACCGAATTACACTATTCGACACCTGAAGTCATAAGCTCTGTATTCCCAAGTATTGTTTTGTGCTGGACTAATGAAGGGTTGCCTAGCGGTGTGCATATTCACTTGGAACAAGCGCCTGTAATACAAAGAATAAACGGTTGCATTCGAGTGATCATCAACACTGTGTCATCACTGGGCGCATCGCAGAGACGGTTCCGTAGGAGATTTAGTCGAAGCTCATGTACTACAGTGGACTCCGCTTAATCGGGACACCGGATAATCGGGAAATCCACTTTATCGGGCCAGAATCCACATCCCCGAACATGCAACCACTACCAATATGCTACCGCTTTGTTGTGGCAACCGCTTATTCGGGCAAAAATGGCCAGGCCCGATGTGTCCCGATAAAGCGGAGTCCACTGTACTGGATGCTCGGAGACTCGACGCAAGTAACGAATCTGTCTCTGACGAGGAAAAAAAACGCCGAATGAACGCTCATGAAGACTCTCGTCTATGTGTGATATCCGGGAGCCGATTCGTTTCGAGGAACTATATTTCGGAGGTTGCATGTGACGCGGGAGTTGACCCAGAAAATCGTCCGATCCGTTTCCGCACTCTTTGCGGCGCCCCCGTCGGCAGCTGGTATGAGCGTGCCGCTGACCTTCCCAACTACCCCTGCTGAAATCCCTGACACCAAGACTGAAACATATCAAGAACCGCACTGAGAACATGACATTGAGGAGGGTGGATCTCGTCGTCATTCAGCAATTATGCTCATTCGGGTCACACACTCGCATTCAACATACGTTGCTCTCGATGCCCGATTGTACACCGCGGATGTACGCTCCCGCCTCCATGCATTATGATCGATCGGAGGTTCGATAAAGTTGCATTTTATTGTCTAGCGTTCAAGACCACTAGAGATAACTGTGTGTACATAAAATCTTACATGAAGCCTTTGACCATATGACAAATCAGAATCAAGTTCGAAATGCAATAGCTGTCTAAACTCGCGTGTTTCTCAAAATAAATTCACGAACACTAGGATTACGTTCAGTAGACTAGTCATATGGAATCCGGTGCACTTAGTTAGCCCTCCTCGTTGGTCCCGGTTGTCGACCGTCTGATGCCTCCTCAACAACCGGTTGTGTTGCGCATTTATTGACATATTCTTCCAAAACAGCTTTCCCTGTGTCCTTCGCCGTCCTCTTCGCAATTCCTCTGACTCCAAGATTCGTGACATTGTTGGCTGTCAGGGCGAGATTCCCAACGCTGTGCAGCGCATCGCCCACAGCTTCACCAGCGTCCCCACCGTACCTGTGTAGAAATTCGACGTGAACGAGTCGTCTGATTAAGAGCTACTTAGAATGTATACGCCGAACGCCGACTGAGCTTTCCACTCACTTATGGTGAACCAGAGTGACGGTATTGGTCGTGATGCTCTGAGCGAGAACTTTTGCCGCATTCTCCAACCCCATGAAGACGTTGCCAAATCCTGTCAATCCGCCTCCTGCTATCAGGAGAGCGTCAGTCAGGGCCGCGTTGGTCTGTACTCCTCCAATAACCTCAGGTTGAGCTATCGTTTTTGCTAGTCTACGACCAAGGGCCATGGTCATGTCACCAACAACGCTCACCATGAACCTGCAAGATGACTTTCAATCAGAGACAATTCGAAGCCGGAGGTCCGGCGGCATCCAAATGCAGGTTGTTCTCGGGCATGCTAGACAGCCGGGGTTTTCGGGAATGAGTTATGGTTATTATGGTTATTAGTGCGTCTCATCCGAAAAAACCATTTCAACAAAAAGGGAAAAAAACCCCCCCCCCCCCCCCCCCCCTTTTGAAAAAAAAAAAAAAAAAAAAAACCCCCCCCCCCCCACCCCAAAAAAAACCCCCCAAAAAAAACAACCCCCCCCCCCCCCCCCCCCCCCCCCCCAAAAAAACCACCCCAAAAAAAAAAAAAAAAAAAAAAAAAAAAAAAAACCCCCCCCCCCCACAAAAAAAAAAAAAAAAAAAAAAAAAAAAAAAAAAAAACAAAACCCCCCCCCCCCCCCCCCCCCCCCCCCCCCCCCCCCCCCCCCCCCCCCCCCCCCCCCCCCCCCCACCCAACAACCCAAAAAACCACACCCCCCCCCCCCCCACCCAAAAAAAAAAAAAAAAAAAAAAAAACACACACCCCCCCCCCAACCCCCCCACACAAAAAAAAACAAAAAAAACCCCCCCCCCAAACACAACAAAAAAAAAAAAAAAAACCCCCAAAAAAAAAAAAAAAAAAAAAAAAAAATCTCCCCCCCCCCCCCCCCCCCCCCCCCCCCCCCCCCCCCCCCCCCCCCCCCCCCCCCCCCTCTAATAGGAGCTCACCCGGTCACTTTGCAAGTGTAGTGTGTTGTAGTGCGAGCGACTTTGAGACCTGTTGTCACTCGCGGGTCTACCATGTAAGCTCTCTGCTGCGGCGTTAGCCTTTCTCGGATCTTCTCCGCCCCGTAATTCAACGCAGTCGAGGTTACCTGAGCACCTCTAACGAGGCCCCGACTAATTGCTTCTGAAGCTGGAAATGAAGAGGTAGGAAAATATTTTCAGAGTTGTTTCGGTACTCCCTCCAGATGCTACATAAACTCCACGCTCATCGTTCTCACCTGAGACGATTCCATCGGATACTTTCTGACCAATGGTGACATCCTCGGGATGGACTTCGATCTGAGGTTGTTCTTGGAATGCTGCGTATTCTTTCAAGAGCTCGTCCAACAGGATCCTATCACTCTCGGAAACATCAGCTCGCAGCACGATGGCAATATTTCCAAAATTCTCCGGCTGGGTCGAAACCTCGGGGAACACATACCTGGGATCGAGAAGGAAGTTCGGATCGCTGGCTGCGAACTCAATATGTGACTTTGTTTCAACCTTGAGACGCCAGCGACAGATTGAACAATCTACTTACGCTCCGTAGCCGGTTTTCAGCACGGGTGATTTCTTTGGAACAAGTGGATAAGTAAAATCGCCAACTTGAATCCAGCTGACTGTTTGCGGTGTGATCGGCTGGTAGGCCTTGTTCAAGGTGAGGATTTCGAGTCCCGTGGGATCGCTCTCTACTCGTACTTCATAATTCGTGCTTATATGGAAGACTTGAACGCCGGAAGAAATTTTGAGCAGAACCCGAGCTGACAACTGCATCATATCCGGGACGTTGGGGATTGGTCCCGGGGCCCTCCGGCTTTGAGCCTGGAATCGGAAAACGGATAAAATCGATGCGAAAACAATTTGAAGCTGGATCGGAGCTCTGACAGCCTGGTGGTGGCTTATCGTCTTCAATTCTTAGAGAGATTTTCTTCGAAAAAAGCTTCCGAACTCACGATTTCTGTATCTGTTCCGGCTCCTGCATCCGATTCTGTTGCTTGCGAGTAAGTTGGGGGAAGCTCCGTTTCAAGGTTAGGATATAACCCGTTGGCCGACGACCCTGCCCCGTTAGAAGGGTCTTGTGTGCTGAATTCTCCCACTGCAGCGCTGTACGGTGGTGCGAATTGAGGAGGGTTCTTCTCGCTCGACAACGCGTATATTCGTGTGTGCGCCTACGGATACAAGGCACGATTCAGGATGATCCTTCAAAGTCGATTTGAGGGGATATGACGCCTCGCTTGTTCCATACTGGTTTCTCCAACTTACGTCGTCGCGGATGCGGATCATTTTCCGTTGCATAATGCGCGCCTCGTCCCATTCCGCCCCTATGCAGTAGGGGAGGTCGGTTCGTATATCGAGCCCCGCGTTGAGATACCGAAGACCTTTGTAGTACATTTCCAGCGCCTCACCCTGGGGATTGAGCATGTTTGTAAGAAGAAATGGAATTAAATGATATGGGACCAAACCGGGAACGAGTTCAAAGATAAGCTTCCGCACCAATCGTCCTGCTTCCTCGAAGCAGAGAGCTTGATCCATGAACACATAAGAAATTTCGTAGCCTTCTCGCAGCTGGCCGAGCTCAGCTGTGTGGTCCGCCGCCGGCTGACTGGTAGCTGATTGCTCGATTGCACTCATTCTGAAACTGCAAGAAGTAAAGAGTCAGGGACCTGATTATCCAGGAACTCGAGGTAAACGGTGAAGAGAGCTTTTTTTCAGCCAGCTACCGGCTCTCATGTCAGAATCGAGAAAAACGACTGTCAGATACGGCTCTTCAAAGTGGTTTCCTTCAGAGAGAACATCTCAAAATTGAACGGAATTCGATGTTAGAGAGACTCGCCCACAAAACAACCAAGGTGCACGTCAGAAAACTCATTCAAAGCCGAACATTGCATCACAGTATCATCAGAGCCCGCTCAGATATATTGTTTTGAGGATGAACTTCGTACGTCTGTCAGCGACGGAATCCGTTCATTCAAACTCAGTCGTAACGTGACACAACTCGGAAAATCGACTCACTTGGTGCGGGAGCTCCGCTCCTAATTTTGTCGGTTCGAAACAATCGATGAAATGCGAATTTTGACACAAAGCGGACCCTTTTGCACTAGTGACTCATTTTTTCGACAGTAGCTGCGACCCTCAGCTGACGAGCACAGGCCCCGAAAGTCAACCCCAGACACACGCAGAATTTCGTCCTCGTGTCCGATCTAGTGATTTTCAACCCTCAGCAGCAACCCAAACAAACACAGCTGACTCCGAGAAGTTCTCGATGATGCCACTTATTCCTCAAGTAGTTCAAAGCTGTGTTGCGAAAGGTTTACGGTGGTGTTAGCCGAGAGCCCGAACTCCATTTGATCGCGAATGGAGGAAAGACTCGCGTCGATGTCGTTGGTTTAATGCCAGAGAACTTTCGTAAATAGACTCAAGCTCAGGAATGAAACCGTCTAATTTGTTGAAGTCCTCTCTGGGAACCACTGCGCATTGTGATAAAGTCTGTGTAGACTACCATGGACCCGAGAATCTGATCTCAGAAGATGTCATCAGTCGCCAAAATGGGATGTTATTGGAGCACTTCATACGTCCCCCAGTTGACGTTGATTTCCATTTCCCATGTGCTTGTGATTTAGCCTATATAAAATTTAAACTCGCCAAAGCCTCAAGAGCTGTCCAGCGCCTTCAGATATGGACCCAGTTCCCGGGTGACTCGAACTGGTCAAAAGTTACTACAGAGTTCAACTTGGAGCCGTCGCTCACTCTTCAATGCGGTAATGTCCTACCAAGATATCTCATGACAGAACAGCCCCAGGAATCTCAGAGGACTATTCGGTCCATTCGAGGAGCCACCAAACTACGGATAACCATTCTCGGCATGAAAGACTGTGTCGCCGTTTGCCTGATGGGCTGCGAAGCGATCGGCGTACCGTCTTCTCGAGTTCCAAGAGACCATCCGATATTCAGCAAACTCAAGTCACCTCACAATGAAGCAGCGCCAATAATCCGGAAACCGCTCGCTAGTCCGAGGCCCCAGAACGAACACCTTGTCAAACGCAGACGGACAGAAGACTCGACTGAGATACCTGAAGAGTTTTTGGACCCAATAACTTTTTCCGTCATGACAATTCCGGTGGCGCTACCGAGCGGCAACGCTGTGGATCAGTCAACTTTGGATAAACACGTCGCCAACGAGAATCGGTGGGGCAGACCTGCCAGCGATCCGTTCACCGGAGTCGCACTGAAATCAACACCGATTGTTATAACCGAACTCAAAAGCAGAATCGATCATTTTCTCTCCGCTACTGGAAGCACCTCAGGCGTTCGCTTGGCAGATGGTAGGAACGTTTCGAGATCGAGCGTGTCTCGTTTGGTCTCTGAGGCGGCGCCCGCAAATTCTCAGGGCCCAAACGCATCTCGATTGACATCGAGCATGGAGAACTCATTTAGCGAGGCGTTGACTGCCGCACGAAGAATCTTGAAAGGACAATACGACGATGTACACTGTAAGAAGTGTGCCGTCTGCAGTAGTACCGAGGTAGATTACAAAAAGCTCTGTGGTCACTACCTCTGTCGATCCTGTGTATGTGAACACGCAGAATTGAAATGCACCACGTGCGGAAAACAATCCACTAGGAGCAGCGTGATGAAAATCCATGCTTAGATGGGCCACATAACGTTTTCTACCGATTTGTACATAAATTGATTTTCTAATAGTACCGTGTGATTGTTCAACTTCGTGCCGAATAAATACAATTCTTGTGAACTCGGGTCAGGTATTTTGTCCTCATAAACGGAAGCGTGGTCTTCTGGGAACGCAGATGTGAGATATCGCATCGTATTCTCCCGATGATTTTCTCGGATTGTCGCATAAGAACGTCGTCGTATTATATAATTCCCGTGACCGCCGTCGAAAATTTCACGAATTCCGTCCAGGTTCAATGGGGTCGCGGTGAATTTCTTCGATCCAGCGCCAGTTCCGGCTGAGATAGGACGCGTTGAAACGGATGGCTTCAAACGGAAACATCTTGATTCTCATATAAAACTGGCGTATCGCGATCGAACACGAGAGTCGAGGTCAGAAAACTTTGGTACGCTCAGGGTGGATCACAATCCATCATCACAGGGTTTCAAGTTTGTCGACAGTAGAGCTTGGTTCAGGCAGGATGAACACTTCTAGGCAAAAGAAGAATTCTTACACTTGGGCGAATGAGTATTCGTGGGCAGAATCGGCATTCTCACGCGGAAGAAGCGAAATAGGCGTTTCTTGGCTTCTTTCGCTTGCCTATTTCGCATTTTTCGTCTGCCTGAACTTCCAAGCTCTGGATGTCAGAGAGCCCAAGATCGGAATCGTCGAAGGGAACACTCAACCATGGACTCGGTCCCCCTGTTCTCGCAAATATACCAGTATATCCTCTTATTCCAGCTGATGCCGAATTCCGCATAAGATGAGTGCTCGTTAGAACACGATCTTGAATATTTGGATAGCCCACTACTTATGCGGAGCCTATGCGGTGCGCAATCACTTGAGGGTGCTCACGTGAGTGCCCAAATGGGAATGACTCGAGCGATAGAAGGTTGCGGAATTTGAAATGAGCCTGGCGAATAAGAAGACCTGTACCAAGATCTGGAGCCAGGCAGGCTATCGAATATTGACCGGGGTGTTTTCTCGTCTTCGAGACTCGCCCATTTTCCGATCATATATCGGAGAATATGCTCCCCTGCTAGGATCATCGCATGAGTGCTCTCGGAAGAGCCAGCTGCGGAAAGATTTCACATCGTTTCTATCTGAAAAACTCTTGTAGTAAGTCATCTGATCGCTGCCACCATGTGCATGTGCAGGGATTGGTGCAAAGTATGAATTCTGTTCTCGCAAGAGGTATTCCAGACACGCCGCTTCCGCGTTTCGAGCTCGAATTTTGAGTAAAATGACGCGTCTCAGAAGCGAGGCATTACGGTGGAGGTCACGCGCCTGATGCGAGCTTCTGGGCGATCGGCAAACAGATGCGTCACATAGATCTGAACTCCGATCCGAGTACTGGAGGCGATTCGATTGAATCAATCTCTCTGGAAGAGCTCGGGACTCGCAACTATTCATCCGCGCAAACCGTACCTGCACTCGAAAATCAGGACGCATTCTGGCATGTTCGATATGTGCTGCCGAACCGGATCTCTTGACTGATGTAGCTAGGATTCGCTCATCGGCGTCGCTCAGACCCAAGGCTGCTCTACCTTGATGGCGTTCAGCTCGATTCAGGTGTTACAATTACTGCGTTGATTAGCCTGGCGATGAAAGGAGTTTTCCAGCTGAAAATTTGTGTTAGAAAGGTATGTAGGAAGGAAGCGATGGTGATACATTCGATTTCACTCCAATGGGACCGCCGTCAGGGGAGGAGTCAGGGGTTATCGGTGACAGAGCTGTGGTTGACGTATATAAAGAAGACCAAGGCTTAATGTAGCGCAGAACGACAAGATGCGGATATTAGTGCCATTGCTGTTATGTGTCTTCGTTTTTCGGGAGGTGTACGCTTCGAAGAACGGTGAGAATCGGCTGCGAACTGATGTCCGGCGCGAGACATGTTTGGAGGTCGCCAGAGTTCATTCAACAAAAGGAGGTGCTGCACCACAACGCTGCTTGCTCTGAAACAACAGACTGCTTTGTTTCAGAACAAGATGCGAAACAACATCAGAAGCTCGAGATACGGCTTCCGAAGCGGAAGCCAGAAGTGAATCGCAAGGATTCGCATGAGGCGAAACCGTCTACTACTGTGCTCCAAACCGTCAGTGCCCCGCTAACGGAGAAACCAGCAGACTATGAAGCAGGTCAGAAAGACATTGAAACTGAAAAGAAGCCGGAGCTGGTACCCTTGTCTTACGAGTTTTCTTATGGTACACCTACACATTCGCACGTCCAAAATAAGCATCCGAACGGAATCATTAAGGGACGTTACGTTATCCATGGTACGTCACTGAAACGGCGAGTACTGTGTCTCTTTCGTGACGAGGCCTTCTCCGAGAAAGAACAATTTTATGTAATTTTCGTCGAGGCTGAATTTTGCTGAAATCCACAGCGCCCAACGGTCAACATCGCACAGTGGAGTACGTTGCCGACAAGGAAGGCTTCCGCGCGGGCGTCGCGACCAATGAACCCGGAACTGAAAGCGCCTCTAGTGGAGGTTCCACAATTGTTTCCACCGCTCCCGAAGCCCCTTCCAGGCAACAGGAGGCGCAGCACCTGGCACCCCTGAGAATCATCGACATTCAACCTTTCCCGGCCCCTCTTATGCGCTATGAAGTTGCGCCAAACAACCCCGGACCTGCGCCTGTTCATCTACTTCCTCCCACGAACAACGGCGAGCAGCTGCCTCACCACGGTGCGCCGCCCCAGCCGCCAACCGTTCCCCTGGTGCACACCATTCCGGGGATTGCACAGTCCATAGGGCTAGTTCAGGCACCGCAGTTCCACCAGCAACAACCGATAGCCCATCAACAGTTCCTAGTAGATCATAGACAAGTTCCACTTCTCGCGCCGCCCGACTTCGATATCATCGAGCATTCCAATCTAGCTAATCATGGGCCTCAACAGAGCCAAATTCTTCCCGGCCCACCCGTAGCCCACACCGGCGGTGGCAATATTGCACAGTTTCACAATGTTCGAGCTCCGAGTCAATTCCCCCAGGTTAATGTTCAGGCTCCTCTGCCGCCCTTGCAACAAGGGCCGCCAGTGCCCCATGCGCAATCTTTCTTCTTCGCACAACCGACGATCCAGGTCGCGCCACCGCCTGCAGTCCAGCCCCCTCCGCCTCCTCAAGCCCATGCTGTTCCCCCGCCACCACCACCACCACCAATCCAGGTTGCTCCTCCGCCGCGGATCCATTCTGCTCCGCCCCAGCAGAACACGCACCCTCCTCAGGAGATAAACATTGAGAACGCAAGGCCTCAGGCACACATCGAACACGTCAAACTCCCTGGGAATGGACATACCATCGTCTATTCATCCCCGGAGGAGATCCGGACACCCGACAGAATTCAACGTCTACAAACTCCTCAAACCCTGATCCATTCCGAAAAGCCTCTGGGAATGCCCACCATCCATCCGACCAACGATGCTCAGATATTCGAAGTCAAAACCAAGGTCATCGATCATGGTGAAGTTCCTCTCAACGGTAACACCCGCCAACTGACTCGAAATTTGCCGTTCGATGGCCCCATTCTTGCGGCCATCAAAGTTGCGGATTTCAGCGCGCCCCGGGACCGGGTTCAAAATCAAGGAGCAATTTTCAAAAATGTCCCACCACCCTCACGACGACCGCCCCCCTCCGCATCCAAACAGCCAGAGCCGCTGATATTCCTTGCCATACCGCCATCAGCTCAGGTTCCCAAACCTCAGCCTCGACGGAAGACTCCGGATCTCTCGAAGCTTTTTGACGCCATGCCTGGGCCCACTGTTCACGACGTTGGTAAGTTTCCAGAGAGCTTGACACTATCAGAACCCTAGCTCAGCCTCGGATTGTTTGCACGGACTATAAATTCGTGTCTCATTTGTCCCTCTCTCCTTGCAGCGATGCACAAGTTCTTCGACAACATCAAACAGCACCACCAAAACGAGGTGAAATTCGTGAAAAAACACGAGCATGAATTCCAGGCTCTAGCATCTAGAGTCATGCCGTTCCTGCTGAAGAAACACATGAGTGCGGGCCCACACATGAACCCGCATGTTTTGCTATGATCCTGTTCAGGGCAAAATTGTAGCTCCAACTGTAAATTTCTTGATTTTCCAAACCTCCTCAGAAACCGATCGAGGTCATATTGTTATTTATCGCGTCTCCGGCTAGATGCTCTACCGTCGTAGAAAAAATATATCGGTCACAATTGACACCAATAATAAAAAAGAGAAAGGATGTTGATCATCGAAAGCGAACCGCGCTCGTTTCCTATCATCTGGCGCACCCATGGAGCGCGGGTTCGCCGACACGGATCGTGGCGGATCGCAGTTGTGTTGAGTTCTGCGGTAGGTCCTGAGGAAAATGCAGACGGACACGGAAGAACAGGTAGCTCTGCCCAGACTCTCGCATATTTCAGACAATGTGCGAAGCCCGATTCAGATCCCTCCCCGATCTCCACTGGGCGAAAAATATGGGGAACGATAACGTGGAATCAGAACCCGGGAAATTTAGAAAGCCGACAATGATGATCCGATCGTTCAATTCCAATTCGTGATGAGTCCGATTGTGATGAAATTCACGGATGCTTATCAGGAACGGATGCTTTCCAACTCTGTTCGCCCGACTTTGTTCAACTGTCTCGTTGACATGAGCAACCTGATTCGATGACGAAATCTGCAATCCTGATTCGCTCTGGTTCCTGACATGCGTCCGCTCGACGTCAGCCCAACGCAATCTATTTTGTTCGACATTCTCGTGAGGTGCCAGCTCATTAGACCAAGATTCACCCGGGACCCACGCGAGAAACTGAAATGTTATCGATGGCTGAGTCTTGCTGGGCGGCTCACGGACCATTTGTCGCGAGCTCCCTGCCGTCGCGACGGCAGAATGCATGTATAATAAATAATATGTGGAACAATATTCCGCAACATGAGACCTCAAGCCGATTGGTGAAGCCTATCGTGAATGCTATACGTGGTTTAGTGCGCACGAAGGCCCCCGCTCCCCTGAGAGTCAGTTTCCTCAATCGGAATCAGGCCCCGGTTAGAAAATTTCCTCACACTAGCAATGCGCACGACCTCCATTTCGAGTCCCCGACCAAGGACCTGGCGAGGAACGCGGGATTGATTGATTGATGTAGTTAGCGATGAGAGCTGGAAGCGGCCGAAGCTAGGAATAACGAGTGTTCGTGCACTGAAAAGGCAAGACAAACTGGTTCTATTGCGGAGTGCATGTTGGTGATCTCTGGGAAAGTTCAACGGCTTTCATTCCATGGACTCTCATTTGCAATTTGCAGCTCTAGCGGTGGCGAGTTCCTAATTTTCGGAAAACCGTCTCAATTCCACAAGTTCCCAAAGGATGACACCGGAAGTTCCTTCGTTGGACTGTAGCTCGTTTCAATATCCAAGGAGTCATCAGAATCGCGCTGCAGGAGTTTCCACCCGCGCAGGTTTCGGGATCAACGATCAGCTCGAATTTTCCTCTCGTGGAAATGACTCTTCAAATATTGGGCATTTCTCGTGGATCTCTTCTGACGTTCAAGCTCAGCCCGGATCGTGCTTGCCGTCGTTGGAAAACGCTGTCAGGATGGAGTCAGAAGATGTACCCATTCATTTTTCGCGGGGAAATATCATCAAGGTATTGTGTGATTCAGCTGACGTAGTGACTTGCGTGGGTCTCCTACCGATCCG
Organism: Neoseiulus californicus; assembly: GCA_028455905.1. NCBI lineage: Eukaryota > Metazoa > Arthropoda > Arachnida > Mesostigmata > Phytoseiidae > Neoseiulus > Neoseiulus californicus. The sequence goes on from JAMQGS010000001.1 coordinate 24,295,871, forward strand.
GGAGCTGGAGTACTCAAAGAACTTGCTGCGCAGGAGGTCACTCATTGCCATCATGAAGCTGTTCGCCGCATTAGTGACTCTCACCGATGTGGTTGAATTAAGCTGGGCACACAATTGGCAGTCGGACACGGATGTGGTTGAGGACGATTCCTCGAAGATAGGAGCTTGCGGGGACGAGCGGTCCAATCTGCTCATCTGATGTGCAGGCCCTCCGGGGGCATCGTCGAACGGAAGAGGAACTGGTCCTCTGGTGAGTATTCACCATGCACTCACCTTTGTCAGTTTCGATATCTCTCAACGTGTCTTTAGACCCCAGCACTGCCTTCTCAGGCGTTCGAAATCGGTGACTGACGCCTCCCTACCCCCTCCGCAGACAATCCTCTAGCAGCGTAACTTTGGCACAGGAACATGAGACGGCTCCATTGCTATACGCCTACTCAGAGCGCGGTTGGTTTGTTTCTGCTGCTCGTCGTACCATGGGCCATGCACTTTGAACACCCTCATCGCTAATTACTGAGCGCAACCTCCTCCGGAATACGACAGATATTTCATTAGGCTAGACAGACCGGCAGACACCCGAGAACTCGTTGAAGCAACGGTTTGTTTTGTTTCTGCCCTGTCCGCCACAGCAGACTCAAAACGACCTCATGGGTTCCTAATGTAAAACTATAGAACCACTCGTGGACACGGGCGTACACAGGATTTTTTTTTGGGGGGGGGGCCAAGAACATTTTCGGCCCAGTTTGGGGGGGGGGCAACAGAAGATGATGAAAAGCTTCAACATGGAGCTCTGTGGGCCGGACAAAAATTTTGGGGGGGCCATGGCCCCCCCCCCCCTATATACGCCACTGCTCGTGGATGATCAAAATTAAGTTCCGATTGCCTTACAGTGAATGCTTGGATGATCAGTTCATGATCGTCTCATCTCGGAAAAATTAGAAACAGATCGGTTACCACTTATTCAATACAAATCTTTAATAATCTACCCATGTTTTAACAAAACAGGTAACGAAATAAAAATCTATCTATCTATCTATCATTGCTCCTTTCGACCGATACCGTCGCGGCGGCCTTCGATACTGTTGTGAATCGACGCCATATGGAGCAGCTCTGCGGAATGTCCCCGCAAACCTCGGCTTCAAGGAAACATTCGAGAAATCCGGTCTGTGATCCATGTACAGCCATTTCGTTCTGGATGAACTGTAATTGGGCGAAATTCCAGACCATTGTCGAGGGTACCGCTGGCATGAGATAAATATGCCACAGAGGGCCGCGCGCCGCGCCCTAGACCTTGCGCGGTGCGATAAACAGACCGAATGCCATCCTGAGTGCAGGCCAGAAAGGGCTTCATCAGGACGGGTCGTGGACGTTCCAATCCGAAGAAGCTAGATAACCCGAAGAGTATCATGGAATGAGTCGTCATCCATTAGGCGCTCTGCAATCCGACAACGTATTCATCAAAGTACGATTCAGTGGGATAGGACGAATCCGAATGTTCAGTTTAACAGCAGGATCATTATCCTTGAAAGTTTGAGCAGAACGTCCCTCCTTATTCGTGAACCTGGCTTAGCAGGAGTACCTTCGACAGGCTCGACAATGGCAGGATATTAAACTCGCGCTTCCTCGAGTGAAATCTCGGTGGTAGCGCTTCATATTAAGTTGGATAGTGAAGATAGCGAAGAAAGATCCCGCGAATTGATCCAATCATGTTTGCATCCGAAACGGGTGAACTGTGGTTCGAGCCATCGTTGGAGGGCGACTGCCTGCATCTTGGAAGCCGATGTTACTCACACTCAGAGGTTGTTGAGATGAAGGCTGCTCCCTGTGAGGTTTGGCGGTCGTGTCCTCTAACGTCGCCAAGGGAGGGGCAAGAGTGACCATCAACGATACTGAGGAGTACGCTCAGCACCAATAGAAATCCTGGGAGAGCAGAGACGGTAGAACATAGAGTTGTTGTCCGATGTCGAATCGGACTGGAAAGAGTCTAATCTGTTCATCCACAACTCGAGGAGGGGGGGGGAGGGAAAAACGTCCCCGATGGTGAGCTAGGCTCTTGAACGCGTTCTTGGCCCGCACAAAGGAGTTGGTTCCATCGCTGAAGAGCCGAACCGATAGTTGGATGGGAGGAATGGGCCCTTACTCCAGAGAAGATCCTACATTTGAATGGTCCCGGATTCTGTGAATACACCAGAAGGGCTTCAAATGTCCGATCGAAAGGAAGAAACTCGAGGAGTGCCCGAAACAGATGCGGCTCGAAGCGGAGATCATCGACATCATTCTTCTCATATTTCTGTGTGCAAAATTCTGTGCGCGGATTCATTCCTTCTCCATCCGTGAACATACATCGTGTTGAACGGTATATGCACGAATGGACCCCGTCTCCTGAAGTCGAACCAACTTTCGCGTCCTTCCTCTCACTCAGTCAATCGAAATTCTTTCCAACCCGTCGGGCGCGGAGAGCAGCGCGCCAACGACTGCAGCGCCCCCATTGGCGCCAAAACGATGTTGTTCGCGCTTCACCCCACCAGCTCAACATCCAAGCGGGGCTTCAGTTCGCTCCCATGCTAGAGGTGCTGTGCATGTTTCACAAGACAATCTGATCGGTTTCGAAATCTCTCTGCTCTCATCGTGAACGTACTGGTTCAACCGTCGTATATCAGTGGTGAACGTTCAACCGGAAAATGGCTACGACGGCCCACAAGAAGCAACAGCAAACGCTGACTGAGTTCTTCGCGGCGAAGAAATCATCCAGACTGACCGCGACGAAACAGGCGTCGCAAGCGCTTGAGAAGCTGAAGTCGCTGCACGCCGATCTCGAAGAAATCAAAGCTAAGAAAGCTACCTTGAGACAAAGCCGATCCGAAGCTAAATCGCCGTCCTACGAGGTGAGTGGGGGCATTTAAACGCCCTTTAAAGTCCCTGCCAAAACACTAGGTAACATATTTGATCCGTGTCCTTGGACACGAGCCTCATGCAGTATACACGAGGATGAGAGATGCCGATGCACAGCGATGCGCGAGCCATAACTAAACTCCTGATAATCAAAAAAAAAAATTGCCATCCGGTCCACCTGCTCGCCTATGCAATGACCGGGCATGAGGGACGCTAGTATGTGATTGGCGCCATTCGAGCGTCCCAGCTGAGCGGAAGCAAAGTCGATGTTGGATGCGTACTGAGCGAAACTCTGCGTAATCGGCGGCAGATCTGACGTATTCCACGATGTGCAGCGTCAGGATCAATAATCCGCTGAGAGCGTCGTCCCTAAAATCCGAGTACAACTACCGCGCCACTATCTCGATCGTCTCGAAAAATTCCCTCCTGAATGCGGCTTTCCACATTTTGGCACCGCAGTGTGGGGGAGATCCATTGCTCGTGGAACATTGTCATGATAGTTGACCCCGTTCCTTCTAAAACCGTGATGGGCCATCACTGATGGCTTCTCTCTAATATTTGATGCTATTCATTCACAGCGTTTCGCTAGTCTGTTGGAGCCGAAGCTGAATCAGTCGCCTGAGCCATGCGAAGTGGCGAACGTCGACGATGTCCCGACCGAAAGCTCGACAGAGGTAACATCGAAAACGACCACCACAGGAAAAGTGAGCACAACCATTGGAATCTCGAATCAAACCAAAGCTCTCTTATAATGATTGGATACCGTATCCCCAATTCCAAAGAGATCCTCATTGCATGTCTTGTTGTATTTTCAGAGCGCTCTCGCACGACTTGAAGCCAAACGCGCTGCACTCAGGAGCGCCAGACAGAAGTTGCGTCAAATCCAACAGGATCAACAGAGCTTGAAAGAGTTCCGAGAGACCAAGGAGCTCAAGGAAGTTCCTAAAGTTCCGGCTTACGAGAAATATCAACACCTCACCGCTCCTGAGGGAGTCTTGCCATTACCAGCGCACTATGAGAAACTCTTCAATGGGTTCTGCTCTTCGGACACCGTCGTGTCAATGTTCCGTAATCGCAAAGAACTTTGTAGATTGGAAAAGGTTTCTCAGGCAGTCCGTAAAATGACACGGAACGATTTCGGACTCACCGAAATTTCGAAGATTCTCACCCTGAAGCCAAATGCTTACAAAGTATCGGTGGAACAACATAGGTTCCTCGATACCACAGCAAAAATGCATCACATTATCGATTTCGTTGAGCCTCCGAGCGGGCCGAAGTTTCTAATGCAGCGGAAGACCGAATTCAAAGACAAGCTCATCCTCCGAGTCGCTCAGTACCACCAGGAATTCATCGACAACGAAATGCCGGGGTCTTCAATTCCGACGGAGGCACTTAAACGGTGGCATCCGAAGTTCCGGATCAATGAAATCCCTGACATTCCCGAAGCCGAACTGCCAAGACTACCGGACTGTTCGGAGTTGCCGAAAGCGAAAGATATTCTAGAAAAAGTCCGCGGAAAATTCTCCGTTCGGATTGAAAAAGCTCTGGAAACTTTGGCAGAGAAACAAGCACAGAACCTCGACAAGAACAACAATAGGAAATCTCCGTCGAAGAAGTCGGTTGATGAGAAATCGGTTCAAGGGGTGAGCAAAAGCTTGCTGGAAAGGATCAAGAAGAAGGAAGCGCTGAAGATGGCTGAGAAGATGGTGATGGGAGGCGAGGATGGTAGAGAGCGTAAGCAACTTCTAGCTCTACCGAATTTGATCCGGACAATCCGTCAAGTCTTCTTGTCATCCCAGAAAGCTGCTCTGCTGTACTCGGACCTTACCGCCAAAATCAATGACTGCGGGTCCTATGATGACATCGACAGTTTGATGCTGCGCCTTTCTGAAATCGCTCCGGAATGGTACAAACCTCTCAAAGTTCGTAACGCTCAGTATGTCAAGATAGATAAAGAGAGGGATATCAACATCATTTGTGCTCGGGTGGAGAATTTAGCTAAGGATGTTGGCAGCTCGAAGGGGCTCTGAGAGCTCCTCGGAAGTTGTTCTTGGGTAGACGCAACGATAGTCATTCAGCGGAAGCCTTTAATCGAATTGACAGTAGTCGGTATAAATAATAAAAGTACGCTTATTCATACCATCCCACTTATATTCCATGGGTCAGGTACCCTTCACAAATGCCCGGAACTCTGAGTTTCCCACAAGTATTGGAGCTCGAGAATTGTTAGTCGAAGAGGCCAGATATCAATAAACAATGATACGGGAGAACCCATCTGTACTCTACTTCGAGGCGATCTTATTCGGTCTAATTCGAGGAGAACAATCGTTGGCATGGCGAAGACGACCACGGATCAAAGTAAATCGTTCTCTCACCCTGAGTTCGAGCTGGTGTGATTCTTTAGCGGTACGCGGAGAGTTGGCCGAGCGTCGCCGCAACAGGTGTGCGCATCTATTCCTCTTCCGGTGCAGCTTCCGTCCAGAATCCTACCGCTAACCAATATGAAAAAGAATGCGACGTAACATGTGCGGACTGATAATTTTTCGCGGCAAGAAAAGCGTGAAATTTGCGGAATTCCGCGGCTCCCATAGACGCCCTATGGAGAATGGCCCCGAAAATGCCGCGAAATTCGCGGAAAATCGCGGGCCGCGATAAATTTACAGCCCTGCCCATGGGGAACAGTGTACTATGATCTCCTCCTCTCGGCCTCTCGCGGTTACCATCCGGTCCCGAACTGACACTTTCGAGAGGGCATAGTTTGATGACGAGAATATCGCGCTCAGAGGGAGAGAATGCGTTCATCCGTTGCTCCCCATTCTCTACGGAATTCCCGACATTCCGGTCATTTGAAATCGATTTCGCCGCAACATCATCGATTCCGGTTTCCTTGTGATTTCGTCGGCCGTAAACAGGGGATTCAAATCCAGCTGTTGTTCGTATGAGTATGTAGGAACTTCAGAGCCATTTAAAGATGGCGTCGACCGGCTGAGCAAAAAGCAGTGCTGTAAGATTCGTGCATTTTCGAGTCCTCTTTCCCCGACTCGAGCCTCCCGTTCGCTGGCAAGGATAATTCGAGACGTATCTCTCAATCTGCTGGACCGTGGAACCAGAATATCCGGCTGGAGCGAATCTTATCTGTGATGGTTGTGTTGCTGTGAATGGCGCGCTCATGCGGATGTAAACATTGGTCCAGCAGAAATGCTATGCCCAGCTGGGCAGAGAAACTTTGTTCGGGCTCGAGGGAAATTGCGGTAGGTGCCGCGCGGTCGTAGCCAGAGTGAGTTCACCTGGAAGGCGTCCCAGTCAGCGGGGCACAATTGCAACATTTGCGGAGAGTCTGCTGTCAACAAATCGGGAGGAATTCAAACTCAATGTTCGGCTCAGCTGATGAGTTGCTCGGCGCTACTCATGAGACATGGAGAACGTCGAGGTTTCCTCCACAACGGCGTGCGGTGTTGGAATGGATGATCTCCCCGAGAAAGAAAAGTCAGTCGGGGACCAAGATGCAGAGTTCAACGTTTCCGACATACTAGCCAATTACTTCAGCAAGCGATTCAACGATGAAACGTCAGAAGGTCAGTATCGGAATTGTGAGGCTCGAACCATCCTCGCCGAAGATCCTTCCTCGATTATTACGAACAGCATAAATTGTGACCAACTCGCTACAACAACAACAACAACCCTCCAGGTGAAGAAGAGGCATCTTCGAGTAAGAAGACCAAAACTGAGGCTTCCCGAGATGAAAGGAAAACATCGAAGAAGCGTAAAAAAGACAAGAAGGAGCGCAAAGAGCGTAAACATCGAAGTCGGAGCTCTTCGGATGAGGGATCTTCTAAGGACCACCACCGACGATCAAGGTAGCAAGGCGATGCTCTGGAATTGACAATGTACCCTTCGCTATCAGTTTCTATCTTGCTAGGCACATACGTCATGAATGAATTTCAGGCACGAACGAGACTCCAAGGATCGTCGGCATCATGACCGCAAGAAACACGGATCTCATCGAAGTCGCAGCCAAGACCGACGCGGAGATCGGCGGAGATGTGAGTGTCGGCGAATTTCAAGTTGACGACATCGTACATCGGAAAACAGTTCTAGAATCAAGTTGCAAAAAGTTGCCTTGGCCCTTATGACTTTCAACTCATTCTTGTAGGTCGATCTCGGAGTCCGGAAAAGACTCGGCGGAGATCAACGTCTGGTTCACCGCAGGATCATGAAAGATTCAACAAAAGTGAGCTTTTCGAAGTCGCTAGGCGTAATGTGAAACTCATGCTCGTCAACGGAACTTTACCAAAGGTAGGTTCAGGGGTTCAAAGTTTCGGGAGCTTTCCAATTCCTGCGATCGTCAGAAGCGATTTCCGATGACCCATGATAGAACCGGGCATCGAAGATCGTGAGCTGGACATAGTTCGTTGCCGACGTCTACGAGCGGTTTCGTCCCGGAATCTCTTAACCCGTATGGATTCTTTTCCACAGGGATTCGTTATTGATGCCGAGAAAATGGGCTTCGATAAAGATGAAATGACCGATTCCATCGAACGGTACACTCAGATGTGCCGCAGGATCAGAGATGAGGATGAAAATGAGTAAGTACCCTTGCTTCTGGATGACTAACAATCGTTATGGTGGCCATCGGAGTGGTGGGTATCTCTCCTGCTACCGCGTATGCGAGGATGCCCGATTCAGCTTCAGCCTCTTGAGGTCGTCACCGGGTGCTTGTGTTCTGTTGGCAATTACCCGGGTCCGTACCCGGTCCCAAAAATCTCGGACCCACGTTATGAAAGTATACCCGGGTCCGATTTTGATACCCGGACCCGGGCAATGAAAGTGGACCGGGTAATTGCGATCTCTAGTGCTGACCGTCCCATGCAGGAAACGTGCGGAAACTTCCAAGTTGAGAATACTCCATTTATTCACATGCATTTCATCCGTGCTCAGCCTTCTTCAAACGAGGCGACGAAGTTTCTTCTTCGCGGCAAAGCATATTGTAAAGTCACGAACTTGTTAGAAACTCGGCACGTGACTGAGAACTGACGTACCAGATAGGTCTCACCGCCTAGCACACGCCGTGGGGCGTTCTGCTGGTTTTGCTGGAGGCAACGAGACGGAATAGCGTAACGCTTCCAGATCGACGCACAGCTCAAACGAAGGTCGTCCTCGATGATTTGTCAGCGATGCGCGTGCAGCGGGTGGCTTTATACTTACACCAGTCCTTGCTTTCCGTTTACTTCTTCGTTCTCGCATTGGGATCTGAATCTGGGTGTGTCGCTCGCTGCCGGGCCATCATTGGTGGTGACGTATTCAATGATAGGTTCCCTATCTGCTCCCTTTTGCCTTGCGGAAATCCTCCATTTACTGAGAGGATACTTCTCGATGCCAACAATCACGAATTGTGAAATAAAACCATTCGAAAACAATCGCGCGAAGGTGTGAGCGTGCACACAGACGGACAGAGATAGCGTTTTCATTTCTAGGGGAATCGGGGCTATTCCTGTTGTTTTCATATTATATCATCTCCAGGCCCTCAAGCTCTCAGGTGAACCACCCTTTCATGGTCAAAGATAAGCCCATCCGGATGAATATCGCGAACTCTGTCTCGCTTCCAACCAAAACTTCGAAGGTTAGCAATCTTCCCTCCCTCTTTCAATTCTTCCTCTGCTCGGAAAAGAGTCGATCGTCTCACGGCTTCGATTTGGATGTTTTCAGGAGAAGATTCTGAGCGCACAATTTCCGGTTAGCAGTGGAAGCTCTCATCGAGAACTAGAGTGGCGGCCAGTTGAGCCGGAGCCCCCTAAAAAGAAACCGGTAAGCGCCGGCATGTGGCCCATCCAAACCTCACTGGTTTGCCTTGATTTGTTAAGTTTCGCTCAGTAATTCTCTCGGTTGTCTTCTTGGCTGAGCCTCGATGGAGAGAATGGAAGTATTCTGAGTGGTTGAGCTCCGTATGGGATTTCAGAAGAAGCCGCCGGAAACTCATGAAGATGCGGAGGCTCCAGTCAGTGTAGTCACACAGAACGACGTTCAGCCGGAAGCTCCACAAATTCAGAACAAACTCGAGCAGGAAATAAGGAGTTTGTCGGTCTCCCAGGTCGGGGCATATTTGATTCTTCTCCGAGGTTTCCGTAGTAATGAGACTCTATCGGCCGATATGGTTATTATCTCCTGATAATGCAAACCTGATTCCTTTCCAGCTCCTGAATAGGGTTCAAGAAGTGACGCGCAGGTTGGAGAGCAACCCCTTCGACATTGAAGCCAAACAAACTGTACAATATTGTGAAGCGGTTATCAAAGAAAACCTGAGCATGGATTCCCCGGAGCTGAGAGCGATTACGAGTATGTGTTCCTCCTGAGAATTCCCATGCTTGGGAAATCAGAACCCATTTGTGGGAGACACTGCGACGTGAATCTATGGGGCCGCTAAAGGCAAGCTATTCTTCCAGGCTGTATTAGCGCAAACATGAACTTTACGCGTGTGAATGAGGCTCGGCAAACAGCTCGGCCCAGGAAGAACCACCTGCGGGATACAAAAGCTCTGGACAGCGGCATCGGGATGACTCTGCTGCAGAAGATGGGTTGGACTCCTGGAACTGCCTTAGGTGGGTCGCACAGGGGTCTCAGATTGCGCCGGCGCTCCATGAATTCAATGGAAACTGGTACTTTACATGAAAGAATAATTTCGCTCAACTCCACACAATTCTTTGAAGGTAAAAATCAAGAGGGCGTTTTGGAACCTCTTCTGCCTCAAATCAAGTTCGATCGGAAAGGCCTCAGCGCACAAAGAGAGGTTTGCAGGAAACCCCCTCCTGTGGCTCCTGCTGCTCATCCTCCCCAACCGACATTGTCCACTGCGAACAGGTACGCACGGCTTCCTCAGGATGGTCTCAGCTCCACTTAGCTTGCTGACACAATCCTCAATTCTGAATCAAACTGAAGTTCTTCTCGTCTTCGTTAGATCTGCGCCTGAAACGGCGGCTCTGCAGAAAATAATCGACAGTGCATTTTCTGGGAAGCATCCTGTTACTCTCATCTTAGAAATCTGTGCGGCGAAAAAACTCAAGCAGCCTATATTCTTCGATCTCCCCCCGATGGGCGAACCGCACGATAGGACCTTCCTCTGCCGGTGAGTGACCCCCTGTGATGGATTTCGATTCTTGAATCTCGAGAATCAATCAGTTCAACAGCATTTCATCCTTCATCTTGGACTCGAGCGGAAACTAACAGCTCATTTCCTCCTCACAGCGTCGAGTTCAACGGCAGAACATTCATTCCCACGCAACGCTCTCTTACGAAGAAATTAGCCAAAGCACAAGCGGCTCTCTTGGCCCTTGCCGACATAGGCGAATACGACCCGTCAAAACACCAAATCGGAGCATCTTGATCCATCGCGTCGGATGACAACTGTTTCATTTTGTTGCTCCACCCGGGGACCATCATTCCCATCGTTATATGTCACGGTACCCAACATCTCCCGGGGAGTTGCCGCATCTATGAATCCAGATGGAATGATCAATCAAATGTATACAAAAATGAAGCTGTTGTTTGGTTCACAGGGATTGTTCTTTCATTTTCTCTTCATTGACCCATTTGTTTGATACCAGAGAACCTTGCGAAGCTCCATAAGGATCAAGATCTGAGCGGACGTAACGACTCACCCTAAAGTCCCGCGTATAACGGACCCTTTTTTTCTTTACTTACTTTAAAAGCTTTTATTACCATCAACATGGTGTAAGTTTGCTTGTTAAATATACATATTTCTACCTTTCTTCGTCAACTTTCTGCCAATCGAACATTTCGGCCTGTGCACATGTATAGAAGTGGAACTCTTCGCATTTCTCATTGCAGAGATTACAGTTGCATGTATCCGTGATATCGTGCCAGTTCCCTTTACAACACAACAAAAAGTGAAAACCGTGCATAGCGCCTCGAGTCAGTCGATGGCGAAGTCTGAACTGTGGGCCCCTCCAGTGAGCTGATGTCATTGCAGGGCATCCGTAGAAGTTGCTGCTTATGCTTTCCCTCTCTTTCGTCCGATTTCCCCTGTACCTCATGTAGGCGGGAGTGAGGGCGAGGTTGAACCTTGCTTGCAGATCATCCGTTAGCAGTGGTGTGTCAGCCAACGCATACGTTAAACGATTCCTCGATGAACGATGTACCCGCAGCGCGATCTTGAGGAAGGCGGCTTTCAGATTGTCAATGGATTCATGATGCTTTTCGGTCATCCGGTCCCAGCACAACTGAATTCCATAGGACGCTATTGGGACAGCGAAGAGCGCTATAGCTGTCTCCAAGGAGAGCTTCTGAGGCTCTGGTATGGAGCAGTACGCCCGACGGGCCTTGGTGATTCTGTTTTCCAAGTGTCTTGACACTGCGACACCCCTCCCACCTAGCTCGATTCCGAGGTATGAAAAATGCTCGACCATCTCTACTGGACTTCCCGCGAGGCGGAAGATGCCTCCTTCGCCGAATTTGAGAGCCTTTGTCTTATCAACATTAATGACTAGACCGTTTTTTTTTGGTGGGAAAACTCTTTTATTTTGCATAAAAGGATGGGTATATGTTAAATTCATGATTACATTCAGCTCACTGGACGTTCAAGCCGGCATGTCAATGTTTTCCTCCGAAAACTTCTCGAGTGACAACATTGCTCGTTGCAGCTGCCATCGACATCTCGGAAAAATCACTGCGTCATCTGCGTATAGAATAGTAGGACCCTTTTTTTCGGAGAATCGTCTGACGTATAAGGAACTGGTCAGATAACGAACTTATCGTATAAAGAACTGGTCAGAGAACGAACTTATCGTATAACAAAATGGTCAGATAACACTTCTCTGAAGACGTGGAAGCCATTCCCCTACGTGAAGCCTAGGCAGTGAGATCAAGTGAAATAAACCTCGGAGTCCTGCTGTCAATAGATACCCTAACCAATCACTAACCCTTAACGTTACCCGATGAGATAACTTCGTGAGGCCGTTTGTTGTTCCCCTTGAGAAGATAGGCGAATAGGGATTTCACAATATTCACTTTGATCTGTCTAGGTTGCTCCAAAGCTCGAGTATTCACAGATAACGAGCTGAACTTCTGTTGCAGAAGAGCAATCAGCGCATCAAGCCTCACAGACTTCGCGTAGCTTCTCAAGGGGGAAATACAGAAGCACAAACCACGCGGAGTTTGTTCGAGGATGGACGTGCCTTGAGAAACGCGACACCGAAACCTTTCCAGAGAAGAGGCTGGAACTTTGGCGCGAAACTCGAATGAATTTCCAGAATGATCTGAAGAGCTCGTATTTGGCTCGAAGTTGCCCATGGTTGTTGTTCTAGGCAGTAGCGTATCCAGCTAGAAGCTAACGATGCTATAGCTTCGTCGGACTCAAAATTTTTGAAGCTAGCTCCGTCCACCGCGAGAGTCCACTGCCACCAGTTTCAGTGTGGAGCTCTTCGATTTTCACCCAACGGAGAGCAACCTTCTGCGAGGGTGAGAATGTTCCCCCCTCTTTGATAACCAGAACTGAATAATCTCATTTCGTCCGAAATTCAGCTTGGGAGTGGTGGTTTCCAAGGGCTCATGCGATGGAGAGAGGGGGAGAGAGGGGTTCAGCTTCGTCGAGGAAAAAGTCTGGCTACGCCACTGGTTCTAGGTAGGCTTCTATGGAGAAACCTCGAAAGTTCTAATTCGTTCCAGAGTGCTCATGAGGATTAAATATTTTTGGCTTTTTCCACTCTAGGATAGACCAACATTTTACCGAGATTTCAGCTTCCAACTCGCTCATCAGTTCCATGACTTCCCTTGTGAGACCCCCATCCACGTGCAATGCCTTGCACCCATATCCACGTCACCACGGAAAGTCACTACTATACGTTCTTTCTAGCTTGACACCTCTTCCCTCAGGTACCCTTTTACTTCTCTATGCTTCTCTCCCTGCACTCCATACTTCGTTTTCCTCCTGGTTGCGACCATCTCTTGACTTTCTTCCATCGTCATCGCGCCCCTCCTCGCAGGAATTACTTGGGCCGGTTCTCTTTCGGTTGATCCCCTGGCGACTCATGGCTGACGTAAACACGCGAATGGCGAGTTCAGTGAAACTATCGTCGGAGCTGTTCATCGGTCTGTGATAGCTGCACCTGGGGCAGTCGGAATCATCTACGCCCGCGAGCGTAGCGAGCGGCACGCACCAGCAGATTCCTGCAAGCTATCGCACTGAATGTTCGGTCAAGTCGCCACCTTGGCGTGTTTGCGCGGCACAGTTTAATTCGTCTGGGGATCAACCGAAAAAATTCCACTCGTTTTTCTCCCACCCATTCATCCGGCGTTGTTTATCCCAGCGTCTGCTGCAGCCTCTTACAGTGATGACTCTTACGGCTATCTCAACTCGTTTCGATACAATATATGGAAACTCGCGAGAAAGTTTCCGAAATTCAGAGTCCGATCATCGGACTTGGAATTTTAAACTCAAATGTGGAGCCACGTGTCCCCGGGTTCCTTGCCGAAGCGTTGTAGCTAGACGAAGAACTCTCATGACCGAAGTTGTTCAGCGCTATGAGGTGGACAAAAGTGCTCTCCATATTTTTCGCCCATCTAGGGCTACAAGGATTGGTGAAAAATAAGTGAAAGTGGTGGCTCTGATACGGCACGAGAGTAGAACTCCGAAGCTTACGCGCCGCATGAGGAAATACAAGCTGAACCAGCGAGCTTCGAGAAGCCAAGTCAATCGTTGCGTCTTCAGTCATCAGACTACACCTCCCATTGTTCCCTTCCCAGTGTAGCCAAAAGTAAGTCGAGTACACAGCCGATGAACTGAGAGGTCCTTTGCAAGCTCTGTTGAAGCAGTGGAACGCCGCCACCAGCGTTTACTACAGAAATGTCCTCTGTTGTGGGAAAGTTCTTTCTCACGGGGCGTCCTCGGTATGGTTCTAACAAGCTGACTAGTAATCATGTTTCCGGGTGAGGCTACCGATTTCTCCCTTGAGTAAAGCACAGTTATATGGACAAACAGCGGACACATGAAGCGCCTGAACGTCAGACAAAAAGCGGAATCGGTTCTGAACTCCCTTTCGAGAAAATTGTTCATTATTCCTCCAGCCATCCGGATTCCGATGAATAATGAATGGGAAGAACGCGGACCGGATGATTGATTGGTTGGAAATCGCTGCTCATTGTGAGTTTCCGGTTAGAAGCACTTACGCACGATGGTTTCTTATTGTTAGATACCTACTGTTGGCGAGAGAGTGATGAAATCTTTCATGAGCCAAAACTAGGGAGAATACCTTAACACTTTCGCTGCCAGCCATGTTAGCCGAAAATCACTTGCCAGGTGCCACCCATAGTAAGGGGGCTGAGGCGCGCCGGCGTGTCTCACGGCACACCAGGAATGTAAATTTTATGGAGCCCCTAAATATCCGAAATTCGAGTGAAAATCCACAAACGAGCGTTTAAATACGATTCATTAGCATGTGTGCAACCATGATTGGATTGGAATCCTTCATCTCTCACGTCAGTGTGCCTCACTGTAACATGCAACACATCGCCATTTCTCGCATTCCGTACACATGTTATTCACTCTCTTTACAATGCTCTGAGCTGCAGTCTGGCCCCGGGTAGCCGATATGTTTGCGTAGCAATCTTGACATCTACCTCTGGTCTTTCTATTTGTCCTGTCCGAGCCTTCGCTCCCAATGAAATGGAGACTTTCTGCTCTCCGCTGCGCTTATAAGCTTTCTCGTAGACCGACGTTGCCTTCTAGCACTTCTTCCCTCACTGCGGCTCGCTTTCATCATTGTCCGGTAGAAATGCTCAAACCACAACACGGAAACCTGATGTACGAGATCGGAGTCTCCGTAATTCCCAAAGCCTCGTTCGCTCTGCGTGCCGTTATAAATGTCGGACAGCTTCGTCGCTTTCAGAGTAATGATGGAGGGAAAAAGTCTTCGCCGCCGCTGCTTTCTCGACGACCCAGAGGAAGACGAAGATCGCCTACTGGCTGAAGTTCCCGGAATAAAATACATCTTGGGAGAAGCAGGCGCTGTCGCTATACGGAGGCTGCCATCTTCGAACCATTGTACCCGGTTGTCAATTGCGACCCGAAGAAGCCGTCGATGCCTTCGAAGCAGAAGCAACACGAATCCCTGCTCGCCACCGAGCCAAAATCTTAGACGTCCTCTGAGGCACGCCGGCGTTCCTCAGGCGACGGCAAACCTGAGTACCACCGGCGGATCTCATGGCAGCGAAAGTGTTAGTAGCGGCCAACCTAGCAAGGCACTTCGGTGGGGACTGAAATCAAGATCAGGCTCGGGAATTTTCGCAGTAAAACAGAAACGACAAGGAGAACCGGGAACGAATTAGTCCGCGGTGCGTTGTAATGAATCACCATCGCGAGTCTTGTCAGGAATTTATGGACAAGGAATCGTGTGCCAACGCGTCAACGACTACATTGCGAAGTCTTCGACACCAGATCTCACGATAATTGTTACAGTTCTGACAGGACATATCCAGGTCTCTTTCCGTCAGCGTCCCAGGAGGAGACGGGATCCCAGTCGTTTGTGATTCTAGTCCAATCGCTCGTTACTATATCATGCCGTCAGAACAAAACCTTAAAGCCTGAAACCGAGAGGAAAGTGCAGTTCTCGGCTTTCCAGATGCAGACCAAACCGAATAAGAATATCGAATATATCTGGGATGCATCGGACTCGTTGCTCCTTGCCAGATGTGCGGCGTAGAACTCCTGAGCTTTGAGAACATGAACACAATAGACTGCGCGCTGTGTAACTTGCAAATCGATCCTTGTCATTACTGGACGGGAAGCAAGCCGAAGCAACCCATCGACAGTGAGTTGAACTAATAGCGGATGCGAATGGATCCCTTTGTGTTCAACGCCTACAAGCTCTGCCATTAGCTGTGGTCGATCGCGAAAGGCCCAGTCAGTGACTTTGCTCTTGTTTGGGCAGAATGCAATCAGATCATGCTTTCCGCCCTGGTTCCACGCCGAAAGCGTCCTGATCCCTTGAGCCGTCCATCTCCCACTGAGTCCTGCAGAGCATGTGCCGCATATCGGCACTATTCCAGCTCTCACCGATCGTGGCAATGACCGTGGCCAGTGCAACACCTACGATTTCCCCGTGGAAGTGAGACATATGAGATCGAGAGATGAACTCGAATGTTTTGGGGTCTGCCCTCGTCTGGGGGAGAGGATGATTCTTATGTAGCAGAGAGGTCCAGCTCGAGAACTTCTATGCATCCTGCATTGAGAATTCAAGTTCAGCCAATCCGTATCGATGCGAGTTAGCCGAACTTGCGGAACTGCAAGTAGACCACCCCATTCGGGTTGAGAAAACGTGTACGTATGAAAAGATCTGTATCATGCCGAGGAACCCATTTGGAGTTGCAAGGGACGCACATTTCGCCAGGTTCTCCTTCTGTTTATACTGCAGCTCAGGGTGGAACGACGACCGGAGTCGTAAAATTTAGCAAAATCACGTCTTGAAAATTTTGGAAGTTTCGGAATGTGCCGCGCAGCGGTCAACCGGAGCCGTCTCGAATGGCTTCACAATTCCATTCCTCGCTGAACCTTGAGTTGAGCAACACGCGTGAAGCCGTTTCGGGTTCCAATTCAGAACTTTTTCGGATCTTCTTTCCCCCGAATCACAGTTGCGCAGAGGAGATGCGGGTCTGGGAGTCTGATGTGCTTTGCTTTGCTTCGGGCGGGCATAGTGGGACGCAGAGCGTACATCGGGAATTTTTTCCACTCATAAAACCCGAGCAGCGATATTATGTTCATCAGTCCGTATACGTCTCCGTCTTTCTTCTTTTCGAGTATCGATTCAACGGCTAGGATCAGCGGAGCCTGTATCATCTCTCCCCTATTCCACATTTAGAATCTCGCAAATCTGATAGTGCGGGGCAAATAACTCCGTCGATCAGTGTTCCAGAGGATTATCATTGAGAGCTCTTCAGTTTTGGAAGGGAAATCGAGCGAACGTTCTGCCGCTTTGATCTCAACGCGTCCTCGGAGCGAACTATCATCGGATCGATCAACTTTCAAGTGCCCAGAATGAACGGAATTTCCCCGAAGTACCTCGGATCCCGATCAGCGATTTTGCTCCGGAAGCCCAAGTCGGATTCGAACTTCTGTTCCATGCAAGCCTCCAGTATCGAACGCCCCTTGAATCGTGGGCGCTCGGAGCACCCGGGTGGACGTCCGAAATCCTGCGAAAGTTCTCGTGGAGAGATTTTCGTCTTCATTCTTTCAGCGGTTTCCAAACCTCGGGACCTATGAGTTCTGCGAGCTCTCGAAAACTCTCATAGGTAAACCATTAAGGAACCCCAGTGGGATTCCGCGAGAGAACGAGTTCTGGAGCGGCTGTTCTCTGGACAAGTCTCACCCTCCCGAGCCGGCCCATTCGGTGCAGTATCTGCCGCTTCATCATTTCCCTACTTAGCAGTTTCTGCATCGCTTCGACCGGAATCAAGATACATATTGCTTACCGTTCGGGAGGGTGAATCTCGGGTCTTCGTTGTCGGAGCTGTGACAGTCTGAAAAGATTTCGGCGGATGAATTCTTTCTGGCGAGAAATCTTTTCTGGGATCGGGGATGACTCTGATAATTGACTCCACGAAACGATCGAAGAGATCTGTGCGTATTCTGGGCGCTTCCACACTCTCGCGCCTCAAGTCTGATGAAACTGGAAGTACCGAGTCTTGATCATTCATTCCTTCGTTGATTCGTTCATTAATTCCCACGCTCATATGAGTTTGTCTCATACGAGGATAAATTGCTGTCCGCGAAAAGTCTTTTTTTGGGAACGGCCATGATTCTGATAATTTCCTCCATGAACTCCATCGGAGACTCTACGCTCATTCCGGGCGTTAACACCTCCTCGCAACGCTAGTCGGGCAAAACGGAAAATACTTTCCCTCTGAGACATCACAAAGTATCTCTCATTATGGGTCGGAAATACCCTCGAGTGAGGTTGCTACGATGTAGGATCGAACGAAGGCTTTATTCTTGGAGTTGGGGACAGAACGAGTCAGTCTGGAATGTCCATTTATATGTGCGACCATCAGTAGAATATGCGCCTGCATAGCTCGGATGGTCGAGCCGGCCATCAGCGCGACCCCAGTGAGAAGCTCCCTCCCACTAGTGGTCAGCGCGCGAAAGCATAGTCCGTGCTCAATGATGTCGACTAGGGACAGCTCTCAAGACGATGGCATCGATGAATGCCCGGATCGCTATGTGTGTGCTTTCTGCGGCGGTCATCTTCCGATTAAGCGTTTTGTAACTCAACGCGAACGTCGATGTCGACTGCCCCCACAGGTGCTCCGAAAGTGGGAGGATACGTCTTGAGCACTCAGAAACGATTGGATTGAACAGAATCGTGAATCCGAAATGCCACCGCAAAAACCTGAAACCGCGAATCTGTATGTTGACGTTCGGTGGAACATTGGCTGAAACATTCCGCCGAGATAGCTTACAATCTGATCGTTGAAAATTGAGAACGACTCGGATATAGAGGAGAGGGCGAGTCCTGAGGCGAATGATTCGCGGTGACGAGTTGAGTGTTTCGCGCGTTTGTCTCATTGTCAGACCGCATTCACTAGAAGGAGCGGAACGTCGGCTTCGTCTCAAAGGTGCTAACAATCATAAAGAATGTTTTTTCTCCTACAGTAGTTCTCAGCTGAAACGCAATTTCGTGTCCTCAGAGGCCTACGTTTGGCGGTGAAATATCCCAAGTCCTGCCTCGTCAGTCTGAAAGTTTCGTCTCTGTTACACGACGCTTAGGTGCCGAAACTCCCACTCGAACCAAAGTTTTGTTCGCTGCTGCCTTGGGAGACTCACAACTGCGTTCATCTTTGAACTTGGAACTTTCGGGGAGATCATAAACTCTTCGTGTCTGACAACTAAAGACTGCGTCCTGGAGTTGCGAAGAAGTAACGAAGCGGCGAAACTCCGATAGACGGTTCCAGATTATTTCATTGTTGCAGAAAACGCTTCGCACTTCTGGCATTGTCGAAGGACAGCCGTTAGCTTCGCCGTATATTCTCCACGGTATCCGGAGGGCCTCGTGTATGCTCTCAATAGTGAGAGGTCCCTGGCTCATTTTTCGGAATCCAAACCTTACGGAAGCCATAGCTTGCTTGATTTCGAACTTATCTTGGATCTCTCGAAATGCGCAACTTCGCTACACCTTTTTAGATGGAGAAATCTAAAATCGAGCGAGTCACGGCCGCAAGAAAATGCGGAAGGATCTTTGTTCGTCGACATGGAACGCTTTTTTCCTAACACAGCCTTTGCTTAACATACTCCGGAACAACACTTACGCAGCGCACCCACCCTCGCCTGAGTTCCTTCTTAAAGGAAGTGAAGGTTCACCTGTCGGATGCACGCAAAGTAACAAAGTTCCACGATCTCATATTGTGCCACACAAGAACTTTGGCCTAGAGGCAGCGGTTCTTGATAGGGAGAATTTTCGATGGGCGGTATTTTTCTGCTCGATACTGCCAAGTTATCTATTATGGAAATATATATGCAATCACTGCAACACGGTATTCTGCACGCTAGCGTTCCAACACGCAAAGCCTTCGACAAAGCTCAGTCTATCGGGAACGAATCTCGTGCATGATTGATTCATAAGAAAGTCCGCAAGGGTTCTGCGGGAGGTTCTCCCGGAATCAAAGTTCTCTCTTTTTGCTCCGCTCGCTCGAAAAGTGGCCATCGAAGCCGATTGATGAAGCGATTGAAGTGAGTTACGCTGCGGGTTCTCGGTGCGTTTTCTGTATCTTGTTCCAGACGTAATTCATCACGCAATCGTTATCATCTCGTGCTTCAAGAACTACGCAAGACCCTTGATGGGATTTCAAGTTACATCTTCGTCCGAGCAGTCATCCGAAAGGAATCGAATATGGCCGCCGGATATTCTTCGGCCTATGAGTGGCGAGTTCCGAAATCCGGATGGGCGGACCAGCTCATGTACTCTGCTCGAACCCTTGAGAAATAGTTCCTTTTTCTTTGGGCTCAAACATTCGAATAATCACGGACAATTCGTCTTTGGGAGCCTCATGATCCCGGGCATGATAGACTATTTCGAAGTGACGCTCAAATTGTGTGAAGATCTATAGAGGGAGGCTCTCAGCTGTGTCTACTTCGAAACGGGATTAGTGGACGTGAAAGAGATAAGACAGCTCTCCCGTCGTAGGTTAGGGAAGTCTGTCGAGATTAGTTGCAGAAGAAACGTGACCCGTCTTGACGTTCTGAGTGCACTGGTTGGGTCGTCTTGTCCTAGGGCGAATCTTGTGATTGTTGACATTCCAGTAAGATCCCATTGCGGACGTAGAACTTCCTCCGTCGAGAGAGCTCCACATTCCTCTGCTCGATTGATGAACTCAGAGCTGTTCCGTCAGGTTTGTTTTCCCGCGCCGCAGATTTCAGATTTCTAATGATCTAAATGCTCGTGCCAATGAAGAAACGAGCCGACTCTTGTCAGTGACAATCTGATCTCTAATGCTGACGGCAGAATTGATCAGTTCACCTGATAACTGTAGGCCTGTCTTCGCTGCAGCCTCTCACTGAAAGTCATGGTCGTATGAATAGATGCAGCCAGATTGGAATATTGAACGGATATCGATTTGTTGCTCACTTTTCATTATGGTATGTCATTCAAGAATACGGGTGCGCCAAGAAAGGGCGCCCCTTTGTACTTTGGAAATGTGTCAGCTTCCATTGATGTTGCGCACATGGGATCAAGCGAAGGTGCAATGTCGAGTACTCGGCCTCGTAAATCGCCCCCGTGAAGGTGTTCGTGAGCACGTGGCCGTCCCGGAGTGAATCGCGGAATACTTCATTACTCTCTGGTCAGTTGTTTGATACTGGTGATCACGCCAAGCCTCATTGAATTCACCACAGATGAGTTGTATAAACTTCTCGGCATCCAGGGATTCTTCAAACAAACATTCCCCGGGAGCGAAGTTATTCGGGGCCAGGGCCGAATCCACAGAGATACGGTCCACCATTCAAACTCGTGGAGAGCTTGATATGGCCTCCCGAGAAAAGTCGCTCTATAAGCTTTCACGAATATCAAAACCTTCGGGAAAGTTAAAAGCGCGAAAGAGCGAAAGCCAGAGAACACTCGCGGCATGTCCATGTTGTATCGTGAGGAATACTACCATGTTTGAGTGTGAAATGGGCTTCAGATGCCCCGAAGCTTCAGCTTATCACATTTAGGGAGATTGGCAGAGAAATGCGGCTGAGTAAAAGTATCAAAATGGAATGAAACGAAAATGAACGGATGCTCCGTCATGACAGTATCGGAGAAGGATTCCGCGGGCCGGACGTCGAACCATGCGTATCGTGTTAGGAATGGCCAACCACCATAATAAAGAATGGACTTGACAGGCAGGATGTGAAACATTCGGTTCTCTCGAGATCCTGGTGTATGAGTGTACTGCTCTCAGAAGGGAGCCACTGTACGTCGAGCATTGATCACGAGCCGGGTTTCTGAAGTCGGGCTTACTGTTACAGCCTACATCGCAGTCGGTCTTCTGTACGCTAGACAGGCAGCCAATCGATCTGCCAGCAAAGCCATGCAAGAAAGTCGCTTTCTTCGATTCCAATCAAGCTCAGGGCAGCATCCATCTCATTCCTCCGCCCCACTACACTCAGTTTCAAAATTATGCGCCCCCCCCCAATTATTGGGGGGGGGGGAAAAAGAGGGGGGGGTTTTGGGGGAGAGGTGGTGTTGTGTTTGGGTATCCCCCCTTTTTTTTTTTTAATAAATAAAAATATTTTTTTTTTTTTTTTTTTTTTGGGGGAAAAAAAATTTTTTTTTTTTTAATTTTAAAAAAAAAAAAATTTTTTTTTTTTTTTTTTTTTTTTTTTTTTTTTTTTTTTTGTGTGGTAAAAGGGGGTTTTTTAGATTTTTTTTTTTTTTTTTTTTTTTTTTTTTTTTTTTTTTTTTTTTTTTTTTTTTTTTTTTTGTTTGTTTTTTTTTTTTTTTTTTTTTTTGGTGTTTTTTTTTTTTTTTTTAAAAAATTTAATTTTTTTTTTTTTTTTTTTCTTTCTCCCCATACTCGGGAAAATTTAATTTTTTTTTTTTTTTTTTTTTTTTTTTTTTTTTTTTTTTTTTTTTTTTTTTTTTTTTTTTTTTTTTTTTTTGGGGGTCCCCTCTTTTATTTTCTGGGGGGGGGGGGGGGGGGGGGCCTAGACTGCGTTGAGACGATTCGTTAGGGACAAGCTCCAAGATGCGATGTTTACGAGGGAGAATTCTCGACCCGTAACCAACTTGGCTCTCTACGGCTCGATTGATTGAGAGCATCAAGCAGTGACCTCCAACAGTCTCCCGGGAACGTTTTTCATGCCGATTCACCGACGAGACCCACTCGTTTTGCACGGCAAAAGTTATATGCGATTCTGACTCTCGAGAAAGTTCAACAAACTCACCCGCAAAGCCCAACCGCTTGGCGGTCTCTCACCCATGAGGACTCGAGTCACGGAGCTTGCTGAGGAGTAAATAACGCTCCTCTCCTCTCTCACCGATTGCCCATATCATCTTGCAGGAAAAATGAAACTTTCCAAAAGTTCTTAATTTGTTCTGACAGGCCTTGCATGCGACCGACGCTTGGGTGCACGCACTATCAGATGGACAACCAGATACAGGTTGCGGACACATAGAGCGACTCATCGTCAAAGAAAAAAAGAGCGTCGGTTCGTAACATCCCGCCAAAGAAATTGTTCATTATTTGGGTTCCAAAAATTCAAATTCCCACGAGAGAATGAATGGTGAGAACGCAGATTGTGAGAAACACGAATCGAAGCTAGCCGGAATACCACAAAAGCAGTCGGCGTCTCACGTAACTTTCGCGAGGACTGGAATCGAGATCAGGCTCGTAGTTCCTCGAAGTAATCCGAAAACGGCGAGAAGAACTGGGAACAAACTAGTTCTCGGCTCGTCATCATGGAATCGCTATCGGGAGTCTTATCTGGGATTAGTGGATCAGGAGTCGCCCACCAACGCATAGACGGCTAATTTTCGAAGTTCTGGTGTGAGTCGGCGGATATTAAAAGCGAGCGCCCGCGAACACGAGCCCCGTCACCCACCGTCCCCAACGAGGAGGAGCGAAACGGATAGAACACTAAGGGGAGAACTGCGAAACTGATGTTTTTGTATTCATCCGGGCCTCCGCCCGAACTGATTCGGTCTGACGAACGTCGTGTGTGGGTAGCACTGCAAAAGAAAAAAGATTCAAACCTGGGGAACCGTTGGCTTGAGTAGATCAGCGGTGGGAACTCAAGCGATGATGTGCCGACCGTATCATCACAAACTCGGACTCCACTTACGAATCGATGTATCGAAACTTTGTCTGCGGGAGAAAACTCCCAAATCTCGAGGCAAAATGTGATTGTTGTCTTCGCTGAGGGCTTTCTCGCGTGGAGTCGAGCCTTGGCTCAACAATACAACGATCCCTGAGTTGACTAATTGTTTGTTTCGTGTTCTGCCTCCCCCACTCGCTTCGTTCCTTCTCACGCTTCGATTCGGCTAATTTTTCTTATTCGCCTCACGAGCTTCCACGGGATTTGAAGCGTCTCTGTGCTCGTACGCTGCAGACATGCTATTGGAACTTTGAACACGTGGAACGAGCCTTTAAAATTGTCGCATATGCTTGACTGGTTCATTTAGCCTGGCTCACAGCGACCGACCCCATGCTCCGTTACACTAATCCGAATCTTGATACATTGCCACGGGCACGGGGCGTTATCTCCGGAATTCCAACCGGTGCAACTAGTGAGTACGCGAGTCAGGCACCTCAAAGTGCGGTGAGGCCTTGTTCGAGCTTCGTTAGAACAACTCGATATCGTGGAAACGGGTCCAAAATATTTGAAGTTGAACACGGCGATGTGTGTCTTCGCAGGTCCATGGGCCTATCGAGTCATCAGGCATTATGTGACGGCCCCACCATAATGATGTGCTGATTGTGAGTTGTTTGTTCGAGATAAGGCAGTAAAGATTAGAAAGTCGCACAGGACTCGGGCGGGATATCGGCCCCCTGGAACGCCCCTTGAAACAGCATGATTCGATCGCTGCGCACTTGGAATTTCCAAGCGAGTCTCCCCCCGTTGCTCGTTGTAACAGTAGACTGCAGAGGTTCCAATCACAGGTTCGTTGTGTGATTTCTCGGTTCTTCGCTTATTTCCTCCCAGTGTCCACGGAGATGTGAGCATGTGATGCCCGATCTCCAGTTGCCTTCGTCAGGATCCGCCTTTTTTTGGCACGTTCTCGAGCTCACTGATGAATATGTTTCTTCACTTCAAGGTGGCCGTTATTCGCTTATTATAAGGCCCCTAGCGGAGCTCTGGGCTAGCCAATCATGAGGGACTATAGGTCTTGGCAAGTTCGGTACCCGAATGACACTTTTCGGATTGGCTATGTTCCGGTGAGTAACTCTGAAGTCCGCTTGTGGGAAAAAAAAACGAAACGGGCCTCTTACTTATCGCGTCTGGGTCTGCTGAAATGGCGTCTGCCGTGGGGCATGATTATTGGCCTACTTAATATGCACCCTCCGAATTATAAAGTCGTCGACTGTTGATAATGGCTTCCATCAGCCGCCGAAGAAAGCTCTCGAAGCTGATTTCCTCGCGAATTTTTCTCTCGTCGCCGTAACGAAGCCCAAAGTTCTGGAGATTTCTCGAAATGAAAAGTCTGATTCCCTCTTTTCATGAGGACGCCTCCAGACCCAAACTCAATACCATCCCCAGAATCGATTGCTGTGGAACACGAGGAGTTCTCGTACGAACAGCTGTTATCAATTACTATTCATTCCCAGCTTCCTCCCTATCACACCGCCCCAGACGGGAACGGGAGAGTTTCTGGTTCATGGGGACACTTGCTAACCGATCTCATCGGATCTCTGGATATGAGGTGAGCCATTGACCGAGAATACATACTGATTTCAAAGCTCTTCAGCCTTGTAATTCTATGAGAAATCATCGTATTGACTCGTTCCTTCCCTAAAGAATTGAGTGGATCATGCCCACGGATGGTCAATTTGGGCATAAGAACCCTGACGGTTCTTTCGTCGGCCAGTGGGGTTTGGTCATGTACAATCACTCTGACATCGCGCTGGGACCTTGGCCAAGGATAGAAATCCTCATGCAGGATGCTACGCCATCGAGAACTGTAGCTATCACCACGTTGGACTTCTTTGCCTGCATCCCCAATCTTTTGGACTCCAACCAGATATCTCTGAACCTCATGGACAGATATGTGAGTCACTCGTGGCTTCAATGCTTCCTTCCGATGTCCAACCGACGGATCATTCTTTCTTGAAAATCCACCTTCGACAGCCTTACTTCTCAGGTCGCAGGTGGCATGTTCATTTCCATGATCTTGGTCGCCCTGGTTGCTCAGCTTGCTATTCGCTTGGAGCACGGCTATTGGGACACGTCAGTGTGGTGGATGTTTATTAGAAGTCTCACGCTCGAACCTAGCATCCTACCGTCGACAAGGAGTCAGACCGCGACGCGTCTTGTTTTCGCCATTTGGTCGCTCGTGAGGAACTTTGAATTGGCTCTTTCGGATGTATCATTTAAGCAGCTTCGAGAACAGACAAAATACTTGTGGATGGAAGTGCGATCTTGCGGAGATATCTGTAAGCGAGGAAGAGAAGAGGCTATCTGCTTGTGTTCTAGGCTCTACTGGTGATCTCTCAAGGAATCAACAGCGATCTCAAAACCTCGTTCATCCTCCAAGCTCCAGCGGATCGCATTCAAACTTTGGAGCAAATCGCGTTGGATGACACTATCGTTCCTTTCACACCGATCGTATTGAAACCGTTGTTTCTGGTGTGTTCTGGTCCTATTTTCGGCAGCGCTCAGCATAAGATCATGTTCCTAACGATGGAAGAAATTCAAACCGCTGCGCGCTTTACAGGGGGACAAGCGTCCAAGTATGGAAAAGATTGCGACTCGAGCGGAGAAGATGAATGTTCTCATCGATGCCGATGACCTCGGCTCGCCGAAGGTGGGCCTTCTGGATCTTCCCAGAGAGCCTTCGACAAGGAGGTTTTTTGCCGGAGGTTTCTCCACAAAGTGTGGGGTCGAATTTTTCCGTCGCGGAGAAAGACGCAATGTTAAAGATGGGAAATCCCACTTTTCTGAAGGTTTTCAAGGAGATTGCACAGCGGAGAGGTGTTGTGATGATGTCGCCAGCTATGATGAAAAGTTCTCTACCTGCTGTTTGTCCAATAGTGGATTCACAATATATTTATCGGTAAGTCGGCTTCAAGCCCCTGAAAGGAAAACTGATCCTTATGACATTTGATACGCGGTATCTCCTGGGACACAATCGAGGAAACGTTTCCTACGTGCAAAAATGCGGTATAAATGGTTTTCAGCGTGGAAGAATCGATCGTTGAGTTTAGTTTGGCCGTCTACTTCAGGCCGGATTACAGCGAAAGGAAACAGGAACAGATCAACAAAAGGTTCTCCCTTCTGCCGCTTGCCTTTCACCCGAGAACGCTGACGTCCCCCTCGACGACAACTTCTAAAGTGAATCTTGATTCTCTCACTCCAGGATACAATGGATCCATGAAATGCCCTTTCCATGGCATCGCGCGGCGAAGATCCGGAGCAAAATTACTAGTGCCACGTCGACGTCGTCTTGTTTCGTCTCTTCCGAGCAATTTCGTCAAACTGTGAATGAAATGAAGCCCACCTCAGTGGCAGACATTTCCTTGATGATATATTTGTATGGGTTCATCATCGGTTTGGCCACGCTGACCTTCGGTTTAGAGCTCGTGGTACATCTGAGTGGCATGTGCCGTTTCACGTTGACTCAACGAGCGAAACTAATACCGTCGGCGCTCATTGTTCCCCACCGTTTCATCATGAAATCCTATTCTCAACGAGATGCTCGAAATAATCGGCTGAATTCAGTTCCGTAATGGGGCTGAGCCCGAGCTGGTCAAGATTCTCTGCGGTTTTCCTCCCTCGTCAAGAACCAAAAACACGCGCAGAAGGTAAAAAAGGGACATGAGCTCCCCATTATTCGAAGGGCGTTGCGAAGTTAACTTCGCGTGAGAGTTGACCCAGATACTTCATAGCGTCCTACGATTTTGACTTCCGCCAAGCCTCAATGGTTGGCGCTTCAGGAAGTGGCAATGCAGAGTGCGGCTTCCCATGGAATGTGCGAATCATCTCCTGCATCTCATCACAGTACGGATCCAACAAGTATAGGTACGAGACACCTCGGCATAGGACAACAAACTGTAGTTTATTCCTACATTCGTCCTGACTGTTTCACGACCGATACATGATCGAGCATCAGCTAATATGACAGACAATATGATCATGCTGACTCAGAAAATTGACCACATCTATTCCGAGGATGATAGTTGTGAAATGTAGAGCTGAAAGGAAGAGCGTTCGTCCGCCACAGCCTGTGAGGAAGAAAGAATCGCTTTGTATGAGAAGCTCTCGATATACACTCGGGACTCGTTCACGTGGTCCTTCACGCGGCTTCCTTTCTTTGGAACTTCTGCATCCATTGGACAAGTTCAAAGTTCCATGCCTAGATTCGCTGATAGAACGAAAGCTGTCGGAACTGGTGGAGTGTTTTCCCACTACAAAGATTTCTGAAATCGAGCAAGCACCGTAGTTCACGACTGTCTCGAAAAAACGATTTTAGAACTCCATGTCGGATCTCACGACTCACGAATTTGTGAATTGGCAACTACAGAATTTCGCTCCGTATTCTTCTCGACGAGGTTCGGTTCGGATCCAGTGGCAGGTATTTGTCCCAAATCACGTCGCGTGGTGGTTCCCGAAACCGATTTTCAGACACAGAAACGATCAGTTCCCTGCACTTTGTCAAGTTGTTCCAATCACTAGGATTGTGCGACCATCTTTCGAGCTTCTTACGTTGACCCAATAAATATTAATGCGGTATACTTCCTCTTTAACTCCTTCTTGGCCAATAAATATGTATGAATGGACTCCTCCTAGGCCTTAATAAATGAAACGTCCCTGTACTTCAGGGGAGTGAAGAGGAGAGGGATAGATCGACCTCAGTTCATCGTAAGCGATCTCGAAGCGAAGCGAAACTGAGCGCCTGTTGGATTCATCAACATAATTGATAAATATCCTTCTCGTCCAACTCTCATCTCTCTGATAGCGCAGCTTTCTGCCGTTGCGCTTGACGTCTCTTCTGATTATTTATGTCTGATACTTCCTGTCGTGATTCCGGTGAATAGTGGAGGAATTCCTCGAAATTCCCGTCATGAGAACGTTCATCTTTGACAAATTGGAAATTCGTCTCCTTCCGCAGAAAAAACGGTGCGGAGTTGCCCTGAGACGAGCCGCCACAGGTGATTCACTGCCAGATGCCGCCTCTGTTGCAAAAGTTCCTGTATTCCGATCGGCATTCGCCAGCATCTGGCTCCATCAAGCTAATGAATAATTTGCCGCGTTTCCCATTCTTGTCTGGTTCCTCTCAGGTTTCTCGTGGTCCTCCAAACTTGTTCCATTTTCACACTCTGGCTCCATTACTTGAATTCCTCAGACTGAATGCTCGTGAATCTGCAGGCTCTTGTCATTCCAAACATTGAAGCGATGGTGCCGTCCGCCTACATTCAGGAGCCGTTCTCGCGGAGCGCAATCGCAGTGGTTCCCATCTCACGGTGTACATAGAATAGAGTTTTCCAGGATAACTCTTCCGACAATCGGGAATTATCTCCGAGAATCCTCAGGGTTTGCAAGCAACTTGGAACCTTTCATCGCAGATACATCTGCTCACAGGGTTAGCGAGCACTTGTGAACACTTCAAACGGATCGGCGAGGCAGTCGAGAGACACTGCAGCGAGCCCGGTCATGGATATTGATTGTACTTCCAAACCGATTGGGGCCACACCGGGTATTCCGGAATCGACCGGAGATCGAAAAAGCAGAGTCTCGATAGCCGGGTGGTCTGAGCCAGCGATTCCCAAAGTTGAATGCGCGTCAATCTGGACCTCTGGACATGGACTTTTTTGGCGAGGCGCAAGGAGGCTTGAGCTTTGCTGCTCTGAGTAGTCGCGTCGATGCTGTCACGCCGTCCTTGCATAGTTGTCCGCATGCCTCCAATACCTAATAATTCCACCAAGGTCCTTAGCCGGCGCCGGCGGCAAGCAATACATAAGAGCTCGCAGATTGATAGAGTCGGAACACGTCATCGAAATTAAGATTCCTCGTTTCAACTGAAACTGGAAGTTCGCTTCCCGAGTGCCGGGATCAGTCGAGCGTTTCCAGTTTTTCCCTCAGTCCAATCTTCGGGTTTCTCAAGGGAAACAGTTCAGTCTGAATGTTGCACTGCAAGAGTAGAGAGAGCTCGATGAGAAATCCGGTTCGGAAAGCAACACGGTGAAAATAGCCTTCAGCCCCGTGACGATGATGGTTCTCCTCGAGTTCCTTGGCTGAAACCTGAAACCCCTTCCTGAATCCCGAGTTTGGAGTCGCATCCCTTTCTGAGCGTTTTACAGCGAGATTCAGTCAGCAGATATGCGAGGACATGGTTCAGGAATCGGAAGCTCCCTTGATCTGTACAGGTTGCATGTTCTCCGTATCGCAATCCGATGGAGAACCTCTAGAGTTTGCTGATGTGACGAAGTCGCAACACCGGATCGCCCAGAGGTAGTGAACCCCCCCCCCCCCATGATGGTCTCAGGATTAAGAAACATGGCGGCTAACGCTAACGCTGCACCTCATCGTCAACCGCTTTCGTTCCGAGTTCTCAGGGGAGGTATCTCAGAACAACAACGAACGACCAACTTGAATGGTCGGCATCGTCATCGGAAAAATCGTCGGCACTCCCAGGGTTTGGAACAAGGGGGAGAAATAATTACAGCTGAGATGTTTTGGTTCCGTTTCTTCTCAGAGCCAGAGGGCATTCGAAGGATGAGCGGCGGACAGTCAACGTTCGGTCAATGATCCAGCTAATGTTGGGCCGTCGGGGTCGCAAAAACTTTTTCTCAAAAGCGTTAAGGGTCGAGGCGGCATTGACAACCCTGGCTCGGGTCCCGGCTCATTTTTCTCCCTCATTTCTTCGCCGCTTCCAAAGATTCCTCCTTAACCGATCCGTTTTAGCTATGGGCCACAAAGGCATTCACCCCAACCTCTCTGCACACCGGGCTTAGAAGGACCCTCAATGGATTCTTTACTGTTGTGGGGACATCTGAAGGTCGGCGCCCCGCCGCGCCCCCTGGCCAGCGATCAGGGGATGAAGCCGATGAACTCATGAACTTTGTGTCATACGCATGTCAGCAAAAAGAGAAATACGAGCATTTGTTCAACGGCTCTTTTCTGACGAAGTTCAGAAACCGATTGCGGCGCTTCTAGCACCGCCGAGCCATCGAAGCTGTTTATGACAGTCGAATGGGAGTGAGGCGAAACGGAAGCTGCAATACCAAGAGTGACTTCAATGAAGCCCGACCACGAATTCTAGCAGTCTCTAGAGCTCAAGAGCTGTGTGTCGGTCTTTATTGAGCTGGAATGGTGGCGAGAGTTTATTTTCCCCGTCAGTTCTATGGAATCCTTTCTGAGCGCCAGCCGTTCCCCGCGTTCCGAAACAGATCTGACCTTCACATTGCTCGAGCCGCGAAGTTCATCTCCGATCTGCTGTTACGGTTGTCACATTTGTAACCCCTTACCATCGGAGAGGAAGCGATTCGGACACAATAACAATAGTTGGGTCGCTCATAAAAAAATAATATCCTTATCTTAATGAACCCGCTTCCGTGCCCTACGGCATCTCAGGAGAGGGCTTGACTGGGGAATAAACATGGATAGGAACCCCGGGAGGACTCGCGGAAGAAGGTATGGCAAGGAGGAATTATCGTTATCGAAGCTCGGCTGCTCCCGAATGGGATCGGAAATGCGATTATCTTGTGGCGAGTCAATGTAGCGTAATGCTCGTGGTCACCTGGAGGGTAGTCTCACTTCGAACGCGATGATCCTTCTTAAGGTAGGAACAAATTGTTCATTTTCCCCGCATAGATAAGTAAGATAAGTTGAAGAGCCCGAAGAAGAGATAGGACCACAAAGGCGAGAGTAGGAGTTTTCTGTTCGACCAACCGATTCAAGGGGGAGAATCTCTTGTGTTCCTCAAGGCGAACTTGGAGGGAATATCTGCAGCGCTTCGAACGTTCAGGTTTCCTTTCTCTCTCTCACCAAGCCTGCAAACCGGAACGACCCAGAAGCTCCTGCGTACCTTCCTGTGATTTTTCTTCACCGAATTGAAGAGCCTCCATGTTTTAGTCTCGGAATATCTTCTCAATTGCTCCCTTCCGTGCTGGCGGCAGTAAGTACTGTAGCAGACTCTGCGTTTGACGATTTGTGTGAGAATAGGCCTCGTTTTCCCGCCGGTGTTCGATACGGGGCCTTTCATTTGGAGCTCCGATTCAGCCCTGGGGCAGCCAGAGCTTCGGTCGAGAAACGCAGCCTTCACGCGAAAACTACAAGGTTGTGTCGGTGAGAAACTCGAAAATTCTTTCCAACGCCGCTTCGGAACACGTCTTGAGATATGTATGGCTGCCAGCGGCGAACTTTGGCCCTCTGATTCGGTGATACCGATTCCAGCTTGGTTGAAACGTGCGAGTCAAAGATCGCAGGTTGGATTGACACCAGTTATATGTATATATTTGTCGACTACGATTCATTGTTGGTCACTTGATTCGACCCCGAGCGCAGCAGCGACTTGCACTCGTGCACTGCATGCATGTGCGCACCGTCCTAAGCCCGCAAGCGTTCGATCTCTGCTGGAGATCAGAGCTGGCAGCCCGGTGCATAATATTTCTCCATATCATCTGTCAATGATGACTGATCATCTTCATAAGGAAGATTCATATCATGGAATTCCTGCGCAAAACTCCTAACCCGTCCATCCTTTCGGCCACCGCCCGCCGCCCGCGCCGCTGGCGGCTGCGAGGCCTTTCAGTGTTGGCGCGCATGCTGCCGTCGGCCGGGCAGTCGAATGTTCGATGCGCCCGATCCGCTTTCCTTCAATGCTGAAATCTGCTTGTCCGATTACAACAGGCGGACGTTCGCGCGAATAATGGTGCAAACAATGAACAAAGACTCGAAGAAAGACGGCGGAGAATGAAAAAAGCCGAACCCAGCCTGGGATCGAGAGAAGAATGCGTGGAAGGTTGGACGGTACATCAACTTCGGCTCCAATGACGACGATGAAATCGAAATCCATCAGGATCTGAATATGTAGGAGGAGCAGCGAGCGACTTCTAGAGATTTCTGAGTGAACTTTGAGGCAAACCGCGAAGTTCCTAGAAGAACTAATGGAGCAAGAGAGTGAGCGCAACCTTCTCGAGAGGGCATCTCCGCCGTTGGTGGCGTTTCCGGGGAAGGCTGGAAATGTGGCTGCAACAGTTATATTCTTCAACGACCGCGATACTGCGTTCCAAGGAAACTAGATTGCGATGAAACTTGAGATCTCCAGAGCATTGTTGCTACGTACGACGGGAAGCCAGGGCTCAAAGGAAGACCGACGCGCACAAGCCCTGCTAGAGATTTGATTAGATTCGAAGAAAATCTCAGCAGAGGTAAGACACTGAGTCGAGTGCATGGCTCTCCCCACGGTTGCTCATGCGTGTCCCGGTTTTCCTTGAGATCTCTTGGATCTCACTGTTTACTGTTTATCCCCCCCCCCCACGAACTTGATTTTTGTCTGCTCTGGCTTTGCGCAAACCGACGACGAGTGGAAAACGTGAGTATGAGTCAGAATGCGGAACTCTGGATGAAAATCGCCATAATGCGGATCGGTCTCTGATGTGTTTTTCTTTCGGGATAAGATGTCTGTGGATAAAACGAGTCCACACGTCACAGGCGACAAGCTAAGCAAGCCACTAAAATAGCTGCAGGAAAGTGAGCTTTCCAGGGGAAGGAAGAATCAGGCTTGGAGCCATCTGCGCGTCAAAAGATCGACAGATTCACACCAGATGGACAAGAAAGACTTGCAAGATATCCGGGCGAACACAGGTTCTTGTTCGGGATCAATGGATGCCAATATTCTTCCCTTCTTTCAGGACTAACATCGGAGACGACAGCGGTGGCGACGACAGCAGCAGGAGCTATTGCTGCGAGAGCTCCCTTGCTCGCCACGAGCATCGCCCGCGATCCGAAGCATAAGATCCTCGAGGATCCGATAGGCCTACAGGGAATGTCACGAGGAACGACCTTCAGTGTTAACAAGCTGTCTTTAGTCTTCAAATTAGGCCGTCCTCTTCGGAACGACAGACGTTCTCGAAAGTCGTTTTCGTCGTTTACCCTCTTGCTCTGTTTGGCTGCACGACCCAGCGATTCTCCTAATGGCAGCAATTGTAAACCGGCTTCGAATGCCATTCGTTTACCCTGCGGAACTGCAAACATAGTTACGAGCCCACGGGAAGAACCCGACACTTATTCACTGACGAGTAAACGAATTCGCACACAAAGGGATAACGTAATCGAATTACGGGAGTTCCAAATGACATAAATTCACGAGATTTGCTGTCGAACGAGATCGCTACGTCCGCGTTTCTCGAGACTCGATTCTGTTTGGAGGACTATCCCAAGGCGGCGACTATGGAAGTCGCTGGACCCGCGGGTGCCCTAATCGTGACGCGTCTAACCTTCGAATCCTCCTCCTCCCCCTCCTCCTCGGAGAGTGCTCTGTCTTCGGGAACCATGACGCCTGCCAGTACCTCGCGTTTTCCGTCCCATAATTCCGCGATCATTGAAGACTGGAGACAGGCCGATCGCCGTCGCTCTGTCCCGGAAAGCGAAGCTTTCGTCGCTAGGAGCTCGAGACGGCAAGTTGTCAACACACTGAAGAACTGCCTCGATTTTTTATGGCTCATCCGGCCGCGGTAGATTACGCGGACATCAAGATGCTTTCGTTAGCCAGGCACGAATCACGTCTCCAAGGGAGACGTGCACGTTTTTGCACTACCTTGTCGTCATTTGCGACTTGGAAGGCCAAGAGCTCTGAGGATTGCATCAAGTCGCCTACGTACAACGCAACCATCCAACTCCCAATTGAACAACGCCCTCTTGAAACGTGCGTCAGCTTGACACTGTCATGGCAGTGCAATCCAAGGCTTCCAATTAGATACCTGAGCTCAGGGAGAGACTCCGTGGAGGCAACTCCACATGCTTGTAATTCAATGAGCTCACCCTGACAAGGGAGCTGAGTCGAGCAATCTCCCAGTTTCCGGAGCCGTTTCGTTATCGAAAACCAGTAAATTTATATGAACTGACACTATGCTGATGAAGTTGAGCCACAGGTCGACGGTTCGAAACTTTCCGGAGGAACTCCGGAAAGTTTCCGCTCTTTTAGGTGATTGAGTCGCATTGACGTTTTCGCTCCTCCCAATGAAACTCGAAGAGTCCTCCGAGCAATCAGGAACCTTTCTTGTGACTTCAAGGCTCCTTCGCGAAAATAATCCTTCGTAGATACACGAGATTGTTTCTCTGTGAGACGACACTGAATCCTGAATATGAATCGCTCGCAGAAATCACTCTTCGCAATTCGTGCTGGAAAAAGAGTACAGGGATCTACAGGCTGAGGGAGAGAGAGAGCGAGCGACCGGGCTCGAAGGAATATTTTGCTAATGAATGACCTGTGTAGGCGCCCTGGGAGGTTGATGACAAGGGGTACTATTATTTCAATGTTTCGGAAGAACTTATCCCCGACCGCCTCATTCGCCCTAAGCTGCCGAGGCAAGAGGGGGGCTTTGCTGGGCGCACGATGAATCGTCTTCGAGAGGAACACAATCGACGCGCTCGTCTATTCCGGACGAAGCAGCCATATTCCTTGGAGTCGATTTTCGCGCGCCACCGGAAAGACTAACGGCCATCTCGAAGGCCGTATAACTCATGCAGGATCCCTTCGGATGTTTACACGATTGCTCTCGTTCAGATTCCAGAGTGGCTTCAAGCCTCACTCGATCGCGCCGTCGAGCTGGAGCTACAGCCGTATCCGTTCGGAGGCGAATTCTCCGGATCGTCCCGCGTGGATCATAGGTATCAGAAATTGACTCATCAGCAGTTTGCTGAACGCAACAGCCGATGCATCCCTTCATCGTCCTCACGGAAGGGGGAGATCGTATGAACCTGTGATCGATGGAGCCAGTTGCTGTTTCATTTGGAGCATCTCTTGCCTCACGAGTCAGCACATGATGCTCAAAATCCCATCACAAAATGTTCATGATGTCATCCGAGGGCTCGGCATAATGTCAGTGACTATCTTCTGAATCTTCAAGTTCACTTCAAATTATCGCAGCAGTAACTCCGCCAGGCGTGTTGCCAGGTTGCCAGATTCGGGAGGAAATTGGCTGAAGCTTTAGGTTGGACCCAAGATGAGAAACATCACTCGATTGAAAACAAGTACACGTCTTTCTAAAAGGAGGGTGGAATCCCTCTCTGCTTCAGCCTCAAAGGGTGTAATCTCCCGAAGTTTGGGGAGAGAAGTGACCGTCAGTCATGGAGAAAGCTAAGCGGGTCGGGACTCGTTCCGGAGTGGCTTCTCTTCTTGATAGGTACGAGTTCAGTTATGATTCTCGACTTCGCGGAGAGAGGACGAAGCAATACCCGGATAGCTTACGAGAAAAATGAGTGAGATTTGGAGAGGAGACAACGTTCGCAGGAAAAAGAGAAGATGATGCTGCAGTGGAGTCTCTAATTGCGTTTAGTTAAGGTTGCAATGGTGAAGTAATCCGGCTCATTATCCCGTTTGTATGAGCCTAATTGAACATGATGACCGAACAAGCCAGGCCGTGGCCGCCAGCAGAGTATCTCAAAGCGGTTGAGCTGTTGCTACTGCGGTCGTCGTGTTTTTTGCAAGTCGTCGCGTACACCGCCTCGTGCGCGCGTGCAATCTGATGCTGATTACAGGCTTTGACGCGGACAAGTACTGAGAGAAGGAGAACGAGGAAACAACACGAAGAACGACCGAGGGACCGCGACGTTGAAGAGAGAGTCGGGGACGGAATCATTTTGTGCACGAGGAGCCCTGAAAGGCCATTCTCCTCGCTTCTGGCGAATCTACCGAAGCCACTATGAGGCCGAACCCTCAGAGATGACGATTTTTATGAAGACTGGACAAGTTGGTCGTCTTGCAAGCAGACCCCGCCAAGACCAGACGAAAGGAGAGCCGGAGTCTTCCCCAGCATGACAAAAGAGCGCCAACGATTTCCCTAAAACTCATTTGGCGCAAACCCCCAAACATTTCGAGCCGGGTTGTAGAGTTTTCCTTTCATCTCTAACTTCGACGAGTGCGGATGGAGTTCGGGGCTCTCTTGTTCAAAGTCCTGACTTGTTAAGAATATATTGTATTGGGCTATTATTAGGTCCGCAAAGTTCATCACTCAAGCGCTGTCCCTCGAGCTTTTGCCGGTCTAGGTGTGAGTGAGAGTTCGCTTTGGTACAGTTCAGCCTTATCTATGTATGTAAGCGACAGTCGTCCCTGCTTGTAACGACCACTGTACACTCGTTGTATCAGGGCCCGCCTCGGTTCCTGCGAACGCCGCCGGAGCCAGGGATTCCGACTGTTGGTTGATCCAAATGTTCGTTTAAAAGTGGAATGAATGTTGTTGCCGGAACCCAGCGGAGCTATAAATTCAAAGGGCGGTAGTGGCGAGGCAGGCACGCGGCCAGGCGGGCCACTCGTCTAACCGCCAGCGCGGACACAGACAAACAATTACTCAGGCCGAGAAGATAGTCGACAGAGTTGCGGATGTAGTACGCGATCGCTCTTAGTGTTTATAAGACAAACTATGCTGAACTTTCCGGAGAACTTTATAGCTCCGACAAAGTGTTGAGTACGAGTATGTCTCAGAAGTCCTCTGAGGGTTGCAACTCCGCAAAAGTTTTCCGGATTGACAAACTGATTCCTCGGATGGCGTTCGTCGTTCACATATTCAACGAAGGCGAGAACGCCCTTCACTCATGGTGCGGTATCCGAGCGTGATTGAGCTCCAACACCTTCGTTGACACACACTTCCTCTGGGCAGATAGGGTCGCGGACGATGTGAGAAATCCCCAAGCGGAGAGAGCAAGCAAGCAGGCTGACGTTCTCCTCGGTCGAATGAAAGATAAATGGCATTTGGCCAATTAGTGTGTGGCCAAGGGAACGAAATTGGGGAGTCTTCGCTGCCCGCCCAGGTTGCTGAGTGGATGAGTGCTTGCCCCATCCACTTATTCACCGACTGAGTGATAGACTTGCCAAATGACTGACTGATTGAGTGACTAACTGATTCATAGGCGGACATCACAAGCCCACGGAAACACAGGCAAGGAGAGAGGCAGGCAACGAGACGCAGGCCCTCACAGGATGACGCAGTGACCAGCCGAGTGCCGTTACACTGGTTGAGTGGCGGAGTGACGTACGAGTCACTCGGATCCAACGAGCAACACACTAGAGCAGTTTCATCAAGTTGCTCTCCTTGGTCATCAGCGGCAACGAAGTCATTTGTCAGCTAGAGGTTTGACGGAAGCTTCACCGAGGTCTGGGATGCATCGACCAGTGTATAGCTCGACCCAATGCCTGTTCCACCGATAGGATAGTGCCTACTATGAAAGTCCTGCATTATACTCGTCGAGCGACAAGTTTACTGGGAAACGCCGTCGAGTGGGCCATAACTCTCGGCGAGATTCGTGGGGAAAACAACGCAAAAGGATGTTGTCATGTATCCGCACTCCCTCGTTGTCGTGAACTCTCATCCGAATCTCTCCGGTGTGTACCTCTCGTTTCAAGGTCGGAAGAGTTCAGAGCCTAGAGAGCTCTTGACAAAGCGGGAAATCTGCGATGTGACATCATTCGATCGCTTCATGTACCGAGGCAACTATTGCCCGATGCCATCCTCCGATCCGGGAGGCTCGGCACCGAGGGCGACCGTCCTGGGAAATTGCTCACAGTCGAGCAATACTGCGATCGAAATGATGGCTACTGATGTTCAGAGAACCCTTGAAGAAAAAAACTGAGAGCCGCCTTGTTCCTGGAGCATCAGCTATCTAGCTTATATTACTCCCGGACGCTCCGGAGAGGCTCAGCACCAGTATTCACAGCGAAATGTGTTCCAACTATCAGAATCTCATACAGGAACGTCGGGGAGGGGGGGAGGGGGAGATCCATTCGCACTCCGGAAGTTGTCCTAAACAGCCTGCTGACATGGACACGCATGTTGCTCCACACGACAAATAATGCTTGTTAGTTGTCCCGAGTTTCTCAGACGATTTCACAACCTAAAGAATCGAGAAGGCTCAGACAGGGCAGGAATAACGATTCAGACACCCTATGATGCCGAAATGTAATGGGAAGCATTTCTAGATGTATTGACCCGGACCCAGAGCGGGCTCTCGGGAAGGCACAGTCACGGCACTGAACCTTCGAAGGTGTACCGACTCCAACGCTGTCGCCGGTTGAACTTTCACTCTGCCCTCCATCTACTTGCTCGTGCAAGCTTTCGTGATCGTTCACGATGCGCGATTGATGGAGATTCACTTTGAGGAGCAAGAGAGCAAATCAAGCTCGAAAGGTGACAGCGCGTCACCTGCTCATTGAGCTTGCTGGTGGGGTTCGGTTTCCTCTCAACGAATAGGTATTCGATCCCTCTCAGGAAAGGACTTGGAGGAGGGGATGGAGCAAGCTAAAAGTTGCGAGGAGAATCAATGTGGATGGGCAATGGTTTCGAAAGTGGGGAGCAAACCGAGAAAACATCCCAATTGCCTCACTGCTGCGAATCCGCCTCGTCGCTAATTGGAAAGCTTGGAATTGGAAAACGATGGAATCGTCCTCGAAGATTTCCGCATGGCCAGCATGCTTTATTGAAAATACCCCTACGATATCGTTGGTGTTATCACTTTGTGCGGCAGCACAAACCGCGGTACTCGACTCATGGTCAGTCCGCTACCCTCGATACTATCCAACGATTTGCGCAGCGAATGTAGCGGTCTGCCTCGAGGAGAATACCACACGAAGACTGCCTCGTTCGAAAGAATTCTGAGGAACGCATCGTGAATGAACGGCCTGAATTTTTTTCTGCTTCTGTGAAGGAACTATGTGAACCAGCAGACGTATTCATGGTGAAAAATCCTCGGCCATCAGAGTGTATAACGTTCGCATCCTTGGAAATTCCCCGATCCATTAAGAGAAGCGAATCACATCAGGATCATCTTCTCTCGAATGGAGTCAATCACTCACAGAAGAAGTTTTCGGGGGTGCCTTCAAGGAGCTCCGGGAAGGTGTTGAACGGTTGTCGATGACGACGACGATCGGTGTTTTGCTCAAAGCTTTTTGCCGCAGATGGAAGTCATTCTGTTCCATGGTTCTTGAGAGCATCGTTCGACCCTCAACATCATCTGATGGTGAAGCCCACTTTTCACCGGGGCCTCTTTGATAGCTTCGCTTCACCTCCCGACCGCATGGCTCGTCTCTCTATCCTGATTGCTCTGAACATACTCGGCGCCACTGCAGTCCCGCTTTCCTTTCAAAGCTCCAAACCCCCTCCCTATCGTTCACTTTTCTCACCTGTGCCCTTCTTCCGCTTTCCGCGTTCGTTCGTTCGTCCTTCTTGCTTCCGTCAACTCACCGTGTCCTCTCTCCTGTCCTACCAACCCGCCAGGCTGATTTTCCTTCAACGATTTCGGTCGTTTTGGCACCAACTAGCCCCGTCTTCCAGTTCCCGAGGGCTCTCTCCTTCTTCCAACGTTCAGATTCATTCAAGCGAACAAACGCGAATCTTATCAATAGGAGTCTCGTCCGTCGGGTCGGCTCTGAGGCGGTGACGGCGGCGGCGGCGGCGGCGGCGACGACGACGACGGGTAGTCTAACCTTCAATGCTCTAACCTTCAGTTCCTCCGAGCTCTTTTCGCGTTCGCCGTCCGCTGCCCCGCTCTGCCGACGGATTCTTTCAGTCCAGCTCCCATGGAAACTGCCTGGGCAACCTGAACGCGGTCCCCTGTACCCGCTACGTCTCTCTTCGTTCGCACCTAGTCTCCCTGGCCGGATCGTTTTCCGTCGCGAGAGAAACACAGGAATACGATCACAGAGAGGAACTCAGAACAAAAAGACGGACTATTGGACGAGCAGAAGAAGAAGAAGGAGAACTCGCACTCAGAACGGAAACTCGACGAGACGGACGAGTTGAGCTCCCTGTTTTGTCGGCCCAATAAGATCCACTGTATGTCTATTCGAGCGGGGCGAACTCATGGAGAGCCCGCGCCCTCACTTGTAGGAACGGACGGAACGAAGGTTCGGACCTACCTGCCTAGTGACGTTCAAACAATCACTTCCGAACGAATCCGAAATTGGTCGATTCTCAACAAGTTCTTGAAGCGCAGAAATGTCCCGAGATCCTTCTATGTGTTCTCCTGTGCTATGAAGAGTGCTTCAAATCCTGGAACACGAGCGGAGGAGGTCTGGGATCCGTTTTTTTGCGGAGCAGCGTTCAGGATGCGTCTAGAAGATCTACCAGTTCGGAGCGGAGTATATTTTGCTTAGGAACTCTCCATCCATCGCTCGAGGCGGATCAACACCGCCAGTTCCCATCCCCTCTGCAGCCATAAGTTGTCTCCCTATGTCGCGAAGTCTCATCGTCGCCCACCAACGTCGTCAACCCACCAATTCGCTTCGTAGGCGGACGAAACAAACACCCGTCCGCACGGAGCGAAAACCCATATTTGGGTCGTTGGGAGAAGAGGAAAAATGGAGGGGAAATGAGACAGTTTGATACGACGATTCGCGGACGAGATGAGGCGGGAGAAGGTTCACGGAACCGATGTTGCCCAACCTAAAAACCTGACAATTCAAAATCTCAATTCAAAGGATTTGTCATGGGGAATATGTTCTCCATCTGGGAGAGGGGAAGAGGATGCGGAAGAAAAGAAAGCCTGTTAGTCATGCTGCTGGCCCGAACGACGAGAAGGGAACGAGGGAAAGTGGAGGGTTCTGCTGAAGCAATGGCGAGCGGAGAAAGGCGGGAACAACCCGCAAATGTCTCTTGGGTTGACAAATGGGATCAACGTGGAGCCGCATGTGGTTGCCTCGGCGGGTGTATGCCGCGCCCCGCGCGTTGCGTAGACGAAGGGAGTCGGCGTTCGCTGGATGGGAATGGATGGGAGTGACGTGAGCCTCAATTGGTGTCACAATGCTGACAACTGACACATTTTTGAGCCATGCCTCAAATCAGGGGGAACGAAATATACCGCCGGACCGCCATTATATCATCGCCGTTGCCGAGGCAAAAGCGCCAGGGTCCGATATTGGCCTCGGTGTTTGTTCACTATTCTGCTGTAGGGAACCGAAACGAAGAGACGGACTCAGTCTGGTGATCATGTCATTGAATATTGACTCCGGAACGGTCGTAGTATCGAGAGAACTCCGGATATTTCTGCGTCGAAGTTTCCTGTGACTAGACCCAACATGAGCTGTTCCAGTTAACCACTTCACTGACGGTTCCCGAATGTCGGAATCTACCTATCTCCCACCCCGTCATCCGTTGTGCCGAGGCTGCACTTTTCACGATATTCTCCTGCTGGTGTTTCTCAACGCGAGATAAGCACTCGTTGAGTTCTGAGAGCTTGTTCAGGCACGGGTTTTAAATTCTGCCGTTCACTGTTCCACAAGCGAGCTTTGAGCGGCGATTAGGGATGGAACAGAGGGATTTAGAATTTGTTATGATGCTCCGCGTAGAGTGCTTAAGCGTCGAGAGAAGCGGCGAGAGGCAACTGTCGAGCCACACCATATCCGCGACGCCGCGCCGCGATGGCGGCACGCAAGGGAACAGACAAGCGAGCCCGCGAAGGTACGATGCGGCTGATACTGCATAGAGGGTGCAGACATGAATTGACGATCATGCTTGTGAAAACTAAATTAGCCGCCAACAGGCCGATGGTTCCACGCTCGCGTCTATAAAAGCATCGAATCCAATAAGAGAATCCGCTGATAACCAAATTCACCCTTTCAGTGTTTCTCTTCATCAGGGAGCTCTTACCTGAACCCACTCAGGTCAGCGAAACCGGAGGTAGGACCAAATTCCCATAACATAGTACGGAAGTCTGAAAACCGGTGAACCTGAGGGTAGTCTGATCTGTTTGGAAATGATGCGCTACTCGTTTGTGGTCTCCTACCTCTGCATCACCCCATCCTTCATCTCATCTGGATATCTTCCTCGACCCATAGGACTGGTTGAAGATGAGAAAGCTAGGGGTATGAGGGGAGCAAACCGAACAAGTCTCCGGGTTCTTCGTTTCCTCCTGTGCAGTGCCTCTTTTCGAGTCCATGTGTGAGTGTGCGAGTGAACGCTGCTCCGCTTTGTCAAGAAGCGGGTGCTCACACACAATTTTGCTGCCCAACTGATGGCGAGAGCGGGTCCCATTTATTTTCGTTGGATCATCTCTTTCATCGTCACGACACTCGGCGCAAGCGGTCTTCAAGCCTCGTTCCCGAGCTCAAGCGGTTCCACAGAATGGGTGTGGCCCATCAAGCCAAAAGAACACTTGCAGAATAAAATAACTGCACCGAGTGTATCTGGTTGAAATAAACTATTAACTTAGGTCCTGACATCTTGTCTCGCCAACGCTTCCGCGTTACGGGCTCACAATAGAAACGTCCCGTAAGAAGTTAAAAGAGTTCCGATCCCCCGTTTAAATGGAGAAAAAACGCGGCGCGGAGTCGGGGAGCTTAGCGTGCTGAATTCTTGCGCGGGAGAGTATTCACAACCGCTGGTGGGAGCTCTTCCTGATTGGACAAGGATAATTCGGGCGAGTCGGTTTGCACAGGGAACTCCTCATTTTACCAGAGCGTTCGCGATGCTCTTTCCCGGCATTCTTCAGAGCACCGTGCACACCGTCAAATACTCAACTTCAAAGGTAATGAGTTATCGAGGCAAGTTTTCCCGTCTCAGTGCCTCGTGTACACCGTGTGTACATCGCAAAACACTCAGAGATGAGCATTGAATGGAATCGAGTGTGGTTCGTCGTGAAAAAGCCTTTTCCCGACAGCCTGTTCTGTCTCTCCCGCTCCCTATGCAGTCCTTCCGGATAACATATAAGCTCGTATACGTCAACCACGGTTTGCGCATGCTAGTGATCTACATCTGTCGGTGTTGTATTGTATATTCTTCTTGGCACATACGCCTGTATTTGCATTCGACTTGGCATAGCCACGCGTGACTGCATAAGCTGCGGCCAAGTCCGTCTTGTTTGCTACATAAGTACACTCGACCGTCAGGGAACTCG
This sequence comes from Neoseiulus californicus, assembly GCA_028455905.1. Taxonomy (NCBI): domain Eukaryota; kingdom Metazoa; phylum Arthropoda; class Arachnida; order Mesostigmata; family Phytoseiidae; genus Neoseiulus; species Neoseiulus californicus. The sequence continues at coordinate 24,339,003 of JAMQGS010000001.1, forward strand.
TACACCGATAATAATTAACGAAGCACAATCCCGAATCCAGAATCAGAGGGAATGTGGACGGCTGCGAGGGATACACGGACTAAAAGGCGCGATCGTTACCGCGCCGGCGCCTCATTAAGTCGAAATTCCGGGGACACTGAGTTTCGGGGCCGATTAAGTGAAACTCGCCCTTGGAAAAATTTCAGGCGGTTTCCATTGAATTCTCGCTCATTATTTGCCAACATTCGACCGTAATCAAGCGGAAGCCCTCTCCATGCCCTCAAGGTCGATATGATTACAGACCTTCTGTGGAGTCAGCGAGGCGTGAAAAGTTGCTTACCTTTACCACGCCCTCGATCCCCAGCAATTGTCGGACGAGCGCCATCTTTGATATTTGATGAGCACGCATCGACGAGCTCCTAGGGTTCGAATACAAGGCTCAGAGATAGGGTTTCCTCGGAACTTTCGTTCCCAGGACTTTCTTCGACATTATTGTAGCCAACAAGAGGTGTCCAGAAACTTACATTAGAGCATACGTTCGATGAGAATCGCTTCTAACCATTCAAACAGCGAACCTATTTCCGACTCGGGAATACGACTGCTACTATGTGTGATATTTTCGAATCTGGAATCCTCGTCTTCCCAGTTCGACTCAACCTTCTGCCTACCACGGAAAATCCTACGAGAAATCCTGGGAAGTCCGTTGCTCGTCGAACAGCGTTCCTGCCGCGTTTTTCTATTTTCAGGACATCCAATTTCATCGAACAAACATGGATGTCCAAGACTGTAGACTAGGAGAGAGCGAAATGAGAAAATATCGTCGCACCCATTGTCGACGTTGGGCTCGAACGGTGTTCTGCGGTGCTGTGCCTGCTCCGTTTCTCATCCCCTCCATACAATGAGGCGCGGGTCTTTTTGCAAACAATGTTCAATCCAGTTACGATCGTCAGGTTCCTCGATGGCTGGCAGCTCATGACCGTTATCGGTGCCCCCCCCCCTTCAGAGTTTCTCTGATCGCTTCCAGAAGCACCGGATTCGCATCTAAACTTTCTAGATATTTTTAATGTTCGCCACCGCCACACCGAACGAATCGGGGTTGAAATTTTCATTCGCATGTCTCGGTCGTGGAAGTTTTTAGTCCATGGGATCATTCCGTCCCGTTCCCCTTTCTCCTCCGGATGGCCCGGACACAGCAGCAAATGGAAAATCACAGAATTATTCCGAGAATCCCTGTGCTGGACGAACGTTATTATTCGGAGAATGTCAATCAGGGTAATGTTCGACATTCCTGTGCTCGCATGGCTTCGGCGTGCGGCGGGTTTCGTGCGAACGGCGCTCATTGTCAATTGCGGCTAACATTAACCAGACACGGATCTCAGTTACTCAATCGGAAACCTGTTGGATTGTTAGTCTGGGCGCTCTCATCTGGAATCAAATTCGGCGAAGTGGCCTGTTCCAAGCGCGCGCTGGTGTCCTCTCATTTTCAACGGTATCGAGAACACCGAAATCTCTCGCATTTAGAGTCTAGGCTCTGCTTCTCCGGATTCTTGAGAAGACGAAGAATGTGTCACTTCCTCGGATTCCCGATCGAACCGCGAGTCGTTAGCCTGTCGGCGTTCGGAACAGATTTTAATTCTGAGACGGCCAGAAATCATGAAATCAGGGACATAGATCGGAAAGACGGTCGCTCGGACAAGCTTGACAGACAGGGACCACCAATTTCGGGCGAGTCCCATTCGAGACTTCGGCTGAAAGAAATTGCGGGTCTGGAGTATGAGATCGGAGACGATCGAAGAATCGATCGTTGACGAGGAAGCCGAAACGTCCCTCAAAATTTGTTCTCGTTCGGGGAGGGAGAAACTTTCAAATCCATCCATTGACGAGCCGACGAGGAAATCAAACACGAACTTAGAAACACGAAGTGTTCCCGAACCGCTTCGGCGTCCTTGGTCTTCGTCCGGAAACCTTCGACTCCAGGATGATTCCTCGAACGTTTTAAGGACGACAAATCAATGGTTGAGATTTGTCACGACATCAGATATTGCTCTACTCAACAGTCGTTGCGCGAAAGACGAACTTAGGTCAGAATATCGCGCTGCCACCCGAACATGGCCGACCGAGCACCCTCGGGTTGCGTTATTTTGGCATCGTTTCAGCAACGTTTTCAGCGGAACAGATGTCTGAGAGCTTCCTTGATAGATCATTGGAATGCAACAAATGGACGATCGCACGCTCGTATGCACGAGGATTTCCGCCCTGAGATTTCGGGTCTGGAACATGAATTGAGCCAAGCGTTCTCAAAGTGAGCTATATCGATCCCGGGGGTCTATGACCAACTCCCGAATGGTCGAAAACCTTGTCTGCGGTCTTGTGGGAGTCTCGTCAACCGCGAGCCAAAGGGAACGGCTGCATTGAACTCATCAAATATTTCATTCAGACCGTTCAACCAACGTTTTGCATTTATATAAAACGGCGGAAGTTCGGAACTCTACTTTCCTCGGGGAAGAAAGTCGCAATGCTAGTAGAGAGTATCAACAGTTCAGCGGTGCAGATGAAGATAATTATCGTAATGACGGAGATAATAATGCTCGCACCGTTCCAGTGAGGCCGGAGCTTGTTTGTAGAGTGGAATTATACAGCTTTCTGCGGCTGTTAGACGCCGGGAAAATTGTGCACGTTTCCCAAATCGCCACTCAAGCTTTGTGAGAGGCAAATTGGGACATTACGACCGTCGTCGTCGGCGCTTCGAGCTTCCTCGCCCGCTTGCCCACTCTGTAGCTGTGGGGCTCCAACAGAACGCGGGGAAGTTTGTCAAGCCGCCCTGTTGACAACTCCCACGAGGCTTGCCAACAGCGGTGTACACAGCACCGTAAACATGCTGGGTCCGGCGTCTTTGACGCAGGCTTCTTCGTGGTTTGAGATGGCGGACTCGTCGTACTGTTGTTGCCCGACGACGACTACATATGGACAACGTCAAGACCGCGAGGACGCCTTCCTCAACGTCCAAAGTTTGAGGCCTTCCTCGAGAGTCCAAGATTTCCCTTTCAGTTTGGGACTCAGCGATCTTCGGTTCTGAAGACCGAAGTTCTGTCAAGTTCCGATCGATCTCCGACTCGAGTGGTTCTCTCATGATTCCTTGAATGACGGAACTTAGCGTCCAGTTCTCTCTGGGCCCCTCCATAAGGTGACCAAAAGATGCCGGAACAGTGTTCGACTTCTTTGGACGGCAGAGTGGCCAGCCTTCCCAAGATCATGGCCGGGGAAAACGGGAAATCATCAACTGCAGGCAGTCGAAACGAACGTTCTGTTGAGGCTACGAGGTTACAAGTCTTGAAAGTTTTAAGCAAAATTCCACCATGCAACAATTTTTCGCACTTCTTGGACCTCGGTGTGCTGTCCATTCCGAATAGCCATGATGTCGCCCTCCCGAAGGTATCACCAACGGCGCTTCCAAAGCCCGCTTCGTCCACTTGAGCTAGGAATCGATGCTGTGTGCATTGTCGGCTCATTCAAGCACGTTCTGTAATCTCGGCCATATTAGGTTGGAGGCAAACGGTCGGGGAGCGGGTAATACCGCCCCTTGTTGTTGTTTTCCGGTCAATATTGAATCTTAGCGATGATGGTGGATGAGCATCAGCAAACACCCAAGAGGCATACGCCACAAGATCCCTCTCTTCGCATCAGAACACATCGATGTTAGAGCATCTACGATCAGCTGTGCGCCAGGTTGTCCGATTCCCAGCGGTATGAGTTGAAGGATGTCGCAGCGACCAACTTTTCTCTCCTCCTAGGAACCTCGATCGAGTAAGCCGGGGTCGGAGCCCAGCGATCGACGCGGCGTTGGTTCAAACTCGAGACGCATGGGCAGAGAGCAGCACCGCGTCGAATACGAAAGCAGGACCACAAGCGTCGAGGAAGCAGCATTTACAGTTAATATTGTATCTATCCGTCAGACAGCGTCCCGCTGGGTGATTGAGCCGATGACTCGGATTCGGCTCTCATATGAAACCATTCTCCTCTCCATCTTCCGGAGCCGACTTGGCCGAGTTTCTTGACCCTGGTCGCAGGTTTGTGCTTGCCTTGACAGGGATATCGCAGAGTTCATTCATTCCGATTGGGTGCGATTCTTGCTCCAATATGATCTCGGCCTCCGAGGAGCCTCGCCAAACGGCCGAAACCCCCTGTCGGGAATCGCGCCGACCGCCAAAACGAGTTGATTTCCTGGTCTCCAGAGATCATCTGACTCATTGGCCCACCGATCGATGGCAAAGCTTCTCGCTCGCGAACATGCTCCCACCTTTGTTCAGCTGACCTCTCGTGCAACCCGTACCTGACGTCTGATGATTCAAAGCTCACGCGGTCTGCAGAGACGGTTACGGTTCACAAGCAACGAGACGGTCTTGAGATTATACTCAAAACCCGAACTCTCCGATTGCTCAGTGGGTCGAACTCGCACCAACAGCCTCGCGAGCTCTGAGGGAATCTATATCGAATCAAGGACTTCGAACAATGGTTATGACGAGTGAAGAAGGAAGGTTCGAGAATACCGAAGACTGAGCTTCGATAGATCAAAACGCTTTCGGGAAGATTACCACGTTGCTGGTGGGAGAAGTTCCGAATCTGGGAGCACAATGTGTGAGATAGCTGGTCCCATGCGAGCTTTCGCCTATAGAATGCATCGAGGGCTCCGTAGCCGTAGACGAACCTTCGCGAAGTCGGGTCACCTCCTCTCCGGAGGCACAATGAAGTGACGCTGGCTTCAATTCATGGACATCTCACCGAGCCGAACAGGAACCCGACCGAATAGCACAAAATCACGCCCTTCGAACTGAGAATCTTCGGATATGCATCGTCATTCATATTCACAAGTTTGGAACCCGTGGCTCACAATGAGGACACGATTTCGAGTGATCGTCTCGAAACGCGGAAATTCAGGAGATTTGAATGAGCGACCCGCAGGGATAGTCTCGGGTAACACAATGTCTCGGCATCGCGTCGTTTACTGGATCGCCAGGGAAACCTGCGCTGGCCTGCGCTCAGCGGCGTTTTCCGAAATGTGGCTATTTATCTCAAAACGCGACGCAAAACAATCCCTCCCGAGCTATATCGTTTTTTCCCTTTGGTTCGTACACTGGATTCACAGTCACGCACAGACCGCTCTTCGAGAGCGGAAAAGTTTCCTGCATGCGCAACATTCTCCGCGGTAACTCAGCCGAAACTACAGACTGAACTCCATTCTGAATTTTTATCAGGTGCGATGTTAGGAATGAGCTTTTTTGGAGTTTCAGAGTACATTGAAGAGCGCAGCCAGTATACCATAAGTTGTCCCTGAGCGCATCGACTCGGATGCGATGCATTCATTGGGTTATATGTATCTTCCGAAGCGCTATTAACGGTCCATTTCATTATTTCCTCAAGGAATCCGATAATGATCCTCCAACAAAGCCATTGACTTGCCGGTGTACCTAATGGATAATCTCAGCATGACACATCATTCCTGTCGCCTGCAGAGACCATGTCAGTGCTTGGAAGGCATCGGATGGAATCCCTGGCGGACCTCCGGAAGCTGGGATTTCTGGTTAATTGAGGATGAGCTCCTTGGATCTCAGATCTCACATCGTAAGTAGATTCATTCGAGTAGCCGGGCACGTAGCAGACGACTCCGATGTTGCTAATGAGAACAAACCGACGCGTGTGTCAGCGGCCTCGCGGCATCATACGTTCACCCGGAGCGCCCCATGATTGGCACGCCGAAGGACCCCACTTCCAGCTTTCGCCTCGTTTATTCTTCCACCATCGTCACGCTGACTCTGAGAAACCACTTCGAAAACAGGTATCGCGAAAAGTGTATGCTATAGCTGAAGCAAGAAATCTGTTTACTTCGGACCAGAAGCGACGGAAAAACCGCTTGTCTCGAAAATCTTCCTGCTTTTCGATTCCAAGTTCTCGGATCGAAAGGAAAACAAAGGAGGACAAATAATGGTGGGGAAGGGGTGCAAAACCACGAGCTCGGGCCTCGACTGCAACCAAGTTGTGGTTCTGATGCCTCGATCCTTTCGGAAAAGCTTTCCGTCTATTATGGGAGAACCGTGTCTCTCGACGGATAACGACGAAGTTGGTGTATCTTTTCCTGCCAGAAGAATGCTTGCGGAATTCCCCCGGATGAAGTTGTTGAAGTGAAACAAATCGATTATCGAGACCTTGAAGAATCGTTGCCAAGAAGGAGAGCAAACAACACTCAGAATCTAGTCGAATTTCAGCCAGCCGGCCACCCGAAGAGCTCAGTTGTGCTTGTTTCAACGTTGGTTCAATGAAGAAAGAGAACATCCATCAGCAGACCACGGCAGGGTCAAAAAGTTCTCTCCTTCTCTCTCCCTCGAGAGGATCTCGAGGTAAATCGCTTGTCGGTTAGTCGTTCGTCTATTCTCGGTTGATGCATCCGTACTAACCAGTGCACTGAACGATCGCCGCCAGGTTTTTTTTCCTGTGCAGTGTCTGGCCAGGAAAGCTGTCTGCTGGTGCTGCTTGTTCGCCCCCGACTGCCGACTGCCTGGTGTGTTGGTTGACCGCGTGTGGACTTTTAATGGAACTGTTCAAGAACACGATCCATCAAACTCGCCTCAAGGTCATGTTGGCTCGTTGTTCAAGGTCATCTCTCTCGCGGTTCTCATTTATTCGAATGATGATGATGTCGTGAGGACGAGAGCACGGAACGAGAAGCGCGGGGATCTTGCTAGAAACAAGGAAGTGTCTGGGTATAAAACACAGACTCCGTGATTTGATAGCTTCCGGCAGATGCTCGCCGACTGAATCTTTGTTGCGTGCGCTGGTGGAGCCACAATATTTGCACCGGACCAGTTTCGCGAGAAGCTTTCCGTGCCTGACAACCGCATGGGCGTGTGGGGTGAACACATCTCGGCACCTTGAGACGGCTACGCGGTATAATACACGAGGCATTAGGAAACCCGCCGAGCGCGATCATCGTGGGAAATCGGAAAAACTCGAACACAATGTGGAAGTAATCAGCATGAGAGCTGGCCTAAATTCCATTCAAGAAGGGAATTTAGGAATACAAACACGCATTGCGATCTACGACTTGCTCATTTATATGGGGTACTTCATAAAACGAAGTCGACGGCAATCAAAGGCTCGAAGAGACCGTATTGAGAGCACGGTGGACTCGGCACTCTCAAGGACAGAGTCAGTTATCAAGAACTGACTCTTCTGGATTGCGTAGGAAGATCCGCCACTTGCCCGAATCGTCCATCAGATGATACGACGTGTTGGTTGCTCATTTTTAGATATTCGTTGATGATGTAATCAGTCAGAATCGATTCCCGGATCTTCTATGTAGCAAGAAGCTCAAGTGAAAGAAGGAGAGCTACAGTGTAACGAGCTCTGCATGCCTGTCAGAAGCAGAAATTGACGAACAAGGACGATCACTGGTCGCTATTCCCGCGGTCTAGAATGAAGGAGTGGTCCCACAGTCCCGTCGTTGCCGTCTCGAATAACATTGTAACTATGTCTCGATTGAAGTATTGCCTGTGAGCTGCGACGACTGAGCTCGCGTTTCATCGTCAGTCGCCGAGCAACTGATAGGAACTCCGCGATGATTCCGTCTGAGTGCGGAAATTTCCACAGTAGCTGCTGTCCGAAGCAAATAATTTCGCCATCCGTCGGCTTTGTTCTCGACTTCAGGTTTAGAATCATATCGGCGAAGATTTTTTGCAGCCCCGCGGGCCAGCGAGTCCTCTGACTCGGATCCTCTGAAAACTGTCGTGAGAGCACCTCTCCAACATCGCAAAGATTTACTCTACGATTCAGGCGGGGAGCGAGCGGAACAATGAGCGGAAGCTGGTAACCGTTTCACGGGACGTTCAGGTTGACTTTGGGTCAACGATCGCTGTCAAATGAAGGTTGAATTCACCGCTTGTGAACCACAGAGAACTCGTCGTCTCCTGGGAAAGTTGGATGCATGGCATTTTCAAGGATCCTGGATGGACTCGAAGCAGGCGGGTTAACAAACAACGCGTACCAATGTACTCATGGGAATGATGCCCTCACTGTCCGAGATGTTCCCGCCTTCCAATTTCCTGTTCGTGGTCAGAGACTTTGTTTCAAAGAACGGGGTCGTGCTGTGTCGAGTTGTTGGAATGTCAGCCGTTCATATAATGTGAAAGAACTGCCTCGGGAGCCTGTTAGCCAGTGCTGAGAAATAGTCCATTCCAAGAGCTCATTCCTCGCTTAGTGAACTATGTCCTTGACGGCGACACTGCGACTATTGCCGATCTTGTCTCCTACTGGCTGGATCAGAAGTGTCGAAAAGTCTGAATGGAGCGGATACTTTATTTAAAGGGAGTCGTTTGACGATGACCTCAGATCGCTTGGGATGTGCCCTTCTAGCAATGCTGTCTTGAGGCTTGAGTCGGGGTAAAGATTTGCGTTTCTCCAGGTTTGCTCGAGCAGGACCTGTCCTTGAACAGGATCCATCGATCATAAATGCTAGCGTCCGCGCTGGCCGATCACATTTTGATGGGGCTGCTTGTTCCTCCCGCCGGCCGTCTCGTTGGCTTTTCTCGAGCGTGCAGCCTCGGCTTCTTCCTATTGTAGTTTTCAGTCCCGCCTCCTCGGCCATCGTCCTTCAACCCTGATCCGTTTCTCTGGGACGAAAACGCTCAAAGGATGCCCATTCAGAATGTCGTCTCTGCGATAATCATGAACACCTTGTCGAAAATGACTTTTCGTTTCGCGATCGTATGGTTCGACGATGTGTTTGAAAAGGACGCTACGCAATGAGCGGTAAACGTTTGACGCCGATGTCGTGAACTGAACGATGAGATGCGAAGAATAGAGAGAATCTCCCCGCGAGCTCACAACCGGATCATGCACCGCCTAAGGGTAAGAGTATCCTGGGAAGGTCTCGCTGGCAAACCACCTATGTCAAGCTGGGGCAAAGTTTCTGTTTCCCCAGCAAACAATATTCTGAAGACGGAGGCGGTGGGAGCGGTTGCGTCGCTTCGCTGAGCCCTAGTGTATACAGGGGCGCACGTGTCTCTGACCTCGAAGTTATGCTGACGTCGTGCCGCGGCATGCGACATAGATTCGAGGTTTTAGTGGGAATCGCGCTCCTGCGTCAAGTACTTGAGCGTGTGCAAGGAGCCGCTCAAGTCTGGAATTAAGTACAAACGTAACGTGTTCCGAGATTGAGCAACTTGCTGAAACTTGGAGAAACAGACCCTAATTAAGACAGTAACTTGACGGGAAGAATTGAGAAGGACGCAACGTTTCGCAACAAAATTCCACAACAAACATTTCGCCGCCTCAATAAATAGCTGAGGCAGCAGCTCTCCTGGGAAGAGCGGTTTAACCCCGGTTCCAGGTGCTTGTGAGTACATTTTGATACGCGAGTAAAAGTTCCTGTGCACGGGGAAAATCGGGACTTGATTCTTCGATCACGCAGTTCTCGGCTGCAAAGATCCCGGTTTTCGAGCGCTTCGCACCACAAGCCCTCTTTATCTTCGCTGCTCAGCAATACGGGTTGCGAGTCTGGTCCATCGATTCTTCAAGTAAGTACTCAATGCTCCACAAACGGATGACATTCTCCATCCCGACCGACTTCGAACGACATTTCTTGCAGCCTGCAGTTTCCGTTTCTTATGGGATGCGTCGATACAATTGAACGGTGGCATTTGCGTCAGTTGTGTTTCAATCTGCCGGAAAACAAATTCAATGACCGCTTCAAACGTCGTTCATCGACGAAGGCGTCTGTGATAGCTCAAAGCATCGTCTAAAAACGGAATTCTCAAGAAATGTTGAGGGTCTCGTGCTTACATCTTACATCCAGGATTGCTATTACGGTCGATTGGGAACTGGAAGCACTCTCGGCTATGATTTGTTCTGTTTCCCGCCGTCTCTTTGCAGAATTCTGCTCTTGATATGATTACTCTTTGTCAAAGCAGGAGTAGGAACTGAAGGCAGACCATTCGCTGGTTGAATCTGCGTCCGAGTGTCCATTTCTCATACAGCGCTTCTCCGTTCGTCTTCGAAGGAAGCTTCGTTGGCTCGAGCAGCGTCGATGCTCGAGGTCCCTTGTCGTCGACGCAATAGAATCCTTTCGTCAGTGACAGCCGCGTTCCCTCTCTTCCATCTTTAGTCGTCCTCAGCGCTCGTCGTCGAACGCAAGGGTAAGGAAGCGCTCCAGCCGCAACAGTGTTGCTCTATAAAAATCAAAGGGTGGAGTTCCGAACGACAAAACTGGGAGCTCAACAGGGCTAGACGGACTGAGGAAGATAGCGACCGAATAAGAATGATAGCTAGCAAGGAATAGCTACCGAGAAAGTGTATGGAAAGCGAACGGAAGAAGCCTGGCTAAGAATATTTCTGTACGGACCGCAAGAAACATAGAGCTGAGAGAGGTGGAGAGGCGTGAGCTCCGCTCTTCTATCCCGACGGGAGGATCGAGGAAGTCGTAAAGAAAGATTCATCTATTCATAAAGTCGCACCGAAAAAATAGGACGCCCGCGATGTTCCGAAAAGGTTTTCAGTCGTATCCGATGGGTTTCCAAACGATTTCACCGAGGATGGCGAGGCTGCCGCGATCGCGTCGCGTCGCTTCCACGCGGAATCCAGGGGCGGCCGCGTGGTCGACGACAAAACCCTCAACAACAGTACAACAACCTCTCTGCTGCAACTCGCTTTGAGACTTCTTCTGAGAAATTCGACGTTGTCACTGAAGGGCCCTTTTCGGCGGAGACTTCCGGCCTCATTGTTCCGATGTGGTAGACAGTGAACGGGCTATGGTCGAGGAAAACCGATGTAAGGCGATGCTCGAGGGTTACGAAAGGCAACTGCACATCTCTTGGGAAGAAAGATCAGCATCGCGAGACAACTGGGAACAAGTCGTATGAGAGATTGAACATCGTTTGAAGGAACACCGTGGACTCACAATTTGGGAGTCACTTTGGCTGGAGTGCCAGTGCGTAACTTCTCAGCACAGGAATTAGGCGAGTTGTAAGGCTCGCTAGGCTTTAGATTGATGTCTCAGATCTATCTTCATTGGCAGGCATTGTCACACCATCTTTTGCCTGAAGGTCGTTTAGAGGTCACGATCCCACGAAAGCTCCCTAAGGAAACATAACAAAGTGCTCGTCACGCCGGACAACAAAGTGAAGCGGACAAGCCACAGTTTCCATGGGTCCACTGCCAAACTGTCCGCGATTGTTCCCACCGTTGAAGCATATTGACGCATTCTCGAATACACGCGCTGCATTTTTCCCTGAAAGAATTCCTCATCAAGTTTCGCTTTTGGTTGCTAATAGTCACAGTTCGATTCCGACACGAGGAGTCTCTCTCGTTGACGGATACTGTTCCACTTGATTATTTCGAGCTCTTCCATTCAACAAGTAATACGAAGAGATAAGTAGCTTAGCTTTCCCGATCAATAAGGTCTCGTCTTCAAACGAATCGGAAGCAGCCTATTAGGCCGACTCTCATCTACTGGGGATGAACGTAAAAATGTGCGCCGGATTCGAGAGTCAAGGGCAGTTGCTACACCGACGACGAGGTCAGACGGAAAGTTTATTCCTACGTACCGAAAGCATTCAATTCACGGTCGCGATTGATGACAGCTCAAATTAGAATCGAGCGAATTATTGTTGGCAGACGAAAGAAATGACGTCAACGGCGGGAGCAAGGCTGGACAAGAGAAAGACCTCACAGTCAACAGTGGAACGCAGCGGGGACTCTCTTCCCTGAACGACAAGAAATCGGCGAATAATTTAAGGTGCGATCCGTTCCTGCGGTACGAGGATTACAACAACGTGGAACGCTCTACATTCTGAGCCAAATTGCTCGCTAAATAAACCACTTGCTGCTGCTGGAGAAGCTGTTTCGGATTTGTCCCGTTACAACCTTCGTCGAGTTTTTTCCGGAGAACATCGGACGGCCGTATGAACCAACACCGAAGAAGACAAGCAGGTCGGCAGTCAGTGCCCGGGCAGGATTTCCGGCTGTCTTTTCGACGGAGTTAAGTGCTCACGCGCTTCAAGAACATTAAACTGGAATTTAGTAGACCTTAGCAAAACATTTACAAGCTGCTATTATCGCGCCTACGGCTGGTGGTGTTCTCTAAATAAAAGCGTGGCAGGCCCGGATTTTCCCGAGACGGCTAGTACAGTCCCTGCACCGTGCCACCCACATTCTTAAGCAGGCATCTGTAGTCACAGATCACTATGTGGAACTTCCGTTGACCGCCTGGTCGGCATCTTGCGGACTTCGATATGCTGCATGAGATTTCAGGGTTTTCAAGTACCTGTGGGCGAGGATCGTGTACATCTCCTTCTGTCTCGCTCGGGGGCCCTAAATCAATTGAATTGAATCCTCAGATTCGGAGCCTTTTGGTGCTCCACGCATTCAATATCGATCTGACCAGCCTTTGCTTGCCATTCCCGTGGTCTGTTTCGCGTCGCAGTCGGGAATGTAAGTGGACTGAATCTCTACCTGGAGGCTCCGTCAAAAACCTTCAAGCTAGAGTGACTTTGCGCGGCCTTCAGGGTCCGAATACGAAAGCTTCAACGAAAGTTTCTCGCCGAGCGCAGTCGAGCCGGCAACTTCGTCTCGAAGCGTTCCGCGTGACGAGACGTTGAATGATTTGATTCATCCGATCTTTTCCAACTTTGGGCTCCAGAGTTAAGAGTCCGCGATCTTGTAGAGAAACGAGAAATGTGTCAGTCCCGACCTGGGGATAGATACATCCTCGGAAAAGATGTGTCGGCGCGAATAAACGAATCAATTCAGCCAGTGTATGATTATTTATTCATTCTATTAGCGCGTAGTGGGAAATTCGGACGAGATCCTGTATGCATCCGCGGCGCATAAATGATATCACTCCATCATCAAACAAAAAGTCAATTATTCAATCTGGGGGAACAGCCAATTGATCGAACATGGGCGTACACGTAAATACAGCTGGAATTCGATGGAATGTTAATGAATGCGAAAATTGATAAGAGAGTCATCTGACAAGTTTGGCTCAATTTTACTATTATTTTCTCTCGACGACGCTCTCCAGAGCTTCCGCTAGGCACTATGATGCTTTGCTCCAATCGGGTTGGGCTGACGCTGCAGGTCCCCAAGGACCTCCTTTTTCCGAAACCACCGTAGGCTTGGACTGACCTCCTTTTCCGACGATAATCCGACTCCCCTACACGTGCCCGTAAGCCAACGTTCCTCCGCCCCACTGTACCTCAGCATGATCTGACCAAAGAACTCGAGTCCCGATGTTGTCCTATTAAAGTTCTTTTTGTTCCCATACGCCGAGTTCGCAACGTGTTCATCATGGATCAAGCGAATCCGCCTGAATGTGAGTTCCCAGAGTCGGGTTCACAACGAGCAAATCTGCCATGGTGAAAGTCAGGTTTAGAAGAATGAGGAAGGCGGGTAGGCAGTTTGTCTTGCGCACGCTTCTCACCTTTGGTTCAACGCGGAAGCGCGCTCCCGGGGCCTGACCGACGAACAGCCAGCAGAGTGAGATTGCGGAGCATCTGTCATGTTCGGAGGTGATGCTTGCACTCTCCAGATCCAGAGAAGGTGAGGTGAGGGTGAAGCATGCGTGCGATGCTGTATTCGTGAATGAGGGACCCGAGGTGAGGAAGAGAACCAATGATAAGCGCGTCATGAGAGAACACGGAGAGTTTTTGCTCCATTTGCCATACTGTTCATTGCCCAAGCCCAACACCATTAGTTAGGTAAGTGCTGTACGAGGGAGGTGGCCAATTGTGACAGTGATGAATGAAGGAGCCATTACATGATGTTACAAGACGTTGAAGCTGTCATGCTCGTCCGTATTCTCGCTCCTCCGCCCCGAGAGAGCCCTTTTGGCGTCGGTCTGAGAGTCTCTGCGTTCTAGCTCCCCCGTACGTCAGTGAAAGTATATATGGATTTAGGGGGAGGGAGGGATGATCCGAATCGAATGCAATTCGTGTTACGGATGAATCATGCATCATCAAGCAGGGACCGACACGTAGCGACGCTTCGGTGCCCGCAGGAGATGATTCGTCGCGACTCGAGGCGGACAGGAGGGAAGGCGGCGATTTCAAGCCGCAATAGATACATATTCGCCGCGAAAATCGACCGCGAAAAGCAGCGTCAGTTTATCGATTCTGAGTGGCAAACGACCGAGAAGCGCCGACAGGTCATTCTAACAAATGGTATCGACTCGGCTGGAGAGCATCCCTAACGGTTTCTCCGATGACGTGCCTCAAGGAGTCCATGAAAACACCGCTGGAAACCTGACCGGAAGTCCGAACCGGAAGTTTTCTCTAGAAAGGGCTGATACGATCGTTTGTCACGACACACGCTGTCTTGATTTACGAGAAAACTTCGATCCGGTTCTGCAGCCGGTGACCGGGATTCTCTTTGGCGTCGCAGACGACTCTAGCAAGCTCGACCGGGTTCTTTCCTGACTTTATCCTGATACTTTGCACAAGGACCGCGAATGAATGTGGATAAATTTCGCAACGCCCTCCCAACCGCAACTCTCATCAAACCCTCCCAAAACGGTGAACCGGAATGGCCGGATGGAGAACGTTCTGCCGGCATCCGCTCTTGATGGGAATACATATGATATACGATAATACATATTTTACCGCCATATTCATACAAAAGTTATAGCCGAAGCATGGTGTGAAGATTCCCAATCAAGTATACCATGATACCCACCCTTGTTTCGGATCGAGATGCATCACATGGCAACTCCGTTTAATCACCTCCGCTCAACAGTAATAGCAGTTTATTATTACGGAAAATATCAATAATACCTAAGATTGAATATACATGTATTAGCCGTGCATTCGTGCATGACCTGTGCGGCTCATAGACGAGCGAGTGCTATGACAGAGATTTCAGCGACACAGCAGGTGGTGAAAGCGACGGCATCTGAACCTCCTCATCCATGTGACGGTTCGGTGACTTGCACCTTCCCAGCACTCTGTCGTTATCGCTGGTGAGCTGAGGGAGTCGGGTCGAATGTTTGAGAGTTTCTATACCTCTTGCCGCTTGATCGACAAGAAAACTTATGTGAGCCAATTCGAAGGGCATTGGGAGGTCTCCGACGACTGCCTCCGAGCCGCACATGAGATGCACGATTCAGCTCCGGGTCATCCCAGCGCTCGATTTAGAAATAGAATTTTAACTTTGTTGAGCTTCCAAGAATCTGTAGGACGACAACCGCAACCGCCATAACTTGATGCCATCACTTTAAGCTGTAACGTAGATCTTCTTACGTTATTCCACTTCCCGTTTGTTTCTAGTAGAGACGAGAGTCGGCATATGTTGCGACTAATTTCCATACGGTTCTTGGGCTTCACTCCGCTGTTTCACGAAATTGCGAATGTTTGCCATACCTAGCTAGCTAGCTAGCTAGGTATCGTCGAGAGCTGAGGAGCGGAAGCTGACAGCGCTGGAGCGAGAACTCCTGAGCACCCGAGTTCTGAGACCTTGGAACGATCCATCTCAGAATGAGTGCCGTATACGGGAGCGAAGCCGACCTTGGGTCTCCCAAGGAATGCAGATACGTTTCCAGCATTTTAATATCCTGTTTCACTCCATATAGACGCCTGGCTGATCGCTTCGGGGGGGGGGGGACGAAATGAATCAGAAGGCTACTAGCAGCGTCATTCAAGCTTTCAGAGAACCTTCCATTATCAATCTCCACAAGTTGTTTACACCGATTCGTCTTCGCTACCCTCACTCATTTCGCACAAGGTCCCCCCGGCGCTGAGGCTCAAGAGCTTGCTAATCGTGAATTATTCATCAGATATCCTTGAAGAGAGGTATCGGCATATGGTTGAAATTTACGAGATCGACTCTGCTCGAGATCGACGCACGAAAAGTGCGCCGAGCACCTTTGGCGTTGAATTTGTATTCAGAGCTTCACGTCGCGAATTCGGCAATGGACGCGGCGGCGGTACAGAGTCGAGTCCGTCAACGGGCAGGCACTCACTTGCCTATCGACGCATCGCGCTGGGATAGCACGAAGTTAGAGCGAGGAATGCAACAGGACCCAAAGCGGTCGTTTCTCTACTACGAAGCCGAACCAAACGACGATGAAGCGTTGGAAAAGTTCCAGGACGGCTCATGAAACAAATGGCACTGGGGCGTTTTGTTGCCATTCAAAAGTTATCACAAGTTGGAGCACCCTCAGGATTGGTTGTCGCCGATTCCGAATATTGGGATGTAGCGGTGGTCGCCGCCGTCGCATCAAACGGCTTCTGGCCAACAGCATCCAATTCATGGACTGCGTTAGCCCTCTTCGTTCAGAGTTAGCCCTCAAATGAGAACGATCGACGGAGTCCGAGTTGAGTACACCCGAATGGCTCGAGCTAGCAGACTTTGAACTCGGCCACCCATCACGCTGCCAGTTAACCACCCAGAGGCCAACTGACGAGCAGGAAGAATCGGAAGCTCCAGACAGGGAGTATTCATATCAATTTCGAGAATCGACTCCACAATCTGGCGCACAAACTATTCGTATGTCGTTCATCCGCTCCAACCCCAGTCAACCGCCTCTGCCCCATCTACCCCCACCGGGATCCACCCGATTGAACACCAATGAACAAATGTTCACGAAAGGCTTCTGGCTTCTCCGGAGCATCGCCAGCGCACATATCAATTATGATCTCAGATTCGTAACCGCGACGCCGCAGCTTTCGCCATCATCGTCGGATCTCATTGGATATCGACGATGCGCTGCGTATGAAGATGCTTTCGCCGTTTCGCCTACCCGAATAAACTTCCCAGATCCCCCTACAACGCTCAAGCCGCAGTTGAAGGAGGTCACCGTTATTCCTTCAGTCCGAACTTGTTTTTGATATGCGTTAGAAACTACATTTTTGGCTTAGTTGACGTCATCTCAGCCGAGTATGTCGTTGGGATTCCCTGGAGCAGTAGCCGTACGTGCGCCCGCGTATTCGTTATTCATTGAACATCGGTTCCGTCAGGAAGAGAAACCAACAGACGAGGCAAGTGAATTTGTCAGAATCCCTCAAGGGACGCAATCAGAGATCGCGTCTTGCTTCTCCGACGTCGTTTTCCGGTTGTGGTTCGGGAAAGGTCCGAGGTCGGGGATCGCTTGCGTGGAAAACATGCACTTCGTGTTCGCCCCTGTTGAATCATCAGCGACACTAGAGGGCTGACAATGTGCGATGTGCGTCCCACTATTCGAACGAGCAAGTTTCGAGTTTGTGTCGATTGTTTCTACAGTTGCTATCTCGTCGGCCTCGGAGTCCGTGTCGAAAGCAGGAAGTCCTCCGTGCTCGAGAAATCCTTATATCGTTCGGAATGTTCCCGATGCGATAGTACCTTTTCAAGCGCCGAATAAAAAGCGGGATTCCGGATGATGCCGAAATGACAGTGCCGAAATTATAAGACCAGGGCTGCAAAATAGTACAAGTGAGAAGTCAGTCGGACTTCTGGCAGAAGAATGTTGGCACTCGCGAACCCGCGCTTCGAATTTGAATCACCCTGTAGTCAACGCTGAAGGAAAGGGAGGGAGAGCCGTAATTTGTCCCGGTTTTTTCCTCGAAACGCCGCGCTCTGAGATTCAGCAATGGTCGTGATACTGATTTTGCGATGGGCAAAGTACTTTATATTCCGCCCACCTCCATCGAATGTGTTTCGTTCTAATCCTTCTGCTTCAGTGCAATAATGAACAGACGCCCACCAATACAAAGACAGATGTCGCATCCCACAACACTATCACATAGATTCTACACAGCGGCATCCGCAACAACAGCGACAGCGAAATCCATGACGTCGAGAACGAAAACAACCGCCAATGCCTCGGTAATACAACGACAGAACAGGCAACGAGAGCAGCAGTCTTCCTACGAGGGAATAACGGCTTTGCCCGGCCATGAAACAGACTCGTCCTGAGCCGAGCTCCGGGTCCCGAGTCCCATCCTCCTGGATGGCGAAATCCAGGAGGATTCTGCGTGGGATTCCCTCCATTTTTGTTTTGGAAATCGAGTGGAGAAGCTTCTGCATCCGGCCAGCGAGTCTCCGCTATGATGGAAGCCCGCCTCGGGAATCACTCTAGAGTCTAGACGGAAGACATCGAAGAAATTGTCGCTCCCCGGTGACGTCTCGATCGCGTGACTGGAGCTTCTGATTCCCTTCCGTGATGGGGTGAATACAGGGTACCTTCCCCATCCGGAGCGATTGCCGGTGGACCGCAAAACGAGTCCGGCGGAGATGCTCGCGGGTTCCCAAAGTAGGTGGCGTGATAGGTACACGCGATTCAATGCATCGGAATGTCAACTTGCTTCTATGCTTCGAAGCTGTCTAGCGTAGTAGCTGTTCGTAGCGCCTGACCGCGATATTAGCGCTCGGGCTGAATTTCGCAGCAAAGACAAAGGAAGCAAGATCCATCGGGAAGTTTTTCCCTGAGAGTTTTCTGAACCCTGGTCTCGCGTTCCCCTCACACTGCGTCTATCGATCTTTCATGTAATTTACAGGAAGTCTTGGAAGGCATATATGCTTTTCCAATAACGGCGTTGTCCGCTGCTTTTCTAACTTCTTTGCCGCTAGTTGGCTTCTGCTGCGAGGGCCTGCAGAGCAGAGGAAAGAATATGCGTACGCCGTGCCGACGCAGGCCGATCCGTCATATTCTGTCGGGTGACACCGCCAGCGCCAGGGACAATAAAAAAAAGGTCTCGTCAAAATGACTTGTCCTATTCAAATTGTTGATAGCAGGCGTGTTGAAAACATGAACGCCGATTAGAGCCTTTCCTGATGATTGCTGCTCGTAGAGAGCGATTCGAACGAAATTGCGTAATCTCATGTTTTAGGAACGAACCGATATGGGTCGGAGTCGATGGGGAAATCTTGAATTCAGGATACAATAATCCTGGGAATTCATTCAATCGCCGGATCAGGTTGTGAATATATTGAAATCGATACAAAGTCAATCTGAGGCCGCTGGGGCCACACGAATCTGATACATTTCTGATCAGGCTCATAGTGTATGGCTGCTCACCGCGGGAACGGCGCGGCGTCGAGGATGGGCGCTGGAGACATTGCCCGAGAAAGGGTTCACGCCCGAGTCCATGTCTCCTGGAGAGGTGACGATTGTGGGAAGAATCTCTGATATCTGGCGTGGTCATGAAGCCGTCGCAGTCGCATAACCGGGATCAGTTTCGGGAACTTTTACAATTTTGCGGAAAGAACATGGGAATTCTGCCTGAGCATCTCCCGCCTCACAGCAGGACGCGCACAGTCCTACATTTTGAACTTGTTCCCTGGACGTCCGAAACGCTCATCCAGGTACTGGTCAAAGTGACTTCGATGCAAGCTGCTCTTTGCCCGGAATACTGGAGGTATTTCTGCGGGAAAGTGAATCCTCGTTCTCGAAGTGCTATCTTTAGTCCTCAGCTGGGGAATGAAAGCCTTTTCAGTCTTCATCCCACGCTGGGCTAGCAGCTGTTGACCGTCGGGGGTCCATCAGTAGTTCTTTCCGCCGCTTCGTCCAAGAAGGTAAGCTAAAATCGATATAACAACGTTTGAACTTTGAGTTACTGTGTCATTCGTCTTTTGGGGGTTCCGGGAAATTCTAGAGCTAGCTTTCCTCTAATCTGAATTGCTCTGTTGCATCTCATTACCCAAACCATCCTTCGACGATATGCCGTTCCCTCCCGGCTCAGCGATAACATCGGTTTCGAGACAACTCGACGAAGATTCCTACTCCCGATGCTGTCAGAGCCTTCAACGAAGCATCAGACGTGATACCCTTGTTGAATGGTCGAACGACTGACGCTGCGTGACAGCGATTGTTGAGGTAGCATCTGGGAGTTGCATTTTATCGCTACCCTGGCTCTCTTTGAGTAGAGAAAAGAGGGAGAGGTCGCTGAAATCTTTTTCTGTCAGGCTCCCCCATGAGCCTGCCATTTCACAAATCGGTGTCTTGAGGCTTTGCCCCTGATGAAGTGGTTTCATTCGTGACCGTCATACATTTATTTGCTTTGCTTGCTCATCTCTTCAGCCTTTTGATCTCACAACAGTACGAAGAGCAGCTGGGTCGTTCTATTCCGGGGACGACGTGTCAAACACTTTCTCGCTTTATCTTTTGCTCTAAATTATCCCCAAGCTCTCACAGCGAGGAAATCGACGGGGCTCATTCCTGTTCGTCCGTATCAGGTGGGTTGGCAGTGCTTTTGTGCTCCGAACGGCTTCGACAGATGGACTTGGGGGTCGCATACCTGACACAAAAGAAGCGGTTCAGATGCCTTAAGTCGTTTGTGAGCAACTATCCATGGTCTGGAATTTTCGTCTCACAGGAGACAAATTCCACTTTCCATGGGCTCCGTGTTTGAGCCCTGAGCACCGTATTGCAGCTCTCTGACCGGGATTTCCATCGACGCCGAGGACCTGGAATATTCCTTGACATTTGATTTTGTCGACAGATATTCTGAAAAGTCGATGTTGCGATGGCAATCTCCACCCGGAAGATAGCGGCTATGATCTTCGAGTGTTGCGGCGCAGAGCATGTCTGACTGAGCCCCGACAGACTGGGAGGACCACAACCGCCATTTGTCTGCAGCAGTCCTTTCGTCACTCACACTGCTGTTTCCGCTCAAAATGCGCAATACATGTGATTCTTGATCAATCCGTACTGCTCGCTCGGCATCGATTTCGTAAGCATGCCAGACCGAGGCTTCCAGTACTCGAAACTGACCCAGCCAAAGGGAACTCCAAGACTGAAGCAAGGGAGATTCACAGGAGCGATCCTGCGTATTCCTACAGGAGCCATATGAGCCCTTCATAGGCGAGAATTTTTTCAGAGACGGAGCATCGGATACGTCAATGGTGACGATTCGAATCAGGCTTCTCGCGTCTACCTGACCCAGGCAGTCATCATCACGACACAGGCTGAGCAGCAGAATCGAAGACACTTTCTCTCGATTTGCTCTTTTCTGCTATTCTAGCGAAATCTGATCCAACTTTTCGTATTTGCGTCATCCTCCATCAGATATGAGTCTTGAGCGGATGATGCTTCTCAGAATTTCTTCTTTCCGGCGTTTCGAGCCGGAGAGACGGTTGCAGCAACACCGTATTGGTCTTTGTGAATTTTGGACGCGCCAGACTAGCTCTCAGCACGCCTCCCGAAAAAGCTTGGCCTGGCGGAGGAAGGTCTGCCGAGTGAAGGTTTTACTGGTCGACAAATCAAAACTATTTTTATCGCTCCCAAAAACGAGAAGAAAATCACGGCAGACTCTCTTCAGGTGGATCCCTGGGAACAACATTCGCCACTCGGAAGCGAATGAACATTCGCCCGAGGAAAGTTCCCAGATTCCCATCGCAGAACCTCCAGAGGTTTCTACAGGGGCTTCGTGAGACAGATGCGTTGGCATCACCGGTCAACCTCAATGAGCCTGGAGAACTTTTTTCACGACACGCTTTGAATAAGTGTTAACCCTCAAGGATGCAACAACACGACGTCTGAATGAAGCGAGTGTGTTGGAGCTTCGGCCGATCCTCCGGCGGCGGAGGGAAACCCAGGCCCTGGATCAATCTCACACTGTGTTCGACTCCGTTTGATGTATTGCAGATACGCCCTGTCCGTCCATAAGAGCTGACTTGGACAGAATTTACAACGGAATCCATAAATGGATGAAGGCATCTTTCTCGCGGGGATGCAGCGGATCTATACGACTCCACGATCCCCGTCCATCCCCGCGCCTTCCCGAGCCGTTGCTGGCTCATGTGCCGGAAGAAAGACGGAATTCTTGATGCTCTGACGGAAAAGTGGAAGGCTCTGCAACGAATCCGTTCTTTTGTTACATGCTTCTTGCGCGGGAATGGACGGCTATCGCGAAAGCTAGCATGGATCTTCTCCATGTGCAACAATCCAGGTGGTTCCGATGCTGAGATCGAGATAGAACTCGGGCTATTCCAAGCTACCGGGCTTTCACCAGAGTTTCCTGCCGGTTCTCGGGATTCGCTTCGACCCTGGAAAAATTCAGGAGAGGCCTCGTACATACCAACGGGATTCAACGTTGGAATATTCACAGAAGACAAGCAGACGACCGTGAAGAATCCAGAATGAGACTCGCTGACTGTAGATATTTTATTCGTCTCCTGCTCGTATTTCCTCGACTCCTCGATATTCCCTGCATTGCTCACACCGCCGTGACCCTTCCGCGCGTGTGCCTTGCAATGCGTTGAAGATCGTGTCAATTGCCTTCGGCCTCGAAACTCGATTGCGCAGGAGATGGACGTTCGCCGAAGAACAAACAGGACTCGTGTTATTCGGATGCACTCGCGGAGGCTTTCGAGCAGATCGGCTGATCAGTTAACCGGCAAGTAAAGCGAGGCACGGCAGCCTCTCGAGCGAAACCAGGCTCTGAGCCGGGAAGCGCAAGAGCAGCAGCAGAAGTATTCTATCGAGATGATTTTTCTGGTCCCCATCCTTGAATCAGGTGGATAGAAGTTCAGGAAGGCCTCGAGAGAGAGCTATTGGCTGAAGTTGACTTTCTACTTTTCGGCAAACCGTTCGATCTTTTTTGAAGCTCCTCTGTCATGGCTGCCGTGACCTGGCTCGGAAGGCTCTGGAGGGATGCAATCTTTCCGTCATGAGTCATGAGACATGATGGCGTGCCAGGAGTCCTCAATCAATGCGGCGTCACGTTGGGTATAATATTCGTAAGATGACGAAGGAGTCAACTTCTGGGTAGGCCTCGCGAGCAAATGAGCATTTAGACCACCTCGCTTCTCTCCCTAGGTCTCTGAACATTCATTGAAGGTGTTCCTCAAAACAATATTTTTCCACCATTTTTCGAGCAATGGGCGCGCAAGGCTCAATCGGGTGATTTTATTTCACCGTCTCTTATCACGCCAGACCTCTGCAAATAATCCTCGAAGATTTGTTGTTCCTATAATACTAAACTTTGTTGGCCTTTGCCCAAATGTCATCCACTAAATAACCGCAGAAAGCTGTCCGTGAATTATGAGGTCATCTGTGTCAGACTTCCCCTTTCAATACTGCGACATCTTCCCGAAGCCCGTTGTCGCAACCGCTCATCTCTCGTGAGCAGGCACTACTTTGGGAGGTCCCTTGTTGGCGCAATAACCTGTCAGATTTATTCATTGGTTCTGGCGGGTCTGGAAGGAAGCAACGCGCAAATCAAGTTTTCGCTTGAAGTATCAGCATTTGTTTTTTCTTACTTACGGTTTCGCTCACCCGGATGCGACGTGCGGTGACGAAGAATCACTATCTTGAGCCGCTTGGAGTTTCTTCGAATTCCCATCCAACGGGAAAAATTTACACCAAGCTGAGATTCGTTCATGCGATGATAGCGTTGATGATTGGAGTCGGGTCAAGATGCGTTTGAACACAATTCACTCTTTCTCGTACTCATGGGCATGCCATGCAACCTGTTGACGTCTGTGGATGAGGAAACAAGTTATTATCTATTGTTCTCCATGCTGAAGGAAGCAGGCCGTGACAGCGAGTTACGTCATTGATGCCAATCAAAAACGCTCAACGCCGTTGCGACGAATAATAATTAGGTAGCCTGGATTGGTATCTTGAATATCTTGGTAATGGATGCTCGTGCTCGAGGAAAACGCCGTGTCCAAGCGTTCGTCAAGGCTTCGGTCATGAACAGCGCACCGCTCAAGTGCAGTTCGAACAAACTCGAGAATCGGAATCTCAGCGAATGTTCCGTGTGTCGCGAACGTCATCGAGGCCCAATCCCTCGTGAACCCTGGAGCAAGTCGAAGAAGAGAAGTTGCACAAAGGTGATCCTTGTAGTTCATGAAAATAAACCAGTGTGTGATTGATCATTTTCTCTTGCAATGCTGTAGCGCGAGTCACCCGGGCTCAGGGGGAGCAACCGCCTGACGGTGAGGCTCGTGCTTCCCAAAATGACGGACGAAGCGAACGTGCACGTGGTCTCGAAATATCTCGATAGTTTCGTGGCGTCTGCAGACCCTCGAAAATTCAAAAAGGAATCTGCTTACTCGCTTGACTGCCATCGGAGCCGATGTCTCTGACGTGACGTGACCTTACCAGAACGCTCAGGAAGCGCAAGTCAGCAGGTATGTGTAGCATGATTTACCTTTCACAGTTCTATCAGGGGTAATTATTCACTCACGCTTGCGGTGCCTCAAGGCAAGCTCCAGTCAGCTCTGTGGCAGTTCTTCTTCATTTCCTGGGAGCGAGCCGCAGGAAAGATTCTAGCAGAGTGTGGCTAAAAATAAGCGTTGTGGTTCTCGTGGGACGAGGATGTATGTGGAAGCGAAAGGGCACCTGAAGGAACTGGAGTTCACAAGCTAAAAACGTAAAGGTCCACTTGTCCGAAAAAGCATATCACGCGCAGTTGCGGTATCACACAGTGATCCCGTGGGAGACCGGGTTGCCGAGCCTGACCGTGACTTAATCTACTCGGAACATCATTAAAGCTGTTGATGATTTCCACCCTCGTGACATGCCACGCGACGCCTCTGTTACCTCTCTGAACGTCAACCTTACCGACCGGTCAGTCAACTCCACAGAAGGGACGAGAGAACATCCACACACATTCCGAACGCGGTTATCGGGTCTACTTATCCTGGAAACCTCCTTGGCAAACTTCGATTCAGGAGAAAATCTTGAAGCCGGTTTTGAGATACCAGAACGGAGGATCGACAAACCGTTAGCCCGGTCGGACAGCCCGATATGCCCATCAGGGGAAAATAGCGATGACGAAAGACAGGGCACCTCAAGCTGCTCGTGATCGATAGCGGAAGACCCGACGGTCGCCGATCTTTGGAGATAGTGGCTCTGAATTTGACCTCCCACTTCATTCACGGACCCGGAATACGTTCATCATAAAGTCGGAGGTCACGTTCAGATGCTGCGAGAGGAAGTAACGTTGTGTTAGTTCCGTTGGAATCAGCACCAGATCTTACTCAGCGGTTTCCTCGTATAGAGCGCCGAGCCCCGCTGGAAGTGAGGTGAGGGTGAAGGCTTCGAGTACACTCGTCTCACGAGAAACTTATTCTGACATGTTCGAGAAGCAAAAGCATACATGTGAAGGACGAGAGACACCACTGGGCAAGAAGAGGAAGGCAAAGTATTCACACGGGGTAGAGCTCCGAGTGTAGCGAAGGGAAACCGAAAGAAACGCAAAAAAAAAATATGCTCTGAAAGCGTTTGCCACCTGAAGGCGACTTCCGTGACGCCGTTTCGGGTACTTGTTTGGCATAAAAAAAAAGCTCCTGCCAGGGAGCATGAGAACTTTTTGTCTCGTCTGGAGTGTACAAGACACATTGTGGGGAGCTGAGAGCGTAAGAGGGAAAAAATGAGAGTGAGTCGGGGCGAGAAACTGCTGAAGACCAAAGCACAGTTTGTCCGGACGGCGAGAAAGCCGGCTCGATGATGGAGAGTGGAAGGCGGTGGTTGGGTTGAAGAGTCCGTAAGTCGCCCGCAATGGAGTGAGGCTGTCGCGTCGAAGTATCTCTCCGGTTTACCCAGTCGGTTCAGACGTTTCGTGTGAATGACAGCCACTCAATGCTAACGACGCCGATCACCCTGAGGGCATGCTCCAGCGCTAGACGCAGAAGCAACGTTGGCGTCAACGGAGGCTTGAACTCGCAGTACAGAGCGAGCCCGGAGATACGTTCATACACCTCACCGCGCCCTCGCAACTGAGTTTAGGAAATGGAATTCCCTCGCTCCAGCCCTCGAGCTCGGCTCCTCATTCCTCATCCCTCAGCCACTGCTCAACTTTTCCACCATGCACCATCACTAGAGAACATCTCTGCCCGGATCGCAGTCTCGAAGTCGGTGTCGTGCGTTGCGTAAAGCTGTGGAGTATAGTTCGCGAAACAGATTTCGAGCTGTTCGATCTTCGTTCGGGTTCCGAACTGAGGAGGACATGCTCTCTCAACGATCAGGTCCCGCAAGGAATCTAGCTCGACTGAATGCCGGCAGTGACCATCGTCAGGTGATTAATGTATTCAGACGTGACGTGTTGATCCCCGTGGGAAGGTGAATCTCCCGCAATCGAAACCAAGATCCGTTCCCAGGAGCCTCCTGCGCTGCCCGCTGCGCACGCTGCAGCCGCTAATAAGCTGAGTGCGTTACTCGCGCCATCTGCAGCTTGTTGTGACCTGTTACGCGTCTCTCCGATCCAAAGATTACGCTCACCTTTGGGATGAAATCGCTCGAGGCCATTGGATTCCCAAACCCTTGATTGAATCACTGTCACCACCAGTCACCCAGCACTCGGAGTGCTTCCAAGTGGGCTCTACTGCTTTCTAATGAGCGTTGTCAAATGCCGAGGTTGCAGTCGTACTGGGTATGGTACCCTTCCATTGTACTCCCTATTAAAGCTATCCCATTTGGCCGAGAGGAAATGAGCTAGTTGTTCAGAGGAACTTTGAGCATTTTTACTTGATTGCGAAGAAGTCTGCCACTGACCGGAGTAGGGTCAGGCCTCTCTCGGACCTGACAACAATAACGGCACCGGAACAACTCCACAAACCGCCGAGGGGGAGAGATATCAAGTGCAGGAAGGTCGAGGTAGTGGAACGACCTCATCCCGATAGCCAAACAAGCGTCGGCTGTTTACCCTCGAATGACAGCAATCTCCCCGCCGAGGAATGGTGCGAAGACGACTCGAATCCAATCACCCCACCGGGTGTTGTTTTCAATGAATTGGTTGAGTTCACATTAGTCGAGGGCAAAAATCGGATTTCCCCAAATCTCATTTTCCCTCCGAGATCGACCGCGCCGTCTCCCGGAGATGCCAGAGCGCATCTGTTTTTTTCTTTTGAGAAGATCCGAGGGAGAGGTTTACGAGGGTTCCGAGAGTAAAACAAACTATTCGAGTGCATCAGAACGCATCCAACCGCTTTCCCACAATCGCCCCCGCATAGGTATGCGACCATCAGAGATGGCTCTTCTGATTTGCTCGAGCAAGGACGGATGCGATTATGCGAATGCAAATTGGAAAGCTGACAAACAGAGATGTCAACAAACTATCGAGCGTATTATGCATGCACGCTGCGTGTGAGTCTGAATCCAACGGAAGGGGTGCCGATCTCGTCTGTTGCGATTGAGGAGACCGCTTCGAAATCGAGACTCGTTCCAGACGTCTCGCCCTCCTCACGCCCAAATGTGAGCTTTTCGATGACGTACGCACGGGAATCCGAAATAACCCGGGAGGCTGGTATTCCGCTGTGTCCCCAATGAGTCGTGGGTGTCTGCCCTGCTTCATATTCTAGAAAGACCCATGGGGAGTATCTCATTCTCTCGCATGGAGCGTAGGGCCGACGTGATCTCGATAAGAAGAAAAAATATCTTTGAGCGAATGTGTGCTCCATGTTCCAGAGTTGAAACGAACAGGGGACCGAAACAAGAGGGAGAGAGAGAGAGAGGGTCAAAGCTAACTTAAAAAAGTCCCTGCGGCTCAAACCATGCATTATCTCATCATCAACCATGAGCCCTTGTCCCGGGTCCGAGGCAACTGAACTCTTCGCGACAATTTGTCGAAATCTCGCTTCCGTCGGGGTTCAGGGCATCCAGCTTATCGACGCTCCCTCGCACCATGTCCTCATAACTACATGCCGGCGGAGCAGCCTATATGTAAGCTATTCGACGTTCAAGTACCGCACGCGGAATGAGGAACCAGGCGACTCAGTTTATATCCTCGACGACACGCAAATCATTCGGATTCGATTTCCGCAGTTTCTGTTGATGGCAATTTCCCTGTTTTTTCCAATCGTTCTCCTCTCGTTGATGTAGTCTCTGGCGGAGAACATGTTGAATGCTCAACTAGATTCGCAAAGTAGAGCTTTTCTCAGGGTTGCTGCTGGAGCCGCCGTTCGGGCCTGTTCATCCGCTTTGGTCGTCGACCAAACACCATGAGCGAGCGTTTCCATGCGGTGCAAGCATCCACAGCACGTCTTTCATGCAGAATTGTTCGCCGGATGGATGGCTAGTCGGCCTGTGCGATTCGTAGTTATCTTCTGTTTTGTTGTTATCTGCACAGCGGTGGCCAGCGGGACCCCGGAACGCTGTTCTCATACCGACCCCGTTACCCTCCCAATTCTCTTGAGGTTCATACTCTCCCATTGGCTTGCCTGATATAAGCAGCCTCATTAAAACTCGTGAATGGATTCGGTCGCAAGCTTAAGGCTCGGCAGCAGAATCAGGCGCCATGCTGACCCAAACATTGGTAACGATTTCGGACGCTTGATGTTCAATGGCTCGACGTCAACATCGGATTGTTTTAGGGAAAAACTCGGAATGTGGGTCACAGCTCACAGCCTCTGTTTTCTCGCGTTTGGCCGAACTGCCGAGGAGGAAATAACCCAGAAACTGAAAGCATTCACGAGATCCGCAGCTGGCTTTCACCTTCGTCCTGCCTTCGCCGCCAGTGTTGTTTTTTTTTCGAAGCAAAATAAAACTAATCCCGGATCCTATAAAGTCTCCGAAACAAGCCCGAAGCTATTCTTCTCGATTACATGTGAATTTCGGCGTCTTCACTTGGCTAACGGTTCTGTCGACCTCTGGACGGCAACGAATGAGTTCAGCAGCAACGATCGGCTCGGGGATATGGCTGGGCTCGTGAAAAGAACAACGACGACTTCCCAGTGGGATTTTAGAGCTTTGCTGGTCCAGAACGCGGAGCTGTCAGTTTGGCAACCATCTCCTCTGATGTGTCTGAGGCTCTCACGACAACATTGGGAGGGGCGCGGTTCGCTACGAAATCCTGCCAGACATCATGGCGAGAATCCCATCAGATCTCGGGTATCATCCCCGAGAGCTCTTTTTTTCCACTCACTATTTCTGTTCTCCGTCATCATGGATCCCCACCGCGCGCCTTTTCCCGCCAAGCTGGCATAGGATAAGTGAGAGTGAAGAAGGAGAAGAGCGGAGGTTTTGTTCCAGTCCATTCGAGACACTAGACCCAAGGGTTTCCTTTGGAAAAGATGAGATTCCCGTTGAGATGAGAGGAATAAACTGGGACGATACACATTCTCCAATCCTGAACTCGTGGTTCTCTCGTTTCCGGAGAGATGGCTGCCAAGCCCATCGGCGACGTCGATTGAGATTTTAGTGAACATCGCGATTCTCGAACGAATCATGATCGGCTTCGAAGGACTATTGGCACGAATCGACGAACGTCTGCTCCGAGAAGGATCCTCGTCGGATCCGCGGTCTCCCATCCTTGACGCGTCATGGAGTCTGGAGCCTACAGAGCCAAGCCCGGGCTGGGGACAAACAGATGAATGTATTTCTAAATACGTCCGTAATCAAGATCGATCGCCCGATCAACTTTGTGACTCCTCGGCCTTGAAGCCTTGAATGAATCGATTTCATGTCATCGAGCAGCTTTGTGCCTCCCCAAAACACATCTCGAGGATTGACTTATCCGCCGACATTCCAATCTGCTGATCCATCACAAGATTTCCGCCGCGCGGGAGCCTAAAAATGACGCCAAAGCGCTACGCTGAATTTATGCGCAGCATAATTGATGGATCAATCATCCGGTATTGGCGATACGGAAAGTATTTACACGCTCATCCTCGATATTCGGTATAAAGGCTGCAATGCATGCATCTTGCGTCCAACAATCGAAAACTGGACACCGAATCGTGGTCTGAGACAGGAACTCGATCCCGTATTCAAGTCTCCTCCTTACAAACGAAAATGGGTTCCGTTACCCATGTGAGAGGCTCGCATCGTGTCGATGCCCATTCTTCTCAGAACTGGACTTCAAGTATGTACAGTCATGGCCGATGTGCTTTAGCCTGGAGGTGTCGTGGTGTCGAGATCACTAGCGTAGCCAGGGGGGGGGCCGAGGGGGCCATGGCCCCCCCCAAGATTTTTGGATCGCCCATAGGGCTCCATGTTAAAGCTCAGCATCATCGTCCGTTGGCCCCCCCCAAGATGGTGCAGAAATGGTCTTGGCCCCCCCCAAGAAAAAATCCTGGCTACGCGCCTGGTCGAGATATCCGAAAAGCATAGGCAAACAGAACCCGCTCCCTGTTCTGTGTCTACGAGCAGTTCCGTGTAAGCCCTCCGTAAACAGCGGTACCCAAGCGAGATCCGCTGCGGAACCCGACCGGAGCGACGGCCGTTCCGGACCGAGCCAGCAAAAGCGCTGATGTACTTCCTCCCCCCTCTAGAGATTCGTTTTTCCTCATTTTCTCTTTTTTCCCTGGGCTCGGTCGGACCGGGTGGTAGTCGGTGGTCGTTCGCTCCATGGAAAGTTCGTATTAAATTTGTCGTACGAGCCCCGCTACCGGCGCTCCGATCTCACTCACCTTGAGGGGAACCCCGAGTCCATGAACCTCATTCGAGGAAGACTGTAGGTCGCTTCGCCCCCCCCCCCCCCGAAGCCTTATGCAGCGACTCCGTAATCACATATTCCCGAATACTTTCATTCGCAGCCCGAGGTAATCAGCCGGCTGTGAGATTTCATCTGTCGGGGCGAGGTTAACAATACGAATCCCAGAGAAACGGCCCACGATCCATTGATCCAAAGTCCATCCAGCTCCTGAGAGCTCACGATCCTTTCCCAGAATGTTTACACAAGTGAAGCTTTCATGGAGATCAGCCCGCAATTGAGTTACCGATCTCCAATGATGGCACACGGATTTGTTCCTCAACGATTTGAGGAGATCGAAGCGCCGCGCCGCCCGATTGAGGATCGCGTAGAGGTGCTATAAACGCCCGCAACATAGAAGAAAATCATTACATGACCATTGCATAGACGACTCTTGCGTCGAACGCCAATCGTTTCTTTGATCTAAGGTTGAAAGCTGCTCTATTTAACGGAGCGAATCTCATCTGCATTTTCAATGCGAACGAAGCTTCGTTTGAGTGACCGTAAAAGGTAGGCACTCCTCGAATGCGAACTTCTCCACATTCACCCGGCTTAGCGCTCAAGGGCCCGATTCCCACTTGTCTAAACCCCGAAGGTAGACGGAGTTCCCGAAATTTTTTGCTTTCGGGGAAGCTGCAACAGTTTATTGCGTAGAAGGGAATTCTTCCGAAAATATTGCCGGCTATAAATATCATATAAGAAGTGGTGACTCCGGAACAGTAGGGCTGTCTCTGAGGATTAGTGCAATGGCTTTGCATAATAGTTTCGGCGTGAGCTGGAGATTAAGTAATCTTGTTCCTCGCCGACCACTCTCCTAGAATTGGTTTACTTTGTTGCTCCCAATCGAAAAGGCAATACCATCGTGTATAAAAAAGATAAAGTCAGTCTTTCTTCAATGCCAGACGATTTTTTCGGAGGGAAAGAACTTCTAGCGAGCGGAACACTCTGCATCATTGGATCAAACTCGGCATGAGCTATCTCTGTGGTCTGCATGGCGCCTCGAGGTCAGGAAGGGCGAGTCGTAGGCCAAACAGAACGGGAAACCGGGATCTCGGATTCGGGGGTGCTCGGCTCTATTCAAAGACCAAACCAGATCTTCCAGGCCGATCGACAACGGAAAAATCTCGATTCCGAAGAGCAAATCACTCTCTCGACACCAACTCCGGAATACTGTGTGCTCGTGACGTTTTAGGAAATCGGAATCAGTCCTCCCAACGCAGCTACTAGTTGAAGAGGCGCGCGTTTTCTCCAAACGAACCTTCGGCCTCATCGAGCTCGATTGCACTCGGAGCTGCAACCCATCCTTGTCTGCCGGGGCTACAACCGCTCCTCGTCAAGGTCAGCATCACATTGAGATCGAAGCCACTGACAGAGACCTATCAAAATACCAATTGGTTCGACTGACATGAAACAAGAGATCGTCGTTGAGCGTCGGGCGATATGGTATCGAGAGACGCCAAACAACATTAGAGATAACTCGTATCACGAGTTTTATTTTCAGGCTGTTCGTTCGTAGGGCTAAGCATACTCGTCTGATTCTATCAGGATGCTGTTTGGTACGGATAAATTCGAAACGTGGGACAGGCTCTAGAACCCGACAGTGTTTCCTTTTTCTCTCAGGGCTAGCAAGGGCGAAGGCTCTCAGGGCTAGCATGTCATTCAGTTCGCGGTGACCGAGTAGCACGATAAAAATAAGTCGGCGTGTGCGAGACGATCTGTCCTCGAAAGCCATCAACGAAAGCAGTGATGTTCATTCAACGCTGAAGAGCCGAAGAAATTCAACGAAACGCTCCCTGTACGCTCTGAGACGGCACTTGAGCTAGGTCGTGGAGAAATGTGACCTCTGGTAAAAATAAACGGCCGTTAAAAGTCTACCGAAGACGGCCGGAGATGAATCTGCTTGAATCTTCCTCCAAGTATGATAATTCGAGCGTTGCAAACTTGGACGTGACTCAGAATGGAAACCGACGAAACATGCTTGCACATAAGAAACAGCCGCTCAGCATTAGAAAAGTGGGATTCTCAAGTTGAGTTCGGGGACAAGACACGAGCAAAAATTTTAACGTTTTTCAAAGCCTTAGAATCATATGTCGTCGTGTATTCTCGGGCGAACATTCATCATGACCATTCGACGACGTTTGTTGCAGTGGATTCAACGGAGCAGACAACGAGACGAGAGAGCCGAGGGCAAAGGAAAAATGGAATAGGTGCTTAACTGTCTGGAAAGGCACGAAACACCGAAAGCGAAGACAGGGGATGGATAGGAGAATGCATAAAATACCACCACCAGCCGTGGATGGGCACAACATAATTATACTCAAAAGGCACTCTCTCCGCTTCTATAATTAGCGTTTTCTGTAAGGACGCATTCGCTGTTCAATGCATCCGTTTGCCAGCAAACCCATCAAGTGGCGCGCTACGTCCTTAGCAAGCGGAGTCAGTTGTCAGTCACTACACCAAGGTCTTCGCGGTGCGGTAGGGTCCGGTCCTAATGGAGAACAGAGGACACGGGAACATCTAGTATGCATGCCGTCAGCTGGTGTGTCGGACCCTCAAGGAGGAGCGCATCGTGAATTTCAGTCAAAATGGCGAAATGCCCTCTCCATTCATAACGAGCGTACGCAAGGTGTCATCACCATCTCTCGCTGTGTCACTTGGCCCGTCTCCTGATGTCCCCTCGGGAGCTTGCGTAGGCAGCGAACCAGCGCGAACCAGTCGGCTCCAGAGAAGAATCTCTCTCGGCACAGAATGGCTGCAGTTTGGCGAGTTTCTCTCGCAGTTTTCCCTCATCGACTCGCTACAGCTGAGTGCGGTGGTTCAACACCCGGCCTCACTGACTCGCGTCCTGAAGGCCACTGGAGTGCGTCCACATGAAGGACATACACAGGCCTCAGCACTTCCCTCGTTTCCAGCTCCTTTTCACTCTCACATTTGTCTGTTTTTGCGGGTGTTTCTGTTCTGGTTCCAACATCCGCTGCTTCTGCACCAGTTGCTCGTGCCACTCGGTCTTTTCGCTCATACGCAACGACGTCGTTTCTCGAATATTTCTTGTTCTTACATACTTACCGCCACGATTGAATCTTTTCCCAACCTCCAACGCGGAATCGAGTCCGAGGACCCGTGTCTTGATAAAATCTGGATGGTTATAGGAGTCACTCTTCCCTGACGCGTGTTTGCAACGTCGACAGACCTCGACGTCGAAAAACACACGCCAACAAGCCCGGGGATCTCTTAATGCTCCCGTGGACCTTTCGCCGCACAGGGAGTAATCCCAAGATTGGTCCTCTTACTCTCACAGCGTCGATTCCCATGTTTTCTCTGTTTCGATTCGGGCTAGCAGGCTCGCGTTATCTTGCAGGGAATAATGAGCAAGCTTGGAATGGCAGCCTCCCGTGTCATTTTTCCAAAAATCATCCGGGGAAGAACAATATCAATGCCCTCAAAGGGAAACGATTGGAATTAATTTCAGAACGGGCTTTTCAACCCCTCTTTGATGCTCGGTGTGATAGTGGGTCATCTGTTTCCGGATCGAGCGCCGTTTGAGCCCGTATTTAAACAATGCGTACGCCCTGGAGAAGAATAACCTCGGCGATTCCGCTGATTCCGATCCCGGGACTCATTACAAAACACTGCTCAAAGGTCGTGTATCGTTGTCAGGGAGAGAAGTTTTGGAATCCAAGCGAATCCAAGAACAATCGTTGCTGTGTCTTAGAATTTCCGGTGAGAGAGACGTGACAGAGAACGAAAGCTCCATATCTGTTCCGTAATCAACTGTCTGCTAGATTTCAGAAGTTCCAAGGAACCAGATTTCGCGAATACGGAGAGCTCGCCGCTGGAAAACACGTCGACCTCGCGCTCCCTCGCTCGTTTGTTCGTTTCGATCTTTCGCTAATTGCAACCTATGCAGGCGATCCATCACCGGTCTCATTGATTATTCCGTATCGGCGAACCCTATCTCTTTAACTTCAGCTCGCTGACTCATCCCGCTGTCTATCTTTCCCGTTTTGATAGGAAGCAACGCAGATTCTGTCGACTACGATTCGGTTGCTCGGGACCAGCTTTAAAAGTTTGTTCCACATGGAAACCGAATCAATATCGCAGCCCCAGCAACGACATCGTGCATCGCAGATCTGGATGGGCGGACAGGGAAAGGAGGAGCTGTAGATGAGAGATAAAGGGAGAGAAGGCAGCGTCTGATATCTCGCAGAGAAGCTTGCGTCTCCAAGTATGACGGTCGAGGTCACCCGGGTCCACCCGAGGTTGTTTCGTCTGACGGGAACGGTTCGTCGAGTTCAGCGCCGAGGTCATCCAGGGGAAGTTCCCGGAGAATATTCCAGTAGTTTCAAGATCATCTGTTCGACGGGATTTGTATCCGAAATCTGTTCCGGCCTTCGTTTCCGGACAGCTAATATTCAACCCAACCAGCGACCAAAAGGTTTGGGCGGCTGGAACACGAATCGGATTTGGAAACTAACTATGTGACCTTCGGACTTTCCAGGCATTATTAATGCTCGACCGGGTTCAACCGCTGGAATCTGTCCGATCACCCCAACTGCCGTCGGCCCGGTCTGCTAGAACTCGTTTTCAGCATCAATATCCGCTGGCCTCATCCAAAATCACCCCTGCGGAAGATCAACATTCAAACTTTAGTTCTCGAGAAAATCCTGTTCTACATACATTGCGCCCAGGAACATCGAGGTGCACACAATCTCGATTTAGGTACGCGCGGAGGAGTTCGAAGTACGCTCGAATTTCAGAAAATCTCCAGATAGAAACGGCTCCGTAATCGCTCTTGAATTCGCAAGAAGTTCAGTTTTTAATTACAGCTCTATGTGGGAATCCCATCCTCTGAAACGCGGAACTGTGCTCATCTTCCAAGCACTCGGGAGAGCAAGAGCACGCTCTGCCCGAGAACCGTTGCGTCCGACGGTTTTAGATGAGCCTTGCGGATATGTTTTCGCGAGGGTGGGTAAGCTCTCAAAAGTAACACGTTTTCCACATCACTGATTTTGGGCTGCGAATGTGCATAGCATACAGCTGAAGGAGGGAGTAAACCTCTGAACGAGCTTCGAAGACCTGCCATCGGGATTCTCCGCATGCTGAAACCCGGTACCCCAACGAGACGGGTAGGTGGGGGAAGTTAACGAGAGGAACAATGGTTCGGGTTTGTTGTGTGCAGAGTCTTCATTCTTCTGACACGTGCGACGCACCTATTCTTCTCTCGTATCGTCCATCATGACTTCATTAAAATTTCTCGCTCAAATACAACTCGATGTCCTCGGGTCTGCTGATGAATATCACTTCACGTCCCCGGCGTCGATATTTGAGATTTTTCGGCTCCGAAAAAACAGCCTCAAGGACCCCACATAATAAAACCTCTTGGAAATCTCAGCGCTCCCCAAGCCGGCGGATCGATGCTGATAACGAACGATTTTCACTTCATTCACTCGGCAGATGCCCGCTTGATTCTGTTCACTACCTACCTTCACCGATGGTTGGAGACCTCGTCATCTCGGAACTTTTGGATGATTTATCGGTCGTGATCGTCGTTGCTCTTTTTATTTTCTAATTTTCCCGCGAGCGGTGTGCTGTATGCGGGCTCGCTGCATATAGTCTACTACGTAAGCCGTACGCTAAATCCTGCTCCGCGTAAGCGGGGTCGTTATAATACCCGTCATCTGCTGTGAGTTGTACGATTCAGGGCAAACTCAAGCGTAAATGCTAGCATTACTGAGTCTTGTGCTCTGGATTGGATAACTGTGGCTGAAACGGCGGAGAATCCCGTGGTTACCGCGATTCGGTTCGGAACGGTGAGTTTTTGCTTCGCCGGCGAACGGAACGGCGCTGCGATCAAACGAGGCCTCGAAGAACAAGTCAGAGTTATAACCGAGGGCGAAGCCAAGAGCTTTTTGGTGCGTTTGCTCAAGTAATTCCATTATCAACGACGTCGATGTGAACAACAACAGCGACAACAACGACGGCGGGGACGACGACAACGACAGTTTCAGCAGCAGCAATAACGACGGCCACCAACGCTGCCATCCCGACAATAGAACTGAAAACCATCAGCAATCAGCTGATTTCGGTATTCGCCTTCCCGCATTTCGAGAAGACATTTCGGTTCGTCAGAGGCACATCACGTGATTAGGAGAAACTTCCGTCCTGATATTAGTTTGTTGAAGATCTCAAGTCTCTCGGGCACACCCCTGCGTCGACGCACCTTTCTGTCAGAGTAATAGTACATGCAAACCAGTCTGTACCGTGTCGAGGATGTTCCGTCGTATCTTTGGAATGCGTCGGAGCAAGGAACGAGTCTTCGTCGAGCTAGCAGTACATCACTCTCGTCCGCGAAATCCATGATTATTCTCTCGTCTTGGCTGTGATTCCATTTCCCGTCTAAAGCAAGATAAAAACTCAGATCTCCATTTCGAATGATAATGTCCGCTGCGACGGCAGCGGGGTCCACGTGTAACTATCCCAGCTAGCAGTACGTAATGCCAAGTTTATTGTTCTCATTTCACGCGATTCCAGTCGAGTTTCTCATCTGGAATGCAATCAGAGGAAACGTGATGCCGGGAGGACACTCTTGAACTCCGCGAATGATTTGGGCAACCTCGAATTCCAGCCGGACTGTCAAAACAGCAGAATTTCCGCTCGGTTAAAGTTCGGATCGTTTTGATTTTTTACTTCTACGTCGTCTCGGAACTGTGTCGTCTTTTGCTCTCCAATTGGAGTTTCTTCCTCATCATGCTGACCGTGACATCTGATGACGGAGCCATCAGACAACGATCCCTGAGAGTAGTTGGAACGAGGAACCGACTTCAGGGAGGAGCTACCTGTTCCACATAAGCTACTTGACCAATACTCTCTTCTCGAAACGTGGAGTTCATGTAGCACAACAGTGGAGCGGCCGAGTGATGGAAACCGGATCGCGCCTCGCGGTCTCCGACTGTCGTCGAATGGTTGTCGTTTTTAACGTAGGAAGGAGACGTTATACCCCGGGCTACAGACCGGAACTCCGGACGGTAACGAAACCACTGCGAGTGGCTTCGATTGGCCGCAAGCTTGGCCACCAGCACGCCAACAATGGTTGTACGCCATAGTGTGTGAAAATTTGCGTGCACCACCGACTTTATATTCCTGGAGTACTTCTTCTGAGGAAGACACGCGCCCTCGACCGCGTTCGCTGGCAGAAACTCCCTCACTGTTCATCTCAGAGCAGACGACCTTTGCCAGGTTTCTGCAACTGATGCTATTTGCCAATGGCCGAGATAATTCTCTTTTGCGAACTGCTCTCCAAAGGGGGATTTCCAGTGTCTGTTCTGTACGGTCTCAATCGTGGTATAGAGTATTGCCCGTTTATCCTAGCCGGTCTGCGTCGTTGCGGTGAATGATCGTTGACTTCGTATTTCGCCTTCATCGGCATTCCTGGACTACAACGACGTTAGAAGATTCGGTGAATTCGGCTTCGGGAGAACATCCATTATACACAATGACAACCGAAGAGCGCTCAAGACTTGCGCGTCAGAGGCCTGCAGGCGGCAATGCGGAGAGTCGGAGAAAGCCACAAGCGCATGATCTCCAACCTGCATCTTTGGATTTCCAAATGAGTTTTCCGCGACAATAATTTGGCCACGCCTGCATCTAGTGCGATCGGCCCTGATTCCGACTAGATTTGAACGAAGTCAGGCCTCTTCGCGTCGACACGCTCCGGTTGATGGGTTGTAAAAGGCAGGACGAGCTCCTGTGTTCGTCTTGTTACTCCACATTGAATTCTGGGAGAATACTGCACGTGGCGGTGTACAATGGGTTTCCTTACGCGCTCCCTGAAGACCTCCCGAAATCGACGAACAAGATTGATTGATTGATTGATGAGCACTTTTTATTTTGCAAGAGACCCTTGGATTCGTAGACCCCAATGATGAACCTAAGTTGCCCCAAACCAACCTACACACTGTCCTGATGACCTAGGACAGTGGTTCTCAACCTTTTTTCTACGAGGACCCCCGGGGGGGGGGGGGGGGTCCTCGATAAGCTGCGCGGACCCCCTTCGAAGAGTCGAGAAGGGGTCCGCGGAACCCACCTTTTTGTCGCTCTCTCTTTGTATTTCTTCCTTCGAGAATGTCGTCGACCCCGATGCGGGAATGGGAGGAAGCCAAACAGGAAGACGCTTCCCTGTACAACGAATTCAAGCAGTGACCGCGCGCTTCGGTGATCATAATCGGCTACCAATTCGAGCGCTCTGCGCAGGTAGACGGCGAGGAAACGTGCACGAGCCTCGAGATATGATCTTAGATTCGGACAAACGGACACGGGAACATGCAATTCCGGTTCATTTCTTTGCATTCAGCCCCAGGTTGTCTGCGGAATCACAGGAATTCGGATCGCCGGAGCGTCCTGAGGACCCCCAGGGGTCCGCAAAACTTCCGGCAGCGGACCCCCGAAAAAGTCCCGAGGACCCCCGGTTGAGAACCACTGACCTAGGATAAATATCTAGAGCTTACTCCGGGGCAATATTCTGTTCCGTCGAGTATCATATGTGATGAGCACGCTGAAAAGTTGTCGTTACCGGATATCCATCGTGGCGTACCTCGGAGATTTGGAGATGACATTCGGGTCACACCTTTCCAGAACACAACGAGCGAAGTAGGACGCCGCGATCGTCGCTGGGCAACTTCCAAAAATTTATTGTACATGGCAGTGAAAATTCTGCGGCTACGAATTCTGCTGGTCAACGTGCAGCGTTCCGTGCAAATCACGTTTCAGTGGTGATTTGCGCAATAACACACGTGAGGTGATCGCGGATTGACAGTTCCTAGAGCCGTACGTTGCACGAAATGCTGCGCTCCTGAAGTCAATACCTAACTCCGTACACTAGTGGTCGACAAGAGAGAAGGATTTATTCGCGATGCTCCGGCAATCGGGCAAACCGACTTTTTTTCCAACAATGAGTGCGAATGAGCTAGGCTGGCCTCATTTGTTGAATCTGTTGAATAAGCTCCGAGAAGGTTGTGCAGGAGGGGTACGAGGTTCTCGCAGAGCTCTCGTCTGCACGAAATCATTAAGATTGCGCTCACCCAGTTATACCAGAGATGAAACCCCTCACAATGCCGAGCTTTCTATTCCGTACTGAATGGCACTCCCCTCCAGGGATGACTACGAGATCTTTAAATCAGGTGGCACCTTTTCTGAATACTATAGAATATAGAACATCGCCGTTCCCGTCCGAAGTTTCCTCCCCCCACTCCCAGACGAGAACGTCTCCTACGTCTCTTGCTTCAATCGCAAGATTGAACTGGCACCAGCTTTTTCATTCACTTCATGAATTTTCATTGAATTACGAACCTAGAGTGGGACTGACTTCCGTCTCCCGATCAGCATAGTCTTACGATCGCTGATCTCGTTTCTGCTCGCATGCGCAAAGTTTTCATCAAAGTTTCTGCGACGTCTCGGGTCTCCTCGCCCTATGTTTGCGGTTCCCCGCCACGGCGTGTGTCTAGGAATGGCTTATCTTTTAAGAGGATTTGACTCCTGAGGAAATTATCACCTTAACTTGAGCTGATCGAAGCGAAGCATAAGAATTTCTGGTGAAGCGCGATGTTTATCAGGGGCGTGACTGTGTCGCATTCAATTCTCTGCGTTGGGTGCAATATAATCCTATAACAAATAAAACTTTTCCAGGAAGTACCGCGGAAAAGAACGCCATCAAACTAATCACTGAGGAAGGAGCCTCGATTCAGAACAGCTTC
Organism: Neoseiulus californicus; assembly: GCA_028455905.1. NCBI lineage: Eukaryota > Metazoa > Arthropoda > Arachnida > Mesostigmata > Phytoseiidae > Neoseiulus > Neoseiulus californicus. The sequence continues at coordinate 24,379,105 of JAMQGS010000001.1, forward strand.
CGCTGCATAAATATTAAATTATTGCTGAGGCCGGCGCCGACGAAGCGCTCGCCGTCCTCGGCGTTGAGTTCGTTAGGCAAGGCTTCATCCTTTGTGTATATTTTCCAGACTCGTGGAAAGACGGTCCTGCGATCATTGAGGGGGCGAACACGAGAAGTCGCTTGGCTAGGGAGCTGTTCATCCGGAAGTCATTACAGAGAGGTTATTGTGTTACGAGTTTTCCAGAAGTGTTTCCAGAATCCCACTTTGAATTCTCGACAGGATATCTCAGAAGAAAAAGACGGATCGTGACCCTCAAGTAACTGGACATTGGGTCGGAGCCATCAGACCGCACGTCGAGCCCGGCGAAAAGTTTCGTGGGGCGGGCTCGGCCTGAACCTCCGGAACCAACTGCCCGAATCGACTCGAGGGGTGTAACAACTGACCGCCGATGAATCGCGTGACCCCTCGAATCGTGCGATGATTCTCGCTTTCATGGCTAATAACCCCGGCTGTCACGGGAGCAAAGACAGCCGAACTCAATAAAAGGTGAACATTCATTGCGCAATCCCACGCGGCCTGTCATTAGCCGCGGTTGGCTGTGCGTCAACGGTTGGTTGTGGTTATCGCACAATGGAGTCGGCGTTCACGTCGATGTAGAGTCGGTTGTTGCCCGCGCGCTGTATCATCGGTGGACGGATATTCAGCAGAAAGAAGAGCATTGATCGAGGCTTTCATTCGTTCATTCAGAGGCTAAATACCTCGAGGTTGCAGGACAACGCACTGGCCGTTGGTAGTGCTGGTGGTGGGGCTTTATCTCGAGCTCATTATTGCGACACGACCACCAACACCATCACCACGACCAATGAGACGTCCGCGGCCAAAGTCCGTTGTCGCTCGTCCCTCCCGCACCGGTGGCGTGCCTGGTGAAGGAACGAGCAAAAGCCGGATCTTGTTCGCTTTTTGTATACGCAAAGTGTCATCACGACTGTTATCCATTATTGTAATACACAGTGGCTGCAAGATAAACGCGATAACGAAACTGCTTACAGCTCCAGCTCGTCTTCCTTATGGCTCGTCGACAGCTAATGCTTAACAGTTTTCCCTTCAGACGAAGACATGGCTTCTCTTCCCTCCGCACGCCGCGACGCACGCAACGCGCAGCCTTCTCCGCGATTGAATTCCCGACTTTTTCCGGATGTTTTCACATTCCCCGAATCCGTCTCCCCAAGTTGAGTCATGCACCGAAATCTCTGTTTTCCCGCGCAGAAATTCATTGGAACGAAACACGAACCGGTTTCGCTGCTGCACGTGTTAGATGTCACCCGGTCACCATTCTAGCCCGAAGCTCCCCCTAGTCCACTAACTCCTAAAATGGTCGCTGCCCACAAAAGTCTTTCCGGGCGGTACTCTCTTTTCGTCTCGTTTGCCGTAAGATTGTTGTCGTTGTGCGAGTCAATCTGTCCCTTGGGACTTTCCACTACCTGTGAGTTGATAACACCGTGAGCGCCACCTGTGAAAGCACGCCAAACTTGGAACGGCAGCAGGAAGTGAATCCGTCCCCTGCCAGGGGACTGAGCTGGCGCGGTGTTATTCTCAAGTGAACTTTTTCCCTTCATGGTCGTCTCCCCTCGTCCTTTGAATGGAACGTACGAACGCAAAAAAAAGGAGTTCATGGTCCCCGATTGATCTTCGTTCGATTGAAACGACTGGAACAAGAGCTCATGCTCAGGTTTCTGAATTGTTGGACACCGAAGAATTTGTCAGCGAAAACGGACACTGATTGGTTTCCAGCTGACGATCCCTTCCTCGTGTGTTACCGTCGAAATTCTCGAAATCTAGAGCGGCTAGAGTCGTTTTTCTCTACGGACGCCATGTTCTTCGGAGCCGAAAGGGGAGGGATAGCGGCTCGGGAATACCCACCACAATTTCCTGCTGCAAAGTGGCAAGTTCAGGATTCGTTCCTCGGAGTTCGGCATCGCGGATGTTGGCTTGTTGGCGGAACCAGTTTTTGCCCGCATATCTTTTCGTTGTTCATTCTAGTCCATTCGAGAATTTTCCTTCTCGGGAACGCCTACGCAACTCCTTATTTCAAAAGGTTTCATCTTCGCGCTTTCCGCGATCCAAGTAGAAACATTGTAGCAGTTTCTGTTTCCGCGACGTCTCAAGGGAGCATCTCCGGCGAGCGGCCCTACGAGGCATCCAACTTCGACGTTCATTTCGTTCCGGCGGCCTGTGCAAGTGTTTTTACTTCCTCTTCTCCTCCTTTTTCTTCTCTGCCCGGTCAAAGGACGAGGATCAGACCCAGGTGGAGAGGTTGGCCTGCGAGTGACATGCTCAGCGCGTCTAATTATGACAGATACCCCTCTAACACAACAAGAGCAGCAGTTCAGTCCAGACCTCTTTCTCCTCACTAGGAGGCCACCAGGCTATCACTAACGTCCACAGAAATCTTCTTGCCTTGTACACACTTCACCAGAAGCGCTGTTTCTCGACTCGTGGCACGGGGCCGCTGAACTTTGGGACGCCTCGAGCTTTTGAAAGTACCGCGTGAGCTAGTTTGTGACAAAATCCGCTGGCTGGAAGAAGTTTTGACCCTGAAGAACGCGAAGATTTCCCTACTTGTGGGGCGTCTGGAGAAGACGACGTACGTTCTGCTCGCTCGGTGCTGTGTTGCTCCTGAGCGCGGGTAATCCCACTTAGAACAGCTCTTGGTCCCAGGACCTTGAGGGCCTCCAATTGGAATGTCCTTCGTTACCCAACTATTCGTCGACGGTCAGGTCCTTCCGAGGGAAGCAGCGTTGTCGTAATGAGATGTCCGCATCCCGGTTGCTTGGCCGAGGAGGGCTTGCTGCTCATGCTGCTGTTGTTGGCACGGGCGGCCGCTGCAAATAGAAGGGCGACCTACTCAGCTTACGATCTTGAAGTCAGCTACGGAGGAACCTCTCGCGGTCTCACACCTCAACCCAAATATTTCTTCTGTAGATCGGCCCCTTTTTCCCTCGTCTCGAGCGCTATGCATTTATTATACTCAGCGTAGTATGCACAACCTCCAGGTTGAGAGAATTCCGCGACGCCGCACGGGAGTGTTTCTTACTTTGTGTGGAACAGTGGAAAGAGCGGAAGAGTAGGTACTGAGGCCGAGTAGCAGTGCAAATGCAACCGAGACTTCGGAATGAGGGGAAGCTTCCGGAATCAGAGTCACTTGTGGCGGGCCAATCGGCACAGCGGATTGGAAATTGCAATCACCACATGTGATGTTGTCTCTTTTGCTTCCTGCTCTCCTGTCAACAAGGAACTTTGTGCTCTTCCCACATTACTGCCAATTTCCCGCACGATCCGACCTCAAGGACAGCGGCCTCCGTTCACTTTCAGCTGTCTTGTTGGTATGCGGTCAACATTAAAATGTGAATTCCGTTGTTAGCGGAGCGACTAAGTCAGTTACCGTTCGGAGCTGTTGTGTCAACAGGTACGTTCCACCGTGGTGTTTCCGACACGGTGCCTGAAAACAATGAAACAGGCCCCCAAGCACTCAATCTCAACGCGCCTGCGCCGGGTGCTCGTGTGTCCTAGACTCACTCAGCATTTGGACTCGGCGAGTGGAGAGGTTGGAAGTGTTTGGGTTCGAGATTGAAGTAGTCGGAGATGTCTCAAAGCACGAACTGTGTGCGAGAAGGAAGGGCCACAAGGCCCCCTAGAATCAGGGATTTATTGCGATTCCGGAAGAAGTACGAAAACAACGAGGAAAAAAAATCGTCTTGACAGCAGTCGGTAGTCAAGGTCAGACGCGGTGAGGAGCGGAGACGGAGTGGTGGACGATACGAATTAAAATTTCAAATTTATCCCATTCACCATTTTGCCTTCTCGAAGCGAGAAAGTGTTTTGGCGCAGGAAAATCGCTCACTCAAAGAAGAAAAAGAAGAACTAAAGTGCCCTTCCAGAAAACGCTGCCAGGCTTTTATAGTTTTATCTCCGCTCTAAGCGGGCGCCAGCAGCGAGGGACTGGAAGTCGGCAGCGAGGGGCATTCGCACCCCCCATACGACATCCAGTGGCGGAGAATGTGAATGAATGTCCCATGAAGGTGGGGACGCAGTGTGGGCGATCGGGACGGTGCGTCACTGCTTGAGTGGAAGAGAGCATGCGATTGGGAGCCAGAATGAAGACCACCATTTGGAAAGTTTCAGTGGAACACTCTCGGCCTTCCAGCCAGAATGTCATCGAGCCTCAAGAGGGCCATACCACCACCACGACCGAAAAACAAAGTTCCTGAGGGCAGGAGCACTGCTTGCATCGGTTCTCGGTCGGCAGTGTTACCTAGGTGATTCCGTAAATATTCTGCGAAATCACGACCTTGTAGTGATTTCTTTCTTGAATCGATGTGAGCGCACACCACATCGGAACGAAGATCTGTTTCGTGAAGGCAATTTATCTCTGCTGTTTTTAGATGGTCTCGCGCACGGTCGAGGACATGCGATCGATTTCGTTGGCCGTCAACGTTGAAATTCAGGAAGTTTTCAGAGCGAGCCTCCCTTGGAATAACACTCGTATGCGGTCGACATCTGTAGAATGTTCGATATGGTGGAACTTGCGTCATGGTCTCTAAGAAAACACAGTCAGCATGGTTACCAGTTTGTTGTTTCAGCTCGAAGCGCTTCCCGTATCGGATGGTAGGATCTGTACTGAATCTCAATTAGGAGCCTCTCTTGCACAAGGCCAACGGACGATGAATCGTACGTTTCGTCTGAAAACGGCTGGTTTCGTTCTTTCGGAGCCTGGAAACAATTAATAGTTGCGCAGACCGCTCTGTGTGTGTGCGGCGAGCTTTCTTCCCGCTTTCGCATGGTTCCCCTGCCCGCTGGTCTCCTTTTCGTGCTCCTCCAGGAGAGTAGATACTCTACAGATTAGAATTCAACTGTGTTCGATTCGTGTTGTACTCAGCTCTGATACATCAAACGCCAGTCCTGTCTGAGGTGGAAAGATTAAAGCGCAACCAAAGCTATCCGCTTCGTCCTTCAGTATCAACCTGCAACATATGCGAAAGCCAACAGTGAAAAATCCCCCCGGTGGACAGACCGATTCGAACCTCAAAGTTGAATTCTTTGAAGCGCTGCGTCGGAAGGAGCAGCGAATGAAACGGCTCCGGGACGCGCTGGCGGTTGTTCGTGTGATTTTTCGATCCACTGGAAGAAGTTAGGAGGAGATCGAGAGACTTGAAAGGTACACGGGTTTTCGGTTCGAGTGACAAATGTCGCAATCTGGAGATGTGGCTTGTCTCCCCAGAGGAGCAGAAGGAGCAGCAGGAGACCAGGACCAGCTCTCCTTGGTCTCACTGGTGTTTCCACGTAGGACACAGAAAACGTGGGAGCATGTTCTAATCTCGTGCAGCTGCGGGGGAGATTATTTAAAGTTTTGAACAACTTCTAATTAGCTCATGCTCCACTGAACGATTCCATCCTGGCGGAGATAGAGCGCATCATTGATGAGCATTACCCCTGCGTCAAAGATCAAGCCATCATCAGAACGGCCGACCAGGAAGCGGATGATACACCACCAGGGGTTGGATCATCAGTGTGGTTCTGGAATGAATTTTGCCGTGGCTGAAGAAAGCTCACTGCAACTTGTCGGCAACGAACGTCTAAAAACAAAGTTTCTCGGATGGGAAGAGAAGAAGAGACGGAAACGAAGAAGGAAAAGACGAAAGTTGTACGAAATAGAGACTAAGGCAATGGTTACCCAAAAAGCAGTCGCGCGCCGCAGCGGAAGGACGGGAAAAATACGAGGCAATAAAAATTACATTAAAACACTGCTTCCTACAGTCGCACAAAAACGCTTGTCCAAGGGTCAAACGCTCTGAGGTCACTGGAAGCGATCTCCAATAGAAGCCTTCAAACGTTACTGCCGTCGACATCATCGTAAATTAATATCTTTTCCAATACTCACCCAACGCCATAGCAATCAAGTAGCTACTTATCACTTTGTACGAAATCGGAGAAATTTGTCAAATGTCAAATGTTCCCTCCCTTCTGAACGACACCACGGAATGTACTTCAGCTCAACGCAGTTCCTTTCGAAACAGCAAATCTCAGAGTCGCTTAGAGTTGCGAAACTCTCGGGCGGAATCAATTGCCCGCGAAACCCAAGTGGCGACACCATAACACTTCCACGCCGAGCGAGCATCGCTTCAGGAAGCTTCGCACGAATCACTGGAAATGTTGAGGGTACCGATGCTTCGATTCTACGGCGAGTCATTCGAATATTCGCGCAATGTCTTCGAGGTTGGACTCCTCGTATCGGATCCAGGGCCTTAGAGTCTCAGATTCCGGGAAGCGGCGCGGCGCGGGCAAACACTCGGATGACGTCATGTTACATACATGCTTCAGCGGCCTGATGTTTGCAGTAAACAGCTTGTGGACGTTGTTCTGATCGGGGCAGTTTGGGACTGCCATTGTTGAACTCAAGACTGTGTACTCTGATGAGTATTCTTGAGTCTCAGGAAATTGGTGGAGGCAGGAGAGCCCAACAGAGTCCGCCGAATATTCGCGGCATGATTTTCGGCATCGATACCATTCAAACTAGATTAAATGCTGATGTTCGAATGGCTTTCATTGAAGCTTGCACCAGCGAGAGCTCTAACAACGCTGTGTGATGAAGCGTCCTCCGAACTCTCCTCCTGACCTGACGCAACGTCTACACGGCTAACGATATCAAGCAGAATGGCCGCCCACATGGTCGATTCCTCGATTCGTGGTATAACATCGAACATCCTCCGAATTCCAGCCTTTCCCACACGTTTCCCCTCCATTCAGCAGCTGAACGGATGCGTTGAGATGACCCGAGTCCTCCGCGAGTCGAAAGAGTGTGAAAGTTTTGGAATCCATGTTCCACACTAATACATCGAAGTTCTCCTCTACGGATTGGCCTTCCGGCGCAGTGTTCTCTGACGTAATAGGTAACCTTCCCGATCTAAGCGTTCAATAAGCATCGCAGTATGCGAGTGAATCAGCCCAGGGCTGTCAGAAGGACATTCAATAATTTGCCCCTCGGCGACGTCACGACCAGCGGGTACAGAAGAGGTCAGCAACGCTCCCGAAGTCTATTCCAAGTCTAGTCACCTTTTGAACGGATTCGGTCGAGCTGGGATCGCTTTCGGGCATGCAATATCACTCGGGAACAGGCTCGGTGAAGAAGACCCGAGAACGCCAGGACACAACACAGTCACTGCAATAGTCGGTTCTACTTGTCGTCGTGATTGAATGTAAGACCTGAGACAACATAGAATTCCAAACTCTGGAACACGGCCTCCGGAACTTTTGTGCGAGCGATGATTGTGACTACGTTGGCACAAACGAAGAGCCGCCAAAGGGCATGGAGAAGGTCACACGGACAAATTAAAACCCTGAGGAACCGTTCGGGTATCTAATCCGCTGAGATCCATGGGTTCCATTGAATACCAGGGCAGGTCCGTCTTTCGGAGCCTTCCTCCGAGTGAGATGCGAAACGTTGACTACCTCATACTTGAAGGAATTCGATGGCACCCACATATGTTTCAATCAGTTTTGGTTCCGAGAACTGCCGCTCAGTGCATGCCGTACACATGCGAATACATATGTAGATATGGCAAGTTGTCGGCTGCTCCATCACTCGCAGAACAGATCGCTCGCCTCTGGTGAAGTGGATGATTTTTGTGTGCTCTCTATTTCTGCACGTATCGTTGTCACGTCTGCAAGCCATCATAGTTCCGTTCCCTGAGCAAATCTCGTCGAGATGGACCGAACTGTTGCTTGAGAAGAGAATCAGTCACTCAGCCAGTCGGTCCGGATCGGGTTTCAAAGCTCCCCGGAATAATTATCTCCTCGACATTGGGTCTCGTCCAGGAAGGAGCAATAGCGAACACGGCCTTGACATCGGACCCTGTGTCTGTGAGCTTCACTCTCTCGCTCTCACGACCAAGTCAACATCGACGAGAACCACAAGATACTAGCAAACATCGTTCATTCAAAACTCATTGGAAATACACAGTGTGAATTTCCCATGGTTTGCCCACAAGAATCATTGTATGCGAGTTCGGAGAAATTGAGGTCAGGAAGGGCCTTTCATGCCAGGAAGCTGGGGCCGTAGAGGTGTTTCGCAAGCGCGTTGTTGGTGTAACCACGATGGGTTCGTGTCTACTCCCACGGCTCATCTGGTTGGCCTGTTATGATTTCGAGTCGCAGTTCCCACTCCCACGGCCTCGGTCCTCTGTGACCGACACCGGCACGGTTTGTCAACAGTTGATCCTGCTCATCCAGCCGGCGGAAAAACATATTTTGTTATTTTTGTAGAGTCCTCTCATCCCTGCTGACTTGTTCACATCGGATGGGATCATTGTGGTAGTGTGTTTACGAGATGTTACGTTGGAAACTACGTCTGACATTTTCCGGACTTATCTTCCGCACCACAAGATTTCCATGGTTGAGAAAGTTGACGTCATGCCTAACGTATCTCGTTAGAGCTTGGACTTCTTGTTTCCTGGCAGATGTGGTTTCCTCTCATTGTCAGTTATTACCAGATCGAATGCGAGGAGTAAATTACACCCACAGTCGTACGGTCGAACTGGCAATGCACGAAGCGTACGCGAGGTTTTGGCAGCTCCAAGGGCCAAAGAGTCCCTCAGGCCCCTATTCCAGTTTTCAGGACTCTCTTCATTTCAGACTTCCGTCTCAGGGACGCAGGTTTCTTATCTGGATCGGGAACCACAGCTTTGGCGAGTATCAAAAATCTCGTTCGCTTGCGTGCGTTGCTAATTGAACAACCGCAACCTCGCGGGCGGTTTCTGTGATAGGGGATCATTGGCTCAAAACCACGTTGAAACAAAACAGACACCCAAACGAATCGCCGGCGAAGTTGGATGACTGCCGGCTGTGTTTTATCGGGAAACTGTTCCGTTTCGGTGTTCGTTCCGCGGACTTGTCTTGCCTGTCACCGGGTCGAGGTTGTACCCAGGCAGTTTCTTGGTGTCATTCACATCGATTGCTCGTTTACAATCCTGGGAATGCATTTCCGTAGTGACGCCGAGTCTGAGGTAGGGGCCGAGAACATGAGGACAAAAATCACAGGGGTCGAAGAGTTTATTGGCTTGCTCCGCGTGAGGGTCAACGTGGAGGTCCCAGTCTCCCGTCGACAAAGGACAGTGAGTGACTTCACACTGGTCATCACAACGATCCGCTCGAGATCCGAGTATGTGATCTCACAATCGATTCGCACACAGGCGATTGAGTGTGAATAGGGATCACTACCGCCGCTCGTTGTGACAAGACGTCAGCGGAACGGCGGCGGCGTTGAGGAGCATCGAGTCGGTGGAGCGAGCTGGCTTCCTCGTTCGCTGCAAAAAGGTGTTCACTGGCTGGAAAACCACGGCTTGGGGAGGAGGAAGCTGTAAAGTTCTGGCTATAACCGTAAGCTGCGAGCTCGCGGTTGGAAGGTTGTCTCCCCGCGTGAGCCCGAGTGTTTACGCTCATTCGCGGTTGCGCGGTTGCGTGTGTGCGTTTGTGCTTGTATGTCAGCAACAGCCTAGTTAATAGCATGGCCGTAAAAGCGCTCCTCGTGTTTTCCAAGAGGAAGTTCAGAGCTAATCAAGCTCTGGAAAGGCTTCGCAAAGTGGGACAGACGCCGTTCGGGTGTGAGATGGTCTGTTCTGCTCCATATCGCTTAAAAATGCAAGACAGCTGCGAATATGATGATGACCCACGAACTCGCGGGCTGCATCGGCAATCTTGGGCGGCTCGGGAAGCAGAGCATCCGCTTCGGTTGAGCTTGCGTGGAACCCGGAGCGGACTCCGGAGGGGACGATTCTCCGACTCGCCTTCGGTTATATACTGAGTCTCAGACTTCCTCCCACTCCTCGCCTGAGCTATTTAGTTTCGATTGTCGCGTGTGAGCAGAGTCGCTCGTGAGAAAAGAAGACTCAGAGTTCTGGCTGAATGCAGTCCAAGGCTGCTCAGCTCTCCCAGAATGAAGAGATACGCCCCAATCTTGAGTCGGTTCAATAGCGTATGTATGTTCCCTGGAAAAGTTGGAATCAAAAGTTTCACTCGATAGCAATTATCGCCCTCTTCATGAAAATTCGCTATTCATTGCCCATAAACATTGTGCCGGCGCAGCATGGAAGGTGTCCAAAACTCCGAGTAAGATCCGAATTGCGGCGAAATGGAGAGAGGAATCCCGTACGAAGTTTGGGCAGATACTTTCCGTGAACTTGAGCCGCTCTTCGTTGGGTCCCAACGGACCGCGACCAACGGCTGGAGAGCTCGGAGGAAACGAGAGGAAAGTTTGTTGTACCTTCAGAACAAGCTAGAGGCGTAACCTAGGAGCCGAAATATTCCTCTCAGATGTAAAGTGTCTCCATCCTCTTTCGTGCGACAAACTCCGACGTTTCTGTGGAGCTTGGTCCATTCTACCTCCGTCCCTGGCTTAGAAGCAACAATATAAATTCGGGCAGCGCGAAACCAGCAGACCAGACCAACCCGGAACGGATGCTTGACTACGTCGGAACAGAAGCTCCCCGACTTTCGGCCGAGGGTCAGGCGTTGCAGGCACTCTTCTCAACACCGGAAGTATCCCTTCCCCTTGAGGAAATCTTGCAGTTCGGGGACGAACAGTTTCTGGTGGTTTGGGGGAGTTCGACGGAATAGAGAGTCAATCTCAATTCTTTTGGAGCCTGTGGCGCTCTTCTTGGGCCAAGAACTTTGAAGGGATTTCCATCCCTCTCAATACGCTCCTGCTTCAACGCTGGCGTTCGTTGACAAGCATTGCATCACCGAAACGTCATCTCCGGTTTTGTTGAGCTTTCTTCGTCCTCCTTTGAAGGCTCTGGAAGAGCTTGCAGGCCCTTGAGCATGATTGGTTGTAGTGAGATCTGAGAGTGTTGCCGCATCGTCCGCTCAGGGAAGGACTGAACGGCAAATTCGTACGACAACATCATTCGTCTTGATTGTCGGAGCGTAACCGATTTCCACTGCATTCTTATCATGGACGATGATAATGCGATTGCCTGCGTCCTGTGTTCGCCGCATGACGAAAGGGATACGTGGCATCGTCAGACAATGATGAATTCTGAAAAAGACGATCACCGGAACGGCACACACGGCTTGCGAGTCAGCACTGCAAGCCAAACTAATTCAATAACACAAGGAGAAACATTCTTTTGAAAATGTGATTTGGCTTTTTGAACGGACCCACAATGGCTCTGCAGCTTCCCGCGACTTGGAGCGAAGAAAAGACTTCTTGGAGCGATATAATTGTTTCAAGTTCGACGAACTCCTGGGAACGCAGAAAGTACGGAGAAAAGAAAAGCCGTACGCTATCGTACCACCTATACAACGGCTCGGGAGCATTCTAACCAGTAGCTCCGCAATCTTGACCGAAACACAATCCCGGTTTCGTGGAGCTCGGGTACGACACACCGGCAAAAGATCTACGGAGGCTTACCTTGGGCTTTCAGGTTGGACGAGGTCAGCGCCGGGTTGTGTTGTTAACCGAAATGCTAAACGAGCCGGGTCACCTAGAGTTTAGAGTGCTCGCGCGAAAGCTCATAGAGAATTCATGGATCGTACTCAGCACCTTTCCAGCTCGCCGACCCTGTCCTAAAAAGAGCCGTAAACATAAGCCTGACTTGTTCCGTTCCGACAAGGAGACCACTGTTTTCTGACTGGAAGATGTCTCGGTTGGCATACCTGAGACCAGATCCCTCAGCAAATCAACCGACTTCGTAAGATTCGAGTGTTTCGAGGGAGAAGACACAATCTTACAACGAAAATACGATTCCGTAGATTGTGGGAATTACCCGCTTCGTGTTCTGGATCGAAAGTCTTCCGGTTTCTCGATCAGTCCCGGTCGCAGCGAGCTCCCAAGAACGCAAAACTTGCTACATTGTTCCAAGAGCTTCCTGTTTTCACGTCATGATTGACGTTAACTGGTTCTATTCATTGGCGAACGCCTTAGGTCGAAGACTTCGACGCAGGGAGGTTTGAAGTCATCCACTCTCGGAGCGACATCACCATTCCCAACTCCTTTCTTGGAGAAGCCCAGAGCAAACTTTGATTAGACTCCAAATCGACGAGACGATTGATACTTTTTTCATCCGCATGCACTGGCGGGCGTTGATAACGCTACAACTACAATTCACTCTTTCATGATACAGCTTTATTCTCACGAAAAACGATGATGCTATACCTCGAGCCGTTGGGAGTAACCATCCGGTTCGTTCCTCCGAGTTCTTGAGAGGAAGTGCAGAGAAGAAGCGCTCGAGACGCTCTGTCCTTGCAATTTCCAGTGAAGTACCACATAAATTCGAGTCTCACCAGCTAGACTGCAGTGAACTTCTCCATTTTAGCGCCTGTTCCCGGAGGAAAAGTATTGTCTAGGAATCGTGTGCCACAGCAGACATGCTTATTAACTTACATACCATGCGCCCTGAGTTGGAGGTAACATTCAGATATTCCACGTCGCGAGCGAACGGCGCTAATTTTTCAACAAGCATGCCAATTATTTATTAAGGTAGTTCTTGTCTACGGCGGCTTACCAGTACGACGGACCAACTCCATCCGCTGTCCCGCCTCATTCATTCTGTACAACCCATCTCTTTTCCTCTCTTCTGGGGTAGGTCAGTCTCTCGAGCGTTCACTCGGTCAAACGTTCGCTCGCTTACAGGCCGTGATACGTTTGAGGCCTTCATTCTGCCTATTTGGCTAACAACCACCTTACCGAAGGTCAGCCCAGCTTTCAGAGAGACCCCAAGAGATGGAGGTCATCAGAGCAGTTCAACGATGCCATGTCCCGCTCGGCCTACCCGATTTAATCGAGTAGTTCATCATATATTCGCATCCTCATCATCTCTATTGTTTTGGGCCACTGAACCGAAGACCTTGTGACTGCTGTACGCTCGCTGACTACAAAGACAGACGCTTTTCTAAGCCAGCGAGCCTCCAAGGCTCTGAGATAACGGTCGTGAATCTCATCGCTCTGCTCTATCTTCCACGAAGACGCAGTAGCAGACAGCGGTCTAGGCCGACCGAGTGGCGGAGGGCCGTCTTAGGCACGTGATAAGCGGCCAGGCCAACGCTCAGTACAAGGCCAACGCCTCCCTAATTAACATTGTGACTACGGTTAGGGGGATCTCGCTTGCCACTCGTTGTGACGAGATCCTTCAGCAACTTCCTCAGTTTGGCTATTATGGTCTTGAATGTCGGCCGGTCGGTGTATCCGTCTAGCCAGCTATCTATATGTCTGGGCGTGAGAGTCTCTTCGTGCCCTTTTAGTAGAGAGGAACGAGTTATGGGTACGAGGGGTAGACAGCCAGATATATGCAGCATTCAGTTCGATGCACTCGCGCCTCGCTGCAAGAACAACGCTTACATTAGCCCTCGGGAGAGCATTGGGCTCCGCTGATCATCGGAACGGGTTCCACGGTGACCACTCGGCAGTTTCGTTTTCGTCGGTGTCCCGGATCCTAGTCCTGTTCTTATCGAGCCAACTTCGAGAGTTCGTGCTCGATTCTCGCTGTCAACGATGAGGAACGGCAGAACGATGAACTGACACGACGCGACGTAGGGGATTTCCTGGGGGGACGTATGAGGCGGCATGGGGGAAGTTGAAATTATCCAGTGATGCATAGGCCTCTCGGGAATGTATATCCGGCGATCGCTAAGCCGTGATGCGTTAGATGGATGCTGTGCCTTGAGGCTCTTTGCTGTCACTTCTTGATGCGAACTCTTAGCGACAGTTTTTGAAGTTGAGGTCGTTTCCAGCCTCCGACACCACGGTTACAGTTGGATCTATCAACGTCCGCTGCAAGAGTATCCGTCACTGGCATGAAACCCGGAAAAAATCACCATCGAGCCCCCGCAAGACCGATGAGGAACTTGACCTGACGCCGCGCCGGCGCCGGGTGGTTCTCTCTCGATCCAAGAAATGTTCTCAATACGTTAACTCACGTCGCACTGGCTGGAAAAAACACAACCAACCAAGGAAACATCAAACGCGTCCGAAAGCGCGCCAGCTGAGGAAGAACTCAGACCAAGATTGACCCCTGGAGGTTTAGGCCACTTCGAATTCAATGTTGAATCCATCGCTCGTCCGGTGGTGTGTGTTTGTTGACTGCTGGTTGGTGGCTGCTTTGAAGTGAAGAAAGAGCTTCGTCATCAACCGCCATGAGACGCGTTCAGAGCCGCGCTGCATTATTCAAATATGACGTGTTTGGGCAAAAACGCGGACTGCGTGTCCGAGAGCTTCACGAAATACAAACACGGTCAGGAACACGCCTGCGAAAACTCTCATGAGTTCTCGAAAACAGGTGAGAGGGGAATTCGGAGCCCCGTGCACTCTCACCTAGGGACCAGGTTCTCCCTGTCACAGAAGTGTCCAAGAGTATTTCACAAACTTCGCGCGAGTTCCAGTTCCCTTGCAGGTCACATTGTAATTTACCCGTTTGTTTGTTATTTCTGAGAGCTCTCCGACTCCCGGCGAGCCCAGAGCTCTCCGCTGTTTATCTTCTAAAACCGATATGTGGATATGAAAGGCTAGGTCAGCTGGGAATCCCCTGTGTCACTGTGTAAACTCCTACCGCTGGCCGATGTCAACCACATCAACGGGAGCTGCGACGAAAGCGGCGGGGATGGTGATGATGATGATGAGTATATCTTCCTCGAGTTGAACTAACAAATCTACGTGAGATGGAACCAACGTTGGCGCAGAGTTGCCTCAGGCTACGGTTTGAACCAACCCGCATGAACCCAGTTGCAGCGATGGGAAAGCTTCGAAACGAGCCCAGTTCGGTCAGCACAGCTTTTTCTGCAGCCTAAACGGGGGATGTTATCTGGGTGGGGGAACTCGACATAACTTGTCTGGGCGTATCTTAAGTTTTGCAACTCCCACGAGGCCGGATGACGTGGCTGAGCGTCGCCACTGGGACAGCCGCCAGGAACGGTTGATGATGATACCGGTGATTTCTTGAGTCTGGACGGAAGCCGTCAATCGTTGTTAGTAGTGCACAGCATCCGGTAGACTCGGATCGTATCTCAGAATATGTGACCCAGTCTCACCAGCGCTGCGTCCTCTTAGCGGAAGACGTCAAACAACAGGACGTCAGCCTCGTGAGGAAGTCGGCAAACGAACTCTTATTTCGGAGGCTTCGTGGCATCTTACATGGGCGAAAGTCTACCTAATTAACTGAGCCGAGAGGGTACTCGAGCTGCATATCTGACACGCTGTTAGCAATGTTCTGTTGTAGCCTGTCACGAGCGAAGCCTCGTGATCTTCCCCTGAGTGGTTGGGTTATGTATTATGAGGTACACGTGCTCGTCGTTACTATGGGATGAGAACTCAAGAGGAGGGGAGGGGTATCTGAGAGGCCGTCGATCGATGTTATATGTCGGAAGATCTCCTCAAGCGAGTCCGATGAAAACAGCCTTACGATTTGGAACCCTCTTATACCATCTCATCATCGAGTGATCCTCTGCTGGCTCGCTCACGATTCCCGCCAACGACTAGCGTGGCATGTCCTGTACCAGGAATCTTGAATTGCTGTGATCTTGAGTTCAATCTTCACCTCGAGCGGAATGTTTCGATGGTATTGTCGTCAATTTCGGCCAAAATTCCATGATACACGGATCCGGAGGGGTGCGAACCAATCTGGCGCAGGCGTCAACTTGGCGCAGTCGCCTCGGCACCGGAGTGATCGGAAAGCCAACTTATTATGTTCGACGAAACCCCCTTTCCTGTGAGTCTCGTTGGACGGATAGTTCGAGACGACTAAATCCGTCGGGTCGTCCAATGGAGCTTTGTCGAGCTGGCTGCTGACTTCATCGTGGGCTAATGTTCTAGAAACGGCGCGCGAGTTGGACTCTAAATGTGCTCCCGAATCCTTCCTCACTGACATCCTCTCGGATCGAAGAAGAGTGGGGACATGAGCTGCGCCCGAATCGGACTTCACTTTTCTTCCGGCGAAGGAGGCCGGTATACAAGTATCTAGGCCAGTTGCGAGCACTGGAATTAGGCTGATTCTCCAAACAATTTGTTCTGCAGAGCGCAACTGCTCAGTGAGAGCGATCCCGCGTTCGACGAAGAATTCAATATCGAGCTTCGCGGCCATCAACTAGCGCCACAACATATCCTACTGGATGCGAAACAGCTGTTGTGCTGCTGAGCAGCCAATATAATAGTATAGGAGAATTTATCTGCCCGGGGAATTACGGCTTTGAAGACCAAACAGCCCATAAGCCAACAAACGAGGAAGCGATACGATGTGAAGTTAAAAGTCAATACCGAAACAACTAAGGTCTGTGCTCGGCTGAGGAGAGTCATTGGCTTCCCCAGTCGTGGGGCACTCCTGAACAACAGCGTAGAGCGCTTCCACTCCAACGGAGCATATGCTGTGATTCTGACGAGGGGAGTGCACAACCTCATCCCGGAGTTTCGAGACTGAACACCTGTAACTCGTGACTTGAACGGCTCGAGGGAAGGGGGCATTTTCGGATTTCCGGTGTGCCTAGGGTATATTTCCCTCCTCAATGGTGCTTTTGGATCTTGTGTTCCATATTTGTCGAGTAATTAGGAGATAATTGTGACTCTGAAAGGATTCATAAAAATGTCTGGGCACGATCGCACCGCCTGGAAGGCCAGACTCGAGGCGGCGCGATCATGTTTTGACGGATGGCATGTAGGATGTACCCGGTACAACGATCGCTGTTCCGTTGCCGCCTGATCGGAATACACCCAAATGGACCCACATCGTGGCGACATGAGCTGATCGTACAAAAGTCTCGAGCGACAGATCTCCTACTTGTCTATTGTTTGAGGCATCTGAGCAACTTCAAGACGTCACGGATAAGTTCATCAGCTCCGATTCATTTACCATGGCTGAGGAACGCAACGCCATGGTTGCAGTAATTCAGCCTTGGATCGGGAGCACTCCTGCGTATCAAGTCCGTTGCACTCGCTCGCACAAAACTTCAAAATATTATCCTGCGCGAGGCCATTGGAGATCTGATATCCTGCCTTCGGGGATCGGATCAAGTTCCACCTTAACTTCGAGCAAGCGCTGTCATTCCTCTTTCTTACATCATGCTCAGCTTGCAAATCTTAGACGCTAGCTTCAGTACGACGGGACACTATTTCACAACACCGTCCGGAATTTCCTAAGCGGGATTCCAGGTTGTCACCGCCAGATCCGCGGAGGTAGCGGTCTGAACATCCTCAGGAACACAGGGAACCTCATTAAGAGAGCCTCAATCAAAATGAAGCTTGGATCTGCGGAGCAGGCGATTTTCATTCCGTGCTCGTTGATGAGAAATCAGATTTCAAGACCCAGACTTGACATTCGACGTGCACATCAACGGGTGACGGATTCGTTGAGCTTACTCTGTTCTGACTAGGTGTGAAAATATAAGCGGTTCGTTCTTGGGGCAGCAGGCGAACGATCGAAATCTCTGCGTTTCGAATATTCCGTTCGGCCAAAGCACGCATTACCTCAGTCTTCGAGCGAGATTGACAACAATCAATGATTTTGTGACCTGGCGGTCGCCAAATATGCTGCTTGTCTCTACCGACGAAAACCGAGTCATCTGTTTCAGATCTTGCTGATGGAGCTGTCCACTCATGTTTTCTTTCTTTCCATCGTTGTTGCTATGGCCACTGGGCCGGGAACAATTGTTGCTTTCCTTTTCGTGGAGTTTGCTGCGGAAGCAATAGTTATCCCCCTCAAGCTAATGTATAGTTATGCCTTCGGGAAGAGCTTGAAGAGTCGGGATCCCGGGATCGGGTATCAGACCGTTGTGCATGCGAACGAGCGACCGGGGTTCAAACTCTGAACATCGACAATCGCTTTGTCAAATGCCGATCGTCCAACTGCTCCAGATGTTCGAGATGCACTTTTTCCATTGAAAGAGGAGCTGGGGCTTCAACACCCGGGGTAAAAACGCGAATCGATGAATAGGCTCTCCGAATGCCGTATCGGAGGGTTTTACTGACATCGAACGGCGGAAACCAACTCGCTCAAGTCCTCTTGCGTTGCGCAAGCAGTGGCGTCGAGAACTTCATTCGGCTCGACTCCAACGGAGACTCTGCGATCTTCCACAAGACGAAATCAGAGTTTTCATCCTTATCCTGACTGTTCCCTCCTTTCAAGAGGTTCTCTGACTTCCGGGATCTGATGATGATGATATAGAGGGCGCCATTTCTCGAGCTTCCCATTGATTCTGTATTGTGTAGCGTCCGTCCGCTCTCTATTGCTCTGTCTGCTGGATGATTTGTGAGGTTATCCTCTTTTCGCTTGGGGTTTCTAGGACTATTTACAGCGTCGGAGGCTTGAAAGCGGTCGTATTAAACTGATCGAACTTTATTCCGAAACCTCAGGGATAGGGGTGACTAGCCGAAGGCTCACAGCTTGGGCTCGACGTCAACGCTTCAGGATTTGGAACCCCACTGTGAGCTCCTCTCAGAATTAGCTCAAAGTATTTTCCACGCATCACTGCTGAACAAGAGCTCCCATGAATTGCTTGACACAAGGAAAGAAGGCCCCCGTGTCCTGTAACTTCATCTTGAGGCTTGTGTTGGGCAAACTCCTCGCCTTCATATCGTACGAAGGATTCGTGTTTCGCGACTGATGAGACAGTTTCCGCCCGGACGTTGATTTCGGTGGAATCCGAAGTCTTCGACATGATGTCCAGAAATGCGATCACAGACTCTCAATGGATTTCGGGAGTTCCGGTCTCAGCATCCTCCGCTTCGTTATGGTTACTTTTCGGTGAAATGTTTCTCCATGAAGTCATTCGGCGGAACATTCGCAGCGGAGATATTCGAGCTCGAGATAATTTCCCAACTTCGCCTCGGAAAGTTCCGCCAGAATTAAGATCCCCGATTTCAAGCAGATTGACGACATGAAAGGGAAGTTTCAGCGATCATGATATCGTTATCGGAAGACACGGAGTCTCCGGAGCGAGGTACGGATGGCGTAGTTCTTGCTCCGAACGATATATAATCCAATACGGAGGATGTCTACGACGTAGCCCTCGAGGGAAGGGCGGATCTCTGGAAAAACTGAACCCATGAGCAAAAACCAAGGCAACTGAACACGACCAGTTAGCCTAGATAGGATGAACGCAGGCGAGACAAGCAAGCCAACCAGCCTGATGTTTTGGCTACCTCAGCGCCTCCCGACAGCCTAGATCACTATTAACAGATTGATCTCGCTCGCCAAACTCATTACAACGACGAGGTCGAAAGGTTGTTACCGACGTCGGAAAGAAGAAGCTGACATGACTGAGGCGGAGGAAACCACGCTTGTATTCGGGTACGTCTGTGTGTCAGTCTGTTCGTTTGTCTGTCTATCAGCTTGTCTAGCGGCTTGTTCGTTCGCTGTTGCGAACATCAAAAGGAAAAACCCGAACGTTCTATTTCCTTCCTGACTGAAAGACGCTAATGCATACGCAGTGGATGTCGCAAAGTTCAAAAACGAGGGAGCATTCGAAAACCCTGGCGAAACCCCACATTTTCCCGGTTCGTGCTTCGGTGCTGTTTCTTCCAATACGCCTCATTCCGGCGTACAGCTGGGAACCGTTATTTTATGAATTGAATTACATTCGGACATTCCCCGAAACTTGTGACCTCCAAGTTCGCTTGTAGAGTCCCATGTCCGTTTTGGAGCTCAAAGTCTCTTCAGCCGCAAACGGCGCCCGCCACTGCCTCTACGAGAGAGTCGTCTAAACTCTCTGGATCGATGCCCATCAACGGGGGCTCAGCTCGAAATCTCCTGTATTTCAACATGCCCTTGTTATCCGTCGGAAGACCTTGTAAATCGACCCGTTTCAAAAGACTCTCGACTTTTCGGCTCGTCTACGGGGAGAACAAGAAGCCAGACTCCTAGTCCATCCGTCATTCAGCGAGTCAGAACCTTTCGGGCTGAACACTACAAACGGCACTAAAGGCCTCCCTGTTTCTGTGGTAATCGCTACGACAAACTTCACAGAGAGCGAATCGACGACGAGCTCATTGAAATTCATTCATAGCATCCGTACGGACTTCCGCGTCATTGTTCTCTGCCTTCGCAGTCGAATGCACAAATAATTTTTCGAAAGTTCCCTTTGAACTAATTGATGACTTTTCCGCCGTCAATCCGTACCTCGATGGTCACTGCTCTGCCGAGCTGCGCGGATTCGAAGCGGTGATGCTACGCGAGCTGGCACGGTTGCACGGTCGCCTGTGTCACGAACAGCATTTTTCTCGCGGGACTTCCTGCCGCGGTAGACGTTTGGGTCTCTACGGGAATCCAGAGAGAAAGAAGAGAATCAGGCCGCATTCGTTTCTCGACAACGGTGGGCCGTCTTCTGAAACCGCGGGATTTCCACTCTGTCCTCAATTCTCCATCTCTCTTGACAACCTCAAGACTTTGGGTCAAAGCCATTGTTAATCAGGAAGCGATCTCTGTATTGAGACTTGAATCGAGGCTATCGAGGACGTCTCCGTCGTTCAATGGCGCGGAAGCGCAGTTTGCCACAAAAGGGGTTGCCGACTAAAAAATAACCGGGCTTTTCATTTTCGGGATACTTTTTTCTTTCGCTGCCGTCCTCCCCTCTCGCTTCGCCAATGCTCGCTTCTGCTGACTGACTGCAGACAAATTGGATTCTTAGAGTCGAGTCTTTCGAAGTTGACGGTCCCGGGTACTTACGGATACTTGTGGCGTGGTGAGGTACGCAGATCGTCGAGGGCAGGAGGGGAAAGTTTTAATCTAACAACCGACTCTTTTGATGAAGGCTCGCGATTCTTCGGAAGTTATTCCAAGTCTGCGTCGTTCAATACATTTGAATACGCCAACCTTCCCGCGTTTGCCTTCGCCTTCATCTTTCTTTGAAGGTTTCGTCTTCGGCTAGTTCGACTCTAGCGGAATCCTCCCGTTATTCCAACGAGCAGAAAACAAGCTGAAGTTTGCTCTGAGAGGGGAAATAACTCGAACGCTCTGAACGTTCCCCGGAGAGCGGATGCAAAGCTGCGGAGCAATCTCAGAAGTTCAAGTAGCAACAAGATCGTCTTCCTGGATTGGATTTCTCGTAACCGAATCCGTCGCTATCCAGGGAAGGCCGCGTATTCAATCCTCGTTTCCAGCCACGAGGCCGAGCCTCGGGGTCTCCGCCAAAAGGCTTGAAAGAACCGCTTTCAAATAAATTAACGAATAAAATAGTTCCGAAGAGAGCAGCAGAGTTTTCTGCTCCATTAAAGTGAGCTTCCGTCCGTCTGAAGTGGATCTTTGTGGCCGACTTTGTTTTGCTTTCGTTGCGCTTTGGCTGCGTTCGGCAAGACGTCTGCACGCCGCAGCTGACGTCTTCACTCTCTGACAGACACTCTGACGGACAAGCGAGCAGCCTGCCTGCTCACTTGCTTGCCTGCCTGACGCAAAGCCGGACGCGCGTACAGACGTTCGGTCAGGCAGGGCGGCTGGCCGGTTCGCTGGCTGACTACCCAAAACCGCGATACAACATTCATTTGGCATGATGCCCGTTTCCATCTGTTTCAGACTTCGTGCGCCGCGCTCGGTGTTGCCTGTTCCTCCATTCTTCGTCTCTCTTTCATTTCCTCCTCTTCTCTACGATCTTCCTAAGCGCTCTTGTTCTGCTCAACCAGCTGCTTCATTGAAATCAAAGCTTTTTCAATGGTTTCAGACCACCGCGAGTGAGGAGTTGCGCTTCCGTTTCCGCGGCCATCAGAATGGAAGCCCGATCGGCAAGCAACGGGCAAGGTTGATGAGAGAAGGAAGACGAAGCAAGCGCCCAATCGAGAGAACGGGGAGAATTGATGAAGGCCTACTCGCTGGCGGAAAAAGCTGGCTTGAAAGTAAGGCCGCCGGACTTTGAGATTCCCTGGGGGAACACTCTCTCTCTCGCTTTCTCTGGTCGTTATAAAACCGCCGTTTGGCCTCTTCCCTACATGCGTCAGTTCGTGTTGGTGTGCATGAATTCTACGGTTGAGCGGAACCGGTGGTCGGTCGGAGTGTAAGTGAACGTGTGTATGGTACGAAAGTCGTTGGCACGCAAAAATGCATCAAAGCTCCGTCCGACGCCTCTGGAGACAACGTCGCCGTTGTCGTCGTCGATATTGCCGGAGACCATGCAGCCACCCTGCCATTCATCTAACCAACAAACGGAACAACAGCAAGACAGTATCCCGGTCGACAATGAGGCGTCTCGAACATTTTGTCAGCCATTCCATGTCACCCATCTGTAGGAACAGTTGACGCATCGTCGTGATTCCCGCTCGCCTGCCCGCCTGCCTTTCCTTCCATTCCTTTTTTGTTTCTCGAAAACAACAAACCGAAAAGTTCCTCCCGGCTACGCGCTTCTCCTCTGCGTTTTCCTCGTCCTCGAATCTCGGATCCAGACGCTTCTATCAAAGATGCCTTCCCCGCCTCCTTGCGGCTCCTCGCTTCGCGTTCTCCCACACGGGAACACAGATTTTACGAGCATCAAGAAAATCATCATCGCTCAGAACGCCACATCTCGAAACTCGCATTCTTCGCTTTGGAGATATGAGGGTACGTCGTACGTTTCAAATGGCCTCCATTCGAGGATGCTTCCGTTGTTGTGCTCGAATCCCCAATCTGCATTCCTGCTCTTAGTTTCTAGGAGAAGGATCCATCAAGAGCTTTTAGGTCGGGATTTCTTACTATTTTCGGGTGCACTGATCTTTACTCGAGTGTCGCTCTCAATCGACCGGTCACAAACGCAAATCTTCCATAAAGGAACGGAGGTTCCGTCAGCTCCGAGTTTTTCAGGAAACTCTTTTTTCGGACTAGGGTAGCGGAACCCGTGCTTTCCGCCTTGTCGTACCCCGAAATTCCACGCATGGTAAATCTCTGTTTCCGAGGATTTCTCTGGAGAGCATATCAGATCGCGAACTTTTCGGATGGCGGGACGGCCGGATGATTTATTGAGCATCAAACGAACTCCACAAATGACGAACTTGGCAGATGTTGAACTCAGCTGATATAAAACTCACGCTATGCAAGAAGTTCTGCGATTTTCAAGCGTGTGTGGCGGCGGAGGTGATCGTTGATGAGGTTTGAAAAATGCCCGAACCATGAATCGTTGAGAGCTGGAAAAGTTCGTCTCGTAGAATGCGAAATATTCCACTTCGGAGTACGGGGACAGAGAATACAAATCGAGCAGCGATCCAGAATCCCGGCGCCATATCATGATCAGCCGACGACAGCGATCTCAATCACATCGGCATCCGACATTCAGATGTGCTTTTCTCTCTTCGTGCCTGCGTGCCCGGAAATGTTGAGTCGATGTTCTGTTCAGATTTCGAGCAGCTCAATCCGTGGTGGTAATATGACTTGAATTATTGTTCTCATTGCGGCGCTCCGATGGCGTTGATTGCTTGGAGATTGTTGAGACCGAGAGTTTATCGCTTCCGTTCAATTTCAGAAATCTCTTTTGTTCGAATTTCGGAATCTGATGATGAGACCGCGATTTGCGCCATCGAATAGCAACGATCGAGTTTCCCGCCAGGCGCCGCCGCCGTCCGCTTCTGTAAAATATGGGGCATTCAAGCCTCATGGAATTCTGTATTGCGATGCAAACAACTTTGAAATCGAGCAAGAAGGCACTCGCTCGCTGCGCTTTGGTTTCGAATTGAAGACTCGTGCAACAAACATCGGCTGCGCGGTCTACGTGACGTGCAAGCCATTTCCTTTTTCCTTTCTGCTTGCGTTAACAAGTCGCTGCATTCATTTTCAACGGACATGCCCAGATCACCACCTTTGCCAGATGTCTCACGGAATCCTCAAGCATTACAATGACGAATATGGGATCACCGCGAGTCCCGAGCAGTAGCTGCGACATTCCATCAGACGCCTGACGACAGAATCAGAAGGATCTTCGATTCGACCTTGTGAACGCAATCGAGCGCAGCTCCTTCGGCTTCGGACTGCGGAGCTCGGTGTTCGGATTGTTCTGCTGGGGAAGGATATGCGGTTCCAGAAATCGAATGAAAATACTAGTGTCTCTGTAACAACATTTATTTCAGCAAATAATCGTCGTATGTTTGCAACGTATACAAAACGCCGGAGTATTTTCAACAACGAGAGGTAGAAGTATGCTCCAGCCATGCATCTGAATGAGCGCAAGTTGCACATTCCGTCAGAAACTTCGGCACGAGCGCTTGTAGGCAGGTAGATGAACCTTTGCACGTTTTTCCGATTACTGTGTAGGTGTTTTCCTGCCGTGCATACTATTTCGGTTGATTATTCATCTCCTCGTTTGTTTACTGTTGTGTTCCACTGGTTGAGATGGACAACTCATCCGTATTTACAATATTTTCAATCAGGACTCGCCCCGGACTTGTGGCCGACTCGAGTCCAGCGATTTCACGCGTTTCATTCGAACAACCAAAAGCCCTACGCAACGGCATCCTCAATGCTGCAGGACGCATATTCATCAGAAAAATAACCGAACTCCATTCGTCATCTCTCCCCCGTTCGACTTGGTGACTGCTGTTGTAGCTGTTGCAGCTGTGGCTGCTTGGTTGGTTGGTTGTTGTTCGTCCCGCATGTTTCCCTGGAGTTTATTGTATATATACATGAGCAGAATATGTGTTTCTCTACCGTAAGGCACGTTCTAGTCGAGACGTCGGACGTAAATCACCTGAAAGGCCATACGGGAAAACATTAGATTCCAGTGGCGTGCCCAAGCAGTGCTCCTGCTCCGACGTCGGTTTCCGTTCGAGCCTGATCGGCATGTCGGTCAGGCCGAAACGCGAGATGAAAGGAAGCCAAGAAAATCGCGAAATTCAGCGCTCAGAGGACTTCTTGACTCCATCTATGGTGGTAAGGAAAAAAGTCCTACCGACCCAAAGCCTATGAAGCAGGCGGGAGAACGAGCGGTGAGAAAAAGAACACCATAGGGAATATGGAGTTAGTGATCCTCGAATATTTGCTGCGACTGCAACCTCGAAATCGGGTGGCAAGTTTAGAACCCTGCTCGCGAACAGGGAGTCAAAGATACGAATCAGAAGTTCCACGATTGCGATTCCCAGAGCAGGAGAGTTGCGGTTAGTCAATCTCAGAAATAGGGACACGGCACTTGTTCGAGTACAACCGCAGACTTTTCTCGTGGAGCTGGATTCACGAGATGCCGGGATCTGACCCTCAAATGGGACCCCAACGTACTTGTGTCCTCAAGGTCCTAATCATTTGAGGGGATCGGACCTTGACGGCGAAAATTTTTGATGCAAAACCAAAGTACTCAAGTACGACTCACCATACAGTCCCGAAGCGGCCGATAACGAAGGACCCCACGATGCCGATGGCGAAAACCGGCCACCGCAGCCCTCGCTCTGAAAAAGCAGTGTAATCCGTGAGTTTGGTTCATAAGAGCATCAAATTAAGAACGACCCATCGAGTAGATCGTTCGGCAGCGACCGAAAAACATCGAGCTGAGGGCGGGCGTCAACCATTCCCTAACCTGGCGCATCCGAGGTGAGCAGTCTCGACGGAGGAGGAATATTTTGTATTGTCAACCGAAGAGGATCTCCTCGACCTTGATCGTTGACGGCTGAAACTTCCGCTATACACTCAGCGCCCTCTGAAAGATAACATATCATTTTGAGCCCGGGCGGTCGACACCGGCGCACACCGAGGAAGTAGGCAACCAACTGAATGTGGGAGGCTCCGCATTTTTCACCGTGACCCAGCCAACGCTTGTTGAATTGTTTGGAGCCTCCGGAATGGAGAGGAATGTGGGATATTCCAGGCGCTATATTATTGAAGATCACCAGACGGTTTTAGGAAAATTCAGCGCTCCCGCTGAGCGTTGCGGGCAAAGAAACGTTTCTAGAGGATGAGGGCAGAACAAAAGTCTACATGCATACAATGGCTATCTAGTTCAGAGGGCACAACGTTCAGAGCTCAAACAGCTATAAAAAGAAGAAGTAAAATTAAGCGCGGGAGGAGGGGTGAGAAAAACGACTGTGAGATTGAAACGAAGCGCACAGCTATGGCTCCGAGTGACCTCTGAATCCGCCCACGTTGAAGTTATGCAAGCTTGCAGACAATGGATTCATCTGAGTGAGTGAGGTACTACGTTGGTTCCGGGTCACATCGTTTAGATGTCATACCAGTTTTTATGACTCAAAGCGGATGGCAAAAAGCCCGCGGGGATTGACTGAAAAGACCTCAAAATAATTTCGCCCACATATCAGAGACTGAGGCTCTGCGACTCCACCGACGATTTGTTGAGACCTTTCTTGACGGCATCGTCGAGTTTCACCGCGGGAAAACATATTCGGCGAGGATCGCGGGTTTCTCTCGTTCTGTTCCTTTCGCTTGTTCGCAGATAGGATGACCGACGAGGTGTTATCTATCATGGTTGCCGTACAGAAAACGTATACCGAAGTCGTGCGCCGAATGCGCTCTTTGTTTGTACGTACGTACGTACGTACGTACATGCTGGATAACATATCGGTGACAGAAGCCGTAATCATACACTCGCTCAGGGGTCTTCGCGCTTCGGATCTGAGTTCCCCCGACATGCAGTTCTTTGTTCCAGACTCACCGGGAATGTTGTTGATATGGAATGAGGGCACCGGACTCGTCTGATTGAGCAATAAATTGCGAGATTCCGCCATGAATAGCTGGAGCAGGTAAGATTCTCCAGCTGCTTCGGGTCTCTCGTCAGCGCATTGGATGTGGAACCACGAGTTCAGACCGACCTGATTCGACACCACGCATCGCGTGAGCGGTGGAGGAACTCCTGCAATGTTTGTTTTTCTTGCTGATGAGATTCGCGGCATGTCATGAGCTCGTTTCTCGTGCCTTCCAGAAAAGCGGTGTCGTAGTGATCCATCCGTGCTAGGGCTTCGCTCGGTCGATGTGCGCCGAACAGAGCAACGCTCCGCTTCATTTTAAAACGAGAACTTTTCGCTCGAGGTCCGGGGAATTTAAGGGTTCGAACTTGGTGGAGAATGCTGCGGAGAAACTCACCTTTCGGTTCGATCCTGAAAGTGCAAGGCTCCCCGACCATTCCTCCGATGGAGTTGTTCGCCCAGCAAGAGATCATGCTGTGTTCTAGGTACGTGGCCGGCTTATAGTGCAGGATGCTGACGCTTCCTGTTGGAGAGACAAAGGAACTCTGAAGGCATTCTAGAAGTTGAAGCGTGAGAATGGCTTCAACGTCCCTTCCTTTGACCGCACTCACAGCGAATCGTCCGCAAGAGATCTCAGCCAAGGGAAAAGATCAAGAAACGACCAAGTTCCGCGCGACGAAGAACCCGCGGGGCCTCCAGAAAGTTTCGGAAGGTGCTCGGAAAGATGTACAACGCTACCGAGACTCAATATAGGAACTCAGGACGCTTCTTATGGGTCATTCTGAAGCGTGTTTCTCCAACTCCAAGGAGTTTTTCTAGCTTCGCGACGGATACTTCGTCCATTCCTGCGTCGTGTCGTCATGCGGATATAAACTCTCAATTTCTCTCAGCAACGATGCGGGTCGCAAGGAAACTTCAGGGAGAAAGTAGCGGAAACAAAGATTTCCTCGGAACAAGTATGATGGACTCACGAGCCCATGACAAGTGCGATTGAAAGCTAACGAAAGGTAACAACCGTTCGAAACTTTCAAAACACTCGATAGACGAGGGGGCGGAACAAAACTCGATCTATACCAAGTTCACTTCGAGCACAGACGAAACAACTCACCGTTAACAGCAAAGTCTTTGAGCGGCTTAGGCTGAACGGCCGATACGTTCTTGACGGTCCAGGAAAAATGCACGTCCTTGCCAGGGGAAGCGTCTACGTCACAGAGCACATCGATTGCTCTCTCGATGGATGAGAACACCAGGGTGTTCGTCTGAGGGTCCCGGCATCGGGGAGCATCTGTAGAGTTGAAAGGCAACGAATTGGAGCTGGACGAGTCATGGCGTTGCACTGTCGGCCGGCGAACCGGGCACGGAACGAGGCCTTGTGGAAACGCAAAGCTGACTATCCCAAGTAAAAAGAATGGGGCCTGCGAAGCCGCCCACGGCCTTTTTCGTCTGGGCTCTCGGACTCGATGCGGAGAAAAATCAGGAGATTGGGATGGAGGGAGTCAGCTCAGGGAGTCGGGGGGAGACTGGAGGGACAAGAGGCGAAATCGAAATGCTGGCGATGGTGTCGTGGCGCCGCGCCGCCACCATACTCACACTTGACGCTGAGGTTGATCACATTGCTGCTGGCTGGACCTCTCTGGTTGATTGCGGTACAGGTGTAGATTCCCGACAGCCTGTGGCTGATATTCCGGATGACTAGGAAACCTTCATCGGCGACGACTCCCGCCGACGCGTTCGTCCGCAGCTCCCGGCCGTCAACGGCCCAGTACACTTCACTGGCAGGAGGATGCGAGAGCACCTTGCACTCAAAGTAAACATCGCTACCCTCGATGATGTGTTTCTCCTGAAGTCGATTCCCCAGAGAAAGCCGCACCACAGGAAAATCTAAAGAAAACAAAGGCAACTGATTCCTTTGAGTGTTTTGAGAGCGTGGGAAATGGGGCTTCCGATAATGTAGAGTCGATAGACTGCGATCGAGTTTTCGATAATCGACTATAGATCTTCCTTCTGTCCTCCGCTCGGAGATTTTGAGCTGATATGTCAGAATACTCACGGTGTATGGAGAGTTGTATCGCCTGGCTCCAGGTGGCGTTTGGAAGCAGAGGGTTCGTCGCCACGCAGGTGATGTTTTTGTGGTTGTCGTCCGTTCGCAAGGGTAGGACCAGAACCGAACTCGTCGAGTTGCCGTCACCACTGTCAGCACTCTCAATAAACGAAAACGACTCAAGTTTACTGGAATTCCAGCCTTCCAGCTCCCAGCGGAGCGTCGGAGTCGGTCGCGATCCGAGCACCCGGCAACGAAATTCCACCGATGTGTCCGCGTTCAAAGGCTCTGAGTTCGTCTCGATCGACACCGACAGCGGAGAAACTGGAAGCAAGGATTCCATCATTCAAAAATGCGGCGGCGGCATCCTGTAAGAACAGAACCTCGTTCCTCGGTGCTCGTCCTTCCCGGAAAAAGCACGCATCCAGTGTCCTCGCAGCGAAGCAGCGTTCCCCGGGATAAGCGCCTCGCGAAAACACAAGATTCGCATTCGCAAGATTGCAAGTTCTCGCGTCGGATAGGATAGAAAAAAAATGGAATGAGGGAAAGGTTGAATTGGAAAAACTAATCTTTCGACCTTTTCTCCGGGATACTCACGAGTCAGATCGAGGACCACGGACACCGATCGCTTGGGCTGTTTCAGCATGGTTGGAGTTTTCATGAGCACGTTGTCAGCTTCACAGGTGAACGTATGGAGCAGATCCCGCCGTTTCACGGGGCCGAATTGGAGGACGCTGATCGCTCCTTCGTCGTTCGTTGAATTAGTATAAACCTTATCTGGGGCTATGACTTGGCCATTTTTCTTCCAAACTATCGTTGGCGGTGGGCTTCCTGCACGAGCGCGAGAACGGGAGAAAAGAGTTCAGATGACCACTTAATCAAACTGAATCATTAATTACAGAGTTGATTCATTCGGGCGACGCCGACGCTAATACGCGGAACAGTCTTCGCTGGATGACCGTAATTATCGACCGCGACTCATGGCGATGTGATCTAACCTTTTTCGATGACGCAAGTTAGCGTCAAATTAGAAAACTCGACTAGCGGACCGATTTTATCTCGAATGACGGAACCATCTGTTCCTCGAATCATCGGAACCGATGGTGGCACTGAAAACGGATTTGAAGTAGGTACTTTAGCCTGAACCCATCTCATGTAAGGAGATCTCTCGCTCCAGCACTTTTCGCAAGATTCGGATGAGGCTATCGTGCGAACGACACGAGAAAAGAAACTAGTTGAGTGAAAAGTTCTTCTGATCCTTACTGCCGACGATGATTTTGGATGTCGTGTTCTTGTGATCGCCGCGATGGAACTGCACCGAGCAGACATACGTCCCGGAGTCGGCCACGTGTAGTTTTGAAAGTTCCAATTTCGCGGGATCTGACAGCACCGAGAAGAAAGCTCGGCCTGCCCACGCAACACTGATGTCATGATGTCCGTTCCAGATGCCTGCAAAGTCCAGACAGCGTCTCTCAGCGTAATTGAGTGGCCCCGGAGAACGATTACGGAAAACGCCTACTTGTACGCACATGCACTCAGAGAGGAGCCGCCGCCACCGCCGCAAGTATGAATCAACCGGAAGGCTTCCAAACGATCGAGGAAGGCCTCATTCGTTCATTCGTTCGTTCATTCAATTTGTTTCACCTACGCACTCCACGATGCGGCTGCCGTCATCGCTGAATCATTGCACGCCTTCTACACGCATTGTACGCAGCCATTCATGCGAGAGAGTGTCCGATCAGTCAAATATCAAGCGTGGCCGTTCACGCTCCACGAGATAGTAGTCATTGATTCAAACGCCGAGTCCGCTCCATCGATCAATCGATTCGCGACCAATCCGAACGCAATCAACGAGACCAACGCTTGACCGAGAGGTCGAATTGCAGTCGTTCGATCCCTCTAGAGCGCGCATTCCAACTATGCTCCCACTCACCTCGTTTGAGAACATCTTCGGCAATATAGTTTGGCGCATCCTGTCCGTCCTTAAACCATCGAATCCGGAGCGGGCTGTCGTCCTGGAGCGACTCGATATCGCACGGAAGCGATACTCTCTGTCCCACTTCGAGGATGGTTACTGAAACGAAGAGAGAGACGATGGTTCAGCGTTTAATTGAAATCGGGGTGAAGCGAAAACGATTCACCCGCTATTCGGCGACGGGAACGATTTCGTATCGGCAGTCCAATGATCACATCAACAAACACGTCGTCGCTCGAACGTACGACAGACCAACCGATCGACCGACCGAGCCACGTTCCAAACAACCAACTAGGCTGTCACCGACTACTAATCGATCCGAGCCGTCTTCGCGTGATAGCTCCGATAATCAGACGGCGATACAACTGATGTACAGCTCGAAGAGATACGAAAGACAGCCGAGTTTGTGATTGTTCCCCCTCTGCTGAAGGAGTCGCTTTTCTACCCTGAACTTCGACTTCTGCATGGCAAGCCTAAATACTGGTTTTCATCCAAATCGAATGATGTCACGGTGCGCGCCGATTTTAGCGTATAACCCATGTCAGCGTAACCAACACAACTGAAGTTGCCGTACAAAACTTCCAGAGTTCTTCCAACGAGCGCCCTCGCTATGCTCGAGGCGGTACTTGATTGTATCAGGCCCGGACGAGCGAATCCACGACCACGCGAGACCACCATATCGTGCCACACAATGTTTTTCTCCACGGTATAGTCTCATCGTTGAATTCCCGAATTCCGGAATCCCTATCCGTCAGACCGCTCCAAAACACACACAGAGCAGAAGCACACATACATAAGTAGAAACTTCGACCGAGAGGAGCTCTCGAACGCACCAGGTGCCACCTCGAGCACGTGGCGTGGAAAAAGTCCTGCGCAGGAACCTCTGCGGTGTAAGGCAACACGGAAACTCCTCCTGCAACATCCTTTTCCTCAGTACGCTCTTCGCGATCACGTATTGATCAGGTTCCGCAGTAATAATCAAAACCTCATTCACCCCCTCTGGACGTGTTTCTCAGGAAAGGACGGAGGTCGGGAGGAGATGTGGCTAGAATGATGAGATTTCGTGATGGTGCTTTGAATTGCAAATCGTTTTCCCAAAAAGTTCCAAAACTCCACGATGCACTCGCATCAGTTCGTGCCATTGCTTCCCTCCTCTTGGATCTACTCTCGTGCCACAAGATACATAGTACATACTCGTACACTCGTATTTAACGAGGCTCTAGTTTACTCCTAGGCTTGGAGTCCGACTCCCGCGGAGCCTCCTCCCATGTATGTTCAATACATCAGGAGAGAAAGCTAACTAAGAGTCGTCAGCGGAAGGGTTGAAGAGGGCAATCAGCATCCGGCGTATTGTCAACAAACCTCAATGAAAGGAGGAATCGCCTGAGGGCAAGTATTTCTATTGCTGCCGTGCCGTATATGGTCAATAGGAACCTGATGCTGTTTGCCAGCTCGCCCGTCTCGTGGAGAAGAATGTCCGGTGAGAAGATCATTCTATTCTCACGGTAACGCGATCGAGAACTCCAATACAACCGACGGCGGTTCGAGTTCGGGTGTGGCGCGACACATGATTCCAATTAATACGGAGTTTCGATCCCGTTTTCTTTCAATGATTGCGCTCCGCAGAATCCGGAAGGCCTCCGGTCGTCTCGATCTTCACCGTACAAAAAACATCGCTGGGGGAATGAGTGCGAAAGCAGAGATTCCGAAGCAAATTGCTCGCTGTTTCTGCGTCCTGCGAAGAAACACGGCGCCGCCGAGCGACCGAAATGTTTCATTGTTGCAGTCCTTGCGTTAATAACCTTGAGTGGCCAGAGCTTTTTCTGGAGCGGCGCGATAGCTCGACTAGGTTCTTAAACTAGACGTTGTGACTTCGTATCTCTTCTTCTGCGTGGTCCGTCACGAGCTCCTCTGCCTTCGTTGCGACTCCGAGTAGTTGCGGCGGGGAAGACTCTCTCTCTCTCTTTTCTCGTTTATTCCCCTCTCACCGTTTCCCCACCATCCCCATGATCGCATTCACTCCAATGCGGAGGCAAATAGTGAAAACCAGAGAACGAGCAAAACGAGGCTCTCGGAATGTAGAAGAGTCGGAGACACGAGCGAAGTCGAGGTTCCGAACGCGTGCGTACAAACAAGACATCGGATCTAAACACGCAGGGACACTCAGGCCTAATGAGGAGAAAAACGCAGAGTTTTTAGTAAAGCGGGCCGTGGCGCCGCGCTCAGAGGCCACAGAGTCGGACGTTGTGTGTAGGTCATTCGTTTCGTTTGTTAGTTTGTTCCTTTCGAAGTTTAGATTCCCTCTTGAGGGAGAAACGAGAGACACGACCCCGACCGTCACGCAAGTAGCGTGATCAACTGAATTGGCGGGAATATATCGGTCCCTGAAACAACTACCAGGAGAGTTTTCGCTGTGAGACGCTAGGGACCGGTCGAGAATAGGCAATCAACGCAAAGCATCCCAGCTAGGAGTTTTCTGAATTTTGCGTTCTTGAGTTCCCGTCGAAGAGCCTTGAGTGAAACGAGGACGCATCCCGTCCTCAGAAACGGAATTGAAGCTGATTTGGATAACAGTTGGAGCTCCGCAAATTATGAAATGAGGCTTGCTGTTCCCGGTTCCGATCTCCTCACGTTTCTGGAACATATTCAAGGTGACTCACCGCGTTTGTTCCCTGACGTGGCAAACGTTATCAGCACCATCCCGAAACAGCGCGAATCTCGAAAGACCCGCCTCGCCCCGCCCATACTTGCGCCGAAAAAAATCTATATGTTATATGTGCTGAGAAAATATGAAACGAAGAAGAAACAGAGTTCCCCGACAGATTTTCCATCTAGGAAGAGGAGGAAGCTTCGGAACTCCCATCGACGCACGCCATCATCGGAAATTTTCGATGGAGGAGCCATCGCACTCCTCGGGCGAGAGCGCTCCTGCCGTAACACGGCGCCGCGTGAAGCCGAATTAGCCAATCTCGGAAACGTGTAGACGACTTCTGGCGATCCAAGGATCACTCTTGAGTCGACGAGGAAACCCGTACATTTTCTGTCGACCTACCGAAGTCCAGTATCTTTTTCCTGGAGCTGCGGTAGGGAACCCATCATGCCGAGCCAAAGGTTGGTCGAGTGGGAAAATGAATTTTTCGAGAGGTCCCACTAATGAGTGCCCTCCAAGAGCGTCAAGAAGGGAGATTTCTTGATTAAAATAATTAGCACATAGAAAGGGTAGGGGTTGATGGATGCTAAGTTCAAAGAAGACCTCTCTCTTCAAAGAATAACGAGCTATTTTTCTTGCGTCCCTCGTGACCGAGGAAGCTGATAACGCATGTCCAGCCGAGAGGGACTCTTTGAAGATTTATGGCGGTCGAGGGAGACTGAACCTGCTCGAAAGTCAGCTCGCATCTTAAGACACGTGAGCAAAACGCCCCCTTCTCACTAAGAACTTGACATCGAATTGAACCTACTGGATATGGAGTCTCTCGGACATAGAAGACGCATTAGGCAAGTCGGAATCCACGCGTCAATGGCAACCTGCTCAGCGACAGAGACAGCAGATTGCCGTTCCTCAAAAGCGATCAAACGTTTTTCGATCCGAAGACGCTGCCCGACGACACCGATCAACATAGCAAAAGCCGCAGAACCCCGCGCGGATTCAATCACTGTCTTTTCGAAGTGCGCAGGTGGAATCGTGTATTATGGAGTCGTCGCCGCCACTCGAAAATCATCAATCTAGAGTTTGATTCGGAGAAGCTCGGCGGAAAATTGACTTCCGACCGGTATGAGTCCTTCCGTCCGTCCCTCCGTAACTCTTTCACTCGTTTTTCTTCCGCTCGGAGTTCAGGCGGAAAAGTTGGGAGGCAACTGACACGATGACGCTGGCAATCGAGGAGCAGAATTTAGAGTTCGGAAGAGGAGGCGCGAGACTAGGAGGAGAAAACGGGAGAGTTGATTTCCGGCTGGGACGAAACTTCCGTTTCCAGTCTCAGCCGAATCGAACTTTCCCATCCCTGCCCTCTGTTTCAGCCTGACCAAAAGTTCATTGCTGAAGGTTGCTGAAGCCGTGAGGTTAGCGAAACGAGGGAAAGTAGGTACGTACAACAGACGACCCATGTATTTGTTCGTCAAAAGAGAAATCCGGAGTGGTGAGCCAAGCTCGATGTATGCGGAAAGCTTTCCGGGTGGCTTCAGCACCGGAAATACATTGCATTCATACAGACGTACATAGTCGGGTATGTACGTGTAAGTGCACGTTGAAGGTTTGGATCGAGATGGCCGGGGTTCATTGTCGAGATTCGCTCAAAACTCCAACAAAAGAGAAATACGCAGCGGATTCGGAAAAGTCAGAGCCGAGGTCAACTGTGTTTACCGATGCGAGTCCGGTCAATAGTAGGTCGAGGGAAGAGGAACGAACAGCTAGGACGAAGAGGACAAATGGTCAGCGACTGTTAGTGTCCTCTGCGAGTGGCCCTCCGCCACGCGGACTATCATCCTCGGCTGGGAGGTGGGAACGGAGGCACCGAAGAGAAGAAGAATAGAACAGCGAAACGAAAAGAAGCGGGAGGTGAGCAGGATAAGGAATGGAGGGGCAAGAAAAGCACCCTGAGGAACAGCTGCGAATGTCGCCTAATGAACAACGAGTGTCCTTCCCCCCATGAGGCCACTCAGTTTTCCTCTGATTCAGCGTTGTGAAAACTGTTTCGCGACTCAGGGTGCTGACCGCGAGAGCCAGCATCAACTTCGGGTCGACTCCATGCCGTGTTCGGATTGGAGAGCACATTCCTCCTGATTCCCGAGAAGACGACCGCTTCTAGACAAGTTCGCGCAGTCGACTCTCCAATCTCGCCGGCCGCGGTCGGGGGTAGGCCACGAAGAGCTCGCTCGGAAATTCATCTCCGTGTAGAGGTAAGCATTCACGTCAGGAGTTCTGATCGGATCGCTCTAAGGGGAGCTTACCGAGTACTCGTGTCCGGACGGCGGAACCGGTGGAGCCAGCAGGCCGCTGATGTGAGGTATAATTCAATACGACGTGGTCCCAGTCATAATAATCCATCACTGACTAGAATCGATATAGAAAGGATCAATAAAACCCTCCGAGCGCGACTCGCCACGTACCCAGAACTAGCGCCGAGACGTCTTCCGGGCGGACAGACCGACTGCCTCGGGGGACAATGTAGTATAATCTTCCGAGTATTAATCGAAGGTATTGTGTTTCAGGCTCTGACATTCGCATGATAAGATTATCTCGGATGTTCCTCCTTTTGTCATTTGTTCCAATGTCAGCGAGTGTCAGATATGATCCGGTTGGGGGATTTTTTCGTCTCTCTTTCTCCGTCTGCCCTCTTACCGAAAACAGAGACGCCTCGTCGGGGTGCTCGCGAAGGAGATGGAATCAGCGCTACTCGGGGCTGGGGAATTCTTTTCCGGAACACACGCGAATTTCACATATCGTCAAAGTCTCAAGGAATGTTGGAGAATGTCATTTCAAGTCATCAATGTGCTTTTTCCCCTTCGGCGTGTTTCCATCGAGCTCGGCGGATGCTAGAATTCTCGAAACTGGAAGGTCCTTTGTTCGGGTCTGATTCTAGTACGGGTGCTGCAAAAATGATACAAACCACTATCCTCAAGCCTCGCCTTTGAGACAGCTTGATTATGAACTGAACTCGTTCAAACATGAGTTTTTCGTGTTCTTCCAGAGTTATTTCGTCAGATCGTCCATTCATGTAGCGAATTTCCGGCTTATTCTCAGCTCTGCCCAATGCTACTCAAATGCGTCGTGTCAAACTTTTCGTCTTTCTGTCACGTTCCTCGCTCCGTCACTCCCGCCATCCTCTACCATCCAATGTGGTTAGCACTCATGTGACGGAAGGTTGACGTCAAATCACAGCCGAAATACATCTGCAGTCGAACGGCGTCGGCCTCCATCCAGCATCAGGTTCCGCTTATTATTCCAGGCGTCGAAAAAATCAATGAAAAAAAACGGCTTCCTTGGATTTCCCTTTTCCGTAAGATGAATTAGCTCGATCCAGGACGCTCGGCGAAGCTTTCTCGACAGTTCTCCCCGGGCTTTGCTCTTTCCTTCCGCGGTGGAGAAGTCAGATTCGGGTTTCTCCTATCAATTCAATCAGATGTCGTGGATTACCACGGCGACAGGCTTGTTCAGAGTGCCAATCGAACACGTTCGGGGGATAGAATGCTTCTCAGAGCGGATTCCCGATAAAGTTCGCCAACAAAGGGTGCCAGCCAGCCAGCCGTCCAAGCTGCTTTCTGTTCCATTCCGAAAGCTTTATAAATCGCGGATAAGATGGCGCCGAAAGTCAAGGCCGAATGAACGGAAATCCAATTTCTAATGAGGAGTAGATTCCAACTCCAGCCTTTCGGAGAATCAAACGCTGTGGAATCAAACCATGAAGCAGCGCAACCTTTCAAGAGCCGCGAACAAAGTTTTCCTGCGAAGTTGCTTCTGAGGTGATCACAGAAAAGTTGGCGGGGAAAAGCTGTGCGCGTTTTGAAATCGGCCGCGTATCGGAAAGTTCAAAGTGCCAGCCGGCTCTCGAGAAACGGGACGCACAGCTTCATTTGTTCACGCGTCCATTTGCAATTTGATGCAATAGTTAATCATTCGGAAACTGAAAATGCCTTCTTCGCGGTTCAGGCGTTGTGGAATTCGAGAAGCGAGACGCCTCGAACTTTTGAACGATTTTCTTCGTTCTCAATGCCTCTCGTCCACATCGTTTTGATGTGCTAGAGTCTCGAGCCAGCGGGAGCAGAGCAACCGAACTGAGGAAGCGAAAAAGATCAAGACGTGTACCATGCGGCCGTGCTCAGACACGTCTTCTTCGCCTATTGAGAGAAAAACTTTTTCTCCTCCCTCCTCCTCCTCAGCGGCAGTCTCTTCACAACGCAATGCCGGAGTAAAAAAATTTAGCTTTTGTGCTCGACATAAAGCGGAGCCTCGATGGAATCAGTTGCCCCTTCCGGAATTGTCGGCACTCCTTCTTCTCCTGGGTTCTCCCGGCATTGACTCTCTCCGGCTGTTCCGTCGTCGTCGTCGTCGTCCACGTCGGCGGCGTTTCTGTCGACGCACCGTGACCGATCCAACTCTTTATCACTCGAATTCCCTCCAGGACTCACCACCACCGCCAAGCCGTCACCGCTCGAAGCTATGGCTCAATTTTTCTCAAGTTCACTTTGTCTCCAAGTTGAGCCGCCTTTGTGCCAAGTGAATCGACGTCTACTCTCAACGAACTCCTGGATCTCCACGCACGCAGCGCCACTTCACACGATCGTATCTAACCTGAAACGCCTTCGCACAACTTCCACCACTCGTGTTGCCGTCACCTGTCTTCGACATATTCCCTTTCTGTCCCAAGTCGAATGTTTGAGGTCAAGTCTTTGGATCTCGCGGGAACTCTAGCGCAGCTTTGCAGCCATTGTCGGAGGATGGGATGCTACGCGACGGCTTCACAGAAAAGATATCGGTTGAGTGGTGGTCTTCATGAAGCAGTTGATGCGCCTCCACTTAAGATATTGTCTCGGGTCAAATGGGCTCGTACCGCAAGTTGCGTTCGTGTTCGTCAACGACCAACACGTTTTTAGACGTCTCCCGAGGCGAACTTGCAAATTCCACGAATACCGCCCTTCCTCCCTCGTTCTCGCTCTCTTGTTTTTGCTATTTTGCAGTCTAGGGACGGAAACTTCGACAGCTCGAACTGCGTCTGACAACTGTGATGCTCGAGGCGAAAGCTCGCAATCACTCGCCCGGTGAGTTGCGGTGACTGCTCAACTCGAAAGCGAGCTAGTCCGTTAACGTTCCTACTCGCTTGTTAGTTCCAGCTGCAATCAGCAACGTTCCCGCGTTCTGTACAACGAAGCCGCGCGGAGTAGCCCCGGGACTCTTCCCCAAAACGGGCAAATAGTAGTTTGGAATCGCTAGTTGAGCTGCGAGGTATCCTCGGGAACGACCCCGTTCAGTTCAGTCACTGCGAAGTTTTCCAGGTAGAACTATAACACCAGTGGATCGCTGTTGACGGAACTTTGAAGCGGAGGGACTGGAACAGTCGTTGGCTGCGATGATTTTTTTCCGTGCAATTCGGGAATCCTACATAGCTCTACCTGAGCCAAAGGTTTCTTTTTCTGTCGAAGAAACTCCTATTCCTCTCACTTTCGTGTAGCGGCCTTGTCCGCTTCGTGCGGCGGCGCGGCGGAGGTCCGATCGTTCTACGGATAAAGCAGTCGTCGAGCGAGGTATCGAATGACACTGTAACACGAAACCGTACCTCTCTTCGTATCGTGCTTTCCGAGTTGTCCTGTGGTCGGATTTGTCAACAATTACCACTATTGGAATCATGGCCAATATCCACTCTGCGACGGTAGTTGCCTTATGTTATCATGGAGCAGCTCTCTGCTTCCGTAATCCTCGGCTCATCTTCGACGGAGGTGGAATCGCTCCGGGTCTGGTGGGAGCTGATAGATATATTGCCGATATGCAGCATCGGCGAACTGTTTTTGCACTGTCGAACCCGGAGTATAAGCACGTGCGGAGAACTCTTCGCCCGGGAGTGAATAGTAGTCTGCGCCACATACCTGTTATCTGCCGATTTTCATGAGAGCACCGTTAACTGTATTTCCAACTTATTCATGGTTCCTTACTTGCTCCCGTCCGCTGCAAAATCTCGCAT
Source organism: Neoseiulus californicus (assembly GCA_028455905.1). Taxonomy (NCBI): domain Eukaryota; kingdom Metazoa; phylum Arthropoda; class Arachnida; order Mesostigmata; family Phytoseiidae; genus Neoseiulus; species Neoseiulus californicus. The sequence goes on from JAMQGS010000001.1 coordinate 24,418,380, forward strand.
TTTCTATGTATATATTTGAAACTTCTCGCCAGATCGACTGCTGGTGATTCCGAGAATATTGACGCTCAATCAACCGGCTGCGGACGTCAACCCCAGGAATTCCCAGAATAACGGATATTGGATAATTAGCCACGTCTTGACCGGAATCCGGACCAAGATCCACCCTAGTCTTTGTTTTGAAAATTGTGTTCCGAGAATCATCATCTCGCTCAATTTTGCGCAGGCTCCGTTCCCCTGCCTCAGATCCTACGGAAGCCACCTCCACATCTCGATTGTATCCCGTGATCATCGTCATGCTCCTAGAGATGTCTCGGCACACTCTCGGCGCTTCAGCTGCAGATACGGGGTCGATGAAGAACGCGTTACAAAAGTCGCGAAATCTGAGGGAACATGTACGTACAGCCCTTACAATGGCCAGAGGGACGCTCGAAACTCTCGTAGAGGTGCCCTAAGTCCAAGGGTCCAAGAAGTCCGAGGATGGAGGTTGAGAATTTTCTGACGCATGGACGAACTCCGAGGTTGGGAGGAGGAGCGGGAACAATTGGATGTTTTCCGAGACGAACATGAAGTTTGTACGTGATTACCTGACAACTAACGCCCCGCAAGAGTAAAAGCCTCGTCCGTCGTGGAAACAGCACGCGGAGTAAGAACCGAAGTGAGGGGAAGTGATTTTGGAGCAGGAAACTCCAGCCGTCTGCCGGCTTAGTTGGCAGAGCGCAGCTCCACTGAAACGTGTTTGGTTGAACGTTGCTTCCATGAATGCAGCTTCGCAACCAGCCTACGTTTTCGGTGATTGTGCATAACTGGTATGCAACTAGCGGTCCTCAACCAATTGCGGTTAGTATTGGAGTTTCTATTGTTTCGAAAATTTCAGCGTTTCTCCATCCCATCGCAAAGAGCAATGTTCCCGGCGTTTCGAATTCCGGCGGAGGATGCATCTATCCAGAAAATTCCAGAAACGATAAAATCCCCGAACTTTGCCCGAGCCGCTGCCTCAAGGATAGTGCATCCAATGAGTCTTCGCCGTGATGCTCAAAAGTTCAACCGCAGGGGCCCGGGCATCTGCTGAATATGCGCTGATGCTTTCGTGCGGATAATCCGTCCAAAAAAAACTATCTCGCGTTCGCTTGCAGACATAAAACGCTGCGGAACTAAACCAGTGCTGATCTAAGCATCGGAAGTTCGCTATCTCGGAGGGGTTTCATGTTCAGCTAGATATTGTCGTCACTGATCGGTTATCACCTGGCCGACTCTATCGATATTTCCAGCGCTGGCCTTACGGATTACGAGAACGCTGACACGATTTGAGCCACACAGCTAGTTTGCAAAGCGATTGTTCATGATTCACAAACAGAGCTTCGGCATTTCGTATACTGAATCTGGCAACGGCTGTCATGGAACCGCGTTTTTTTTGCCAGAGAAAGGGTTCTATAGCATTCGAAACCATCGCCCACCCTACCATGGTTCCCGACGTTCCCATGCTATCTCTATCCGTTGCAACATTGGGATGATCATGACAACGGCGATGCCTAGTGCTGCGACCAGCTCGGCATCAAAGTATTGGAGCCATTGCCGCTGTATGTGTTCAGTAATGCGGCGATGATGGCTGGCAATGTAATAATTTATGTACATAACCGCCGGCAAGAAAAAGCCACGGGGTGGCAATTTAAACTTTTAATGCTCAACCCACGAAGCGAACAAGCAAGCGGACGAACGTTCGCTCAACTAATGAGCGGAAAACCACGCCGAGATAGCCAACCTCCAGTTTGATGTGATATCAGTATTAGAAAATCATCACTTTGAAATCTAGACCGTGTAGAATCGCCGCATCTGTGCAGACCTTCATGCTCAGAGCATCCCTCACTCGTTGATGCTTTTCCTCTGAATTCCAATTTGGGACTGTTGTTCCCGATTCCTTCCCTCATAGCCCGTCTGACGGAAACGTACGACGACTCACAACACAGAAGACAAGTTGGCGTTGATTGTACATTATTCCACGGGGCAGTTCTTCTTTGCTATCGAACTACTCATTCAAGCGCTTCGACAGCTACTTCCGAATTCGCATCTATTTCTAGTCAAGGATCGGAGTCCCGTCCGTCCGTCCGTCGCATCGCGTTGGATCTTTTCGAGAGCTTTCCATGACAGGCCAGAAGTGTTCCGTTGACACTTGAGATGGCTTCTCGCTTGTTTTGTGTCGCTACTGCAACCGTTTGTTCTTATGCTACTGGTTGCTTTGAGCCCTGTTGGAAGTGTCGTGGCGGTGATGGCTGTAGTGCAACGTAGCAGAGGAGGAGCTGCCGCGGCTGCTGCTGCTGCTGCCGGAGAAACTCAATTGGCTGTGCGTAGCCAACAGGAAGAGCAACTCTCACATGGCCACTCTTCTTGAGCCTTCCATCAGCTAAGTTTGTCCAGCCGAGTGTCCTTGACTGAATTCGAATGTACGAGTTAAAGCGGAGCGGAGGAAATGCAGCAAAGTTTTTTTTCGTCGCAAAAACTTTCCCTTGTTTGGCGTGGGCCGTACGGCTCCGCGTCCTCGTCACATACGGAAACGGGCGCTTCCTTCATCCGAGGGCCCGCTGCGCCAGCAGCCACTTCCTGTGATCGCTTCTCTCACCCTATTGCCTTTGCGGCCAGAAGCAAGCCACCTACCACAACCGCAACAACGAACCATATTTCTGCTGTCATGCCAATAAACTGCAAAAATCTCTCGACACGCCAAACCGCGATCAGTATGAAGAGTTAGGCACGAAGGAGGGATGTTCGAAGGGAAACTCTCGTTTGAAAAAATCGGAGTTTCTTCCATGCGACCGACGGGACCGTACCGAATCGGACGTGGATTCGTCCGAACTCCGCCAGTTTGAATCGAAGAGGGATTGCTGTAGTCCGTATAGCGCTTTAAATTCGAATCTCCCTCTGGAATTCCAGGGATAGTGCTCGCTGAGCTCTTGAGGACTTCCCTGCTGAAATTTTGCAGCTTCCCTCTTGAAAATGAAAAACAACGATCGCAAACTGCATTTCTTGAATCATTCCGCCCCCGAGAACAACAGAGAAACCCTGAGATGTTTTGAGATTTGCCATGCCGCTGAAATCGCAGCGAAGATTTATGTCTCCAAGCGAAAAGCTGTCCTGAAGTTCACAAAGCTTCACGAGGGCGAAGCCCGGGAAAGGAAAACGGAAAGGAAACTCGAGTCCCTGCTTATTTTCCTCCGCCGTTAACAAAGTGTTGTACAAATCCCTCTTTAATAGGCGACACACTTTTCGTAGCACAACTGCGATCGTTGGCACGGGAGAATTCTCGCTTTCGGAAGAAAGCCCAAATCGTTGGGTTCTCCTACCTCGGGTACCCCTTCAGGTTTCTTTTCCGCACAGCATCCTTGCAAGAGTTGTCCAACATTTCCTCGATACGCAATCCTAACGATCCGTTCTCTGGGTACAGACTTCGCCCAAATCAAGTTGCGCGGGGATACAAAGAGCACGTCATAGGGGAGCTCTTCTCACTTTCTACAGGATCCAGTGCAGTGCATTTTCCGCGGAAATCCAGATGAATTTCATCGGATATTGTACGGTTTGTGTGAACGGGGTGGCGATGCCATCAAAGGTTGCTCCGAAAGGGGTGATAATGGAATTCAAATCGCGAGATTCTTCCAACCGGGAGACGCCGCCGCTTGCTGTGGACGCCCGAAACTTGCTGAGATTGATCCACGACACGGAACCGATTCTTTTCCTTTTTTCGCAGCACTCTTCCTCGGTCGTTAAACATGAGTCCATTTGTCGACTATTAATCATTCGAACTCGGAAAGTGGAAGAATGGTGGGAATGGAAGGCGTATATTCAAGGGATTCCGGCGCGACTGCACCCTTGAAGGTGGTGGCGCCTGAGGGGCAGTTTATCATGCGAGTTGGAATCCTTTTTACAATCGTTTTTCCCTCTGCGGTCTGTCTCCCACCTACTCTGTGTTGCCTCAAAACACCTCAGCCATTCATCCGGCGAGACTCAGGGCTCTCCACAGCGGCGAGAGCAGATGAAGTCATAATGGGAGGCTCGGAATGTGAGAGAGCTTGAATTTCTTTCGCGATTCGCCCTGACACTTCGATCAAACTTCTTGATCAGACTGGAGGATCGGGGGGAATCCCCGTGTATCCCCACGTGCTCTCTCCCGATTCCCAGGAGCAGATCGCAACGGCATCAACGACCGATGAAATGTAGCCCCCTATCTAATTCGTCCGACAGGAAACCGCTCTTCAAGTCGAAGGCCGGACATCCGAAAACTCCAGACGTCTCTCAGACTTTGCTCGTTGGCGTCTTCGATCCAGCAATGTGATTGTTGCGATCTCGTCGCTGACCCGACGTATTGCATCTGGTAGGTCAATCGGACAACGGAAGATGAGGCTCTTACGGTGATGATAAACTTCCGGGCCTGAGTCAAGGAGGCTGCTCTGTGCCATGTCCGCGATGTTCGTATCGCACCAGCCACATCGCCATGACCCGAGTTGTTGTTTAATTGCGACCAGCTGCGGCCAGTATCAAAATTGATTGCGTTGCGGAAGCTGTTAATCTTTCATTACGCCGTCAAGGCTTGCACTGAATCGAACAACGCGCACAAATCCATTGCATACCACGTATTCAATTAAGGCGAATTCCGATCGAATGACACTCATAGGCATTCATTGTTCGAAGTTCTCCGTTGAAGACGGACAGACACACCAACATGCATCTATGTATCTATCCATCTATCCTTGCAAGCATTCGTGCCACACACGAGCAGTCTACTACCATCTATGAACGCCAGAGGCCTAGGCTGCATCCTCCCCTGCGATTGCATAGTGCTACATGCTTCATGTGCGGTCAGTGAAGTTGAATTTGATGAAGTCCGCTCTTCCCGACACCATCCCACTCGACCGGTGTGTCAGCGTCCATTGTGTCGTCGGCACAAGCTGCAGTGCGGGGTTGAGCTTGATATTCACTTCGTTGTCCGCCCCGAGCTCAGAGCCGCCCGCCTCTGACTTTGGACACTCGATGAAGAATCGGAGATTTCGAGCGGGTAAATCAGCAATTGTTTCCGAGTGGAAATTCCAGAAATGTCTGGATCCTCTACCTCTAACTCCGCGGTCTCTCGAGTGATACGTTGGGAATAGTTAAGAGTCACGTCTGTAGATCGGAGAAACGATCCTTTGCACCGCGAGACCGACGAGCGGTCTGCTAAACGGAAGAGCTGCTTTGGAAACGGAGAGGCCTCCTCTCTACCTACTCAGGGGTAAACGAAGTATCCTGTGATGAATCATGGTAGTTCAACTCGGAAACCACTGGAAAACTGGAGACATGCACAATGCACAGCCAGTGAAACAACGGCCGCGCGGCATACCACGGTTGACTAGTGCCGTGGAATGTCATGATGATGATTCATCGCTGGAGATCCGCAGGAATCGTTGTCTAAACTTATCCTGAAGTAGAGATTCTGATTTGACGGATGACAAGCGCACAGAAAAAACGGAAGACAAATCAGGAAGATCTTGGAGAATCGGAGCAGACACGGTACAGGTATCCGTTGGCTTCATCTTTCGGAGCTAGCTGGGCGCCTGGATAATTTGTGAAAGATGAAATAAGTCGAGGCTGCCGGCAGAACATTCTGCGCCCGCATCTGGCAGTCGTGCGCTCTTCTCGCGTTCCGTCGCGTCGCCGTCGTTCGTACACGATTCGTTACTCGTTTTAGAATGCCATTTGTCAGGAACTGCCAACAGTGTGTGTACATGTTGTGCGGAACAGGAATGGAGTTCGAGTTTGCAACGGCGGCGGTGGCTGCAACGCGCCTGTGTGGATGACAGGGTCTATTGGAGAGTTGCGTACGACGGAATCGCACTTTGTTTTGGCCTGTTCGCTACGATCTGACTCGTCAGCAAGTTGAGCATTTACTTTTGGTCTTTGGTTCCGTCAGAAGGCCGCTTTGTCAAGTGGTTGCCTGACTGGCCCCCTGACTGACCTTCTGACTGACGGACTTCCCCACTGACTGCGGTCAAAGCTAGCATCGGTGTCGGCCACGGCCACTAGAGCTCTCACAGGAAAGCGAAACTCTTCGATGCAGCAGCTCTTACTCTAATGGCTCCCTTGTTGCCCTACATTTTCTCTCTCTGTTCGAGAAACGATGTTTCCGTCGTCTCTCTTGTTCCCGAGTGCGAGAAACCCTTCCAAGTTAGTAGAAGACAACTCTCGAATGCAAACACACGTTGCACGTTCTGACAAAAACACGAAAACAAACAATCGACAGAAACTACAGACAGCAGCGTCAATGACAAAGCGCGACAAGCGATTCACCCGAAAGTGCGGAACCAAGTCTCCTGCTTCGACGTGGGTGCTGATATGGGTTCACGGCCCTGTTATCACGAGGCAAATTGAATTTATGTTTACCGAAACGGCTGTCGGCACTCTCGGCTAGGCAAGCAGGAAACATGACAGAACCGGAGAGCCCTGTCATGCTGCTCAGACTCAACGGTGACATTGGAGTGCACGTCAAGATGTCTACAAGCGCTTCAGGAAGCCGAAACCCGCTCACAGATTCAAACTTGGAGACAACCTCTTGACTCTGGATGACGCGCTCTTGGATGTTGGAGAGGGAGCCTCTTAGGTCTTTGATCCCGGGCGCGGGGACTCAGGATGCAAATGCGTTCTCCTTGATTGGTCAGAACTCGCGTGAAACGCTCCCGCTGACCTCCTCTCTAAGATTTAGGGCTGCGTTGAAGAGAAATCGGAATTCATTTCTAGTTTTGTTGGTACGGGAGTCTTGGGATCCCGCAGCGAAAATTCATTTGCGAGCTCAAAGCATCATGTTCAAAGTATACGTGAGTTTGTCACGGCCCACGTTGACACATGAGAAGAGATCGAGGCTCAGTAAAGCCGGGGAGAGTGAATCTTCAAAATCGTCCGCCGCAAACAAACTCCAGCTTCATTGAGGATGTTCAAACAGACCCGGGCGGAATTCCGATTGAGGAGATGGTTGAACAGGTCCGTCTGTCATCCTTGGCAACGCTTTAATGATTCAAAAACTGCCCCGAGATCTCTCCAGCGACCCACTTGCCAAACCGGCTCGCTAAACATGGAGCACAAATCAAAGCTGGAACGATTGGAGTCATATCAGCCCCCTTCACACTCAAGGCTCGTCGCGCCATTCGATGGTGCGAGCTCGACGAGCCCTCCAAATCACCGAAATCATCAAAAATACGGAACCTAGATGTAAGCTCAGGGATAAGGTCTGCTTGCTTTGCATCGCTTCGTTTCGTTTTCTTCCGAATCGGTTCCGGCGCGCTTTGTTTCACACCCGATCGATCGGGAAAGACGCGGGATTTTATGGGAAATTCTCCACACCTGTGCTCGCTGCAGGTGCACAAGTTTCGCCCGAATCGAGTCAGACACGCTCCTCATCATCGATCCCCATCCCAATTGATTGACTTATTTCTTCTCTCGCGGCACCGACGATTTCGGAACGGGCACCGCCGGCCATTCTTTCAGTCGTCGGCAAGCCTCACGGGTGGCTCGCGACGAGTTGTTGCACGTCAATATGCATCTATGCCCGGCAGAAGACTGAGCTTGTACACCGGAAAGTTAACTGCTCGAATACTCACCTTCCGTGTGGTCGTCGAGAAGGTCGTCGAACACCGAATTGAGCAGTCTACCGCGGACAAATCCACTGCCGAACAAGATGAACAACAGAAACGGAGTCATGACTGACTGACTGACTGACGGACGGGTGGACGCACGATCGCAGATGGACGGACGCGCGGAATCACCGTCCGGATGAGTGATTCCCGTCCGAAGAGGTTTGCGATGTCACTCCGGCAGAATCTAGACTACTACCGTCCAGAGCTTATTGGAGTAGATCCCGAATCCGAAGAACAACAACACTCAACGTTGAGCCAATACTCGTCCTCTTCGACGTCCATCGGATGACCTGCCCGGCCGATTGAGTTCGATGTCAATTCTCATGGATCGCTTGGAGAGCTCTGGATCAACAACTTCCCTGGACAACACTCTGTCACCAAAGTTCTAAACTCGAAGGTTTCCCGGCAGTCAGGACTCGGGACTCCTGACGAAACTTTTGCGTCAAGTATAAACTCCTGTGTGTGTGTGTGTCAGTGGGCGAGTGTGTTAGCCGTGTCACCGAGAAAGTGTCGAGTTACTTTCGGCACTTTCAAGTTTTCTTCCCTCTGCTTTCGCACGCACGCACACACGCAGCAATAATGTTCCGATAGCGAAGAAGTGCACGCAACAGATCGTGCGGTTTATGTGCACGCCTTGACCGAAGACGAGTTCCCCGTGTCTCTCCGGAGGAGGGCTTCATGAGAAAGAGACCGACCGTCCGTGGAAAGGACACTCGAAAGAAGGAGAGTAACACCGTCGGGATCGCCGAGCAAGCGAGCGAGCGAGCTTTCGCGCACGTTCCGCTCATGCCAACTAACGAATTCCGCTGGTGGACGGGAGAAAGAAGAAACACCGGAAAGCTCCTTCTGCACGCTAGCCGTTGTCTCCGCAACACGACCAACTTTTTTGCAGCACGCACCCTCCACTTACGCTCACGAATGTGCGAATCTATTGGCCGGTGGACGCACGGATGAACTATCTCGAAGATGCGTTGATCTGTCAGCACGTGGACGAACTTTTTTCTTTCCTACGAGATAATTGGCCAAGATCTTTCCTCATAGTCCATGCCAGTTGAGGTTTGCGATCGATGTTCTGCTTCTCACTGAGATAGTTCAGGCCCTCGGCCCGGAGTCCGGGAACTGGACAGATCGGTGGAATCTTCCGTCGCGCCGTTGGGGGTCGTTCACGGCGTACTTCCCCGAGGTTCTACGTGAGTCGTCTTTTGTTTTCCGCGCTCCCTGTCAGTTTAGTTTTGTGACGTCTCTATTCTGATATTCTCCTTCATTCGACTCTCGGTCGGCTTGTTTCTCCCATGCTCCGCTTTTGTCAAGTCTGATACAGTCCTAAATTATTCACGGCGGGAGGCGCAGAGAGAAGGCACGAGAAGAAGAAGTAAGTGTCATTTTTTCTGTAAGATTCGCAGTGATCTAAAACGAGAGCCTTGGGAAAAGCAGAATCAGACGGGAAAAAGATGAAAGAACCGAACTAGGGAGCTCCGCTGCACGTGTCCGAAGGACATACATATGCATGAAATATGAGGAGTGCTCTGCTGAAACCGAACACCGGCACCACTCGATCGCGAAGCGAATCAGAATCGAGGTGTATGGTCGAGTTCTAGCTTGACTACAACTGTAAGGTCTTGAAGCTTTGGCCGAAGGATGGTGTTGAAGTCAAGTCCGAATCAGAGAAGCAATACATCAGCATCATCGTCGAAACTAGCTCGGATATATTTCGCACGATTCGCACATTACGTGACACGATTCGTTGCTGGAAGCTTCCAGTTTCAGCTTGAGCGATGCCACTAAATTCTGCCTCCTAAACACGGTCCGCGCTCGCTCGTCCCGGCCCTCGTCCCCATGGTCCCACACGAGACTTCAACGAGGCCAATCTCTCTTCTTTTTAACTCTTCGCATGTTCGTTATGAGGCCATCAGTCACTCTCGTAGCGTAAAGAAGGGAGACGCACCCACGCTCTGAAGGGGAAGGCAGCTGGGTGAGGCAGAAGCGAAGATGGAGGAAAGGGGCAGCCCGGGGTAAGAACAAGACAGAGAGTGCTTTTTTCATTTTGAGCCTAAAGCTATCTCTGCACTTTTCGAGGGGAGCTCGCTCACGCGCTTGCACTGCAGCGGAACCAAAGCTCTCGCGTTTTCCTCTCGTGTGTCGTCCTTCCTCGAATTTCGTAGTTGTCCTATTCTTCCCCTCATTCATTGCACCTAATAGAGAGATGAATATCTTGCGCCCTGCGAACCGAGATCAAATCCACCGAGCTCAAATGAGCAGAAGGCGATCACCGCCGACAAGAAAAAACAACAGATAGAGGCTCTGAAAGACTCAACAGGACTGTCGCGTAGGTCGTCGCAGACTTGAAAACAGAACTGCTTTCGGAAGCTGTGTAAGAAAAGCGGGAATTCGTCTCGCACGAGGATGTTCACGAGAACCGAACGCAGCGGAGTCAGAGCACGGGGAAGGAGAAGTTCTAAATGAATTGAGCGAGACCTCTTGTTCGACCGACCGGACCTCATCGGATCTGTTCAAACGGACTGAGATCCTAAGTGAAAGACAACGGCTGGCACAGTCGAAGCGTAACCGACTCAGGGGAAGTTGGGCGCATCGGTTGTTGTGTATTCGAACGACGTTTCAGCAACGGCCGCATCCGTTGGTTCTTATTTCCGGTAATCGCTCTTCGTCGAACGTAGTTCGTCGATGTGGCCAGAGCCTGCTCGGTAAGAGATGGAGAAGGGAACGAACGACACCATCCGAGCCTCTAAGCCAGCGCACCGGCTGGACTGCGAGCCTCCTGGCTAACCAATCGGTCGACCTGCCGTCGAGAAAATACTACTTCCCACCCAAGTGCGGCACCGGACGGCAACCCCTGACACCCGATGTCCAGTTCCGTGCCCCATCCGTCTGTAGGTAACTATCACCCACGTCGTCCGGTGATCCACGGAAACTCAACTCACGTCCGAGGCGACTACGCGAAACTGAAAACCTAAGAGTTGTTCCAATAGTTTCGTCAGCTGCATCGCCCATCCGCACGATCACCTTAAACTTCGGATGCTTTACACTCAGGATCGATCAGGACCATTGGAAGCTAGTGACGCAGCGTGGATTCGATCCTTGATCTAAACTGCTCAGCATGGCGTGTGCGATGTCAGCACTGGATGATCAGTATCCGTTAAGGGCGGCATTTGGGAAGCATCATCCACCACACGACGAATACAGGAGCTGCGGTGTCTTCAGTTGACCCATTCAAGCAATATCTGACTCCCATATGAGTTGTGCGCAGTTGATGTGCTTTCAAGGCACGCCCGAACAGAAGGTCTGTCGTCGCATGCAGCTTGATGGACCTACACCCCAGGTTTGAAGTCAGTGGCTGCTCCTCGCCCACGAAGAGATATATGGTATGGTCGGCGGACATCAGCCACATGACAGCGGAAATGTGGCCTGCGGCTCACGTGCGGTTGGGGAAGTGTCAACCGAATGCGAGTGTGAGAGCAAGATGCGTTTATGGAATGCCACGATCACACTGATGCTTTTCTCTTCCCATATGTGTTGGCCGACACCAATTCACGCCAAGCGGTGCGGGTGAAGGGGATCGTCTTCCTGTGGAACTACTTGCTGCGCTAGAGAAACATAGGAACCCGTTGGAGCTGATATCACGTAGGTCGAAGCTGCAAAGTCGATACCGGCATTCGGGTCGGAAGTTTTCCGCTCGCGATGTGGACTCTGCAACGAGCGTGCATTTTCCGTGAACTGCTGGATTTTCGGGCGCTATCCCGGCGTCTATGGAAGCCTCGGTGAATTTCGAACCCCCGCATGATCAGAGCATGTATTCTTCTCTGGAAGGGGGTTCATAGGGGTACGCCGTGCCCCAAAGAGCTCTATGCAGGGCTGAAAATTGGGGCAAAAAGGTTAGGAACCACTGGTCAACAGACTTCGACGACAGCTGCAGGCTGGATAATTCGAGACTAGTTCCTCATAACCATCACTTGCGATGGAACCGAGTGTTTTTCCATGAATACCAGAATACTCGAGCTCCGAAAACCCAGGGAAATAACAAAAACTCATCTTTCTTCAACACGCAATGCGGCACTTCCGTTCTCATTCCGCACATTGCTTCTCATCGCCACTCATCGAAACTCGATCGTGTGGCCAAACTCAGGATTTCTCTGCTTCAAACTTTTCGAATAGTGAGTCGGTGGCCGCTGTTCTTTTTTCGGCGAAAGTTGATTACGGACTTTCTCTACAGAGTTCCCGGAAACGATCAGGGATTTTTTTGCCCGATCCTCTGCCAGAATTAGATGTAGACGTTGCGACTGAATCGACAGAACTCTCCAGACTGGAAAGTGTACAAAAAAGCGGCGGAGACTTGAGAAACGTCCTTAAAGCTGATGCATTTCCGCTTGTCTGCGCTTTACGAGTCGGGACGACTCGACGAGACTATTGCAGTAAATAGTGGGAATAACAGATTCCCACTTGAGTCCATTCGATGCGGAGGGTTCGGAGGTTTTCGGTTCTCATTGACTCCGAATCGAACGAAGCTCCTCGTTGCAGTGGCGAAAACGACGGCGGGATCGAAGGGGAACGGCTACGCTGTGGGAAATATACCCTGTGGCTATCAGACGGTCGAGAGCCCGACTCCTCCTTTGGTTCGGGTAGTATTCACGGAATGCACATAGGATCTGGGAAATAAATTCGATTCCGAAAAGATTGCGAAACATTCTGTCGAACAACTTGGATCGATAATCCATTCCTCAAGCCCAGAATCGACACTAGAGACGCCATGCCACATAGGAAGCAGATTTCCCGGGAGTTTCCCTGAAACGACATCTGAAGTAGTCGTCTGAACGAATGAATACAACATAGAAAAATGTGCGGGATCGTCCGATCCTTACGATATGAGAGCAAAGTAGTGTGATCGGATTAAGACAACTCAGACATATCGCTTCCTGTTTTCTTCGTTCTCACTTTCTTCATCCAAAACCCGATCGATGTGTCCTGTGGCGACGCTGAGTTCAATATCGGAAGCAAAGCTGATACGATGGAGTCAACCCGCCGAACTCAGCCGATGAAATTCTTGCAGAAGTCGCAGTCTGCGAGCTCCGAGATGCTGCTGCACACTTTACTGCAATCCAATCGATATCAATCCTCGTGAAAAAAAAAACAATCCATTGAGGACAGAATTCACTTCTGGAGGGATCTCGGTTGCAATCGTTTGCATAGTAGACCAAATTTCTCTAGAGATGAACGTTGACCTGTTCCATACTCTTCAACCTTTGCTTTTCCAACCTTTGAACATGAGATAGTTCCGTAGGCCGCCACCTGCTCGGCGAGAACTAGATAAGAAGGAATCGATATCATTGGATATATAATTCTCGCGCAGAGCAACGTCGGATGACGACAGCGGTAGCTGTTTTCGAAGGCGCCTTCAAGGTTGTACCTCATCTGTGCGTCGGCGGTTCCCGACTAGTTGCGCGCAAAGGCTGAATGCGCGCAAGCCTGAACGCGCAAGACTGAATGCGCGCAGCTAGTGGGGAACCCTCGTCGAGACCACGCTTGGGGTCCCGTGCTGAATGCGCGCAGGAACCAAATGCGTGAGAAGCCTAAATGCGTGCGGGTCTGAGTGCGCGCAAGGAGTTCCTGCGCGCATTCAGTTGGGAACCGGCGTCGGCTTCGCCAGCCAGACGACCAGCTCCACTTTCGGCTCGACCGAGGTCTGATTCTGAGAGGTTCCGCTCCCTGGATCTACATAAACTCTAACAGGTGGGCGGCTGACTACTAAGGGCGTTCTCAGGGGGAGGGGAGGGGACGGGTTACGCTGAAAATTTCGATCCTGCCCAGAGAGTTCCATTGAAGAGATCATCATCATCTGTTGTCTCGTCCCCCCCCCCCTCCAAAGCCCGACAGAGCGCCCTTGGCCCTTCCAAAGAAAACACCGCGCCGCTACTGACTGCACATGAGCAGAGCTCGTGAGTTCATGCAAATTGCATGAGATGCATAAAAATGCATATATCGGTACTTCAGTGACCCAATTGCATGAAGTGAGGGTTGGCGCACAATATTGCATAAATCGTGAGGTCGAGTGATGAGAATGCCCCAATCTCATCTGTCGACGTCCATATTCTCGAGAAATTCCTCGTGTCGTACATCGTATCGATCACTAGCAATCGGCTTTGCGAGGGACGCCGAGGCTCAGTTTCGAAATTCGGAAAGGAATTCGGACGTTCGGAATGAGGAACCACGCGAGAAGTTTGTAGAAGGGTCTCCAGAATAGAAGAAAGTCGATCAGCATGGAAACCGTAGAGAGTTGGTTCTCATAGAGTTGTTTTTGGGAGATTCTCTCTAGCTCTGAGAAAATTCCGACGAACTCCACATAATTTTGAACTAGAAACCCCCGCACATGCAGTCTCAACGCATGTACAGAGAGTTCTGAGCGAATGATATACTTGCTACTATGCTGGGGAGTTGTTGATACAGTGGAAGCTTGTTACTACGAATACCGGATACAGGAATTCTCAATGGACTCCTTCTGGCCAGTCCGCCTTAGGGTGCAATGTTCAGAGACTCCCGCTAGAACGAACTTCCGTTACAGCAGACAGACTTTGCCGGCCCTGCGAGGTTTCTTATAACGAGCTTTGACTGAAAACTTTTCAAGTCATCATCTTGTGAATTATATGAATTGGAGAGGTGATCGTTCTCGTTAATATCCATCTCAGGGATAAATATGATGGTGCATGATTTTGCATGTTTCGGCCATTCTCACAGCATATTCGCATGCATATTTCGGGGTTTTCCAGTGGATGAAAGCACGAGCTCTACACATGAGTTTCGACCAGACGCTCCCGAGCACCCTTGTTTCTCCGGGCTGTTGCCATCCTCGAGAGCAATCACGAACTATGTCGGGATCGCCTCCTTGAGAATTTAGAAAACAGAAATGACTTCGCGTGTGACGAACCCACGGGAAGCTCGTTATACGCGAAGTTCTTCTTGCGGAGGGTACGTCATACGTGAGGTTCTTTGTAAGGAAGGCTTCTCGTACGGGAGGCTATCCATATGGAAGGTTCTCCATATGGAAGGTTCGTCATACGGAAGGTCCTCTTCACGAGGCGTTCTTACTACACGCGAGTTTAGGGTGATATTTTCCTCGACTCGAGCTACAGCCTACAAAGCGCCGCACCAACGATCAGCCTCCCGGGCAGATTTCGGAGGATGTTCTTGTGTGTCCTCCCATGTCAGTATATCGCATCTTGTTTTTCCACGCTTCTTCAAGAGCAACTACTACCGTTTCGAATCCTCTTCGTTTTCTGGCAAGTTCAACGCTGCTTAGGAGAGCTCGCGGTGTTGAGGCCGTCATTTATTCGATGAAGACAAGCAAACAAGGCGCAAGATCACTCTTGCTGGGAGATGTACTCATCAGGGGGGACGCAACTATTCGTGGTTTTCTGCTGCAGATTGCCTATGTTCCATGTTCGTTGGTTCAGCAGTATCCGTTCAATCGATGAGTATACGGCGCCAAAGTAGTACTTCCCTTCGTGGTCTTCATGCTGTGGGAGGGAAACCCGAATGTGAAAAGAACGCCAACCGAAGCTTCTTGGGAGGGCATCTTCGTTATTCCGCAGAGTCGATTCTGCTCCAAGAAGTAACTCCGGCCAAGAAAGTTGAATACGATGGAACAAGTTGCATTGATTATTATCCACGACGATCAAAAGATGTCTCCCAACATGAGGCAAGCGGGTCGAAGAGGCCTATCGATCATTCATAACTGCGCCCAAATGTCTGCTCGCGGACCCAGCATCGTTAGGTGTTCTCTACGCCCGATGCGACTCATATGAATGCTTCGACAGAAACGATGGAAGGTTGTGACGCCAAACCACATAGGTTGCCGTGAGCCGCGTGCTCCCTTCGAAAGGTGCCACGACAGCGATGCGGCCCAAATGGAAACTCCAGCATGTGACTCGGGCAGAAGCCTCTTTGCCCTTTGAACCAGCCAAAAGTTGACCTGACCGATCGCCTTGACTGACGCAGTCAGATATCTTTGACAGCGAACATTGGGGAGGGTAGCTCATCGGTCTTCTGATCCCGTGATAGGCTCGTGTGTGTTGAAGTGTCTCTAACGGCTTCAGTATACTCTCATTCCGCATCATTTGCTCGTCCTCTATTGGGGCCCTACCACGATACTCCACGATTTCGGTCCCGAGGGCAACAAGAAAGGACGGAATGCGTGTGGAAAATGCCCCAATGTTGAAAGGAAAGCGGTTAGGAAACGTTCAAATTCATCTTCAGGCAGCTGTTCACTCGGTCGGCTAATGAGGAGCGTTGCCGAGTTAACCATGGAAATCGATGATCGATTCGCGCTGGAACGTCAAGAGGAGACAACGCTCCGCAGAACCGTTCTAGCTGTTCTTCGTATCCTACAATCTCACTCCTCGAATTATCCCATTTTTTCAATGGATAGCTTCGGAGCCATCTACATGAAAGATTCAATCGCATTCTTGTCGTTCCGAGGACTCGAGGAGTTTGGCCGACAGGAGTCAACTGCGCTTCCGCTGTAGATGTTGCGGCGAGGAACAGTGCCAAACGGAGTCAGCAGAGCACTCTGAAAACGTAAAAATCTTCCACATTAGCGTCGACGCTGTTGGCTGTCTTCGCTCATGCCGGACAGAACAGTGGTCGAAGAGGAGGCGTTCCCTTAGACCATCTGCAAAACACCGGCTCGCTGGATCTTCCATTCGTTCAATCCGATCAATTCCATGGCTTAGAACAGTGATTCCCGAACAGATCGCCGTCATGGCTTCAACGTCTGTTCCGAGGAAGCTAAATGAACTCCGACGTACTGTGAGGTTCACCAAAAAGCATATTCTCCGAGAAAGCCTCCGCGTTGTTCCTGCACTTCCATATACATACCTGGAAGAATAATTCTGGAGGTTGAACGATATGCGTCGCGATCAGAGTGGCCTTGTGGAATGTATCGATCGCATTGAAATAGAAAACCAAGCCCGATCGAAATGCGTGTCAGGTTGAGATCTCGCGTCTCATCTCGCGAAATGTGGATTTTGCTTCAAGGACAGGATTTTTGTCCTGCCTGAGGAGCTTCCCATGAATGGGCTCGCTAGACTCCACGACAGTTGAATGCGGAATTTTCATACAGAGTTGCCTGTCGCATGGAAATCACGCGCTAGACTCGTCTGGACACGCTATTCCTGACAACGGCTGAGGTCTGACAATTTCAAATAACTGTCACCCAGAGAGTCTCTAATGTAAGAGCACAACCGATTCACGAGAGGAATGTGACGTCAGGTATATAGATTACACAGGACAGCCAAACGATCGTGGTTGAAGACCAAACATCTAGAGCTCCGTGAAACTTGGTCAAAGCCAATGTCGACGGTGATTGCGGCCCACGAACGTGCCGCCCGTTTTTCTCCCTGTGGTCGGAACGCCGGAACAAGGCGTCAGGATCGTCGAGCTCCATCAGTTCGCAAGACCAACGGTTATTGCGAACCCTCAGTCACAAATCTCTGTTTCCATCTCGTTGTCACCCCACGGAAGTTTGGGTGACTTGAACCAAAGCTCGTCGGAGCAGTTGAGAATGTCCAAAGCAGTTTTGGACGCCTCCTAGCTGTTTCTCCAAAATTACTCCGGAGAGAACCGCTCATCCGGTCTCGAAGAGCGTGAGCACGGACTCTTCAAACGACAACCCTGCAAACCCCGGTTGGTGATCGGCAAAGCCCGTCGGGCAGGATCGCAAGATCCTCCCGTTGGGCTTATCAACCCCACTTATGGCTGCCCCGGCTACAAAGCTGCTCCCCTTTTTTGGATCAGCAACTCGTTTGGTTTCTTGCTAACCATGCAATACGTGTGGCCCATGATGCCGAAGAGCCAAACGATTTCCGTCCTCCCACGGTGCTGATCACTTGGGCTCGACTCCGTTTCGATGCGAATGTTCGCATGAATTGCTCTGCCGACATAAGGCGTGCTTCACTCGGATGCTTCGTGAACCTGTGCCAGGTAACAGATTTTTTTTTGGCTTTGAAGCGCGGGAGGCCAGTTTTGCGTGTGAACATTCGAGGTGAATGCGGCGAGGAAAGCAGGGAAATACTGAATTGACCTCTGGACTGTGCTCCCAAAATCCTTGACGGCACAGGAAGTTCGATCGTCGACGCTTGCTGCCGGAGACCCGGCTGCGCTTCCCAAAATTTTCGAGAGGAGGACATCTCCTGGATGATGATATCCTCTAAGATCCCTTCGGACCAGAAATCAGTGAAAGTGGTCCCGACATGTAGAAAATAATGATGTTTTGCGCAAAAGTCTGGCTTGGAACGATATTTCTTCTAGGCTTCCTCCCAGTCTGTGAACGATGTCTCACTGCAGCAGCTTCGGACAATATCGAGAAACCCATAAAAGCTGTCTCCGACGCGTTTCTCCAGGTAGCTATAATCTCTGCCGTAATCTGCTATCCGGTCTCTTTAACTATCGGCTCTCTGAAATCTCGATCCATCGATTTTAATTCGGAGAGCCGCTCTATTTTTGCGAAATATTGTGCTGGAAACCTGAACAAAACTCTCCCCGAATCCGCTCGAAACCCGGCTAAATCCACCAGCCAAGCAGAATCGCGCGTTCCATTATAGCTCAGCTCGAAACGCTTTTTGGTGGTTATCTTCTCTCCATCTGAGCATCGATTGCTTCGCTTCGAGAAACCGATTCATAGTGTTTGGATGGAATTCAGGAAATCTCGAGATACTTCAGTTCTCGGTCTTCCTCCGTCTGCCTTAAGCGTCGCCATAAAACGAAATTTTGTCGAACGCGTGGCAGTAAATATTCGTTTTGCATTTCGGTCAAGTACCACCCGCAAACACGGATTACACCCCCTCATTGTCTCGACGAAATCAGATTCTCAGCCAGGCGAACGTCCCTGTGCTCGTAATCTACGGAGAATTCATCCTTCCATTTTGACTCCTCGAGAACCACGAATCACTAGTCGAATCAGAGGCTTACTTCGAGGAGAATATCACCCGGAGGGTCGGAGTAGTGGGATACATTGGCTGATTTCTTAAATTCTAGGATTCAGAAATGCCTGAGAAGCTCACGACGCTCGTACGGATTGTTCTAATCTACCTAACATGCATGTCTCTGATGGCATTACTTGTGTTGTCCCTGGCCGTGACAAAAATAAGCATGGTAAGTTTCTCTAACGAAGGCGTCGCGTCGATTATATCATGAACATCATCAGGTACGAGTTTTCTCTGGCCAATCTCTTGCAGGTTATCATAGAGCATCGGAAAGCTTACAAATACAACACTTTGGGAGCAATAAATTAGCCAGGGCGCCAATGAAATTGCTTTTTAGTTTAGAAAGGTCAGAAGCGGAACTTCCCATAGCGGTGAGCATAATAGAATGAGAGCTGAAACATTGCTACACTCGATGAATCCGCTCTCGAAAATGGGGCGTGTATACTGATTCAACAATGTCGACGTGACATCACCCAAATGCATCGAATCTCGAGTTCTCAGGTCCACACGTCCTAGTGATTTCAGAAGATCACGAAATGAACGAGTACAAGGATCCCCCCTCAGAGCGTCGCAAAGTGTCCCCAGGTTTCGAGTGTTAGATCAGTAGGAGTTGAGGAAACGACCCGGAGGGATCTCAGAAATCAAAAGCTCATAGTGAACGGAAAATGAAGTGGGAGAGAACGTCTGATATATCTGACGTAGTGGAAGAGATTCGTCTGTTTAGCTCGCGGCGCTTGAGAAGCCTTGAAGTTGGTGCTCGAGCCGAAGCGATTCCAATCTGGGCTCATTGAGATAACGCTCGACGTTCGCTTGTTGAAATTCCCGTACAGATTTATCTTGGACCGTCGTTGAGAGCATATGTGGATCGAAGGATGTTTGCCCCGCTTCGCATGTACCTTCCGAAACACCCCACTTTTTCGGCAACAACAATTTCTCGTTGGGGTAATCTCCACATAAGTCTGGGGAGGCTTTTTCAAAGTCTCTCCGCGACGGAAACTCACAAAATAGAGCTCGTAAAACATGTTCACCCACTCGGGCTCGAATCCTCTCTCCGGGATTGTCCCCTCGGAAGTGAGAATGCGGGGACGAACAGCGAGGCATGAAACTGTTCTTCTCCGGATTGACGCGTACCTTCTTCTTTCTCTGTGGCTTTGTGGGAATGATGGATTGATCCAGTCAGTATTTATCTTCCTGGGCCCGCGGTGGAAATATTCCGAGTGCCTTTATGGTCCAGTTATTTCCCGGGCCATCGATTGGCGGTGTCTCATATGTACCTTCTTGGTTTCCGCGGGAACATCTGAGTGAGCGAGTTGATTCCGAAAGCTTGGACTCTCGCCAGAAAATCTGGTTATCCGTCATCTTGCCGAGATTATTCCTCCACACGGCAGCGGTGTTGTCGTCGCTTTCGTAGTCGTCGTAGTCGTATGCTGGAGATGGAGACGGCCATATATAATTTGCTTCGCGGCAGTCATCCATCAGACAGTTTGCGAGAACAAGTCCAGCCCAGTCGTGGCACGGGGACGACCAGTACGGTCGCCACCAGAAGTCGTGGGAAGGACGACGGAAATAATGGAATTAAACGCCAGTAGGCTGAGGTAGGCTCCAGTAGAGGCCGACCTGGTAGGCGGTCGAAGATCTCCAAAGTTCGAAGACAGAAGCTGATGTCGCAACTCCGTGATTAGTGCCTATCTACTCACGAGGGAGATGCCAAAGGGTAGGAGGAGGGCCTAGACTCACTCAATGGTTCAACGCGCTATCCCGAGTGTTCCGGAGAACGATACGTATTCCTGTTCTTTTCCGGAACCATTTCACTCGCTCGATTTACCAGCCGCTCACTCGCTCGCTCGCTGGCTGGCTGGCTCGCCAATCGTCGCCCTTTGCTGCCAACGATTCGGAAACAAAAGAGAACGCGAGTGAAATCAGAGGGGAGAACCGAAGACGGAACAAAGACTGACGGAGTAGAGCGAGACGAACCGTCGTCGTCGTCGTCGTCGCACACTTCTATCAGACCCGGAGTGATCGTTAATCGTTCGAAGTTCCCGCGTTCCACCCCAACTTCTGATTGAATTTCAAGGATTTGCCGTGGCATAACATCACACCTTAAGGTCCTTCGGGAGGGCCGTCGGCTGCTGCTCTCGTCCTTTCTCGAAGAGGAAGCTTTCCAGTGCGCTTCCACTGCTTCCCTGCAGGAGGGGAGCTGGGAGTAAGGAACAGCGCTCTGAATTTTGTATCGGCCTGTGAAGTTGTCTTGCCTTCAGGAATCATACCCGCATTGGCCGATGTTTGCTTTGAGGTTCCTCAGAAATCTCTTGCGCGGCTGTCTCTTTGAACCGACATCCTATCTTTCCATATGCGCATCTGGCTATTCTTGTTTCGTTTCAAGTCCGTTTTGCCAGTTCAAAAACTTCCGGTCTTCTTTCCCAACGTCCGGTCTCTCTTTGCCGCGTGTCCGTCACTCTAGCTCGATCCGCTGTTTGCTCTCGAGTTCATCCGTCCGTCCGTCCGTCCGTCCGTCCGTCCGTTTCTTGTTGTTGGTGGGCTCAGTCACTTCAAACTAGGAAGCTCGTTTATCTCCGAGTCCACCGCGGTCCGCCGTTTGTATTTCCGTGTGTTCGCTTATTCACGATCGACCGACCGCGTTTAGCTATAACGTACATTTGATTCTACTTACGTGAGTGTGAGCCAATATCTTACCGTTGTTAAACGGTTGGTATTACGCTCTGCTTTGGCATGTATATTCTCCTCTACCGGCCAATAATACTGCTTCCACCAAGCTGAATTTCGTTCCTCTCCGGTCTGCCTTGTGCAACAACATCTGACTTGTAGATGAGATCCTGCTGGAGAATGCTCTATAGTCCGCGCAGAGGTTGTTCTACGGCTTCTTCCTAACTTTCTGCGTGCCGCTGAAACTCGATAGCGCGACGATGCGCCATCGCTGAGTTTCTTCCGGCTTCCCTCCACGCATACCAGCCCGTCCTCCTCCTTTTATCCGCTTGATGATATTTTGGAGTCCACGAGTGATCCTTGTTTGGGAAGGTCGTGATCATCGAGTCAATCTGAAGTCAACGAGTTCGGACCAGACCAGAAACGAAGCCGGCGAGAAAAAAATTTCGAGAAATATTTTTTTCGAAACATTTTTTCGAGAAAAAATGAGGAAACGCGGATCATTGAGCTTTGAAGCATCCTGCGCGGTTTCAGACTGTTCGGGAGCGCGGCTCGAAAATGACACCTTCCAAATCGTCATTCGTAGTGTACTTCCGAAGGTAGTCGAGACCTGCTGCGAGAGTAAGATAACCGGCTAGGACGTCAGCAGACCTCAAGTGTATCTAGAAAGCTTAGGAAAGCTCCCCATAGTCTACGGGTTAACCGTCTTCGCGGAAGAAATCCTTTCCTCCGGAGGCAAAGGCAGCAGCAGAAAGGTCTGATCGACCGGGTTAGCAGTGGAACAGGTTTCGAGTAGCTGCGAGAAGCCCCGAATGTCACCAGCCGAGTCGGCCTCGAGCAAAAGATCCCGCACCTCAGCAAGAATGAGCTTTACTCAGACCAATAGGCCTCGCGGGCAAATCTGTGTTCGGGTAACGCGGCACCTTTAACCTCTCTAACCCTTCAATGGCGAGCTCTCGCTCGACTCTTCTCGGATCCGGGCAGGTTTCTCTCTAAAAATAGTAATTTCGGATGTATAACTGCAAGTTTCTGCCTTGAAAAGATCAAATTCATGCTCGAAATCCTGAAGACGTTGGCGCGCTTCCTGTTTCAATTCCCGCGTTTGAAACCAGCCGCACGGCCGAGTCAAGCAAAGAAGAACAGCTTCGGAGAAATGAGATGGAATTGTCCTCGCTCGCTTCGAGACGACCGCTTTTCGATCGCAGATTCATCTCGCTCCAGCTGAAGTCAGCTCCGGTCAATTGACGACCGTAACTCACCAGGATATGTTGAGTGGATGAGAGTCTTCATCGCTTCGACGGTTCTCCGGGTTTATTCTACGACGACGCCGCCGCCGATGGCTGAGAACAATAAAACCCACTGGCGGCGTGCAAATATTTCTCCCGCCTCGAGCCGAGAGCTTTTTCCGTCAATTCGAGAGTCTCCAGATTCAAGCGGTGGGGCTGAGTGGCCTTGGACTGAGTGAGTGCTCCTCAATCGGACGACTCGCTCGGGTCGCGCTCAAACACCAGCATCCAGCGCTTCGTTACGTGTAGCTCAAAGTCCGACAATTCCAAAGGTCTTCTAGGAGGATTACCAAGTTTTTGAAGTCCGACACACGCTGATGAATTGGCATTCAACAGTGATACAAACGATGCAAACTCGGTGTCGCGTATTTCCACCGGATCAGAGCTAACGACTTTGTGAAACTGTTGGAGACCGCCCGGCTAATAACACTTCGTCGGCCATGTGCTCAACCATGTCGATGTAGTTCGCCATGGACTCGATCACGGTCAATTACGGAAGATTCTGACCTGGACGACAATTGGCGTAATGCTCAACTTCCGTCGGAGCCGACAGCGAAGATTTTTCGGAGGTTTTTCCTTTGGCACGTCGAGTTTGTCGCCAAGTCCGTCTTCGTTGGATGACATACAATCCATGACTAGCCTCTGATTCTTGCTTTCAGAAAGCAGGTAATATCCTGAAAGAGACAGAAAACCAGAAAAAAAGTGAGCAACGCTCGGGGGGTATCAATAAATCTGTGCGGACGACCTTGTCGTGGGATTCAGGAGACGCTCATCCAGTCACTCCGTTTTTCGACTCCTTGCTTCGAGAAAATAAACTGCTCCTACATTAACATCCGCCGAGATTGGTGGAGGAAGTGCGTCGTTAGGAGCTGCTGATGCGAACTGCGGCACAAACTGTTGCTGGCAGCTCCTTTCGTATTCACAAGACCTCAAAAATAATGAGTCCCTTCATTAGGCCCAACATCAACAATTCATGAAGGTTGTCTGTGATCAGTGAAGTACGGCATCGTGACAATGCACCTGGATAAACGCTGCACGTGGTGTTGCTAAAACGGGCTCCTCGGCTGGCAATACTTTGTCTCGGAATGTAAGGAACTTTTTGACGTGATGTGTGCCACGCCGGTTATCGGCAAATTCACGCCCCAGCAGAAAACGTCAGAAATGATGTCGGAAGTTTTCAACGGAACTTCAGCTCGACGCGCGACGAAGTCCAGCCATCCAACGATAGAGTTAGGTTAAGGGAACGGGAACACTGTCAGGAGATGATAGATACGCAGCTCAAAATAGGCCCTCTGCCGATCCGTCCGGAGCTTAACCCGCTCTCAGTATCGCTTCGCAGCAAACTGGAACGAAGAGTTCAGTGAGCGAGCGAGAGAATTAGCAACTCATCTTGTTGACGTAGTTGACGTATCGAAGACCAACGAAAATTATGGTTTTTCCAAGATGGTGCGAAGAAGACAAACGCGAGATTACGGGTTCGTAGTCTTCGAAAAGAAGTTGTATTCACTCTGAGTGAGTCTCGACTCGATGTCGTTAGGCGAGAGATCGCGGAAGAGAGTTCTGCAAGTTCGATGGATGACAGAGGGGATTTGATTGAGCCACAAGACAGCCGGCGGAGAGAAAAAAAAAAGAGTTTGCTCAAGCGGAGAGTTCGGATTCGAGCGCGTTTTTCGAGCAAACTCATCTTTCTTCCACGAGCGAGTAGGCTGTAGCAGTCTTATGGCTCGAGAGCGATCTGAATCCGGTGTGAGCTTAGCTGAAGTTTAACGAAGAGCTGTGAACGGGTGTAAGTCTAACTGCGATCGAGCTCGGGCAGCTCAGAGGCTCCGGAGCGGTTGAGGTTCGAAAATTGCCCCCGAGAAATGTCGATGCCGACATCATCCTGGCTCCATGGCCGATTCCAAAGTAGGAATGAATTGGCTCCGTCTTCCACTTCATTACCCGAAATCGACTTCAGACTCAAAAAAAAAAACTCCATCGGATTCCAGGCGAACAGCCACACCACGTTTTCCCACCTGGGTAGCGGTGACGTGAACCGATGAGAGGATGCGTAAGAACACCGCGAATGCATTATGCAAAACACATTGCTAGTTCCATTCTGTATCAAGGATTCAAATAATATGCTGATGGACTTTTCCACCAGATAGTTCTCTCGGTCACGATAAGGGGCACTGGGGAAACAGCGCGGGGAATAGGTGGCCGAATAGGAATACAGATGGTATGGAACGATGGTGACGTCAAGGCTACCGCGGAATCCCTCGAGTCGAGCCTTGTTGCATTTCGGTGCACAAAGCCAACTGTTTTTTGGGCGCGAGAGCGAGCTAAAATGTAAGATGGGTTGATTAAATGGATTCATCTCGTCACAGGACGCGCAGACGCTTCACAGGCTCAATATGATCTCAAACGAAGCACGCGCCTTGAGGCAATATCGATATGCAAATCAAAAATTTTCAGTTTTCCATCCTGTTCCGGGGTTCAAAACCCGTATCACTGAGCTGAGGAAATCCCAGCTTGAATTTCCCAAACGGATCCGATCAGACAACTGATCGTCGACACATGTGTCACCTCGAATGCGCTTCGGCAGAGTGTTCACCAGACCTTGATTTTCGGAGACGCACAAATAGAATTTGAAACGCACGCAGTGCTCCAACTCTGAAGTTAGAACCCGCGGGCGGCCATTCGAATAAATCTAGTTCTCATAATGAGTGGAAGATTCGACGTACTCGAAATCTTCTCGGCCAAACTAACATAAGAGCAATCGTAGACTCACCATGAGTTGTCGACCACCATTTTTCGACGCGCACGTTCCGAACCTAATTTCGTCATGAATTCTGTACTAACATAAGAGGAGAGGTCTCTCAAACTTCCGGCCTGTCATTGGATCCGATACGAAAGTTTCGACGCGAAAATCCGAGTTAACGCGAGGTCTAGATTGAGCGATGCGACCAGCTCGCATTCTGCGCAAAGGGATAACATTGATCTAGTATCGGACTGGGTACATAACGATGATGATTTGCTCATTCCTGCACAAGGCAACTCGCGAAGGAGCTCCCGCCAGGCCGCAAGCGCCCGGACGCGTCATTTGTGCCTGGTGTTTCCCTCGTCTCTGATTCCCCCAATCGCTTCTTCTGATGCTAACGAGCTGAGGATGACGCTTAATCACGACCCGGATATCAACTGACCTCTCTTCCGTTGCACGGAAACGCAGTTCTTTTCTTCCGTCGTTGGGTTATTTCACCACCACGGCGATTCTGACGCTTTCTGCCGCCAGATCGGCATCCGATCCCGGACCGCGACCACATTTACTGGCTACGTAAAAGTGGCCAGACAACGATGTTGATCTACGTTCTAGGTGATGGTAATGGCGATAATGTACACAGTGGACCGTGGGCGTGAACGCAGACTATGGCCCCCTAATGCGCGCTTCCTGTGTCCGTTCTCAGCAAACATCAGGGCTGTCTTCGCCTTGATCCGTTGTTGTTTTTTCCGATCGGATCCAGTATCATGCCGACCTCTCGATGCTACTGGGGAGGATCTCTGAGGATGAGCTGCGATCTCTTCTTTCGAAATGTCGTGATGGTTATGACGACGTGGACTCTAGCGTCATGCATGAGGTTTGTACTAGCTCCCGTTTCCTGAGAGAACAAACTGTGATCTTCAGAATATGAATTCCCTGGGAAGCCTTTTGTCAGGGTCGGTAGAGCGTCATTCATCGAAATTTCGGAATTTCAAAATTTGCGCCGAATTTCGGGGATATTCGAACCATTCCAGGGTGTGAAGGTAGCAGCAGGATGGCGCTCTCCGAGTTCGATCGTAGTCCTCTCATCGTCACCCATCCAATCTGAAAAACTGTGATTTATTGCAACCCCCTATAATATTCACGGTGTGAAAGTTCCCACGCATGTTTCTTTCGGGCGTGCCCGCCGCGTATGAATGCATTTGGTTCTCGGCCCGGTCCTTGGGGGGAGCGAACTCCTGCTTCGCTCGAGTACATTCAGTCCATACATTGAGCTCTGCGTGAGGATAGAGCGTGATCCTCACTCTATCACGCCTTTGAAATCGAATGAAGGAATAGCCTTGTGGACACATGTGGTGCCGCCTCGGGCCATGGAAATCCCAGTGGAGAAGATGAGCGGGTACCGTGAAAGACCGGAGGGAGGTGGAAGAGCTGAGAAACTTGGTCGGCTCCGATTTTCGGAGCCGAGTTCACGCAGTGGCCTAGATCGGAAGCTTCTGTTTGCGGCGGACGAAGTTCTCGGAGCGATTTTTGGAACGTGCAGTCGTTGAACGTGTAGACATTGAAGCCCTGACTACATATCTGAACGTTTCCTCGACGCGTGACGATGTCAAGTCGATCATGGAGAGCTTATTAGCAATCCATACCTGATGAACTGGCTTTGAAACGCGGTGTCACAAACCATAATGACTTCGGCAGCGGGAAAACTACGTTGAGAATGGCGAGGATATAACATGGGTCGGATATTCAAATATGTATTCTCGTCTCGCGTCTGTCTCTCTCGACTCCGTTGGAGGGCAGGAAGAATTTTCGATCCGAGTGCTGGCAGAGAGACCCTACGCGTCAGAGAAAGAAACCGCCGGAGGGCTCCCCAAGGGTTCTCACGATTCTGGCCGTGTTCCGCAGGCGAATGCAGCCAAATGAGTTTTGGAAATTTCTGTTGAATCAGAGTGTCGGGACGACACCACTCCGGCTGAAGATGTTAAGCGGAAGTGCATGAGCGAACGAACTCAAATGCGGGATGAGATGAAGAGTGCATTCGACGACGACCATGGGAAGGGGCCAAAATGACCGATTCCGCCTTTTTCAATTCATAGGTTACGAGAATCAAGCTTGTTCGTAAGATATCGGCGTCGGGGCAGACGGAGCTCATGGGAACACAGCTGAAGCTGTTCAGAAACAGAGCGCGCGAAACGCTTATGCCCAGGTTTTCTCTCCCCATCATCGCTCGCAGAAGCATTGAAAATCGATTGGAGCGAATGACGTTGGGTGGTATCGGAGCAGGACACTTGAAGACAAAATCATTCTCATCTTCTCGGAAAGCATCCCTGGCATGCCTTTGAAATGGAGCCTTGAGGACATTGACGAGTGGCGGAACTCGTTTTCCGAGATATTATCACGCAGAAAGAAAGTCCAAGGGAAGGGCGTAACGAATTTTCCCAAAGTGGAAGAAATCCTGAGCGCTAAGCGAGTATTTTGACGTCGAGAGGAGAGGAGCCGGAGAATGACAAGCAACGCAAGGATGTTGGAAGGCGCGTGGTTTCCCGGGGGAAACACAGGGCACCCGAAGGTGAATCTCAGCGTAAAGGCCCCAAGAAGCCAAAGCACTTTGCCTCCCGACCGTATCGGGCGGCCGGACGGACCGCGGAGACACAGAAGACAGGCGGAGACAGGGACACTCCAAGCATGTGGACCAGGAGAAGTTTTCTGAACATGCTGTACCCTAATCTGTGGACGACACTGCCGCCAGTGCTGGTGTCCTAATTCGTTGAAACAAAAACGCGATTTTTCTATGTCGCTGCACGGAACGGGCAGACGTTGACGGCAGACAGCAACTCCCACCATCTTCCGTGTTTAATGGAACGAAAGCTCTGTAGTCGTCTGAATGCCGACAGGAATACCGCACTGACTTTACACCAGTTCACATCCGAAACACTTCCGAGGAGAGACTCCTTCTCTAACCACTCTGCTAGCTAGGTTGGGGCGATTCCAGTTATGAAAGGAGCCGTTGCTGTCTTACCAGGTTGCTCGGAATTCCAAGGGTCGCATGTTGTGATCAAACCCACTTTTGATCTATCTTCACGTGGGAATCTAAAACCGGGGAAAAATTCATATTCGATTGGGGGATCACCCCCGATTGAGTGTTGATAGACGAGTTCTAGGGAAGAGTCGCAGCTCGGGAACCGATAGTGCTCAACAACTACCGGGTTCATGTCCCGTGAAGATCGATCAATCCATTATTCGTCGCAGACGAACCAACTCCCCGATGACAAGGATAACATCTACATTTGGAGAACGCCGAGGTAGGACCCCCCCCCCCCCCCCCCCCCCCCCCCAACTCAAAGGGCTCACCATAAGCATTTGAAGACAGTTGTAGCTTATGTGTTCGTTTTCAGATCTGGGCATGATAGAACAGCGTCTTCGGATCAGTTTGCTCGGGAATGAATCGTGGCAGAACCGTCGGAGCCCGTACTGTATGGAATTCACTCGAGCGGCTACCCAATTCCATCTTTTACGTCTTCGAGGGCATCGTTTCCAGTGAGGAAACTCCTCCAGCCGCGCAGTCCCACGTCTTTTTTGAAATCGCGGCTCCGCGGTTTTGAAGGAGGGCCAACGAAGGCTTTGGCGTTTCGTTGGCAGACGAGGGCACAGGAGGACTGCATATGCGCCTCGAAGCGTTTCCCGAGAACAGCAGGCGATTTCCAGGGGTGATGCAGCGAATCGTTTTGACGGTATGCTATCCGCCGTCTAAACCGACGTCTTTCGCATCCCGTCACATCCAATGAACCTCGTTGAGGTTGTTGTTCGAGGCGGAAAATATCGAAACTCTCACGATAATCTGGTTTTCGGCGCTGTGACGTCGTACTGAACGAACCAGGAATGCCGTCGCGGCTCCGATTCCGTTACTTTTCGACACTCTTGCATGGTTCCGTATCCACCGCCGTATTCAGAACTGTGTGGACGGAATCTCTCCCACCGAGTTCGATAGTTAAAATCTATGGGTCTATGGGGCACCCGATGGCGGCAACACCACCAATAGAGATTCCGGTTTTAGAGGTTTCGGTTCCCTCATGAAACGCCGACACGGTCTTGCGTCGTGCACGAAAAAAGAGCGAAAATGATTAGAGAATCAACGTGGCCTTGACTAATGAAATGTCGCATAGAGAACAAGCCCTGGATTGCAGGTCTCTTGCTGCAACGAGCAAATGAGGGCCTCGTTCGGGCCGGAAGTCATCAGAAGCAGAAGCCGGAGGCAAAAGAGGCATCCCAACAGGCTGCCAGCTACCAAGCTGGGAGATTTGGACAACATGCCTCACCTCCGCTTGCGGATGGAAGGATGAGGGCGTTTTTGCCCTCGGCTCACTCATTTCACCTCTTCTCGTCATTGCTACATAGGACGGCCTATTCTCATTTATACACTGCTTTGATTCCTCGTCTCGAACAAGTCAGCGCACTCATCCCCTACCACTTGCAACCTTATTCTTCACCATGGTCATCACTCCTAGCCTTTCGCCCAATGCTCACATCGAGCCATTCCGCTCCTGGCACCAGATCTGAACGCCTTTCCGTCCTGCAAAGAGCTTATTCTTCTGGAATCGATGCCTCCGTTTTGAGTTTTCGTGTCTGAACGAAAGTCCCGAAGCAGTTCGCTCATTGGCTTTTCGAGTTGCTCAACTCTCCATTGACTACTGCCTTGGTTCGAGCAGTTTGTTCAGTGACTTCCGATTTCTGTCTGTCCAAGGCCACTCTGGATCTCCCAACTTCTAAAGAGTAAACGTTCGTCTTGATTTCGGCATTTCGCTACTCTTGACATGTTTGCCTCGGAGCTTTTTCCTTTTGAACAAGCGTTTTGCTCTCTCCAGACGCCGCCGCAGAGTCCTCCCTGTGTGGGCTGCTGTGGTCGTTTACTTATTCACCGCTTCATGCATCCCCAGTTGCGCAATGCCTAGTGTTTCTGGCTCCCACACTCCCTTGTTCTCCCGTGACGCTCATTCCCGGTGTTCCGTTTTACTCAGTTGACGTCAGCTGTGCGCCAACCTCCCCGTGTCGGTTCCTGAGTCATAAGGCTGATGATTCACGCTAGATTACTTGCCCGGGAGCTCGTATATTTTCTCCACGACGATCTCGAGTATCGCATCTCGTACGGCGACGGAGGCTGCAACGTGGGATGAATGGGAACACACCGAACAGGGATCGCCGTCAAGTCCACTCCTAGTACGCGAGTTCACCACCTTCAGTGTCCGAAACTTTTGCTCATCAGTGATATCCGGGGTTTCGTCGCGCCATGCGTCGATCCATTGAAACTGATTTGCGAAAACCCGCCAGCTTCCTGGGGCAAGCAACTCGGAATTTCACCCTACATGGACCCCTTCAAAAGGCTACCTCGAGCACGTCGTCAAGAGCAGATTAATATCCAGGAATGTAGGGTCCCGTTGCTAAGCGGCATACGCTCAGCTAATCAACCTAACAACGTTCGAACATTTCAAGACTCGCTCACCGCCGCCACAAGTCTGAACTAATCTATGGAATCAGCTCGACGGTCGAACCTTATTCCTGATCTTATCCACCGATGTTGCGCGCGTCCGCGCAGCGCATACGAGGGAATCTAAGGCGGAATCGCCCGACTCTCGTGCGAGCTTCCTTGTCGGCGTCAGCGAGATTATAAACAATCGATTCGGCCTGAGCATACACTGATCTCCGATAGAAGAGCTCGTGGATTCACAGGCGAGCAAGATGCAGGGAATGCAGCATGCTCTCAACAACGATAACAAAACATCCACCGTTTTCCCCTCGAAGGTGAGCCGGGGAAACTGGTGCGCAGCGCTCACTTCCGGGAGGGGGTGCTCATGTAGGGAGTCCCGCCTTGAAATTGTACCTCACTCTTAGTTCCTCGTTCATCTTGAAAGATGTTCATAGGTTAGGAACGGCAATAGCAAATTTTGAACAGCGGACACCGGCACTCTCATGATTCCTACCTGATTGGGATATTGTGAGGGTAGAGGGGGTTCGTTCCGAGAGCGGAGCAAGTGATTCCATGGCCGCATGCTTGTCGCTCTCAGTTGCTGCGGTTTGAGGGAAGACTCGGGAGGAGTGGGACAAGGAACGACGTTGGAAGAGGAGTAGAGACGCAGCAGGAACAAGGGGCGGTTCGGTCGAGGGTCTGTCCGTCCGCCCGTATTCGCCATTACCGTTGAACGCATCGAAGCGCGCACAATTTGTCTTCTTTAGAAACCAAGCAAACGGGGGAGCGATGGAGCTAAGAGCAGAAAACGCACCGAGGGGACTTCGACTCTGCGTCGACGACTTGGCCGCTGGAGCTCAGATCTCTGCATTTCATCGACTCGAATGTCTCTTCTCCGGTCGTAGTCGGAAACATTGCTCGTTCCCTAATGGCAAACGAGGACACTTTGCGGAACGCCACGAATACCATGAAACCAGCGCAATCCTCAAATCGCAAGAATCGGCTCTGGAACGGCACCATTTACTCAGGACGAGAGAGTGTACAACACCCTGACGAAGTTTAGGAAATGATAACACGGAACACTGAGAATCAGCTACTAATCGCTGTCAAGGGGTTGGTTATTTATAACAACAGTTTCTGCTGAAAATGAGATCTTCTTCTCCGAATAGTTGGTAGCTTCATCACGAGCATTCTGGACAGCATGAGAGCACTTCACTAGAGAGTCATGCCGTTTCACAACTCTTGACTCTGGTCTCGAAGTTTCGTGGGAGACTTCCTTGATTCGCTCCTCCATCCCTCGTAAATGTCGCCCACCGCACAGCACTACGGCACTGGCGGAAATTCGTCGCGATGCGCTCCCGAAGTTTTCCGTGAGGCAACTTCCACCCATCTGGACCTCCACTTTCGCATTTTCACGACCTCCGCGAGTCCGAGGAGTCGGTTCCTGTGTGGGAAACGGCTGGGTCAGTGAGTGAGTGAGTGAGCGAGCGAGCAAGTGAGCGGTAATTGAGGAAGCCGCAGTCGCGAAGGCGCTATTTTGCTCATTCAATCTGGACCCCATGAGAGCTTCCTCTTCTTTGAAGCACAATCTTTGTTGCCCTGTTCCGTAGCCGTAGCGCAGAAAAGAGAGAACCACCCGAGGGAAACCGCCAAGCGATTACAGCTGTCGTCGTTGTCGCTTGCTGTTGTAGCGTGGCGGCTACTGGTCGCTGCTGCATCGTCCGGGAAGCTGTGACAGAGCACAATGACTCTCACAATCAGTCGGGACATATTTCGTTCGCGCAGAATCATTGAGCTTGGCACACTTCAACGCCGTCAACTGCATATCATCATTTTCATCTTCCCATCGATTCCCATTCATGATTCCACTGTGCACGGGATTCCCGAATGATATAATGATGGATGCATGATCGCAGTTCAGACTTCACTCATTAATCACCGCCCATGAATCAGGAACATGGAGATAGATTGATGGATGATGAAAGACAGAAGATGATGCACAGGATGGTGCATCATCCTGTGCAGAAATCGTTGCGGATCGAGCACGTCTGCTTCGTTCAGAAGATCTTCTTCTCCCATCTTCCGCAAGGCCGATTGGATACAGGAGCTCTGAGAGGTATTCACTCGCTGAATGAGGAGCGGTTCCGGTGGGTTCTCCGAGTAGCCTGATTGTAGTCCTGTCGGCCGTAGCCATAATCCAAGTCTCTATTGAGAAGCCACCTAGAAAAGACTGGATTAGTCCGATTGGCATTTCCTTAGCTTGCCCTGCCCTTCTCGTTCCAGCTTGGCTTCACGGTGTCTACACGGCTGAAGAGGACGCGGGTGTGAGCTAGAAGAAGTGTCTTGATACTCAACGAAGCATCCAATCATCCACTAACCCAACTGGCTCAGTGACCGAACGGCCAACTGACCGAACGGCCAACTGACCGACCGACCGACCCACCCACCCGCCGAGTCGTCGAGTAAACAAGTAAGCACACTGTGGACCTTTGGAGCAGCGAGTCCCCCCAGGGAGACGAGTCGGGCGGGCGGACGGACGGGTGCCTTCCTGCCAGCCAGCTGCTGGTGATAACTTCCATCTCCACTCCGGTGGACACGAAAGGAGCGAAACAAAAAAGAGAAGAACGACCAGCGCAACGGTGTTGGTCTCTCGGTGTTCTTCTATGGTCCATGTGCTCGCCGGTGTCGCTTTTGGGTTGACGAGGAGAACTAGAACTCCGACGCAGAAGACGCTGGGGGAAAACAGTTGGACGGACGAGATATAGAGGGGTGGAAAGAGCGAAACAAAAAAACCGCTCCCACGTTTTCGCTGTCCTCATCGAGCCGTTCAGATCGTCGGAAAAGATCATTTCAAATCGCCCGTCCACCACACCGAGTCAGATGGCTGACAGTCCAGCTGACCGACCGACGGACGGATGGACGAGAGGACTGATAGACCGCCGAACGGTTCCATTGCGAGTGGCGAGGCATCGAGGTGCTAATGAGTGGACCCATCATGGCGAGGAGCTGCTCTCGGGTGAAATGGTTTTGGGGACGCATGAGTCGACGAACCCTGTGAGCAGGCTCTTCCCTCGTCCATTTCAGGGCTTCATTCCACTCAAACCGCGCCGCGCCAAACTCGTCGAGAGTTTGCACAAAAGATATTCGTGCCGGAGCAGACGTTCCGTCTCCGCGGCATCGGTTCGGAGTTTCTGACATTGCATGAGAAGATTGCTTCCAACAATCATCTTCAAAAGGAAATTTCAGGATCGCCCGGCGGCACTGAAAAGAAAAACTAATGCAATTGGAAAAAAGATACGTTCCCAACTTCCTCTCGCCAGTAACAAGATATGATCGGTGATACTTCCGCTGATTTTTGCCTGTCAGGAGCTTTTCCTGTTAAGCGATCTCGCCGAAGTCTTCGACACGAAATACGAGTTCCACTTCCCTTCAAGCCGCATCTGTTGATTTAGAAAGTAACGAGGTGGTTTCCTGGAGCACCAACGTCGGCTGAAATCTTCCGTAGTGTTAACTCAACGAAAAAAGTTGGGCCTCGTTTGCTCGCAGCGTGGCGGGATTGAATCATTAATTCTATTGAGTGGCAGCGAGATCCAAATTGAATTCTCGCAGAAGCAGAGCACGTGCGCCTGTAGAGTCATTTTTATTTTTAGTTCCCGTCCAAACTTCAGAATTTATCGTCGATTCCGGAACGCTGTGCTGGTAGAGATTGCCGGTCTCTTGGAGCCTCGAAGTGATTTTAGAAAATCGGCGAACAGAGTTCCACATAGGATGGAAAATTTCGACCTCGGTGCCCGTGCGGAGAACCAGAGACGGGAACTATTCTTCTCAGTCCGGTAAATACATGAGGAAGAAATGTAAGTTCCGACGCCTCGCGGACTGGAGGTCACGTCGACGTGTAGAGAGATGCGTTGCAATTTCGGCTGATTCATGCTCGCCCGAAGGCGAGTAGCAGTTGAGATCAGATCGACGGAACAAAAACGAGAACCGAAACAAAACCAAGAGGGCATCGCAAGGCCTTGGGGCCGAATTCGTTGCCGGGGTGCAAGTTGGTTGTTGCCTGCTCACGAGCAGATGTTCCGTCCTAATGGATGCGTCCGTCTATCTAGACCCGGATCCCGAGGCCTGGAGAACTTTAGAAAACAAAGAGTAACCCGCATGTAGAGAGTTACGCTTCTCCTGGAATGCGTGGTCGCCGTCGATGTCGTAATCCTAATTAAGGAACGCTTCCCGTTGCAACGCGTGATTCGTTCGTCTGCATGCTTCGCTGCAACCGGTGCCGTTCCAATAACAGGTGCGTCTTTTCCGGTAGGCTGGGCAGTGTTCTGAGCTTTCTGATGCGTTTCCGCATTTGCGATCCCGGGCACGTAGATCACGGAATAAATATGGAATTTCCGTTTCACAATCAAACATATCGAGTTGCTTCGTGTGGTTTCGTCTCGAGAATCGCCGAAACTCTATTCTGAGTACGTGTAGGCTGTGGCCCGGAAGCCCGGTCGGGAATAGCCTGTTCGGACATTCGACGCAACGTCCGCACTTGCGTCGAGGATGGAGAAATAGAAGCCCCCAAGAGTTCAAATCGTTTTGTGCAATCGGATATGCAATATGTTACAAGACGCCACAGCATCGCTGTTGTGTAGATGCGTTCTCTTCAGTTTTCGTGCTGAGTTCGAACTCCTTTCCATCCTTCTCCGACGGGGCGATCAAACGCGTCCATTGAACATTCTAAAGCCTAGACCTAAATCCCGCAGTTTGAGCTCGCTGTGATGTTCTCTCCAATGCCCTCATATCGATTAAAATCGTTCCAATCGCAGCATGATGTTCTTAAATTTTGGATTGTAATCTTACAAGAGCATGTTGTTCCCGTTACTCTTTTTCCTTCGTTTCCCGGGATACAGGTCCTTTTCGGTCGCAAGGTCAAAGTTTCCAAAGAACTTTCTCGTTCGCATCGACAAAAAACACCAAAGGCACGTCTGCCATACGCCATCCATGCTTGATCAAAGGGAGCTTCTTTTTTCGCCGACCAAGGAAAATCTTTCGACCGGATGTCATGTCGCCAGTTGCAAGCCAGAAGCTGTCAATATTCCGAACATCTTCGTAACATCGGGGAACAGCCACGCCAAGACTCTCTCTGAGCCGTCTTTCTGTGCCCGTTTCCGCAACGCTGTGTTTACCAACTGAAGTGCGGGGATTAGGCGCAGAGCTAATCTTGCATCGTCTCTGATCCCCAATGACGGCTCAATTGATTCGTTACGGACGCGATTCATCCCCCAGGCCTCTACGGAGCAATGACTTTCGTTAGCTAATGTCAACAATCAATTGAGGATCTCAGAAGCTCCTTCGACTCACGAAGGGAGAATTTCCTTTGCCGAACGAATCGACTCAGATCGCCGGAGGACAGAAATAAGGCGAAAATGAAGGAGGAAGGCGCAAAGGTCGTTCGGTGTCGTTGTTGAAAGTACACAGCTGTTCCAAAGCACTCCGCGTGTACTTGAGGGTGTGAGCTTCTATCGCCGAGGAGAGCTATCAAACGCCCCATCATAACGGCTCTAAGATGGAAAATCGCCACAAGGTCCCAATTCTCGGAAGAGGGGGCCCGACCTTGCTCGGATAACAGGTCGGCCAGTTCCTCATCGATGGAAACGCCAACCATTATTCTCTCCCCCAAGTATTTGGAGATTTCCATTCATCGTGCTGCACTTTTTGTCTATTCCCGAGTGGTCGTTGAACGGAACCGTTTCTTCCAAACATCGCTTGCCTGGGCAGAAGCACGTGTCACGACCGCATCACGCGAAGAATAGCTATATAATCCGGCTGTAATGCTCAAAACGTGCTTCGAATAGTTCGGTTCAGCGGCGGCGTTGTTCGTCTGTGTTAAATGAGCGACTCCACGGAATTCGCTAACATTCCGATGTGCAAATGAATCGCCCTCGGGTTTCTGTGGACGACTCAACTTCCCCGAAACTCATCTCTGTCAGAAAAAGGAGGATGCTTGCACCCATAACAACCGACAGATGACGATGTTCAGTCGCTTCATCATCAGTTCGGTCTGTATACCCTCCGCGGGAATTCAGAAAACTTCGACGGAATCGAGAAGTTCCATTCAGGCTTTCGACATCAAATGAATGCTAAGGCCTGTTTTTGAAGGATTTACGTCTATTAATGCAGTCAAAACTGAGGAATGCAAGGAGCATTTGTCTCGACTCCAAACGGATCGGCTGCGAGCCTTGCTGTTCTCTTTGAGAATCGTAGCTATACTCCTACAACTTGCGACGCCGCACAAGGACCTAGATAGGTTCATGAGTGGGGCGGAACTTCCTGGCTGACTTCGTGATAAACTACACACACCATCACCTCCAGAGTACACCTGATCTTCGCGGCTCACTCAGTACCCGAAAAGATCCTTTTTCCTCTTCGATGATTACCCCGGCATTCCCATCAGCAAGGGATCCCCAAAGTTGTCGACCCTCCATACCAGAGATGGGGTTCCGAACCAATGAACTGCTGGTCGTGAATGGAGATCACGAGTCAACATGACATGTTCTGTGATACACCCACAAGCGAATCTGCATGTGGCGTGCAAACCGCTCAGCTCTCGGTGTCGCGTCGGTCGGCTCGAGATCTATGTAAACCCTGCAGCTCGGCGGCAACGCAAAGAAGAGTTCCGTGGGATCATTGAGTTCGAGTTTATCCTGGCACGCACCGAGATGCAAGGTGATTGTGGCTGTCGCGTCAAGGAAGCGCACTCCCGCTCCCGAATGCGGTTCCGCAGACCGCGGCTCTTTCTGGTTTCATTCTTCAACGGTCAAACTGCAAGAAACTCCACGGTGATCTCGTGGAGAAAGTCTGCAGCCGCTCGCATCAAAACATCTCTCTAGTCCGACCTGGAGTTTCGATGGACATGCTGCCTCGGAACCTCAAAAACATTCTGCCCCTTGCTTCACAAGATAATTCGCCGCTTACAACGACCGAACCGCGTTCTTTCTCAGGATGAGGGGTCGTCCCGATCGTGGACGGAATCAACGGTCGACTTGTTTTGCTAGAATACTCGATTTTATGTTACAACTCATAAGGGGTGAGTGAATTACAATCACACAGGAACGAGGCAGGCCCGAAATTATTTTCCCCCGAAAAATTTCACCGCCATCCGATTGTGAGAAGGCTTCATCAAGCTTGCGGTGCCATCATGAAACGGTGTAAGGAGCTCGAGGGAGAAAAATGGATCACACATGCTTTTCTGAGAGGTGACGGAAACGAGCACAAGCTCCAGACAAAGGTTTTCTCATCGCATGCATACTAACCAACGGCCCACCACGGGAACCAGAACAAGGGAGCACGAAACGAGCTATCTCTATCTAGGTCGTTTGAGCGAGAGCTGAGCCTGATGTGCACCGGCTCGTTCGGCAGTAGGTCTGCTTCCTTACCAACTGACCTATAACAGTCAAACCAACCGACCAGACTCTCCGCCACCGCTGAAAAGACGAGCCTTAGCTCCCAGCTCAGGGAACCGCTAGGAAGCAGAGCTGGAGAAGTTTTTGAAAATTCATCTTTGTTGCGTGGAAGCCGTACACGGCCGCCGTGGGCAGCGAGTGAACAGACCGTCAAACACACAAACAAATGAAAAATGGGAAAAGATGAACGGCCTCCATTTCGCTCTTTCGTTTTCCATATGCTCAACTTTTTCGAGCCACATCCTGAGCTGAAAGTTCAGAGGGCACCGGCACGCAATGAAATGGAAGCGGTTAGGGAACACGTTGGTTGTTGCGCCGACCATGAGTTATTACGAAGAGCTCTGTTGCTTTTTGTGCGACGATTGTGACTGCTAGTGGCGGGAATTGCTGCCGCATCGCCGCCTGAGGTCGTAAAGCCCGCAGAGAAAACCTTTGCGCCAGAAGACATTGTTCGTGCTCGGGGGAGACCTTCAAAAAAAGTATCCTACCGGCCTTTTCTGCCTCTCCCAGAATCCATTCGTTTCATTGTATGAAATCTCGCTCACTTTCATTCATCTCGGCTGCTTTCTACGGTACCGTATGTTTCATTTCGTTCCGTAATTCAACTAGTGAGAACCTCGGGCGGGTTCGATACTTACCAGAGAGAGAGCCGAATGTGAGGTGCTCACAGTGAGGTTGGATCGAAGAATAAAACGACAAAGAGAGTGAAGAAGGGCTGAAGTAACGAACTGACAATGGGTTGGGCCATCTGCTGGATCCCGCTTGTCAGGCCAGCACACGGCTCCGAGTGCTACCCCACGATATGGCTTAACAATGTTATGTCTTCTTTCCGTTGTCCACCGGCCCAATGCCCTCGCACCTCCGCCCAACCTCAATGACCGGTTGCCTCCGCAGCTGTTCCGATGGTCCACTGGAGGGCAAGCGCCCACGGCGATCACAATGGGAACAACTCGGAATCCATGACTTGGTCCTCGTCTGTTCCGAGAAGCTCTCATGTTCCTTCGAGTGCTCACAATCCGTCCAAGAGCGTCTCAATGTTGTTCTACAGTATGCCCCCATATCGTGCCACATCTCTCGCTGTCCCTCCGCTCTCATATGCGAGCTTATCAGATCAGAAGCAGTCTGATAACTCCCGCCTGCACGAGACCGATCATATCCTGGGAGGGGAGGGCGGATTTTGAGTGTCTCCAAGGTATTTCGTGATCGCGAAGAGCCGATTGGATGCGCGGAATTTTACTCCAATATTCGTTGAATACGTTTGAAGGAGACGAGGGTAGTCAAAAAATAAGGATCGTTCAAAGATGAGCCCCGTTAGCTTTCCCGACGGGCAGACAAATCACGTTTCGATCTCTTTCAAAATGACCGTCTCCGTCCCGTCCTGGAGTTGGGTGCGCAGCACCAAGGTTTAATAGACGACTGTGGATGAGTCGCGAAGTGGAATAGGAGACGATCGATGTGACACACTTGGCGGTGCGAGGCGCTTCTTATTTCCTCAGAACGTACTTATGCTGAACGCGTTGATCAATGATCATTGATCTTGTCGCTCATCGATCGCAAAATCGACACAGAGCCGACAGTCATCTCTGGAGCGATGATTCTGCGTTCCATTTCATCATTTGCATATCGGTCGAAAACTGAGGTTTCGAAAGTACCTGCCGCTGAATTTCGGTGGCAGCCGGGCCACGGGACAGCGAGGGATCCCGTGCAACAACTCACAGCTGAGTATGACCGCGTATACCGCGATCACGTACTTGAAAAATAGCCTCAATCGAGGCCAATATGAAGGGATGAAAAAACTCCACCGGAGCTCTCCGCAGCGAAGTTTAAATCCATAATTTCTATCGGAGCCCTACAGATCACGCTGCGCCTCATTCATAAGCACCATAATTATATGGAGCGATTGCCTGAAGCTCTCGCAATAAGCAACCAACTACTTTTTCATCAATTTCAATCGAGTCGACCCGCTGCTTCTTCCCCGCGAGCACTCTTGCTGATTCTCTTGAGAAGAGTCTGGAAACGGTGAAATTCCCGCGAGCTTCGAGTCATTCCTTGAATGTTCTCGGTGTCGCCAGCTGGAAACATGATACACTCAAAAGAGAGCATCATGGTACTCTTCCGTTGTCGATCTGTGAATTAGTTCAGCATTGTCGTTCCCGTTGTGTCCGCACGGCGTGCACGCGTTTATTCATCAAGGCTGGAGTGTGCGGTCATTCCATCGATAGACCATTACGCTTGATGGCGTCATTAGCATCGGGTGAGGAGTCGAGTCCGTCGCGTCGGTGTGGGCTTCCGCATGCGACCACCGGCCAACGGGAGAGGCGATCATTGGCCGAGGAGTGGAGAAAGTCAGATAATGCTGGCGAGGAAGGGCAGGGGGCACTACCTACTCATCAGCCTCGCGATGCCTGAGACTGCCCGAAGAGACGGAAGAAGAACAATCATCATGACGACCTTGACTTCTCGCTCCCGATCATGGTCAACACGGCGACCCTCCTCCCGAATCAACCGACAACACCACTTCAGGAGGGAAGGTCTATGATCGACGGATCTTAAGGAGTTTGAATATTCCTCTCGAACAAGGCGAAATCATGTCTCTCCTGACAGATTAGGGTTGACGTTGAGTGCGGTGACCGCGCGTCGGAATAAAACTGGATTCAAGAGAATTCGATCGTGCTCAATGAGAATTCCAAATGAATGAGCCGAATGAAGAACGAGCCGATAAAAAGCGATAAAAAAACAGGGGAGAAAAATGATTCGGGCACTGAAGAGAAAGTCTTGCTGTTATCTGCGACATAACATCCTGACGGTGCCGGGTAACGTGTCTGTCGGATCCCTCTTGCTGGCCCGCTTGCTTCTCAGCGTCCTTTATCTTCGTCGGTGACATACACGACAAGCCAACCGGGCTGACGAGGCGTGTTGATGAGTGCACCACTGCTAGCGTAGACGCCGGGATGGCTGCCGACTCCGTCAGCGGGTCCAACCCGAAGATACAGGCAGGAGAAACAAGCGGCAGACGCATCCTCACGCCTAGCGACAGGCAAACGTGGACGAACACAGGAGCCCTCGCACGGACGCGTATCCAAACACGGAGTTAGTCATCCGAGACCCGTAGCAATATAAATGCTCTATAAACAGCGAACCCGTAACACGATAGCACTCGCTCCTCCGCAGCTCGTTTCACCAAGAACTTGTCTACGAAATATGCGACTAAAAGGCTCTCGTAATCACTGTCGTTATCAGCACTGTCGGCATGCTCCATCATCATCGTCATCATCATGATCTTCAGCAGGCGCATTTTCTGGCTTAAGTGAGCTCAACGACCGCCACCACGACCACCACCACCACCATGATCCATTACGGCATCGGCGACGATTCTAGTGCAACAGGAAACATCAAAGACGACGAATGGTCTCGAAACTTCGGTGTCACTCTGAGCGGATCACGAACGAATGTGTTTCATAACGCTCACGCTGCAGGCAAGAAGCTTTTCCTCTTGAGAAACTTGGAGAACTCCGGTTACGCATTCAATTACGAGATCAGAACGACTTTTCCAGAGATTCTCCTGCCGTTATTTATTCCGAGTAAGGACGACTTCAACGGCTCCAATGCTCATGACACTTGACATGAAGCGAGCTCAACCTGGCTCACCGCCGGCTGACAGCACTGAAAATGCAAAGCGACGGGCACTCCTTTTATTTAGGCTGCGCTTCTCCGCGAATTCCGACGGGAGAACTCGGTCTCAGAGGTAACATTCGCGAAACGCTGTCTTTGCCGCTCGCATCTCACTGCTGCACGAGCGTTGTCAGCCATTCGCAAACGTGCAGTTTTATTCACTTTCCGGGAGACATCCTTAGCGGCGGCGGCGGCGTCGTCGTCGTATGAGTTCATATGGTTAGCCGAGTCCGGGAAATCTGTCTCGGCGAAGAAGTTTCAAGCACAAGAAAGTATGCTCGAGAGGAATTCGCTGTGCTGAATTCCACATCTTAACTCGATTCGCGCGTCAGTCGGCCTCGACTCAACGGCCTGGCCTACGGCCAACAGTGAAACATGCTCGTCTTGTTCGTTTTCGGTCATTTCGAGCTTCGCGGAATGCCCTAAATGAGTTTGCCGTCAATGTAGCGATCCCTCCCCTGTCGATGATTCCGCTATTGTTGAAGAACGCTTTTTTCGCACGCGTTTTCAGCATTGGCATCGTTGTTCTCTTTAGTCACGAGCTTCCGCAGCCAACCCGGCAACTCGAGCCTCACGGCATTCGAAGGAGTCATTCACTGCTCCCCGAGCCATGGCACGACATTAAACGCATTCAACCATCCGTGGGGAACAGATTACATTTTGATTATTCGCAAGACCCGCCGGCAGGGCTATGTAGGATCCACCGTCCGACGCCTTGATCTGGCTGCCAAGCATCACATCACAGCCGGTGAGGCTGTTGCGGAGGATCCGAAAGTCATTCTAGGAGAAACTTAATTTACTTGGCTTGGTATGAATGTCGACTCTGCAGAAAAACATGCACGAGAGTCCGTCTAAAGTCATAGCTTCTCGCGAGTCGCTTCAAGGAAATCTCACCGCTGGTATCACGTGACATCTCATCTCATACTGCTCCTGGCTCAGAATCTGCATCCTCCCAAATCCCCTGAAACGATGGAACTGAGTGAGTCGTACCCCGAAGTCTCTTTTCAGACCAGGTATGCTGTGTGGATCGTTTTCGAGACGATGTTCGCGAATACTGCGGGAGTGAGGAATACGTTACCGAATAAATCCTCATGGGAAGCTCACCGCTGAACGACTTGTGAATCTGAAACTTCGTTGGAACAAAAAAAAACCTGCATATTTCAGAACTCCCTCCCGCGCTCCGATCACGATCAATTTCAAGGACGCAGGGAGATTCTGTGGGAGGGCTCTATTGGGAAATATCATGAGATGACACATCGTCACGTTTTCCAAAAAGCATCCCACTCTCACAATCAGAGGTACTCGGACTGTAAGTACAGGAAGAAATGAGGCAG
Source organism: Neoseiulus californicus (assembly GCA_028455905.1). Classification (NCBI taxonomy): domain Eukaryota; kingdom Metazoa; phylum Arthropoda; class Arachnida; order Mesostigmata; family Phytoseiidae; genus Neoseiulus; species Neoseiulus californicus. Next base: position 24,461,619 of record JAMQGS010000001.1, read on the forward strand.
AGAGGAGGGCGTCGCAGGAAAAGTGTAATTAGGTGGAGCAAGGCAACTCCACTAAACCCCGCTGAGTGTAACGAGAGAGCAATGCTATCATTCTTCCGCATCAACAGAGTCCGAAGGACGATATCGTCCACCTCGATTCGCCTGCAGTTGGCCGACTCACTCCTGTTTCTCGCTCCTCCTTCACCCGCTGCCGTTACTCTTTTTTCTTCGTTGCTGCTCGTCTCCTCGACTAGGTCAGTCTCGATCTATCTTACGGCCACGGGCAGCGTTCTTTCTACTCGTGACGACGGCAAATCCTACCTTCGTTGAGGATAAGGACTACGCGCACTCCCTAAGCCACGCTACGGCGTAATACCTACAAACGTACGTACCCATGTATTGAATCGCCTTCCTTCACTAAGACCACTCCTGCTGTCGCCCTGGACTCACTTGCGGGAGAACGTTGAGCCACATCATACGTCTCTGCGTCTTGCGTCTCAGCCCCGTACAATCACCGTTGGAAACATCAATCAGGTGAAGGTCCCGTGTCCTATGAGACATTTTGCTGAAGGTGCTTACACAACTTCACCTCACAATGGTTTCATCGTGTCTTTCAGCCTCAAATGTCACCTGTCTTGTACTCCAGGCCCGAAGGGTTCTGGGGAGCCCGGCTGGTCGAGGTCAAACTCATTCCTGTGAGCCACTGTGGGCCTCAAGCAGCGTCATTGTAAGACGGTGAGGAACGAGACCTGAGAAAATTAATTTTCAACCCATACGGCCTCTGAAAGATGGAGCGAAAAAAGTTCTTCAAGCCGCTACAGCTTGAATGGCTCTCTACGGTCAGCGAGTCCTTCAAATCCACGAGGCTGGCTCGAAATAATCATACCATCGCGCCTCCTGAGAGCTCATGAAGTCAATTCTTCGAGTATTGGCCGTTGCAGATGTTCTCTCGCTCTTCGTCTGAGATAAGGGAGCAGAGTCTGACGCAAATCGTCATCCGACGATCCTTGTCGACTTGTATCAGCTCTTCAGATGGTAACATATGTATATCAACGGCTTTTTCGAGCCTCGAATTTCTGTGGTTCAAGAAGCTCTCGGGAATTCTCACGCCTAAAGCGACACAGCGGAAGTAGGAGAAAATATGTTCACTTGCGCCTTAAGCTTGTCGTAAGAGACAAAAGGATTTGGTCCTCTGCTGCGGTCCCGTTATGGTGCTGGAAGGACCGGCGAGGGATTTCCTCAAGAATAAGCCAACTTCCTCCCCGGGCACGCTCAAATGTACAGACAAACGAACGAATAATCCGAGGGAAAATACGGATAGATGGAGCGCAAAGCGAGAGGAAAACCAGCCCAAGGGGAGCAGGTCGATTTGGTTGACTGATGATGCGGCGAGTAGATCTGATGTTTTCTTCTTGCGAATCGGGGGCCGGATTCGGCACCGGGGCTCATTCTTCAAACTGCTGCACTCACAAGACATACTTTCCCGCTCAGATGTTTCACTCACTAATCGGGGATCTCCGCAAACAATACGATCTTCCCTGAACTGAGACCTACGAGAGATGCATCCACGTCTGAGAACAGAAGTTCGCCGACATGGAAAGAGACTTCTGGAGAACTCGGGCTTTCAAGGACGAAGCTTGGAATGGCGCGGACCCCGAGAACAGACATTCTGATAACGCGGAATGCGATCCACGGTTACCATCATCTAGTGTGCGCTCGTACGGGCTACCACGAGCCGGACGACTCATGCCGTTGCAACAAAAAAAGTTACGTTGAATGCAACAGATACACGCTACGGAATGCCAGCATTTCGTACCATCCCAAAAATTGGACCTCGACGACGACATGTGACCCGTTTCATAACCTTGCTTATTTCAACCATAACTTCTCATCAAGAGTGAATCGACCAGCTGTAGTTTATGAATCATGAAATTCTTGCTTGATCTGAACATCTCATTTGTACGATATGTCCGTTTCCGATGGCCCCAAAAGACGCTCCATGAGTTGAATCAGCTAGTTTTACCCTATTGGCGGTGGTGTCTTTGTGATATCAAATGTTTTCACCGCGTTCCGTATCATATATCCTCACGGGTTGTGGAAGAAGACTGCCGAAGAGTTTCTCGGGACCGAATGTTCACGCAGCTGGAATGAGAAAAACATTCGAAGAGCAGGATCCTCGATATTTGATGCGTACACGCAGTTATCTAATTCTGAGACGAATCATGGAAATCTTCCAAGTGATTTCAAAATTCCGCCAGGGGTGCTAGACTCGAGCCCCTGGATCCGCCATTGTATCGAAGTCGTTTCGAAGGCGATGACTCTGAATCCGACGCAGATCAGCCAGCAACTCATTTGCCTAATGTACTGGAAGCCTTCTAAGTTCTCTACAAACTGTTTCATTGGAGTCATCTTTTGCTTTGCGATAGAGCCACAGACGACCCTCTGCAGTGGTTCAGAGCCGTTCCGGACGAAAATGTCGAGATCGCGTTCTCAGAATCCGAGCAAGAGTAGCGGTATTACGTCTGAGCGAATTCGTCGTGATTCTGCTGCGAATCTCATCTGCGTAAGAATGAGAATTTCACTTCTTTCCCCTCGGCCTTTCAAAATATTCACGATTCCAGTGCAAGACCCGAATTTCTTCCGACGATATTTCTTCCGAGTGACAGAGATGGAACAACGTTCATATAGTATGTACAATCTAGAATTAGGTTCTCGCGGGCACTTACCAGTCTCGTTCGCATCAGAACACGGAGTCCCAAATGTGAGATTCTCACGTTTTTGTCCACGTGGCGCCAAGATCCAAATGGGAACGGTCGTCTTTGCCTTCCTCTGGCTCTCTTTGCTGGTTGGCTGCTCGCTTGCCATTTGATGGCATCTCATACGATCCGCATCGGACTCGGATAGTTAAATCCCTGCGTCGGGTAAGCGAGGGTTCTGAGCGCGTTTTCGTCGTCATGAGGCCATGGTGGAGGCTGCGAGCAAGCAAGCTCGAATTATTCCAACGGCATAATACACGAGAGTCGCTCTCCGTCGAATACCTCGTTTTTTTTTCCGTCCTCCTTCGAGTCACTGCATCTGCGTCCCCAAACGCTCTTCTAGAAAACTTTGTGATTCTTCAAACAAACTCCTTCTCCCTCACTTCCTTTCTCTCATATCTCTGATATTGTCTGAAAGTTGGGGAACATGTTGAGACCCCTTGTTATGATAATAAGCGGTGCCTTAATAAAATACACCAGCCATCCAGCTAGCCGGCTAACCAGCCGTTCGGGCGGGCGGGCGGGCGGGCGGGCGGGCAGTCACCCGGACAGCCACGCTGGCTAGCTGAGCTTGTGTACAGTGAACGTGATAGGAAATTGTGTTCAAAATTCTGCTCAGGTCGAACGACATTATCAACGGCCACAGGTTGTTTCGTACAATAATGGTACTAACAACGAGCAATATCCCCTCTTCCCGAACAGCCGACCGTCTGTCGAATCAAATAGCTTCGAATGAGGTTCCTGCGGGTGGGGCGGCCACGTTGCCGAATGTTGGATGTGGGTTGATGAGGGAAGAAATGTAATTTTCCTCCCCGGAAATCCAGCGGAGGATCCGAGGACATTCAGCGTCTTGGGTTCCCCTGAGATTTTTCCTCTGCTACCTCGGTGGGTCGACTTGAACGAAGATCATTTTGGGTTTCAGCTCATTGCAAACGACAAGATTCTCATAAGAACATTTTGTGAGGCCGCGTTCTTGAAAAAATTGTTAGGACCTTCGCCTCACGCAGGGAATCTCCGGAAGCTTATCGCATGACGCAACCAGATACTGAATTCGATGAATGAAACATGGCCTAGACGGGAAACCGTCACTCCAATCTCCTTCAATATTCCCGTTGTTTGTACAACTCGAAAATCATTCGAAGTCGAATATTCATGACGGATGGGAAACGGTATGCGTAGGATAGACAAGAAACGACCTGATGTCAGGGTTTCGTCAGGAAATAACGTCGGGCTCTCAGGAGTTTGCGTGGGATGCGTTTGAGGCACGGCTGCACGCCAACTAGCAGGAGGAGGGGGAAAACTTCCGAGAAACACGATGTTCTTCTACTCGATAGAGTCGTCGACAATTCTTCAGATTGATTTCCGGGCTTCTGACCAACGACGGGAATCGCTTCCAGAGAATACAATCCTAGCTCGGAAGGCTACGAATCCTCGGGAGAGCTGCTTGGCGACAAGTGTCATTGTTCTTTCCAGGATCCGCGACAACCGTGGGTTGGGAAAAGAGCGGCTTGCACGGACAAGCGAGATATAGGCCATGAAGGCTCTGGCCGACTACGAGTTCGTCTCCGAGGGCGGGGGGAGTCTTCTCTCCATGTCACTGGAAGGACGGGAAAGCGAGTCTCTACCCTCATGTCAAGTGAAGAATCCTCTCCACATTGCTTTGGTGGTGCCTCTGGTGCGTTGGAAGCTGTAAGCTCGTTGTTGACAGTAGCCGCCTGAAACGTGACAGATCGAGCGACGCCGGATAACACTGAACAACCAACGAACAAATGTCCCCGGAATTTCGCGATTTCAATGGCGCATCTAATGTGCGGAAACATACTTTCTGCGACGCAACCAGCCCGTATGAGCAGAGAAAATGGAACTCCGCCCGTCGTCCCAGTCTCGAAGCGATGTGAAGAAACACGATTACCGCGAGTCGTAGTCCAAAGCGTTCTCGAGATTCAAATATAGACAGGGTCGGTAATCCGGTAAGGAGATCTGTAATCGAAGCAGTGCATCCAGAGCAATCATCGGATATGAGAACCAGTGATGAGAAGACAACCGTGTTTGGGAAACCAAGGAAACTGACTGTTAGTGACCTTGAGGGCTGAGGCCGTGGCCTCACAACCTTTGCGAAGAAAGAGCACCGAGGGATCCATTCCCGGAGGCGGCACGAACTTTCCGGATGCGTGGGTGATAACGATCTTGGATGACTTCCTCAGTTCGAACCAGGTCCCACGAGGACGTGCTTGGGTTGAGCCCTTCAGGGCCCTCGTACTGATCGAACGAAAAATCTTCCCGGTGATTTTCAATGACCGTTCAGTAAATCTTGGGTTGAAAATATTACAGGCTCTCGGGTAACCTACACCCGACACAGGTACCGAAGAGCTGGATTCTGAGGATTTCGTCTTGGAAGGAAGTTCGCAACTGCCTACTATCTTATGGGAGAGGAAATCCTCCTCCACACATGTAAGTGATTTACGTGCCTCGCAAAAAATCAGCGTTCATTGAAGAACCATCAGAGGTTTGTTCGTCGATAGAAGTAGGAACTTCGGGATCACGTGCGATTGAACGCACAGCGCAGATTCTAATATGACCGGTGACAAAAGGTCACCGATCAATGATTTCCAAAGCTTGGAAGCTCATGAATGGGTGATTCAATGATCGAGTCGCTGATTCCGGGTTGATCGCTCGTTCCTGTCTGCTGAACGTGAGGGAGGGAGGGGGGGGGGCTGGCGGTCTCTTGAAGGTGTGTTGGCGTTTTCGGGAGCGAGAGCTGTCGGATATGAGAGACGGCAAACAGTTTTGGGAACCATAGCTAATGACACCTCAAACGTGAAGGGGTGCACTAGTTCATCAATAGAAAGCCGACATTAAGGAGCCGAAGTTGAATCCGTGCCTCTTGGGTGCGTCAGGTCTGGGACGTCTGAGAAGAGGCCTACATAGCACCGGTGGGATCATCAGATCTGAGCGGCGGTCGAGAAGAGATCAAGCTGCATGCGGACGAGCTTGAAGTCGAAAATGCCATGTTAACAGGGTTTCCGAACGCTTCTTGGTCGTTCAGAAGAATGTTGTTGGGCAGATCTAATAAAGCATGGACTGGTGACTGTCTTGTGTGCGGCTTCTCATGGATTCTCAAGCATGAGGAAGTTCCCCCAGACTTGGCGACGGGTTATCTTCCGGAAACGGATTCAACGGTTAACATAGCTGAGAGGAACGAACCGGAGAGAGTCGAGCTCACTCTAGAGAACACAATGAGGCTCAAACCTTGAGCTGTAGCGTTCGTCCAAGGGAGGCCGTCAGAGGGCGACGAAGGTCACTCCCATCGTGGTACAAGGTAGGTAACTTGGCGGTGAAAGATCTTCGGTGACGTCGACACCACTTCCAGAAGGAGCACGTTGGGGGCCTAAAAAGCACTATTAACGAGACGTTGTCGAAGTTATACTGTGAGTCGGAATGGAACACGTTCATTACCCTCATGAGCGTCTTGAGTGCGTCAGAGGCCTGGGACGTCCGAAAAGAGTCCTACACTCTTTCCAGGCAATTCCGCAGATTCCTCGAGCCTCCGGAGCCCGGCCGTCAGCTGGGACGTTAGTCCGATAGCAGGGGCTCGGCTGCCCCAAGAACCCGTTGTGAGACAGGCTTCCTACCATATCCATCTCGCCGTCGAACAGTGGCGGATCCAGGAATGGCTCGAGGGGGGGGGCCGTTTCAGATTCTCAGTATCTCCGGGTAATTCTTCCCTCCTCAAAGATGCCGTTGAATATTGAATCATTTGTTCGCCCCCCCCTCCTGCATCCGCCACTGCCGTCGAATCGGTATCCCGAGCTTACGCTCGGATTCGAGCTCAAGACTTCCTGAATGACGCGGGCGGTCTGGATGGTACCGAGCGCTGCACGCTAGACTGCGCCGTCGGCTACCACATTATATCGTTGACCATAATCATTCCAAACCATCGCCTCTATGGGATACCAAAACGACTACATTGACTTCGTGTGTGACCAACCTTCCGTAAGTTATACCTACGAGGCGTTCTCGATGACCGCGATCTGAGGATAGTTATCAGCTGGATAGTTATCCAGTAGAGCTCACAAGTTTGAGCCATGCAGATAAGATTTTGTAAACGCCTAAAGGCGAGTAAGTCGGCCGGATTTAGGCTTCTCTGGCAGAATTCAGGCTCCCTGGGCGGGCTTAGATCACGCATCTCAGGCGGTGTTCCAGGCAGTTCAGTCAGCAATCAGGCGTCCAGGCGGTATCCAGGCTTCCTAGGCAGATTACAGGTATTTCACGCAGAATTAAGGCTTTTCAGGCAAAATCAAGGCGTTCTAGGCGAGCGACGTTCAAGCAATGTAGGCAACCAGGCATCTAAGGCCGAACCTAGGTTACCTGAACCCTGGGGAATTCAAGAACGTCAGGTGATCCGGGCGTTTCGCTTGAGCTTTTAGTTCTGGATATCAGCAGCGCATCGGCTTTTATGTGAGCAGGACAAAAAGTTGTGCCGGTTTGAAAAGATGATTCACCAATGTTGCTCTCACGCTCATTTGCGTTTATCCATATCCATATTCTTTATATGGCTCTAATCGTTGCTCGAACAGAACATTTCTCACTCTGGAAGCGGGAAGAGGATTGCGCCAGGAGCTCCAAAAATCACAAGTCAGCGGTTTTTCCGACTCCGGAGCTGCTAGCAATCATTAGATGTCAGTTGCAAGCTGGAAAGTGTGCGAAATGATGGCAAAGTTGAGCGAAAATTGCGACCGTCAAACTTTTTTTCTCTCTTCAAGATGCTTTGTTCGCTTGCGGGTCTGTGTTTGCGAGTTCGAGTGTGTGTCTGATCGTGATCTTCTCCACTTCAGCGGACCCTCCCGACAAGTTTCACAGAACCGCTTTCTGGAGAGCGTCGTCAATCAGTACTAGAGTTTGAAACTTTCGAGTGGCATCCGAGATATCGTTCAATAGCCTGCGTCATACTATCAGGACCTATCGACCCGAAGAGGCCTTGTTTCGAAAGATTTTCCAGTTGGAAAATGGATCTGTCGAGCAAGAAGACGCCTTCGCCAATAAGAGACGCGCGAACGCGGCGGAGGACTAAGCAGTTGCTGTCTAGTAGTCTGAATTCAGGGCTGTCGAGTCCGGGGTCTTACGCAGCATGAGTTAGCATGCGCTCACAGTGATTACCGTCGAGCCGCAAGGCCTCGTTAATGGAGCCGATGCGTCGATGAACGAGAAGAACACTCGACGCATTTCTAGGACGGAACGCCATCAGTCAAAAGCTGTCTCTTATATTGTTAGCCGGAATGTTTCCGCTTCCAAACTGCTGCAGACCGCGCGAGAGACGAGTGCGCACTGTGGTAAATGTGTTGATGGAACGCTGGAATTCCTCTACGCTCCGTTGACTTCACTGTTATACTTTGCATTCTTGCGCTCCGGCGACGGAACCTGCTTTGTGATACATGGTTGTTGTCGTCCTCCTCCTCCTTCTATGTGTCCATCACTGGCTCGCAAACATAAAGTTATGTCCCTCGCGTAGCATACGCCCTGGCCCGCTTCGTTGCCGACCGTAGTCAGCAACTCGGAGCCGAACGAATTCCCCGAAGCATGCTCGGATCAAGGATTTGACGATAATCTTTCGCCTTGCTCACACTCGGACCCCGGTCAGTCGAGAAGCATCGAAGACACGCTGACTTCGACATATGGGGACATAGAAGGAAATCGGAGTAAATTCCCTTCCAAGCCGCGAGATGTACAGACCATGCCAAAACCTGAGAGGAGAGCGTTCCGCTGCCGTTCGCCCCGAAAGAGATCAACAAGACATCCTCAGCCTCAGATTTGCCGGAACTCTAAGCTGCTCACTCGATGAGGAGATGTTCACCAGATTTTCGATCGTCGAGGGGATGAAAGATGAAAATTTCTGGCCCCGGTTGAACGGTTTCTGGGGTCATCAATTGTCGCTCGTTCCGATCATTGTCAATACCGTGGAGGAAGATATCTTCGGCGTCCGCGGAGGGAAGATGAGGTGGAAATAGAATGTTATCGCCGATAGACTGTGTGTGTGTCTGTCTTCGCCTGTTATCTATCGCTTTCTCGGTCTCTGGCCAGGGAAGTTCGGAAGCTCCCGGGAACAAATGCTACGTGACACTTTCGCTCTTGGCAGTGCTTTTTCCCTCTCTGACTTCCTTCGCAGTCAGTCTTCCTACTTGCTTAGGTAATTAACAATGCGACACGTACGTGCGACGTCGAAGACTTATGGGGCTGCTCGCTCATTCCGCGTCGTGGCGAAAGGGCGAATCTGAGAAAAGTTCATGTGATATGAGCTCCTCATCTACGGAGCGCCGGAAAGACCCGACGCACTACTTCTCAAAATATGTGTGGAGTTGGATGTACGGAAACTGAGTTCAATGCCCGCCTTGTTCGACTTCTACAATGGCCGCCTTGAGAACTGGCCGTAGTCCGAACCTACTCGACTCGAGAACCGTGTTTCACGGAAGGGAGTTGTTGTAGTTCTTTCGTTGCAGTAGTGTTTACATGTCGAAAGCTGATCTCTTGTGATTGGCGGAAATCCTTCGTTCCTAGCTGAGGAACCGTCGTATTCCTTCGAGACTTCGAGGCAAAGGGCGAACGGTCGTACTGAGTGAGGTCGCTCACACACACACACACACACCCACACTCACAGACCTTACTTAACTTACTGGCGCTCACAGAGGAAAAAGAGGATCGAAGCAACTCGAGTAAAAGCGAAAGGAAATAGGATCCAAGTCGGGTTTTTCCGGGGGATCAGCGTAGTGCAACAGAAATAACGCGCGCACCGCTATCGGTTCAATATCCTAGCTTCTCCATAACAAGCTCTCTGGCTACCTGGACGGTGAAGAACTGTCAGGAAAACACCGCATCGGCGGGGGCTTTGATACGGTGAAGGACTCGTTCTATGATCGAATCTTAGGAAAAACTGGGGACAGTATTCACCTCGACACGATCTTTATGCTTTGGAAAACTTCCCAGATGGTTGGGGCGAGCGAGCAGATCCCGTTCTCAGGGCTCCTTTCTTTGAATACCGGAATCGTGTGAGTCGTCGAGCGGAATCTTTCTAGGCCGGGGCGCCGTCCTCCTCCTTAGAGTCTTGGGAACAGCGAGTTTGTACCGCTAGTTCTGAATACACCATAGAAATGTTCTCATGTCGCTAGATGTTCACTGTAGAAGAGCATCCAGGTTTATCAGATGCTCCAACGGATAAAGCTCCCGGATGAATATGACGAGTACGGGTAGGGGAGACATTCCTAGAGCTGTATCGAGTCATTGTGAGGAGCAAAAAGTCTGCGAGGGAAGAATGCGGCGAGGAACAGAGCGTTCTCAAAACAGCATTGAGAATCGACGAAAGATAGGATAGGCTTTCGGCGGAATTGGGCACGTTCACGTTGACGCGGCTCACAATAGTGTGAGAGGTCTATATAGACGGTCGTTCGAACAAGACACAATATCGCTTGGTCCTCCTGTCCGTCCAGGGCTCCATCCATCCGTCGATGCGTCGATCTGTTCGTCTTCCGATCGTTTGTTCCGTGGATACAGCGCACGGCTACATCACGCTCTGCATACTGAAATACCGCCCCGAGCGGAAGGCTCGAATGGGAAACGAATAGCGAGAATTTTGAATTGACCTTGCTCCTGTGGCGCCGAGTGGCCGCTGCCGAGCGATCGACCACGTCGTCGAGAACATGTCTAAAGAAGTGGGGAAGGAAAACCTCGTTCGAATGTGGAAAACGTGCCCAAGCACCTCCACCTTCCTAAAGGGTCCTTGGGTGTTCGCGATGCCGTTGAGCGCTCCCACGGCATGGCGACGCACATTCTGAATCGCTACGCAGGAATCCCATGCTCATGACCCTCTAAGAAATTATAGCGATAGTGCAGACGCGAGGATAGCGCTAGTCTCTCAAAAGTACCAGCTCAATACAATTTTTCTCGCTCCCATCTCCGAGGAGCGCAGACTTCTCCGGGGTCGCTGTCAATAGTTCCAGACAGCGAACTGCTATTCCGGAGCGAAGCGGGCGTAGTGTGATTAAAGTTGTTGGAAATCCCCTGACGACTGAAACACAGGCCCACAGAACTTATGAATGTTTAGGAGAGCCCTCACACGCTTGCACTCGTTGAAAGAGAGTGGTATGAAGTTAGACGGCAGACAGAACGAGCAATGACGAGGATGAGGACCCTCGTACGAACATCATCCATAACTATGCCCTTGGGAATCCGGGAAGGACGTGGATTAGGAATGTAACAGTCGTCTACCAACATTGCACTGAACGAATGGGCGGAAACCAATCTGCGGCGAAAACCGTGAAATCTGGCTGGAGACCAGAATGCAGCTCTCGTTGTCAACGAACCCCGAGACGGAGCACGGAGATCCGCTATTCCATGGTAGCAGTTGGAATACCCTCATCTCGGCAGTCCGTCCCCATTTGTGATCTCATCTTTGTGGCCGTTTCAGGCATTCCATGCCAGTTCAGTGGAGACGTGTACAGGATTTGACAGCGTACGATTGGGAGATTCGGCGTCAGAGATTGATATTTGCGTTCCGACTGAGAGCGGCAGGAGAAGAGGGATACAAAACACTCAGTCTGGGCATTCGGACTCGTCTTATAGAGTCGGTTGATGCTGATATCTGGAACGGAGGGACATCATCCCTAGAAACCGCTAGGAATACATAATTCATCGTGTAAACTATTACGCGCTTCGGCCATCTGAAACAAATGGCTTGCAGGACATCCATTGGGTTAGACAGTTGATTTTTATGCGGTGTACGCCAGCAGCAAAAATATAATCATTTATCTCATTCAGGAGCGGGCGGCTTCTCCTTATCGATTTTTTCTCCTTCGCAGAGCTGAGAGTCCCTGCGAGATGCGGTGGTGCTGCCGCTGTCGAGGGACACGATCTGATAATGATCGCTATTATCCATTCTAAGATTCAACGATGCTTCAGCAATGTAAAGATTTCTCTAACAATAAGTGGCGAAGAATCAGAATCCGGATTGCGGGTGAATGAAAACGGATAATTCCATTCTATAAAAATTTGACGCGCCCTGTCCATCGAGAACGGAAACGCGTACAGATATTGCTGTGATAGCGAATGATCTTATAGTGTTCTACTTTCGTCCCGGCGGGTGTTCGGCCCATGCCCTGTATTGCTAAACGTATATTCAGGTTTCCTACCGAGGATGGGCTGATATTTTCCGCGAGTAAATTCAAACTTGAAATTGGTTCCGAAAAAAAAGTCGGTTGCTTGATCGAAACTCCCGACTTATATAGCGTACACGCAGAAGCTATGGTGGGAGCTGAACCCTGCTCAGCCCCCCCATGTACGCGCCTGACAAGGGAAGTTTCAGAATTGTACATCGTCGATTCGAACCAGATAGGGTGGGATTTGTAGGTCTACTTGAGACTTAAAAAATCGCCCATGGAACATATTCCCCTTTTTGCGCCGTTCGCGAAATAGAGTGCCTTGAAAATCTGAAATTTTAACATGGGCTCTTATGGGAGCCTATCGGGTCCATGAGAGCCAAGCTCCCGTAAGTTCCGTACATTTCTGGAAATAGCTGTGGAAGGTTTCTGTGTACCCTGGCGCCGGCCTGTGCAGCGGCACGCGGTTTCGAAGCGCTCTTCACTCCACGGTGGCGCCACCGAAGAGAAACAAGAAAAAACAAACTGGCAGGTTTCACATCATTCAATCAAAGACAATGATAATGATATTTGATATAGAAACATTCGGAACACAGGATTCTCTGGCAGTGCGCGTATCGGATAAATACTGCTCTAATACACGTTGACGTCTCGCAATCAGTGTCCAATTCGGAAAGTAGCTGGGACATGGTCGGAAACGGCACTGCGGGAACGTCAAATCGGCCGAGCCGCCAAGCACATAGCCAAGGAGGTCGGAACTGCGGACTCTGGAATTGATTGTGTATCAACGAATGCATGCGTAGAAAGTCATTCCTTTGATCCACGCGGAAGTTGAACATGAAGCAATGTTTAGTAAGGCTCTTCGCAAAATCTTTCCAGAGTCGTAAACAATAGTGATCCAGAGGCTGCACGATACTCGTTCAGCAAACGTGCACACAAATGCACGCCGCTTAGACCGCTCGGCCATCACGTCGGAACTGACCTGTGGTGGCGCTACCGTGGAGTGGCGCGCTTCCACAGCAATTTCCAGAACTTACGGGAGCTTGGCTCTCATGGGCCCGATAGGCTCCCATAGGAGCCAATAGGAAAATTTCAGATTTCCAAGGCGCTCTATCCCGCGAACGGCGCGAAAAGGGGAATATGTTCCATGGGCGATTTTCTTAGTCTCAAGTAGACCTACAAAACCCACCCTATCTGGTTCGAATCGGCGATGTACAATTCTGAAACTTCCCTTGTGAGTGTTACGGGTTTGGTACCGGAGCCAGCCTGGTACTATTGATTCTCTCATGCCAGTAGGCCCGGACTCTGGCGTCACAATTCCTTCCGGTTCCAGACATGCCAGCGTGCAGACCGAGTCGTGACTATGTTCACAGTCGCGGCCGTGATCATTCTTATAACCACGCCCACCTCTATCGCAATTTCATCTCAGGTCGTAGGCTCCAGAGTGAACTCTAGAACAGACGATAGCGGATCGACGGTTCCTCTAAAGGTAAACCTCGCAGGTACCCGACTCAGTGTGCGCCAGACCGGAAGTGAGCTCCGAGATGCAGCACGCGAAAGTCCTTGGAACCGTCCGCCGAGGTGTCCGCCTCGCGGGGATCAAGAGCACTTTGTTGTCGACCTCATTCCCACGTCAGAGCCTGAACTAAGCTCAGCAATGCAGTTACCTTTCTCAGAACGCATCTCAATCGAAGCGTGAATTCAGCTTAGTCGATTCCTCCCGGAAAATTACGTTCGCTGAATTTCGCGCTCTAGCATACGCCGTGCCACGAATCACCTGAATTCAAGACGCTCGGACAGGGAAGCAGCTGAGGATCCAAAGCTATCATACTGATTTTGTCCCACATCAATGTTTCTTCAATGCGTGGGAGGTTCAATCGAGCGTAAGCCACGAGTGGAATCCTCGCCTACGAGAAAGAGTGAAAGGCGAGCACTTGAGAGATCCGAGGTGTCGTCTGGAAGCAGCTTCCGTCACGGTGAGTCCCCTCCGTGTCACTCCCCCGACCTGAGGGAGGCCGGCAAGCGGTGCGCGCCTGCGCTTTCGGACCGACGAAGATTCGTTTCTGCCACCCGATGAGAGCTCGCCGAGCTGCGGAATCGGTTCGCATTGCGGGTTGTTCGGATTCCGAGGAGAAACTTGGAGATCTGATCTACTCCGGTTCGATTTTCGGTTTCAATCAGCATCCTGTTTGTTTCTCGTCTGCGACCGTTTTACCGATGATCCCGCAGCCTATCCCGCTGATCTGTACATGTCGCTAAGACTGCGCCGTTGGCGTAGCTTCTCCGTTCCGTTACCGGTCTAGTTCACCAGGTGAAAGACAGGAGTGTAGTCGGCGGCAACTGTTCAACCCATGCTAGGGAACTTCTCATATCGGAATCATTATTATCCGGTGCTGCGTTTCTCTAGGGTCCTCTCCTCTGAATGATGTGAGATCATGATCAGAAGACGGCAGAACTGAGGAGTCTACACATCCGAAGCCGTTATTTCACGCTACAGGAGTAAGATTCGAACGATTCCTGAGATCAGACGAATGAAATGTCACCTCGGTCATCATGAAGAGCGTTTCGAGATGAACACCGGTCTCATCCTACGAGCAGACCGCTATGAGTCAACCGTCTTGATCGCCAGACTTCTATTCTTGGCGAGTTCTTGAGGGTATCAAGCTTGGAAACAGCTCCGGAACAACACATGATCGTGGATGAAGCGTGCTATTCCTCACTTCTTCCACCGTCCGGGAAGAGTGTCTCTTGAAGGTAAAGGTGCCGAATGATTCGGCATGCCTAGACACAATGCGATGACACTCACCCGCATCGCCACCGCGATGGTTCATCAATGCCTTCGGCAAACATGGTGGTAGCGGGAGGAGTGCGCACAAATCGATGTAGGGGAAAGGTGATTAGAGCCGAACGTGCAGCACTATCTTGACACAGAGCTGTTCCCTTGTATTTACTATGGGGGTCTCTGGAAAGCAAATAGTCGCCCCGAATATCCTCAGAAAACCACGAAATGGCTCTCACACACCGGATGGGCAATGCCTGGGTCGCCAATTTGATTGGAGTACGGTTGGAGCAGGGAGACCCGAGCTGTCGGCGGTCGTGGCGACGTGCAAACGTGCCCGACTCAAGATGTGTAGATCTCGGGTTCGATCCCCTCCCGAGGCATTCGCATTCCCTAGGGGTCCGTCGACTGATGCAATACCTAAACGGTGGTCCCGGCGATGTTAAATTAAATTGGCTGAGAGGTTCAGCCAGGGAAAAATCATCATAGGGAGACTCAAGATCTCATCTCGATTGGCATCCGAATACGCGGACGAGCATTCCAACCTCGGACCGATGAACCCGTGATTTTTGTCTTCTATGCTCGGCTGATGAACGGTCCAGTTTGGATACATTACCTAGTGTTAACGGGTCCGGCCATAGGGTGACAATGACCACTGCGATCCCAGGCAGCTTGGATGAAACAAAGAGCAGCACAGCTGTCCCCCTCTCCCAAAACCTCGAGACCAGTGAAACATTGTTTTCTAACTCGTCTCATTCCGGGATCAGCCATTCCTCGGGAGCAAGTGCCCCTCACTAGATCTTTTCCGTAAGCCGAGCAGTTTCATGATATTCCATATCTCGTTCATTTGAGTGATTGAGCTCTGCCCATGAATAATCTCCAAACATCCGATTGCTCGCTCGGTTCAGAGCTGTGATTCCATGGCGTAGAGTTAACTTGGACACGCTTTGTTCTTCATCATCGGCGAAAAGTCACATGGGCTCTTTTTCCGAATCATGCTTCACGTTAGGAATCCAGGTGACCTTGCTCATCAGATTTTTCCTGCGGCTGTAGCGAATACCTGGCTGCGGGCTGAACTTGAGTTCAATCGACGGAAAGCATGCGCGCTTGTCGGGAAAAGTGCAATGGTATGGAATTCGTCCACAGTTCCATACCCACCGTGGCCATGCATACGCCACACTTCGGCAGTGCCTGCTCGCAAGAATAACGCAATACGGAAACTCGGAAATCAGGGACTTTATCGGATTTCACCTCAGACATCCGCTCCAATGGTTCTCTGAGTGGAGATAACTCCTCAAGGTGTTTACCCTTCTTCGTCGCCGGAGAATCGATGTCTCTCGACAAACGTGTTGTCTTGGATTTGTCGCCAGTGCTCCACCTGGCTGCTGCGAACTCCGCCCAAAGGTAGGCTTCTCAGTAAAGAAGATATAAATATCGCGCAGGGTTCTCTCGCCCCTATCCATGGGAAGAGAATGGAAATTGGAATCAACAAATGATAGCTCCAAATGTGTCTCTCTCAAATGGAATATTCCGAGAAGGAAGTCAGTAGTTCATCTGATTCAATAAAGGACTGAAGGCTTCCATGGGGTCATTCTCGTGATTCTGGATACCAGTCCACGACATCGCAATCTCAAGGCGTGACTGTGCATAGAGTTCCCTCCGAACATTCGTTGTTCTGGTTACTTTGTAGGCGTTCCTTGACCATTCTCGTTTCCGACATAAGCTGATTCAGCTCGGTGCTCACAATGAGAACCTGGAAAAGCCGAGACTGAAAAACTCTGAACATTAAGAAAAACTTTTCACTTCGTGACACTCCTGCTTGAGAAAATTCATTGTTTCAGGCCACCATAATAGTGAGTTAGCGCTACACACGGACACTGAATGAGAGAGATGATCCGAACGCAGTGCGCATGCGCCTCGCCCACCTTTCAGCCCTCCGACCAAAAAGGCTAGACAACGTCTTGGTGGTTGAGCCCAGCTTTATTATTGTGGCTCTGCCTGTCTGTGCTAGGAAATTGTTTTATCTCGTCGATTTGTGCTAGAGCTGTTCTAGGAGCCAAACGATCGTCCACCGCAAATATGTCCGGTGGCAAAGGAGGAGCTTGCAATGGATGTGCCAATCTGTTGGATTTCAACAAGACCGCCAAAATCCGAAAGGTAAATTAGCGCGGAGGAGCTCTCAGTTAGCAGCCGGTGGCTGGGAAAGCTAAGATCTGAGAGCTTTCTTCATGCCGTTGTGAATCTGTTAATATTGTGGTCAGTCTATTCAGTCAATCAATTGATTCTCGTAGATCGAGCCAGTTCTGCGAAGAATGAAGAATGCCTTTGTACCCGTTACCCAAAAACGGCGGAAGCCGATTGACTGCGATATTTTTTTTCACCATATCGGCTGTTCGGGACGCGCGCTTGTCCACATACGGAATTTGCGTGTAGGTTGACATTGGTTATGGCTGAATGTAAACAAAATATTTCCATGGAAAGCAGTCGAGAATTGACTCCTGACATATGTTGGAATGATTCTCGAGCATAGCATTCGGGGGCAGGAAAGTGAGGAAGACTTCGGAAATGGGAAGAAGGCCCTGAAAAATATGGATATCAGGTCCAGAACACACTACGCAGTCCATAGGATCTGGTTTCGATAATTAATCTTGTCACTGGGATAATGCCGTAGAACCGATGTCCATATGCTGTTACCACTGGAGGACCAGAAATAATTATTTGGGAGCATCGTTCGGCAGTGAGCCATGACTTGATACCTCTGGAAAATCAGATGGTCTATCGTATCAACTGTGAGCCTTTCTTGTCGGGGCAATACGGCTCGAGTTTGTCGAAGGCGCATCCGAGAAACCTCGGGGGTTTTGTGTTGAGAGCCAGCAGCGGCGATGAGTGTTTATCCATCGGAGCTTGTAAGGTTGGATGCCTAATCTCCGGTCTCCACTCACGTGACTGACGGCGCGAGTCGAGATTGATCCCCCATGTCCCCCACAAGCTGATCAGGGTACCTATATGCAATTCGCGAGGCGTTATCCTCACAATCAGTGAAAGAGAACATTCGATGACTGCGAATGCTGGCTGCCTCGCCGCTCCTTGATTCCGTCTACTTTCTCGGCCAGTTCGGATCACCCGCTGTTTCGAAAGAAAACAAGCGTCATCATAATTCGCTGTTACGCATTGATTTGCGTTTTCCGGTGATTCTCCTCAGTTCAGCTTTGCACGAAGTCGCGAGCCGGGCTTGGAACATTTCAACGCTAACAGGAGGGTTGACAAATATTTGACGGTATTTTCCGCGACAATGATCCCAGCGACTTGCCACAGAACGACCGTTCCATCGAAACTTGAATTGTGAAGGTGCATAACACCACATGGCCCCCGCTTGGAGTTAAGAATCTGGAGGTGCGAATCCGAGCCATGACTGGGACCGTCCCGGCACAGAATTTTGAGCAAATTTCGGCACTTTTCTGAAAGAAATTCAGTTGCCGCGAGCACCCGGGGTCTCTTGATGAGAATCGTCTCGAGATGCTCAATTTGTGCCGACATACATGGTTGCTTTCCAGGGAATAGATCCGCACTCGACTGCCTCAATGCTCACCCATGGAAAGCGTCTTTGAGCCTTTATCCGAAGTCGAGACTTTGAGGTTTTTATGACGATGAAGCCTGAATAGGTTTATCGAAGCTGAGGAGTCAATCCCTGAGAACTCTGCAAGAGGCGCGAACGTAAACACTGATCGAGTGCGTTGGTAAAGCAGCTAGCGTGAAGCATTGGTCAGTAGTGAGAGCAATGAGTCATAGTGAAGAGCGTTCGTCGTGTGGCCGCGCAGCGCTGCAACATCATCCTCTCCCGAAGATGACCGTGACTGGCATCGGGCCCGGACAGTATTCTGTATGACGGCAGAAAAACGCCCCTTTGGAATTTCCAACTCTGGTGTTGTGTCACAACGTCTGCCGGTGTGCTCTTCGACGGAATTCGGGAAGCCGAGGAAGTTCCGAGGCTCTTCGAAGAGCCGTGGATGTGTACATCTCGCGCTGTTACTACATCATCATCTGTTTCGAGCGAATTGAAAGAGAAGTGGTGCAGAGAGCTCCGAAATGGAGGGCATTGCACTGACAGATTGAGAGTGACAAGTTTCGTGAAAACGAGAGGGCGTTCTCTTGCCATATCCTGTGGAGCTGAAAAAGATTGTTGGTGGTCAGTCGGAACGATAACCGAGCAAGGGTGAACCGTGCCTCGGAAGTGCTCTTAGAAAGCGTCATCGTTCGACGCGTCCGGCGGATTCGTGCACGTCAGGAAAGCCGAACTGAAACCCGAGAGAATCCAAATCGTTGTGACTCAAGAATCGATTCCTTTGGATAAAATACCAGCCATCGTACAGCATGATTGGAACCCTCCGTCGTCGTTCACACGTTCGTATCCAATGGTTTCTCTTTCTGGAATCCCATCATGAAATTCATGACATTGATCGACGATTGACTCGAACTTTCTTTCGATGCCAGTCTCGGACCGTTTCATCTGTCGCGTTGCTGAAAACGGCATCTTTTTGTATCGCGAGCCGATCTCGGTGATTGTAGAATCTCGAACTTGTATGCGGTCACTCCGTCCAACGAGAGGTCAACTTGCATTCCATGAAACGGCGAACGAGTCAGCAGCTGCGAGAGCGGAAAGGCTTTGGTACTCACTATTCATGAGGCACGCAGTGGGACTGTTCCGTTGCAGTCTATCCCCGATCGGTTGCGTTTTCTGCCCGAACTACCCGTTTTCAATCTATGGTCATGACCCATGAGCTCGGGAAACTCCGTTTCATTCCATAATTGCTCAAATCTCAAGTCTGGAAGCGGAGACAATGCGCTCATCGATAGCTTAATTCTGAGGCTCGCTCTCAGCTCTTAATATCAAGAACGGTCCGGACGAAAGGAGGGAGCGCCTACCGCACGAACCCCAGTGGGGCTCATACTCGCCCGAGTTCGCTCCTTTCTCGGCCACTTTTTGGTCGTAGAAAGTAAATAGAAATTCTTCGTTCCGATTTTCTGCAGCCAGGACCTCATCCAATCATGCAACCCTCAGCTCTGTTCAGACCCGAAGTAGTAGAGAGAAGTACTGAGAATGCTGAAACCGCTGTTGCTCACGAACTTTGATGAGACTCCCCCAACCTTTCCGTGCGGGAGCGGCGTTTTCAAGATAAACGAATTCCATTCATACGGAGAACGAAGTGACGTACGTAGTGATAATGGGGTATCGTGGGGTGGTTGACTGTCGAGGCATCGGCATCCTCCGAGGGACTCATTCATCATCAACCCTCCCTGGGAGAGCGCCCCTCAGATGCTCTCGAGCAGAGACTCACTCGAGGGCTGACAGAAACTTTCAGAACTGCCGGAATGCTCGGGAGCATCTCGCGCTGCGAAGTATTATAGATTGAATACACCCGAAATGCTTGCCATTGCGTAGTGATCCAAGCACTGTTTTTAGGATAGCGAAAAGAACTGTGTTTCTCGATGCGACGGCTCGGGGATCTAGGCTCGTGGCGAGCAACAATCCAACATCGCATCCCTGCGGCTGGCTTGGCGGTTGACCACTTACCGTTAGTCAAAACAAATTGACAAAACTCTCCCTCGCGCTTAGTCAGGCTGAGCTTAGAACTCTCAAAGAGAACTAGTTTCGCCTCTCAGCGTGACTCTGCTCATAATTTCTTCGGCGAGCCAAAGTGCTATCAACGCAGGTCATAATGAGTGACAATCGAGTTTATTCGCAGGTGATCGACGATGCTCGTGAGAAAGGATCGACAGAAATCGATCTGGTCGAAAAGAACATCCACCGCTTCGAAGAGATTCCAGGTTGGTAACTTGGAAGCTCCAGCGCGACGATTTCGGAAATTCAAACAACACCGCTATGAAACTAACGGCATCGCAACCTTCACAGGAATTTTCAACATGGAATGGATAACTCGACTGTCGCTAGCTCACAATTACATCAAGACCGTTCCCGCCTCAATATCGAACCTTTACAATCTGGAGTACTTGAATTTGTACAATAATCATCTTGAAGAGCTGCCTTCGACAATCAGTTCTTTGCCGAAACTGAAAATCCTCATTGTCGCCATGAACAGGTTAAAACCTAAATTTATTCGAGAAAGCAATCAAGAACTTTTTATGATGCCCGACTTCGACCCAGAGTCTCGTGCTCCCTCGGGTGAGATGATTCAGTGCATTCTACTCTGCACGCTGCCTGTGAGTTTTCAAAGCAAAATGGTTTTCAGGTTATCTATGCTCCCTCGCGGATTCGGTGGCTTTGCGGTCCTAGAAGTGCTGGACCTGACGTACAACAATTTGAGCGAGTCTTCCCTGCCAAACAACTTCTGGAGCATGACAACCTTGCGAGCTTTGTATTTGAGTGACAATGACTTCGAGACAATCCCCTCAGAGGTGAGTTTCGGGAACATGTTTTAGGTTTTCATAAGCGGCCCTTCAACGCGCTCGATGAACAATGGTCATCAAACATCCGTTTGATTGAGTACAGACTTCATGTACGCTAGTTATTGATTATTATTTCACTTTCCTCCCAAGATCGGGAACCTCAAGGAAATTCAAATCCTCTCGTTCCGTGAGAATGACGTCGTCAGCATCCCACGCGAAATCGGAGGTTTCGGCAGACTGCGAGAGCTCCATCTGCAAGGTGAGAAAGCGACCCCAAGTAGGAAGTGCAGGATGAACTTCGAGAAACGAGGACCCCTCGGTATGGTTGGGAATAATCTGAACATTCTTATAACTCTCATCCAGGGAACCGGTTGACGCTCATTCCCCCAGAGCTGGGTCAACTCGACCTTGTCACACAAAGATGCGTTATTCGACTCGAGAACAATCCCTGGATACAGCCGATCGCAGATCAGCTCGAAGTTGGGGTAAGCGTTGTCACGGATCGCTCCCTGAACGATCGAGCAGAATGTTTTGTGAAGGCCACTTAAATCTCCATCGGAGTGTAGGATGTTGATCCAGTATCGATGTTGAGGTGAATCCAAATTTTCAGGTTTCACATGTGATCGACTTCATTCGTACCGATCAATACCGTTATATCTACGAGAAGCAGCTACAGCAGGGGACGACTGCTCCGCCAAAAACCAACGACAAATCAAAGAAAATATCACGACGAACAAGTTGAACTCGAATGTTCCAATGTTTGTCCCGGCAGTGCTTTCTTATTTAACGTTACTTCACAACAATAAGACGGACTCACTCTGGAATCACAAAAACTGCTTCCTTGAAACTAACGCTCGAAACTGCGGAGAACCGAAGACAGGTCAATCAACACCACAGACTCTAGAGTGGGACGTGAACTATTCCGGAAGACGGATCATACAGAATGTGTCTGATATTGCACGTTCTGCCGAACTGGTTGTTGGAGTTGAAAGGTTCTATAATATGTAAAGACGTAATAACGTACCCTATTCCCACCGTTGTTATTTTACCCTAACTTGGATCGTTTAGAAGTCACGCAACAACCATCGCAGACCATATCAGTTTCTGATGTTCATATGAATCTTCATAGTCTATGCATGTTGGCGACTTTTTTGGCGCCTTGATTACAGCGGAATAAATGTCCAGGAAGTCTGGAACTGAACGCCACCTGAACTAGGCATCGAGCTCCTTTCGTTGATTAGGTTTTCTACCTCAGGTTGATGTTCCCTTCACTGAGGATGTTCTCAATCCCAGGAAGATTGTTCACTGATTTCATTCAAGCTGAAAACCCCGATCAATTTCCTCGTCCCATCTTTTTTATTGTATGAATGTCAATCTCGAACCACATTTTGTTCAAAAATATTGCATCTCTAAACAGAATCCAGTACAGACAATGTATTTTACAACGAATGAGTCCTTCGGCTTGAGCGTTTGCAACGAAAATAATATGAGTACTCCGTCATGATGCCGCAACTTCGATTGTCGAGGTTGTTTGGAAGATTTCATACTTCTACTACACATTTGGCTACAGGAAATGTATCAAAAATATTTTTCCTCTGTGTTTGCCGTCCATTCGAAGTAGATCGAGGCCGTGCTGTACGAATGAGTGAGATTCCGGGAACGGACCCTGTTCTTCCCGTCAACAACTTTTCGGCTACGTGTAAGCAGTGGCGTGCATAAGGGGGGGCGGGGGGGGCGGTCCGCCCCGGGCGCCACTTTTCGGGGGCGGCATTTTCATCTTTTCCTGTCCCGTTTCGCGGCATAAATGAAAAAATAAAGGTCGCGAGAGAGCTACGCATCAAGATTCCAGTTCAGTTTCGAGACCCCTTTCCCAGAACAGTTGAAATTTGAGCCGATTTGCGCAAAAAAACTTCAAGAAAGATCGGCAGAGGGGCGGCATTTTCGAAGTTGCGCGATCCCGCCCCGGGCGGCACTAGGTAGTTGCACGCCACTGCGTGTAAGTACTGGCATTCCTGGAATATGTGGAGGCAAGCGTGATTGCTTTTCAGAGACTGCTCTGCTTGGCGTCCTGACGAGCCTTGTCCAGAAGTTCTTTAGCTCCTTCTTTGAGCATTTCCGAAGCGAGATCCTCTCCGAGTTGGATTGCTTGCTTCACCTCCGCATCTTTTAACTTTGAGCAATGTATACCTACAACGCATTCTCCTTGACCTCTGGAAGGGAAAAGCTTCGCGTCAGCATTACGGATAAGATCTCGTCCTGAAATGAATCAGAGAGCGCGAGTTTGGGATTGATGGGTGTCGAGCACCCAGGGTTAGGACTCACTTTTCACTAGCGTCTTTGAAGGTGACTTCTTTCGTTTTCACGATGGATTGCTTCCCATCGAAAGCGAAAACACCACCTTCCAATCTGAGTGTGCGTCCCTCCTTTGTGGAAAATACCCCTAAAGGTACGCTACAGCCTCCTTCCAGAGCCTTCATGAAACTTCTCTCCGCCAGGCATCTAAGGGGGTATTTTAACAAGTCAGACCTCGATCCAAAATCCAATCAAACCGAACTCAAGATTCAATCGCTGATACTCATATCGAAATTGCTCGCACCTTAAGGCAGTGTCGGTATGATTGAGGTCCCGAAGAATTTCCGCAACGATGCTGTCCGCTGTCCGGCACTCCACAGCAATGGCACCTTGCCCAACGGCGTATAAACATTGAGTTGGCAGCAATTTTTCCGAAATGCGATCGCTCCAACCCAAACGCTTGAGACCGGCCACGGCCAAGACTAAAGCGTCGTACACCTGTCCGTTTCGAATGGGAATGGATCATCTTCGAGTTCCAAAGTCTCGGGCTGGGGCAGATAGGCGATGCCCACGGAAGAGTATCATCATAAATGTACAAGCATATCAAAAACCACAAACCTTGTCATCATCGAGCTTCCGCAGCCGTGTGTTCAGGTTTCCACGTACGGACTTGAATTCGAATTCAGGAAATTTCCTCCGCAATTGTGCGATACGTCTTAGAGATGACGTTCCGACAGTCGCCTGAAGGTGAATGACCATGAGGAGCGAATCATTGAATGAGTGGGAGTTAGTCCCGAACTCACAAGCAGTTGTTCCATCATCTTCGTAGAGGCTGAGAACTCCGAGCGTCAAACCTACCCCGTCATCGAGATCCGCTAGACTCTTCGCTGTACTGCCAATCGGGAACACCACCGCGTCTTCCGGATCCTCACGTTCCAGGATCGCTCCTGTTGGGAAACAATGATGATTCTCCATGACGCCTCAATGTGTCACTGCCTCGCGCCTTTCACACATGTGGGATACCTCAAAGAGATTCGCATGAGCTTTAGCGACGTACCGATCGAGAGTCCGTCAGGCAGGCTTGTCGGCAAATCTTTCAGGGAGTGGACCACTAGATCAACTTCCTCCGCGATGATCGCGTTCTCTAGCTCTCGGGTGAAGAGAGATTTTTCGCCTGTGGACAGGTATTGAGCGGTCAACCGAGTACGTCTTCCGTTGAATGATTATCCGACAATGTTCGTCAATGTAATCTTCAATGCATCGTTCCCGAGCGGATGGAGGCGGTGACTTCCAAAATCTTTCTCAATTGGAACGGGGAAATGTGGCGTGGCCCTAATCGAAGGACAATAATTTCGATGCAAGGCCGTCGCGCTCTGAATTTCGGGCTGGCGATCAGGGCGTGGGCGGCTCAGAAAGGAAATCTAGAAAGAAGAATCTCAGGCACAGCTTATCGAACCGTTGACCGATACCGGGGTACATCTGACCGACTGAGCCGGCTGATTCCCAATGCCCTTGACCGCCCGGCGCAAGAACTCCCTGCAGAGCACTAGAGGAAGGCCACGTTCGAAGAACACTTCGAGAGGAGAAAAAATGATATGGCCAGCATCGTCCACTGAGGGCGACAGCGACGTCTGGACAACCTACCAATTTTTGAGAGTGTTTTGTCGAGTATTTCATCGCCCTTCGTCTTCATTGAGATGATCTCCCACTCGTACGAAGGATGGAGCTCTTTGAGTTTCTCCACCACGAGTTCTGTTTGAGCCATGGCAAGAGCGGATTCCCGAGTCCCGATTCTGAGCTTGAGAGACGGTTTCGTCATCGCGGAGCCGTGGTCGCCGCCACCCTCGGCTGAGCGCTGTGAATGATGACCATTAGTCTTTTCGAGGACTTCTATACTGCGAAACCGTTTCCTGCACTGCGGCCAAATGATTCAGGTATTTATAGTGACCGTTGATCCGGGTGTTGATAGGGATGATCGCTCCTATGCAATAAAAAAACGATACTGTGCACCCATTTACTAAGGTCGGAGTGTCACTGGGCAATCATCCTCCAAATACATTCGTGTTCGCTCCCGAGATTCCGAAACAAGGTCGTCGGAGTAGGAACCAAGCTGCCAGAAAGTGCGGTTCCGAAGGTTCAGTCTAAAGGGGGAGTACGAGAATAGCTCGGAGCTGAACGTTCCATAAGGCCCGTGACTTGCTTGGTTCCATAGCGTCCGTGATGTTTTGCAGCTCATCCGGCAATAAAATGGATATACGGAATCGCCATTGGCTATCTAGATGAATGGACACAATCCTTGACGATTGGCAGCCCTAGAACCTATTGCCCTGAGAAACTACAGTTCCGGAAAGTCCCGCGTTGCCCGGGCCCTCGGTGCTCCAGTCGCGGAAAAGTCATTATGTACCCATCGAAAATTGTATAGCGAAACGCTAAGGAGAAATCATTCGGGGGCCCTCAAGGGAGAGGGAATTTCACAAGGAGTTTCTTCAAAC
The DNA here is from genome assembly GCA_028455905.1 of Neoseiulus californicus. Classification (NCBI taxonomy): domain Eukaryota; kingdom Metazoa; phylum Arthropoda; class Arachnida; order Mesostigmata; family Phytoseiidae; genus Neoseiulus; species Neoseiulus californicus. The sequence goes on from JAMQGS010000001.1 coordinate 24,487,465, forward strand.
CAGTATCGGATACACGTCCAGCCTTCTACACCTATCAACATGGGTCAGTGCGGTGATTCGTACGCTAGCTTGAGCTTAGCGTGCGATACCCAGCTCCTTGAAGCGTATCAGCAGTTCGTTGCAGGTGAGACTTCTTCTGCTTTGAACCGCTACATTGCCGATGATGGTCGTTCTTTTTTCGGAAGCCGGTTTCGAACATATGTGCAACGCATCTAGAGCTGTTGGTCAGCGGATACAAGACAGACATCATTCCCACAGACTGCGGCAGCTCGGTCACGCGACACATACGAGGATAAAAATCAAGCACTTGTCTCGGTCACCAACTACTTTCGGGGGAAGAGGGAGAGGGCAGAAGTTTCACGACCGAAGTTAGCAGAGTAGGTTCCGATATCTACAGCGCACGGAGTTTGCCCCCCGGGAACGGAGGCTACTGGAGGAGCAGGATGAGGATTCTAATGCAACGCTCAGTCCACGCGTGCTCCATCGCGCGAGCCAGCGCGAATCGAGCAAGAGCTTTCACGACAGCGCTTAAACTATAGTTCTCTAGCCACCCGAGTGGAATGCCACGATTGAGTATTTCTTCTGAGCATGAATTCACAACGAACCTTTTCTTTTTATAGAGGGCACTTTTATTCCCTTAGAGACGAGCACTCATTTTTTCACGGTGGCTTATCACAATCACTCGCACACAGGATGCCCTCTAGAGTTGGAGAAACCGGGTTACGAGAGTGTAGTCTCTCGCCACTACCAGACACACGTGTGTGATCAAATCCTAGAGCCGAGCCGATAACCAACTGTGTGTCGGAATCGTGATCGGGGAGAGAGAAAAGGTACCACGGGATGTTCAATCATAATCATGTCCATATCTATGCAGGAAAAGTCTGCTTTAGAGGTAGACTCTCTGGCGAAAGCCCGAGGCGTCGCGCGTCCTCGGAAAAATGAGTGGTGCAAGTCTCAGAAAACCGCTCCTTTGGTGTGCATTCGCGATGAATCGCCGGGGTTATACTGGGGCGGCTGGGGGCAGGGGGTTCACTCCTCTCACCCGTTTCTGGGGAGCCTTATCAACTTATCACAGAATGGTTAAAGCTCGCAATCCAGACGGTCATACGCCAGCTCGAAATTCTTTCAGGCATGCTCATTCAGGAGGCTTCCTCTGACAGCAGTGTTCCATCAGAATCTGTGAATTTTGCATGATCGATGCGGGACTTTTTCATGCGCATTTCTGATGATTGCATCCGAATACGGAGTTTCACAATAGGAAGTGTTCCTGAATCTAGAGCGCCGGAATTTTCGATGCCTCAATCTTTCTGCACCGTAAGACTCCGAGATTGATTTCCGTTGATATAATTGCTCGTCACCCCTCGTGGATAAGATTGTCATCTGGAGCGTTCGCTTGTCGATACCACACCACAATTCCTGACCTAACCAATAAAATTATATTCGAGTAAACTTCGTTGGGTGTATGAAACAGTACACCCGAGAGAGCAAATCCCTAGTCCTTCAGCGGCGATTACGAACACAGAGTTGATTGGCCGGACTTTAGGGTTCGGTTTGAAGAAAAAAGCGAGAAAGCTATCCCTTCGCTTGGCTGAAAGTTGCGATTCGTCAAATGAAAGCGACTAGAAGACGGATACGCACAAAAATCTATTTCGGGGGTGATAAGGTTTGCCGCCATCCGAGGCATCCACGTATTATGATTGATGTCAGTCCATAAGCACATTTAAAATGAACGCTGCAATTCCCGATTTGATGTTCAGAGTCTCTGGTGTTGCTCCAATTTGTTTTCTTTCTGTTATACGGCGCCTACAAGTCGAGTTAGCCGAGCAGCTGCGACGAACACTTGCGTCCCATAAGGTCCCGGATGATATTCGTCGTCCCAACGCTCCACAGAGATTTTCACGGTTTAGGAGTGAGGTCTCCCGCACCAGAAAACTTGCTGCGGTACCATTCTCAATCCCATGCTCTTCGACCCTGAGCGTAGTTCGTAGGAATATTCCAAATGTCGCCCAACGTTGAGCGCAGACTCCTACTTCATGAGGTTCCTCAGGAATCGGTATCATTGGATTCAACTCGACCAAGACCATCTCAAGCTCATTGTGACTCAAACTCACTCAAACACTTGCTCGATTTCACTCGCTCGTGTTGAGGAGTTTTCTACCCACGATAAGGGTAAGATTGGGGCTGTGCGTGAGACCTCCCTCTTCCTCGCGCGGTTCTAGAGAACGAATCCTCACGGCGATGGATGTTTTATCAAGTTGTTTCGACAGATTTTCCTCACCATACGTTACTCCGTACCAGGCTGTCGAACCCCAGAAGAGATCTACACAACCGGGCTCGAAGAAGACGGTTTTCGCCACATCTCGGAAATCGTTATGGAGTCGTCCCACATGACTGCGGTTCTCGCCGCTATTCCTGCGGCAGAAGCTGCGGGGCACGCCGTGGCTCCCCACAGCTTCTGGACGAGCGCAGATGCGTGAATTCCTTTGGAGAAATCAGCGTTCCCTCTCCATATTGAATCTCAGCCTTTATCGTTCGTTGGCCCCCCAAAGATAGTGAAAAAATGATCTTGGCTCCCCCCCTTCCCCCGAAACAGAATCTTGGCTACGCGTCTGGATGTAGCGCCGAGGACTGTGGAGTGAAAACTTCGGTGAGGCAAGGATAACTCGATCCCGAGCGATCGCTGCATCCCAAGTAGACCGGTTCAGCGCAGACACCAACCGTGCGCACCCGGCAAGGCCCATGTTTCGAAGGAGCTCATCGCGCTGGATCGGGAGCTGTCCGATTCCCTAAATTGATGAAGAGAATGGAATTCGATCGACGACTTCAACACAGATTCGCAGAAAGTGCCGGTCTCAACACTCTGTCTGACAGGCAACAGCTGTTTTGAAACCGGGGTGCAGAGCGCGTGAGCGCAACAGCTCGATGTGTGAGAGTACCACACGAGCATGGCGATCCGAGGAAAGTGACACCTGGTTGCATTTGTCTATCCCACCTATCAGCCTATAAAATTTCAAAAAGAGGGCTACAACTCTTGAGTAACCGTAACTTTCCGGAATCCTCCGTCCCCAGGCAGTTCTGTGGTGGTTTCGAAGCTCTGATACCTTCTGCTGCCGATGTGGGTGAGAGAAACCAGATGGTGAGAGAGGTTTCGCTGCCACAGCTTCCAACGGATTGTGGCGGTTGAGTTTGTGTTCAAACGGCTACCGGTGCTGCATTTAAAGGATTCTCAAAAGTTCAATTTCGCCTGAAATGTGACCGCCATTAACAAATAGACCGAGGTAAGCCGTCGGGGTGACTCTGGTTCGATGTTTACAAATTCAGCGTGGTAATTTGCTTTGGAAGAGTACTTCCGACCACATTCCCTGTTGTGTGCCGCCGAACCCGGTGTTAAATGTAGGTGCGGCTCGAGAAGGATTTCTCTGAATTTCCTGAGAGTTGTCTTGGAGGGGAACAAAATATGACTAGCGTCTAATTTGCGATGAATGATGCAAGCGTGTGTCAAGCAGATGTGTCAGCATGCTGGACATGTTCAAGATGCCGTTGCGAGATAGGACTAGAAGACTACTTCTTTTGACACGAGAGACTCGAACCGAAAACCGCAAGTTCTTCTCCTCTTCAATCGAGAGATAATATTTATGAGCTATCTTGTCTTCATCTCCGTCCATACGATCGCCCAACCTCGAACGAGCTCCTGATTCACCTCGGCCGACTCGTGTTGACCATACGTGATTAGCGGTGCATGCCGCAACGTAAATTCCGTTACGATTTGGAGCACCCATCCCCGCATGACGCGCTGTGGAACTCGACCGTGTGGGACGAACCGGTTTCCGCATTATTGATAAGCTTTCTGAGAATATAATTACCGTACTAGAAGTCGAAACTTCCACCGGCTTTTCAGCCGGAGCAGTGTTCAACTAGTTTACGTTTCACTTCGTTTAGTCTGAACTCCATGACGTTGAGATGCCCGGTCTACGTGAGTCAATTTTCCGAGGCTGCCAACTATCAGGGCTCATTATCTAACAATAAGTTCGTTCTATACGATTGAATTCGTGGCCCCCAGATCTGAAGCTGGTCCGTAGACCAGGTAGTGCATCTAAGGAGAACCTCCATGGATTAGCCCCCGAATAACATACAGCGCTAGCCTAGCTTTTACCAACCACACATCTCATTGGCTGATAGACTATTCCCATATATATGCATCACGAGCTATTTCCCTTGTTGAATCGCGATTTTCGAGCGGGTCGCACGTGTCGTTTGCAAAATCTTTGGTGATGTGCATTCGTCTCGTCGACGGATGTGCAGCTGATCGGTTCGGTGGAGACTGAGGGAAGAAGGAGAATATTTGCCTCTTGCAACCTTTGATTCAGTTTTCGACGTCCAAAACGGACCAATCACGTGGAGTCGGTTACATTCAGCCCTCAGTTGCCGGGAAGGTCATGATAACTAACAAGAGTTTTGGTGCACAGATGCCCGCTGTTGCGAAGAGGTCCGCCCCCTTGAAGGGCAAGCTAGTCTTCCTGGATACCAAAGCTCCAGTCTCTAAACTCCGAGAACAGCTCGAACTGCTAGGCGCTCGAGTGGAAACATTCTTCAGCAAGGATATTTGGTGTGTGATCACGGACAAACAGATAGATGAAGCAAACAAGAAACTGTTGTCCTTAGCGGCTAACTCCGCAAGGGTGAGTAGGAAGTTCCTGTGCTCGAAGCACTTGCATCCAATGAAATACGTTTTCGGCTCATAATCAACGCTTTCATCGTGGATGGGAGACCTCTCGCAAGACGAATGGATCGAATACAACTCATGCGAGCGGGACACCTAGATTGAATTATACTCACGAACCTCCCTTGCAGCAACGCACGCCTTTCCTGAATCGGACGCAAGTTTTGCTACAGGCAGCGCAGCAAAAAGAAGTGAAGAAGGCTGACGAAGTTCAGACTGTTGTTCAAGAGTGCAAGCAATGGGATATTCCGATGCTCTCGATCAGAACGGCTTCGAACAGTGTTTCTAAATTGATGAAAAAATACCAGCCTGTCGAGGAATTGAGTTCACTCAGAAAGGTGATGAACGTTTCCAAGTCCATGATAATATATAACATATGAAACTTGGGAATTTTGACTGAATCGCGATGCTGCTCCTTGCAGTCATCAACGAATACTCTGCGCAAAGTCGTCAGTGAGTCTCACCTTGGGAGATGTACGCGACTTGAAGGTCATGAGGTTCTGAAAATTGAAGATAGAAGACAGCAGTATAAACCTCTTTACAAGACTTTCAAGGTGAGTATAGTTTGTAAGAGTTCTTCGGAATCGAACAGCGGTCTCAAATCTCTCTTCGGCAACTAACGGAGAGCTCGTTTTGCAGGAACAGAACTATCCTCGGGTTTGCATTACACAAGCGAAATCAGGGGCAGAGGCGTTGATCGGCCCGTTCGCTGAGGATCGGGACTGTCCCACGCAGAAAGCGACCCTCGAAGGGTCAAAGAGAAATCAGGCGAATGACGCGGCGAAAGAGACGACGATGATTGATTCGAGTACGTGGTTTCTATTTCTTCATATCCGGTCGATTCGATCTTCAAGATTTTCTCGCGCGCTTTCACTAAATATCACGCGAGCCCGGCGTGGAAAAGTCCCTCTAACATCGTTGAACTTCCTTGCAGAGCCGAAATCTCGGAAACGCACGGTGGACTCCAAGCACGTGGAGTCAAAATCTAAATATTGTGAATTGTGTCATGAGTACTTCCAAAGCCTCAAAACTCATCTCAGTTCCGCGAGTCATTTGCGAGCTTCAGCCGATTGCGCAGGCGACCTCAAGAAAATCGTCAGAGAGTTTCAACTCGGTTTTCTCGAGGTATTCCCTCCCTTTGTAGTCGATCATGTCTTGTTGCTGTACGAACGAATGCTCTCCATGATTCCGTGGGCTCGAGCATGCGGAGATTGGATGGAACTGATTCATTCATTAACTTTTCAGAGTTTGGAAGAACAATCGGAAAGTACTTCACCCAAACCAGCGGCCCCGTCGTGAGGCGATGGACGCCTTCCGGGCCCCCTAGATATAAGTTCTTCAGTCATCCTCAGAAGTTGGAGTTTATTGAACAGAATTCTAGCGTCCCAAATAAACAAAGTGTAGTCAATCAATGATGGATCCTCTGATGCGTCGTTGCCCGGTAGGTTTCCGGCAACACTCAGACTTGTGTACGTTAGGCGATATGATATTACCCCGGACCGCAGGAGTCCGCAACCTCTCTTTCGAAATCACTGAACACAGGCAATATCAAAAAAGTTACTCACTCACAGAGGAATTGAGTGTAATCTTCCAACAATTCGAATTCTTTGAGGCTTTTCCCAAGCGTAGGACTAGAATGTTCTAGAATCGTCCTTCCATCCTATGCCCGGAAGGCTATCTCAGTCAGGCTATCCCTTGCCAAAAGGAAATTCAAGGGCCCATGGACCTCCAGTATAGAGATCATTGGGAACGACCTCGACAGAACAGTGGCAAAGCAAGCACCTGACACTGCCCTCAGCACTGACCCAAGTCGGAGTTCGGACTATCGAAGCTGAGAGTTCCGACTGGAAGCCTGAGCTCCTACGGAAAAGAATTCTGCCTGGACTCCTGCCGACACCACTCTCCGACACAGGAACGTGAGCCAGATCCTGAACGAGGGAGTGCCTTCAAGGGCGACAGATTTTACGTCCGTGGACAGCGGGCTTCCGATGCGGTGCTTGTCGACGGAATGCGCAGGCGCTTCAAACACTCTCCGCCGGCGCCGCGCCGGACTCGGGACATTTAAATGCGAGAAGCTCATGTTTCGGTTGAAAGGCGCGAATTCCGCCCCGTATTTAAAGTTCTCCCCTAGAGTCTGTTGCCGCCGCGCCCACTCAATTTTGAAAAAGCCCGCCTTCATGCGAGGTGAATTGTGATACCACGGTCTATGCAGCGGCCGTTGCGCCTCGAATATTGAGTGTTACGGAACAGTTAGACCGAATTTCTTGGCTACTCAACTCATGCGGGACTTCTAGATCGCTGCTTTCGATCTTACACCAGTTTTGTTCCCAACGGCTCAGAACCCAGCGGCTGCGGCTAATGTGTGAACCCTGAACCATTCGCGCGCCGTTCGGACTCCGCTCTTTGTGGTACCAACTTGGTGGTTTTTGTGTGGTACGTTCAAGCCCCGAAACCAGTCGGACTCTGTTGCCAAATCGGGAGGACGTCGGTGACTGGAAATTCTTTGATATTTGTCTACTGTCGTGAAAGACTGTTGGTCGACACGCTTCCACGTTCGTCATGGAGGCTGAGAAGGTGAGAGCAGCACGCGTTCCGCCCATGGTGTGACCATTGGAAGCATCGCTAACACAGTAGAAATGGCGCGGTCGAACCGTTGAAAATTTGAAGAAACAACAGATGTCAGCGAGCTCTATATCTTCCCATCCCCTCGTCGATTTGATACGTGAAATCGCTGGCCGCGCTATCAATCACGGCGGGATCGAACTGTGGTGTTACGTTGGGCGTACGCGGGGGAAGATTGAAGTTACGGTTATTGCGGTGGCGAACTGTTCAAATCTTCGTTCTTGATGAAGATTATTCACCATTCGCGTTGGGGGGTTCTGGTGATGCGTCAGCTTTCGATTGTGGGCCATTCTTTCGGATGACAACGGCCCGGAAAGAGACTAGCTTCTTTAAGAATCTCCCTGACGACGCGCTGCAACAGCCGGCCCAGTGTGCTATTTCTAGAAGGTGTTTCAAAACTTTCCTTTGGATTCGGCCTTCGAGAGATGTTTGCTTTACATCTCTCAGCGGCCGAGCCGATGGCGTGCTATAAACTTCGCGCTTTATCCTCTCGGGATGGCTCGTTCAAGCATGTTCTCGCCGACGGCGCTTCCAAAAGCCTGCAACGGCGGGTCTCATGGGCTCAAAGGCAGAGAGAAGAATATCGTTCCTCACTACGATATGATGGAAGAGCGCGATCCTCACGGGCGGAATCGATAGGTTTCAAAATATTTACAAGCTTAATACTCACTTCTACATCTAGAACGCTATCGAATATATTTGAGACACGCGAAGGGCAGGCGCAAGGTTTCGCCGCGTCTCACAAGCTCGCTTGAAAGTCGATTATTATTATTCCTCGATACAGGATCGCGCTGAGTGAACGTGGTCTCTGGGCAGCTCCGTTGCTATGCGGCATGCTAGTCTTAAGTATTCATGATGCGGAAGTGCTCGGCAGGAGTTTGCTTTCTGAATGAGCTCTTAACGCCTCTGTGTTCGACCCCCTTGGATCCCTCGTTGATTTCCATCGATGCTGGCCACGTCTGAGGAGGTGAATGAGAACGCAGATGGCCCAGAGAATCTTCAATGGAGGATCGAGAACGAACAATCGACATCGCTCGGCCATGGATGGAACAACAGCAAAGCTTAACCATCAAATTCTCCTTTCACAGACGAATCTGGCGGACGCTGAGAAGCGCGAAGAAGCGAAACTCATGCAGAAGTATCCCACGCATATAAAGCCTTCGAGTTTTCTTCAGAAGAAGCTGAATCGAGGGGTAGGTTACGGACTTCGTCCGGGAATCATTTAGATAGGTCGAGCTGTCCTGATAATACGAAGGACACCGCTATATCGGTGCGTTTTGAGGTGAGACTATTCTGGCTCAGATGAGCGGAAGATCCGATTGACCGAAATGAATTCGGCTTAGGGGCATGGTTTGGGACCGAACCCTCCCGATCCTAGCAGGCGTATAAGAATGATCTTGGAGCAAAGCCTACGCACCCGAATGAGTCATTCGTTCTTTCCATGGAACCAACTCGAAATCACGTTCTGATTCCATTCCAGCAAAAATACTTCGACAGTGGTGATTACAACATGCAGAAGCAAGCTGGAGGTCGGAACCGACTTCTCGCGCAGCCGTCGCCCTTGGCACCGACCCCGCAATCGCCGCAAGCTACCCCTGTGAGTGAAATTCTTAACACGGCTCCGAAACGTTTCCAACCTGATTTCATTCCCACCGACGAAGAATTCAGCAACAAATAAGCTCTGACTACCAATGATCGCATTGCAGGTTGCGCCGGCATTTCCCATTCCGACTGTGGACAGCATTCATCTGCAGCAGCGCAAGGCCTCAATTTCCCAAAGCAAGCTGGCCGAAGAGTCGGCCGCACCTCATGTTCCCTTAGCAACACAAAACGAGCAGCTAGAGCAGAGTGCTGCTGCCGAATAAACTCCAAACACCTGCACATTTTTTTCCTTTGCACCCGTTCTCCTTGCTCCGCCCGCTCGTTCACTCCCACGAAGTCACACGTACCCCATTCCTCATCGTTGGACAGACAGTCAAAGGTTTCGTAGTCGAATGATATGAATATGACAATGACTTCGCCCAATCCGTGACCCTCTTACACGTCGAGCCTGCATGCAAGTCTTGCACTCAACCCGAACCAAACAAAATGAGGTCCTGTGAGCTGCTGCGAGTTTCAATCAGACGGAGAGATGATCTGGTCGGATGTCTGTGTCGATGGCACAGCCGACCATCAGGAGGGGCCGTGTACGAAGTTCCGAGACGAGTGCGCGGCTGGTTCTGTTCCGTTAGAAGACATTCCAATGTTTAGACCAATCTTTCTAACGAAGCTTCACTATCCGTGCGGTCGCCTTGGTACTGTCTGGAGGGTGTTCCGATGCGTTCGTATTAGAGAAGGCTAGAAACCAGTGGAAAGAAGAAAGGCTCCTCGAGAGCCTCACAGTTATTCATCGATCCATCCATATTTGGTGTGTAAATGTAAATAAATACAACGAAGGTGTACGCGATTGTCATTGAGGAGAATGTTGCTCACGTAATGAGTCAGAATGTAATAAATGAACTTGAACAGATCACCGGATTGCCTCCTAATTCTACGACAAACGGGGGATAGCTTTCAGATGTCCGTGGTCGTTCGATGGGTTCAGCAGGAGAAATCTCGGAATCTTCGATTCCGAACATGATCAGGGTCCATGGGATCACGAGGACACTCGGGTTTGGGATCCACGATGTTTTTGTCGAATGTGTCGGTGTTTAAATAGTGACTATCGTTCACTGGATGCAATCAGCCACCGGCAGCCTGGGTGCCGACATGAACAGACATTGTCACCGTCCATACTGTGTGGGTCGCGGTCAGCGAAAAAGGGAGCTATGGGTCCCACCCACTCGCAAGCTATCAGGGGCTGATGCAGGGGCGTATCGTGCTGGAGTGCCGCCCGGCACGAGCTCAATGTTTCACCGCCCTCCGATATCGATTCTCAGTTCCTTGATCCAGCTTGCGAGAAATACGTTCCCGTGGAAATGGAACTTATTTTTCAGATTAGATCTCTGGAATCATTCTCGGAGCAAGATCAATGAAAATTTAGATGACTATATTGTGTATTGGATATCACCCTCTCGGTGAGTCTCGCGGAGTTCAACGAGATGCCGGCTCCAGAAGAGTGGCGCCCGCGGCGGATCCACCAACCCCTTCCTCCTCGATCTACCACTGGGCTAATGTGTGATGTCGCTCGGTCTTCGATTACGACCCGTGTCGAAATCGCTCTCTGATGTTCGCGCGTCTTATGTTGCACAGCGTCATGTAGTTCCCAAGGGTTTCATCACGCAGATTGTCCCAATGGGTAAGATCAGCCCACCGTTTTGGAAATGGGTCCGCATGATTCTCATGTAGAAATAGGACCGCTCCGCTGTTGTACGTCTTTGGAGTTATGCTCGGCCGACGCTCAGATAAATCGCCAACGCTCTTTTTTGAGGTCGAGCTCGAGAGACAAGATCCGAAAACCGTAGCGAACCATGGAATCCTTGACTGGGAACAGAACGAGATAGAACGACTTCACATCTCCTGCGCGGGCAGCAACGACAGAGTCACGCGAAAGCGGTTTGCGTGCGCTGCGCCGGAGAGACGCGGCTTGCAAGTATGTTCAATAGGAGCGATATCACGGGTCAACTCAGTCAGTGAGACGTGCTTCGATGCTAGTTGTTGAACGTATCGAGACGACGTGACCCCCACTTAGTGTTAGTGAGAACAATGCTGCGACTCTTCCGCTATTGCGAAGTGGGGATGCTGACTCGATGAAGTCCGTCGCCGATGATGATTTTAGTGGTTGCACCGACCTCCACCAAGACTTGTGCGAGGTGATGGTCTTCAACTTCATGAACATATCAGCCTCGTCGCTGGTAGGATACCAAGATCTCGAGGAATCCTGGTGAGTAGAATACAGAACACAGCGTGGGACCATAGGCGCTCTACAGAGTTCGCATCTGTGTTGGGGGATAAACTCAGCTATGCTTCGACGGTTTAAGACCGTGGGAGACGGTGGACACGAAGGCATGATGGCGTCTTTAGGCTGGAGCCTGCAAACTCGGTAAATATGAACTCTCGGTTCGGATCACCGATGGGGGCCGCAAGGCGAGCCGTGAACTCATCGCAACTAGCGGTCAGCGACTGGCGTATGCGACCATTAGGAGCAGAGGGGTTCAGCCCGAAGATTGCATCCTCCAGAAGGAATTTGACCCGAAAACGGCTAGCCATGAGCCCTAGAAGTCGCTGGATCTGAAGCTCAAGGATGGGTAACGAACCTCTCATAGAGCTGATCTTAGGGTTGTTCTTCAAGCGTACATCGTCCAGATCACATGAGCCTTGTTCTTGGACCAGTTTAGCGTACGTACGACACGCGCCTTCCGTGCTTTCCGACAGTTCCATGCTCTCTTGGTGGTCGCAGCACGACAGCTTTTGCGAGCATCATTACTTGAATCGTTTATTCTGTCGGAGAGCTTCCATTAAGCGATGAGGTGAAGTGGGTTCGACTAGGTTTGATCTCATTGTGATCGGGATGAGTTCGCGAATCTCATGGATTCGCTCTGTGCGATTAGGGAAGACTGCGTACATAGGCCCGTTCGAGTTGGGTTGCGAGCGCGGTCATCAACGTAACGATTCCGGATCTGCATCCCTTGAGGCGATCGGCCGTAGTTAGCCCTCGACGACGCCATGGAATGTTTGCCCAGTCATTATTTGTTCGATCGAATTTCACCCACCCAGTGGGCACACTAACCTTGATCGATTGATCAGTCTCCTGAGTTCAACTAGACCGCGATCTAAATAGGATTTATTCTTAACAGTGGAAAAAGAACGATCAAGTCGCGACCGGGATTCCGGAAAGAGTCTTTTTTCGATCCGGATCATCATTGACTCGGATGAGAACCTTAGAAACTGGCAGATTGAGGACCCTCTTCTTGGAAAATTCGTCCGGCGTATAACAAACTCACAGGATAGAAAACTTATCCGATAAGAAACTTGTCAGATGGATGACTTCTCAGATAAAGTACTTGTCAGATAAAGAACCTATCGTATTCAGGACTTATCATGGTGCTTTGAGTCGAAATCGACGAACTGGAGGAGCATCCAAGGAAGCATAGGGACAGTCCATGCAACTTCTCCTCCAAATGGACAATGGCAGAACATGAGCTGACGGTATTGCATAGAAGAGAATAGTGCGTCAAGTCATACAGTGGTTGTACCCGCTTTTTGCGGGATACTTTTCAAATAGTTTGCAACTTTGCCTCGCCCCGAATTTCGGGGGTGTGTAGACTGCAAGCTCACTTGCAGTTGATGCAGATTCACTGCAAGCTGTAGGAACGAACTGCAGACACTCCGTTCCTTGAGTGGAATGCTCCCGATTGAATCGTCCATCGAGATTAATTTAAGAGGACGCCACTTCCCGGTGATAAGTTCCTCCAATCTCCATCTGTTAAGTTCCTTATCTGATAAGTTGTTCATCTGATGAGTCCTCCATACCATGAATTCTTTATCTGGCAAATCCATTATGCGATTAGTTCTCTATCTTGCAAGTTCTTTACACGATGATTTTCTGCACGATAGTAATCCGTACCTGGCATGGAATGATCCTTCGGAAATGATCCGACCTTCGGCTGACGCCATGCCGGGAGCGTCTCTAAAGATCAGCAAGTCCTCTGATTGGGGGTCGAGAACCGTTCGAACGAATCAACTTTCGGCGCCGTGTTCGAGTGGGGACTTCTCAGAGCAGAACCCTGCTACCAGATGGCGCTTTCATACGAACCTTCCTCAAGCTATATAAAGCTCAGCACGCGGCGAAAGCACTCAGTGCATCAGTGATCTTTCTTTGTGTGAATCGGAATCATTCGTCGTCTTCGGAGTCGATCAGACCATCAGATCCAACTCATTTCCAGGGTATCTTTTGCGAGATATCCGCGTCGAAGTAAGGAAAGACTGTGGTTCGAGTTCCTCTGTACCCTCCTTACTCAACCAGGATAAAATGGCGTCGCGAAAAATGGTAAGCTTTCGAGGAGACCCAACTGTATCGAAACTCGATTCTCCGCTCCATCAGAAGAGTCCTGAACGATTCGTGCGCGGTGTTTCCGGATGAAAACTTCGATGACCCATTTCTGTTTCAGAGCGCAATTGAGGCTGCCCGTCTGACCATCAGAGATCCACCCGCGGGAACCTCGAGCAAAGGTGAATATCGCTTCTTTTTCATTCGAGCTCGGAAAACTCCACTGTGATGCAACGTCCATGTTCATGTAACAGTCCGCGATCTTGGCAGCGACTCGAGTGTGTAAACGAACCATATGTATATTTTCAGGCCGAATGAGGAGGCCTCAAATGTCATTCGAGGACAAGGATCCCCTCTTGGATTCTATGCGAGCCCTAACGACGCAGGCTCGAAAGACCCTGCAGGAGCCTCTCGAAGGGTTGATGGCCCTCATAGGAGGTATATCGATGCATCGGAGAGGAAAACGCTTTCCTTGTATGTTCATTCCGTGGGATCCTCGAATACGAGAGAAGTAATCCATTAACCTGAACCATATTCACAGAAGACTTCGAGGCCCAAGATGGCTTCTCGCACAACAGAGGGCCGGCTCTCGTTGATGCATCGGTGACAGCGCCGTACGAGTCACTGCCTAACCGCGGGTACGGAGACCGCCGAATGCTAGCCTTGGCTCCGATTCCACGGATGGGGCGTGAGGTAAATATCCACGGTATAGTTGACATACCAGGCTAGAAAATTGTTGAACCGGATATTCAAGGGAATCGTGAGCCAAGCTTTTCAGTGCATTTTCTGGCTCTTCAGGTGGACCCGTCCGATTTATCTGACAGCGATTTCAACGCTAGCGTTGATCTCGGTCAGATCAGCGGGGAAAGCCTCTCGGACGATGAGAGCGAGCGCGACGAGGGAAGCGAACTCGACGAAGATAGCGAGCTCGATGAAGGCAGCGAGGCCGACGGAGATAGCGAGTCCGATGAAGATGGCGGGTCCGATAGAGGTAGCCGAGCCAGCGACACGAGCGATGAGGAATACTTCAGCTGCGACGACAGCTGAGGCAGACGGACGGCATCGGCCCACATCTTCACGGATTGGCGGAGTCGGGAAAACGTGACAGCGACGAATTCGCTCGGAGATACAGCTCCGGAAGCTTCAAAAGATTCTTACACGGATCAAGCTCGTGTGCCTTCTCTGACGCTCGCATATTTGGACCCTTGTTCATATCGTGCCGCTCTCATTGAAAATCCGCTGAGGCTGATGGGCTTTTGGGACAAGTCACAGAATCCTCGAACAGCCGGTTTAGGATTCAATCTAGTCAATGTTATAGTTATCTTAGGTACATTATTTATTCGTTACAATCAGGCTAAGCCAGTTTCATTATGTTAATACCTCAACACAGCCGGAGCCAACTGATGAATCGTTGATACGTCATCGCAAAGGCATGAGGATCAGAAGAATGAACCGATTGTTAAATCGAAGAGATATACGTAAACGAAGAATTGAGATATCTAGTTGAAAATAAACGGGAAACAACTAACAAATGAACTTCTTCTCGTTCTGACTCAAAAAAAGAGACTTTAGTTTTCAGTAGAACACTTGGCACGCTCGTGGGATCTCCCGACGACATTTGGCATAGAGTGCGGCAAACACAAAGTACCTTTTCCGATACTCCACGCCACACCGCCTACTCCCATGATATTGATATCCTCCTCGAGAACATTCCCTTCATTCATGCCAATTTCGACGAGGTTGCTGGGGTGAGGGGAAGGCATCGCGCCTGAACTTTCGAAGGTCTTCTCGATTTCAGGAACGGAAATGAAGTCGCGGATGACACCACACGCGGAGCGGAAGTACCCTCGGCATTGAATGAATCGCTCTGAGCGAATCTCAAGCGTCGGAGCGCCCAAGTCTTCGGAACTTAATGAGAGTTCTCGACAATGCCTAGCTCGCTTCGTTGGTAGGAGGAGCGCAACGCAAGACGGGTCGATAATTTTTCATCTCCACAACATGTACATGGCGTGTACTCTGAATCGCAGGTTCCTTCATCTCCACTACCTCCCTCATGCCATCTCTCCCAGACTGGAGCCCTTGTTTTTGGCGAGAGCTCACTGTGCCATCCGATGCTGCTCTGCCATGCGTCGTACTCTAACATTCCTCGAAGAGTGATCTGATTCGCACTGCTAGCATCTTCGGCCAGAGAGCTCTTGGCGAGAAGCTGCCGCCAAGAAAATCATGCCCGCCACGAGTCGGACCTAGAGAAATGAGGAGTTGATGTGCCCAGGGAGATTTCGACCCAACAAAAAGGCCGAGATGAGCACTTTGTTTATGCACTGTGCCGGATGAGCATGTGTTTTCATTGAAGTCGACTCTCGCATTCAAAACTAGATCCATTAGCTCGTGATAGCCACAGAACTGGACGTTGAACACAGCCGAGACGTGGGCCGAGTGATGCTCTCCAAAGCGGTGGGGTCCGGCTGCTGATCCGCCATACATCGGCTGGGGGGATCTCCGGCGGCTTAAGAGCTGTTTGCGATCATGGTCACACTCAGAAATGCCCATGGTCTCGCGAGCATTGAAGACGCGCTCTGCTAACAATAAGTCGAGCGCGCGAGTCATTGGATTTAACGCTCTTGGTCCAGATGTATCGCAAGCCATTATCTCTGCCTGTTCCTCGCGTTCTGGGAGCTTTCACTCTGCGGGTCACCATCATGATCATGGATGGATTGTGCGATGTTTTGAAATCCTATCAGCGTTATCGACCAATCTGTTCAAGTGGCCGTTGCACAAGAGTCTTTGATATCGATCATTACTCGAGAACCCATTCTTCTTACTCTAAAAGGATCATCGCCGGATGAGGGATCCCGTCGTTTGGGGAGCTGAGTGCGAAGAGCTACATGAGTGTGCAGGATGCCGATTCTCTGTTATCGACTCCACGCGTCCGATGATGCCACGCTCTTTCGAAATCAGATATGGAATGGCATCTTCCTTGAACGGAGCGGTTCAAGTTCGGAGCGACGCTTCATTTCAAATCCTCATTCCCGAAATCCCAAGTTTGGAATTGTTACAGTGAGCAGGTCCAGTCAATGCTTGACGCCAATGCTGATTCCTATTCGGTGCCACTACATTATCGCCAGATCGAGGCCAGTCTGCCCTTTCATGGTAAGACGGGCCAAATCGTTATGGAGTGTACATGCTGCGGTGTTGTCCCACGTCAATCACTCTGTTGAATCTCCGACATGCACATGCGGTTTGCAGTCAAACGCCTGGCGTCTGTGCCGCTCGTCATGATTCTCCGACAACACCCAAGGTATTTCGAGAAAGAGCTTAGTATTTGCGTCGAACACTAGGCTCTCCGAACTCCGGCTATGGCTCCGAGAGGTGTCCGAGCTACGATCCCCGCCCCACGGCGACGCGCGCTGTAGTGGAATGACCAAATTAGATTCGTCGAAACTGAGCGTCCGCAGCTCAGTTTCATTGTCGGGAGCAGTCGTCGAACTCGCTGTTTGGAGGACGCGTTCGGCTATCATAGCGTTATATGATTACATCGATTGACCTACTCATGCCGGTCGCGTAGTGAGAAATTGGGCCCGCGCCCTGATCCCCGAGTTTTCTCGTTTAGTCTTCAGCGGGTTCTTGAATCACGTTCTTCGAGTGGCCATCATCGACAATTGCTGCGGAAATTGGACCATCGCCTCAATGGCGACTTCGCGGGCTACTTGATATCAGACGTAGCTGGGCGACCCCCTGGAGTAATCTCGGGAATATGTTTTCTTATCCTCAAGATCTCAAGAGTTCCTCCCGACGACGCGGGGAGGACATTAGAACAAAATTTTTCGGGTACACAGAGTGCATCCTGATTGCGAACCAGTGGCGGGCAGAAATGTATGACGCCTGAGGGGCTCGCGACGCGATACTGAATGCGTCTACGAGTTTCACGGAGAGGAATTGCCGCGCACTGATACGTTCTTCGATCTACATCTCTGCAATCATCCAAGTCCATGTGCCCATCGACGGCGCTGGCGTATTCGCGTACCATCTCGATTACGAGGAGCCGCTTGAATCAAGAGCTGAATCACCAGCCCAGGCGGGTTGGTTCAGTGGAATGCACCCAAACGCTCGGGTAGCCACTATCGACTTCGAGAAGCTCGAAGCATTCCCGCTAGACCTCAGATTCCATGTGAGCAGTGGGGACGAATCCGTCCACTCTGCATGAATGGATATTTATTGATCATTTCCTTCTCATCTCTACATATCGAATATAATGGGGAAACCCCGGATAAGGGGCGATGATTCAGCTGATCGTTGTGGCATTGGTATTTTCGTGCGTTGTGGTCGTGGCTGTCGTTTTCCCACTGCTCGTGAATTTTCTCGGAGTCGTGTATCATCCTTGGCGTGCTGTCGCTGTAGATGCCGATCCGTTTTTTGATCGTCTTCTCCGCGTCGGTCGGATTCCTGCGCTGCAGGATCACGAGTTCGAGAGTTCCCTCTTCAAGTCTGCAATGCCGGTAGGGCGTGTCGATGTTTTTACATTTCTATCGATAGTTTCCGGTCTATAAACATGCCGCACTGGCGTTTGCCAGTAGGCGACTGGTTTTTGTATCGTCGTAATTGTGCTCAATATTTCTTCCCACCGTATTGAAGCCTCTGTACCGCTCGAGAACTTTTCTTCCATGCCATTCCCCTCTACCGAGTTTCTTCGAGGTTGGTCTTCACTGTTCCATCTACGTATTTTCTATATGCTGAAAGCAGACTCGATCGATCGTTCTCGGGAGTTCCCTGATCTCCTTGCACCCGAAAGCTTCCCTCAAGGTCCCCTTGGCATGGGACTGTAACCGTGCTTCGGCGGGGCTGAGATTCGGGGTCGACGAGCACAGATGGCAAATTCGGTTCGTTCCCTCTGGTGTCGGGTTGTATCCGCACGAACCCTCCCCTCACCTAGGCACCGTTGATTGGAGTTGATTCCACCCGTGTGTCCGAAAAAGGGATCAAACGACCGATTGTCAGGGCATATCCTGTAACCAAAAACTCGATGGCGGCGGTTCAAATCTCGACTGCTGCCGCGGATACATTACGTGTGGCGTGCAAGGTGCGCGTCAAAAGTGTGCATCGACTGACACGATATGAGCGTCTGTCGAGACAAGGGTTCAACGGTGTCCACTCTCTAAAAAAACTGTGACCGGCGTCCGCAGAGCTTGCTCGCCCCTGAAATGAAAGGGTCATCTACGGATGAGACGTAACGAAGAAAGCGACACCGAGAGTATACTCGAAAAGATGGGAAGGGAAGAAGGTTCCGGGCCACTGGTCGTGAAAGGAAGTATATCCACACCACAGATCAGCTGAGCAATCGCCCAGTCGAACGGGTCTTCTATGAAGTTGGGAATGTAAATACAACAAGAAGATGATTGCTAAATAATCAATCAATCAATCAGCTTGATAGGCACGTTCGCCACTAACACCAATGTGAAGAATGGATTATCTGATTCGCTAATTCTCACCCGATATGTCAGCTTACTTTTCGCTTCTTTGGCTATGGGAGTAGGCCATCGTAGCTCCCCGTCCATAAATTGTCGAGCGGTATTGGGGTTCGGTTGTCCCAGGGCCCACCTTTGAGCATCTTGGATTCCGGAGCCTGGATCTTGGACCTTGGAGCGCTTTGGATTCCGAGATTCTCTCTTGTTCATTCAGGTATCTTTGCGCATCGTACAGTGTGATTCCTGGGCATTTGTATGCATTTTGAATCGGTGGCTCTCTGTTTTGGACCCCGAATGTTCGTTCCAAGTAAGCACATGTCAAGAACTCGACTATTCCGCTCTCTTCGCGGTTGAAATAAAAGTTCATTTCGTCCCAAGTAGCAATCTTTCCAAGTCTCTCCTGGGTTGTCCGATCAGTACCAGGTCCTCTGCGAGAAGGCATAGCGTGCCGAGTGATTGAAACCTCGGTAATCTCAGGCAGCGATGGACCGGCCCCGGTTTCAGTTTGAGGAAGCGAAGTCGGACGCGTGATAGCTGATATTTATGAGGTTTTCCCGAGCGAGATGCGGTCAGGAATTTCCATATTAAACCAATATCATCATGTTCCTCGCGTGGAGGCAGGAACTCACTCACGAATGGTCTCACTGTCGAGATTGCAGGAGAATGACAAGCATCGTTCTTGGATTGACCAGAGCACCATGAGAGAATAATGGATCGTTGATGGAGAATCATGCAAGCTGGTGCGGGCTTTACATTACAAGTGGATTACAAGAGTCATCCAGTGGCGACATATTCCCCTGGCAAGAGGCGGTAGATGATGAGCCTCTTATCGTCATAGGGGGTAGGGGATAACGTATCAGTCGACCAATGCGAGACATGGAGCTTCCCGGTTGAGGATGTTCTAGTTTCTGCTGGGCGTCGGTGGCTCGATTGATTAGCTTTCGGGTGCGTTACCTCTCTTCGGCATTCATAGGATCCATTTTTGCTCAAGACAGACCTCTTGAGGATGGGGGAACAGTTTTAGCCATTTCCAAGCTGGAGAGAATAATTCGATTGTTTTGACTGCTAGTCTCGAATCACGCTCGATTGACTAGGAAAGAAATTGAGTTCCATGAGATACGGGCGCTATGTAGCGATTTTCTTCCGAATTTTCGCGATACTAGATCCGCGACCTGACATTTTCGTGGAGTCTCGTGACGCTCTTGTGAAGCTCCCGATTGATTTTCTTTGATATTCATGATCAAACGGTTGAGTTGTACGAGCGGGGTTCATCCTCGACGCATACTCGGGCGTGGGTCGCTGGTTGGGGATGTGCTAACTTAGAAGCGCGTCATGCGACCGATAGCCACGCGCCTGTCGAGCGAACGACGCTCTCGACGCCAAGCCCGGGTAGAGCGAGGGTTCTCGGCGCAAACCCTGCAGCCAACTGGCGCTTTTCACCCGATCTCTCCTCCGGCCGTATAAAATCACAGCGTACGACCACCGTACTCCAAACGCATCTTTCTGAGTGAAGCCGTGACACGTTCCTCCAGAGTACAACAGAGCATCACCACCAGGATCTCTTCGAGGATCTCTTGGCAGCTATCAGCGTCGGACTCTTCTCCAGAAAGAACTACTTCACGAGCATCCACTTCCTCACTTCGCGCCTCTCCAACCCAACAAATATAAAATGGCAGCGCGCATGAACGTGAATGAGGCCGTCAGAAACACAAACGAAGATTCACCCGCGGGAACCTCCCGCGAAGGTAGGATTCTATCGCAGCCTAGGCCCGTTGTTCTCATTCTCGTTTCCCCGTCGGGGCCGTGCCAGGCTCATTTATTGACGGCCCATGTTGAGCCCAGTTTGAGAACAACTTTTCCACGCTGGGTTCTAATACAGCGCTGTCGGTCCTCCAAACCTTGAATACTGTACAGCCTGCATCGCACAAGTCCGTCGATGGATCTTCGGACTCCAGGCTGATTGAGTTCTCGTGTCTATTTCAGGCAGCGCTACCGCTGCCTTCAGCGATCTCGGGAGCGACTGGAGCGTCGCGGGCGACACATCGGATGGAGATTCGAGCTTAAATTCGTTCGAGATAATCGAGACGGAGTCTGCAGCCACAGAGGTAAGTTTCTGGCCAGAAGCAATCCTCCCTGTCATCCCTCCCCGTCGGTTGGGGCTCGGAACATTGTCCAGCATCTCAGCACAATCTCTATATAAGTCCGTTTCTCTCTCGAAGGGCTCTCAAGGCACACACCAGAAAAGCAAAAATGAGCCCTGCGCTCCTTCTGCAGACTCCGAAGGTAACTGTCACGCGCTATCGTCACGTGAAGATTCATGTGTAGAGACAGTTTTGACACAATGATCCGCACGAATGTGTAGACAGATGGGACACTAAGCTAGAGCCCTTGCATCCAATCCGATCTGAATTTTCAGGGATGAGCCCGATATCCGAAAGCTCAACCGATGGCGAGGTCGAAATCCGTGATGCCATCCGATGTTTGTCGATTTCGGGTAGGGGAACTGAGCACGGACCCTTCGCCGATCTGCTCGACAGGCGTACAGGTATAGTTTGCCGAAATCGAGGAGAAAACACCTTCGCTTGTATTCAGTCCCCACAATTCTATGAGTGATACACTAGTATGCCGAAGAACCTAATGGAACGTGTCCATTTCTAGATGACATCCGTGTTCCCGCTTTGATGTCGCATGAGGCGGTGTCTCGAACTGGCACAACGCCGAGCGCTAGCGCGGAGGCGATGGTGTTCGAAACACCATCAACAGATCGGCAAATGCCGCGGTGGGCTTCCCTCCAGAAAGGAGACGTCGAGGTAAATATTCAGCCAAAGTTAGGCCGAACGAGGC
Source organism: Neoseiulus californicus (assembly GCA_028455905.1). Classification (NCBI taxonomy): domain Eukaryota; kingdom Metazoa; phylum Arthropoda; class Arachnida; order Mesostigmata; family Phytoseiidae; genus Neoseiulus; species Neoseiulus californicus. The sequence goes on from JAMQGS010000001.1 coordinate 24,509,081, forward strand.
AAACAAATTTGCGAATCAGATTATTGACGGATGATTTCGTTGAATCGAGGTCAAAAGAGCGTCCCCTGTTTCTCCAGATCCACGCCTTCGATGTCTGCCGCAGTGCCTCCGAGTCGAGCAGCCATTCCAGCGAGCTCGACGAAGACGAGGATTCGGATCCTGAGACCGGAAAAACGGATTTCGACGAGAACACCAGCTCGGGAGAAGAGTCCGACTTCGACGAGGACAGCGACCTCGACGAAGACACTGATCTCGACGAAGAGACCGCTGTGCAGGAAGAGTCGGAAGACGATACCGATTTCGACGAAGAGACCGCCGTGCAGGAAGAGTCGGAAGATTTCGACGAGGATTCCGAATTCGACGAAGATACCGAGTTCGACGAAGATACCGAGTTCGACGAAGATACCGACTTCGACGAGTATAGCGACTTCGATGAAGAAATCGAATCCGACGAGGCCAGCAGCTCCGACGAAGAAAGTCTGTCCGGAGACGGCGATTCCGCTGAAGAGGAATACCACAGCTCCAACGAGCGCTCCGGGCAGACTTCACCCTGGCTGCAAGATCAGGAAAGTTGGGCCAAGTTGATGGCCGACGTGGATTCGTTGGGGGAGGCACTCGACGAACAAGCGCGCTTGGAGAACCTGTTCGGACGACTGTGCGTGGAAGGTTCCGGAAAGAATCCCGCGGTCGAGACGAGCGCCGCGGTCGAGGATGGAGCGTGCGCCAACGTCGCATGGGGATACAGCGCCAAACCTCCCGCCGCCACCTCCCAAGGACAAGGCTTGTGTGCCTCCCCTGAAGCGAGCGACGCCAGAAGCCTCGTCGATTCGATTCAGCATCGAGCTGCTCCCACCGACTTCAGCGTTGGGGGGCTCGGGGGCGCGGGCACTTACACAACGCGGCAAAACGGCGCTACATCATTTGCGTCCGCTCAGCCTCAAGCTCGCGCCGAAGAGCCTGTCAACCTCACGGTCTCCTCCCAGCTGGGCGATTGTCTAAGAGCGGCAGCGTCCTCGGTGTCGAGTCCGTCCTCCGACCGGGTGCACGCCGACCTCTCACTGAAGGACTCTATTCCTTCTTTGGGATGTCCGGTGTGCATGTGCACGTTCACCATCCAGGAGAGACTGGACCAACACCTGAGACAGCACGCGGAAAGAACGCCCTATGCATGTGCAAGGTGCCTCGTCGCTACCAGTGGGGAGCAGCAGATGTACCATCACTTGAGATCGCATCTCGCGGAGTCGCAGCTATCTTGTCAATTCTGCCGTCTGTCTTTCGCAACCAGGTCTCAGCTGTTCCAGCATCGAGTGAAGCAAACGTGTCTTGCACCAATCCTGGCGGGGGAAAACCAGACAGCTCGAAAGTACTGCCAGGTTCCGTCCATGTACAGCTGTGCCCGCTGTCCGCAGATGTTCTCGTCGGCGGTGGACATTGAGATTCATCAAGGATGGCATGATGGGTATCTCGTACACGTTTGCTTCGGCTGCGAGAAAGCTTTCCACAGCCCAACGGAATTTCTCGAGCATCAACGGGAGCATTTAGAGAGAGATATTTACCGGTGCCCCGGATGCGACGCGAGATTCCCATACCGGGATGATTTGACGAAACACGCTGAGACCTATGGAGCCATGGAGCGACTGGCAGAATCCCTGTCTAATCGGTATCGAATGCAAACTAGTCACTATTTTAATTATTATTGATTTTCTACTATTTATTTGTTGTTATGAGATCCATCGTTGTTGTCATGAATTCTATTCGTTGCTGGGATTAGGTAATTGATGAAATGTGATATTGATGATTGATTGATGTATATAACCAAGAAAATTATTAATTTATTGTTGTTAAGTTGAGAGATCTGCCTTGAGACGAAAATAGACATAGAGGGTCTTGGAATAAACTTGAACCCTGAATTCAGGAATTATACTTTTCTCAAGGAAGAAACTGAAGCGAGTTACTGCGATACCAAACTGGCCGGGACGGAGCAAAGTTAGGGGATTCTCCCGACCAGACGGCTCCAAGAGGGTCGCCGCATGTCTGAAAAGTTTTGCCGCGGAGGTACCGCTCTTCATTCAGGGAGCTGCTGATACTCACGGCTCGAGGAAACTGCACGGTGCCCCCGAGGCTTTGACAACATGGTGGAGTGAGGGTAAGCTTTTCAGAAACGTAAACCGACGATTCGGTCTCAAGACCAGCTCAAAGTTTCTCACCCATCATATACATCATTGATAACTCGTGATTGTAAGCACGAATCTATACGGATTTACTCAGGCTATCCTGCGCCTAGCCCAGGGAGAGGATCAGGCAGAAGTAGGAGCAGAAGTTAGCGCTCTCATTTTAACTCAATCACAATTGAGCACAGAAACCGGGGCTGTTTCGGTCAGAGACCGTAGACTTTCTGACGTAAGGTCCGTCGTTAGGCCCGGCGTAGGGCGTGGAGCACGTTTGTGGTTGCTGGTTAATGCAATGATATGGATCAGTGTCGGATCCAAACGGCGAGTCAGAGCTCGGAATGGTGAGTGTATTCGGGTTGCTGGTGAAAAGCTTACATGCCTTCGTCGTAGATCATAAAGCCTCTTCCTCTCGGTGGCACTCAATGCCACTTCTGTTGTTTGACCACCCATACTAAATCGAGAGAAGTCAGAAATACGCGACAAATCGCAATGAAGGATGATTCAAAATGTGATAGAAAACGATGAGGGACGCATTGCATCGAGATCGACGTCTGGATCGATTTCAAAACGCGGGATTTCGTCCGAGTCTTTCATAGAAGAGAACGGAGCGCGTTCGCTCCGAATTACTATACAGGGTGTGTACCTTAAGCTGCAACATATTCGGTCCCTCCGTGTTTTGGGCCGTTACTCGGTCAATTATTGTCCGATCGGGGCGATCTTTTTTCTGAAGATTCACGAAGAGCCTGCATGGAACGGGGCTCAGGCGGGTCTTTTGAACTGGCTGTTATTCCTCCAGTTCGCAACCGATTCTCGATCCACCGCGAGCGTGGTGTTGCTGGGTGAAAGGGGATTCTTTTCGTCTTTTATTTTTCAAAATCGGTTGAGAATTGACCATTTGGCGAACGGTTCTTTCAGGGGGAAGTGAGGAAGAAATGGGTTAGCTTTGACCGGCTCTGGAGATCGCAATTCTCAACCGGTTCTCAAAAATCGTCCTGATCGGACAATAATTGACCGAGTAACGGCCCAAAACACGGAGGGGCGGCAGATGTTGCAGCTTGAAGTACACACCCTGTAGAAGGAATGAGAAATCGGAAGTTTGACTGCAAGGTACGAAATACAGTTGGAAAGCCGGGGTCAGTTTGGGTCGGAAGCACAAATCTCAGCTTTTCACTTGACTGAGTATTGACTGGCTTCCGTGACTGTGACTTCTGGTAAGAATCGAAGGCTAGCGCCTGGTAAGACGTACCTTCCGTCAAAATACCGCAACATGCTCGAGGGGCCTTCCGGTTCCGGACTCGACCTTTTCGATTCGCGTCGATATTTCCATCGGGGCGTGCCGTCGCTGAGATTGCTCGGCGGCGCGAACTTCCGAGGTAAATGTGGCGGCTGATCAAAATTATGGACCGACAGAGGAACGATGGTGAGAATCCAAGAGGAGCGTATCATGAACACGAAACTCGTTCGACCGATGCATATCCTAGCGCGTATTATAGGGGCCATTGTTCGTGGCCATATCGCAGAAAAGGTCCCTCCGATTTGATCAAAATTTTGCCCTCTGACCCGTCTTGAAGCCGGCAGGTTCCACTCGTTCTCTCTGCAATTCATCAGCCTTTGCAATACCGAGATGGATCATATGGGAACGTCCAGAAGAGAATTGAAAGAGGGAACGAGAGCAGCCCAAAAGAATCACATGAATCCAACGATCGTTTATTGGAGCTGATTCAGAGTTTCACAAGGTACGCCGATCTCACGCTCAGAATGAGTAGCATCTGATTGCAGTGATGCTCATCGAGTTGCACGCTGATATCAGTACAAGAATGCCACCGTCATCAGACTCATATCGTGATGGAGATTGTTCAGCGTGAGCAGTTGGCGCTCGCCGTCAAATGTGAACCCTGTGAATTCAATCTCATCGATGAGAATCTTCTGCGGCTGGGATTCCACTCCGTAGATGTGAACCATGTCCAAATTGTAGAAAGACTTCATCTGTCCCTTGTTGCTGATCACGAGGAGATCTTTTGTCGCGACGGCGCTGACCAGATCATACTCTCCACTCGTGACAGAGTCGATGCTCTCGCCATCGTCTAGGAGTACTTGACCCGAGGCGACACCGTCATCTAGGAAGACGTATAGACCAAACGGACTCTTCCGCGACTCAGTGGTAGTGTTCCCAGGCTCCTGGAAGAACACGGCGTTTCCTCCCCTCATGAAGAAGTGGATGTAGTCCATATCGGCCGTGAGGTTGACATATTTTCCACCCGACCTCGCGTCGATGATGTCGGTTTTGTTCTGGAGATCGTACCAAATGCCTTTGGGGAAGTAGCCGTTGATGGTCTTCTGGTCGCTGTACAGGGCTGGAACGACCATCAGCGCTTTGCCCCACATGAACTGGCGATCGTTATCGTATGTTGCGGGATCTTCCGGATATTCGAAGAACAGAGGTCTCGCAACGGTCTCTCCTTCCGTGTGAGCTTTGTAGAACAATGTGTAAAGGAATGGAAGAAGTTTGTACCGCCAGTAAAACGCGTTGCGAGTTGGCCTTAGAACGGTTTCACCGAGCGCCGCAGGATCCTGGTCCTTTGCTGCGTTGTTGTTGTGGTTCCTGGAGAAGGGATAGAAGGCGCCCAAGGCTTGCCAACGGGCACAGAGTTCTACATTCGTGTCGTCCATGAAGCCGCAAATGTCCGCTCCAGTCATCGGGATTCCATAGAAAGAGAAGTCGAGGATACCCGAAATGGAGTCCTTCAGATTTGCCCAGTTGGAGAAGATGTCTCCTGTCCAGTGTCCGCTGTAGACCCCTTGGCCAGAGAAGGTGGATCGTGAAATGATGAAAGGCCTCTTGTTCGGACGCACAGCGGTCAGAGCGTTGTATGTAGCGATGGCTTCGGTGTAACCATAGACATTGTGGACGTTGTAGTGAGAAGACAGGTGATGTTGGTCACTAGTGCAGATAGTTCTCTTATGAAGGTATTCACCTCCCGGAGTGTAGGGTATTTGCTTATCCGAGAGACATTGGTGATCGTCGTTGTGGCCATCGATACCATTCGAGGGCTCGTTCATATCCTGCAGAGAATGAATCTCATGAGATCAAAACTCATCGAGAGAATTCGTCATCGGTTTGGAGCTGACTTCTGATCAGCAAGGGAACCCATACTCACAATCCAAGCTCCATCATACGCTATTTTGTTGTGGAAATCCTGGAACAGCTCCGTCCAGTAGCTGGTTACATTCGGATGCGTGAAGTCGGGGAAAACGCTGGTTCCCAAGTTCCACACCTTTCCTTCGACAATCGCTCCGCTCGCGTTCTTGACGAAAAGGTTCATCTCCACCCCTCGGTCGTAGGGAGGGTACGAGCCCTGCGGCTCACTGCCGCTGACAGCGGGATCCTGAAATGAGGAATTTCATCTCCTCTTCTTCGCTCGAGTTATGCCACCATCGACTTTCAGAGGTTTCTTCTGCATGTTGTAGGAACGGTATCTCGCGCGAAACCCCTACTGATGCTCAGTTTTTGAAAATACCCACCACAATCATGACGTAGTGACGACCGTCCTTGTGCAAATCCTCGACGAATTTTCCAAGATCGTTGTAGTTCGTAGGATCAAGAGTAAATCCATTAAACCTATCCATGTAATCTATGTCGTTCCATTGTACGTCCTGGAAAGAAAAGCTGTTGACCGTTTCCGCTGATAGGGTTGTGCAGTCAAATCTGGTGAATCTGCCCGGAGCCCGGGAGGGAATGAATTTTGGATTCAATGAAAAAAGCTGATCGGTTCGCGTCCCGAATTCATTCTTACGATTCTGACGCCGGCGTCGAGATTGCGTTGTAGAGTCTGCCTCGTATCCTCGGTACTTTTGTATCCGTAGCGGCAGAGGTGAAAACCAAGTGACCAATACGGAACCATTTTTGGTTTGCCAACCATCTCTTGATACTGCTTCACGACATCAGCGGGAGTGGGACCGGCGAAAACAAAGAAATCGAGGACTCCACCGGTCGGTCTATATGTGATAGCAGGCGCATCCTGAAGGATGATGTCCATGGCGTTGGAGTTCAACAACCACATTCCGTTGGCACGACCGTCGTTCTCGATATTGATATAGAAGGGATGTGTTCCGTACAAACGGGAGTCTTCTACCGGAGGACGGTCTTGGTTATAGAACGTGAATCGCTTGTAATCCAAACTTCGACGTAACGATCCATGATGTTCTCCGAGGCCGTAAACAACGGACGATGGAAGAAGGCTGGTGATTTGGAGGAAGTTGTCCGTGTACACCATCGTGGCGAGGTTGAGACTCACCCTTCAAGCATGAGAAAAGTTGTTGTTATTTAAGCTCCTGGCATTCGCTCATTACGGTACGACAGGGGACTCCGAACATTGAAGACAGCGGATCGATGGAAACTCACAGTTTCACCGTGGCCTGGTTCCCGTCGAAGCGTCTCACTTCAAGCTGCTGGCCATCCGTGATGACAACATCGAAAATCGGGGAGTCCACCTGGGACGCTGGCGGTGGAACCGCCGGATACGGAGACTCCCATCTATTGTTGTTGGGATCCGTGATACGGATTCTGACAATTTCATTCGTTTGTCTTTGAATGTCAACGCGAAGAACACCAATGTCTGGGGCAATATTTGAAGGTTGCCCTCGCTGGAGGAAAGCGGTGGTTCCATCCTGAGTCTTGTTCAGGATGTGGTAACCATTGTAGTCCCTCGGGTAGAAGCAGTACGGGAAGTTGATCGCGGGGTCTGTTAGGAAGAAAGCACGGTCAGATTAGATATGCTCCACGGAGAAGCCGGTTGAGAATCTTCGAAAGCCTCGACCCCGCTCCTCTGTTCGATTACACCAGAAACAGAAGTCTCCGATAGATCGATACATTCTGCGGATCGAATTTTCGCACCTGCGTCTGTTCTTGATTTCCAACAACAACCCCGCTCGCTGCATCCTTGCTGGGAACTATTATCCTCGGGTGAACAATCCACTCGCTCCAAAGCATTTTGGATGTCACACTGTTGAGCCGCCGCCAAGGTTAGGAAACCCGCGGTAAACAGGATCAACCGCATGTTGTCTAGCGTGGAAGCGGTCGCTCTAGACGTAGTCGTCGGTTCAGCGGATTTTATGGAGGAATACGCTTAGCAGCTAAGCCCAGTGTGAGAGTGCATCTGCCGAGCTTCCCACTCCGATCTCAGCGCTGTTTACAACGAGTGTGCGCTCGCTGAAAGGAACTCATTCGAACCTGATAGTACATACAGGGAATCAGACCGCTTGCGACGCTAACTTCAGCTGAATAATCACTGGCCACTCTCGTTTAGTCCACAAAGGCTGAGGCGATTTTTCGATTCCTGCGAAGTTCAGAGCCGACGTTTCTCCACTAATGGAAATGAGTCAATCATTCTCAAGATCCATCTGGGGAATGTCTTCAAAGGGTACATTACTATTAGGAGCCTATTCCAAATAACTGAGACGTAGCGCTGCGGGGTCCCTTGAGAATCACCGCTGTGGCCGGTCGGTCGGCGAATAGTAGAGCTCGAAAATAGACGAATGCGGTAGAGAAACAGTACTTGAGTGCGAACTCTTAAGAGCATGACTGTAAGCGTTTTGATCGACTCTCGAGTATCAGCAGTACTCGCCGGGATAGGGCTGATGGGCTGATGGGCCCGCTTCGGGATGTGGAGGATCGCCTGTCATTCGCTTGCTCGGCGGCTCAACACGGAGTTCTCGATTTAAGCTTTTGTGATGACACGCAAGGGCCCCATTGGTCAGCATCTAATGAGAACAGTCAAGCACCACGGAGTTGGAGCCAATACTTGGAGAGAGCGACATCTCAAATCCGGCCAAACAACAGTAAACTTTGCACGGAATCGAACAGGTACTTTAGTAGAACAGAACGGAGTAAGCGATCAGAAGTTGACTATGAGCGCTGCCGCTGCCAGCAACATACTAAAACACTAAACCACCCCCCTTGTCCATCCCGGGGAGTATCCACATTGATCTTGCCAATTATCCAAGTTTTGCCCCGGACGGCTTGTTGTGAAATCCATAACGCTGCATTGGTCGTCGAGGAAGCGATGATCTCGCGGCGGAATTCATCGAGGTTCTCGAGTACGCTTAAAGCATCGGTATATGTCGGCGCTTCAGATGGAGCGAGCAGCTCTGTAGAGGGGTAAAGTACACCGGTAGTATGAGAAAGCTGCTCTCATCAGATATTCAAGGAACATTCATGATTAATTCTTCGCTCGGGATCTGGTTCAAAATCGAGGTTCCGTCGCCGTTTATCCTCACGCGGCCTCACCGCAGATCATGGCTCTTACTGCTGCTTCCATCTTTGGGATGTCGCTCGACCGGTTTCCGGCGCTCGATTGAATTCCCTTGAATTCGTCGTCGCTGGTCTCGACCGCCACCACAAGCTTCACTCGGAGTGTGTTCGTCCAATCCGATCTCAACGAAATGAACTCGGGTGTCAGATGGGGCGTCTTGAAAGAGAGGCTGCATGCTCTTCTTTGAGCTTATGACCTCTTCACCGAGACGATCTGAGATTCGGGCCGAAGCCCAGCTGGAGCATCTCCCGACATCTCCTCCCGCACTCTCCCCGCTCCATCTCCCATCCGCTGCCGAGTTAAAGCCTCGACGATGCGTGCACAGAGGCACCCGGAGGAATCTCCGTTGGAATTCGTCGCACCGATCATCTGGCATTCGAGAACGCGGACAGTTAACATCCCGTCTGCGGCTCCAAATGGCAGTATCTCTCCGGGATACAGGAGTTTGGTCTCTCTATATATTGGGGATGCACCATATCATTGATGAGGGTTTGATTCGTTCGATGAAGGACCAGATTGAGCCGAAGCTGCAGCCGATGTAATTGTGTGCGGCCACTCACAGCCGTCGGAAGTCGCGTACTCCAAGTTCACCCTCGGATCTCACGCACCAAACTACTCGAAAGAGGAACTTTACTCCGGTTCGGTTGATTTCCAGTGAAAGAAAATCCCCGGCTCTGTTTGTGATGGAACTTATTGGGGCGCGACGCATATCACCAGTCATTGGCAGGCTTTCAGGTCGCGCGTCAGGAGGAAGCAGGGCAAACTCAAGTATTCTGATTTCGAGTTGTGTCTTCAAACGAATGCAAAGGACGCGGTCTCATCGGTCACAAATCTGATGTCGCCACATCGAACTCATCCATTCTGTTCCTGTGAAGAGTGAGTTCCAATACGTGTATCAGCTCTGTGTAGCGGGGAAATAATTTGTCGTGGGAATTTTGATGAATCGTCGGAGCTCGGAGAAACCAGCCCGTCCCCGTTCTGCTTTAGGAGGACAGTCGACTGCAATGCAGCCCATTCGAATAACTCATTCCCATCAGGGCGTGACGGCGACCTGACATCTCAAACTTATATTCTCGCTATGGAGTATCGCAACCCATAAGGAGAAACATCAAAATTAGAACCTTGTGTCGCAACAAGCATTTATTAGAGCCTAGTCAGATTTGGCCACGGCCAACCAATGTCTTGCTCGAAATGAACACCATCTCGTTGCAGCATCCTGATGAACGCTCGTTTCAGTACAAGAAAACAACCGTCATCATGCTCATATCGTGGTTGAGATTGTTCAGCGTGAGCAGCTGGCGCTGAGCATCGTAAGTGACGTCGGTGAATTTGCCTTGATCGATGAAGATATCCCGCGGCTGGGATTTGACCCCGTAAATGTGAACCGTGTTCAAGTTGCTGATCGATCTCATTTGGTTCCTGTTGCTGACAACGAGCATGTCCTTGCTAGCTATGGCGGTGATAACATCATATTTCCCGCTCGTGATGGAATCTATACTCTCTCCATCGTCCACAAAGACTCGCCCTGAAGCAACACCGTCATCAAGGAAGACGTAGAGACCATACGGACTCTTTCGCGACTCAGTGGTTGTGTTTCCAGGCTCCTGGAAGAAGACGGCGTTCCCTCCCCGCATGAAGAAGTGAATGTAGTCCATATCGGCCGGCAGGTTAACATATTTTCCACCCGACCTGGCGTCGATGATGTCGGTTCTGTTCTGGAGATCGTACCAAATTCCTTTGGGGAAGTAGCCATTGATAGTCTTCTGGTTGCTGTAAAGGGCTGGAACGACCATCAGCGCTTTGCCCCACATGAACTGGCGATCGTTATCGTAGGTGGCGGGGTCTCCGGGATATTCGAAGAACAGGGGTCTCGCAACGGTTTCTCCTTTCGTGTGAGCTTCGTAAAACAATGTGTAAAGGAATGGAAGCAGTTTGTACCGCCAGTAGAACGCGTTGCGAGTAGGCCTCAGGACGGTTTCACCAAGCGCCGCAGGATCCTGGTCCTTTGCTGCGTTGTTGTTGTGGTTCCTGGAGAAGGGATAGAAGGCGCCCAAGGCTTGCCAACGGGCACAGAGCTCTACATTGGTGTCGTCCATGAAGCCGCAAATGTCCGCTCCAGTCATCGGGATTCCATAGAAAGAGAAGTCGAGGATACCCGAAATGGAGTCCTTCAGATTTGCCCAGTTGGAGAAGATGTCTCCTGTCCAGTGTCCGCTGTAGACCCCTTGGCCAGAGAAGGTGGATCGTGAAATGATGAAAGGCCTCTTGTTCGGACGCACAGCGGTCAGAGCGTTGTACGTGGCGATGGCTTCAGTGTACCCGTAGAGGTTGTGGACGTTGTTGTGAGTGGACAAGTGATGCTTATCACTGGTACAGATAGTTCTCTTATGGAGATATTCGCCTCCTGGAGTGTACGGTATCGGTTTGTCGAAACGACACACGTTATCGTGGTTGTGACCGTCAATGCCGTTGGAGGGCTCGTTCATGTCCTGCAGCAAAGTACTCCCATCAGATTTCGGTGTCGCCCAGAAATATCGATAGATAGCCGAATCCCCGTCCACCGCGGGCGCCATACTCACAATCCATGCCCCGTCATAAGGTACTCTCTTGTGGAAATCCTGGAAAAGCTCCGTCCAGTACGTCGAAACGTTGGGATGCGTGAAATCGGGGAAAACACTGGTTCCCAAATTCCACACTTTCCCTTCGACGATGTAACCCTTGGCCGTCTTGACAAAAATGTTCATTTCCAGCCCTAGATCGTAAGGGGGATACGAGCCGCGCGGTTCGCTGCCGCTGACAGCAGGATCCTGGAATGAGGGGTAAGAGCGTCGTCTTCGCAATAAACCAGAAGGTTTCTATCGCAGGTGATGCTTGTTCAGAGTATCAGCTCGCAGCCGTGTGCATCGCTCAGCTCTTCGACACTCACCACAATGACGACATAGTGGCGACCGTCTTTGTGCAAATCCTCGGCGAAATTTCCAAGATCGCCGTAGCTCTTAGGATCAAGTGTGAAGCCGTTGAATCGATCCATGTAATCGATGTCGTTCCATTGTACGTCCTGGAATTGAGAGCATGTGACTGTTTCCCTTGATAGGGCAGGGATTTAGAGCGAAGCCTGGGAGTCACCTCCCAGATGGCGATGAGCCGTAGATTCGATGCAAGCGTCCCGAAACCGTTCTTACGACTCTGACGCCGGCGTCAAGATTGCGTTGTAGTGTCCGCCTCGTGTCTTCTGTACTCTTGTAGCCGTAGCGGCAAAGGTGGAATCCGAGTGACCAATAGGGAATCATTTTCGGTTTGCCAACGATTTCTTGATACTGCTTCACGACATCAGCGGGAGTTGGACCAGCCAAAACGAAGAAATCTAGGACTCCACCAGTCGGTCTGTACGTGATAGCTGGAGTAGCCTGGAGGATTATGTCCATGGCGTTGGAGTTCAACAGCCACATTCCGTTGGCACGACCGTCGTTCTCGATATTGATATAGAAGGGATGTGTTCCGTACAAACGGGCGTCTTCGATCGGAGGACGGTCTTGGTTATAGAACGTGAATCGTTTGTTATCCAAGCTTCGACGTAACGATCCATGATGTTCTCCAAGGCCGTACACCACAGAGGACGGAAGGAGGCTGGTGATTTGGAGGAAGTTGTCCGTGTAGATCATCGTGGCCAGGTTGAGGCTCACCCTTCAAGCATGAGAAAAGTTGTTGTTATTTGAGCTCCTGACATTAGTCGATAGTGGCAGGATATAAAATTTCGAGCATTGGAGACAGCGGAGCGATGTGAACTCACAGTTTCACCGTGGCCTGGTTTCCGTCGAAGCGTCTCACTTCGAGCTTGCGGTCATCCGTGATTATGAAATCAAAAATCGGGGCGTCGATCCGAGGCGCTGGAGCTGGAGGCGTGGGATACGGAGACTCCCATCTCTTGTTGTTGGGATCCGTGATACGTATTCTGACGATTTCATTTGTTTGTTTCTGCACGTCGACTCGCAGAACTCCCACATCTGGAGCCGTCTGTGAAGGCTGCTTTCGCTGGAGGAAAGCAGTTGCTCCGTTCTGAGTCTGAGTCTTGTTCATGATTTCGTACCCATCGTAGTCCACCGGATAGTAGCAGAAGGGGAATTTACCCGCAGGACCTACGATAAGGAAGAAAACCAGTGAGTAAGATCTGTGCATGGCCTTGTCGCTCGAAAATCCTTGGCCAATCCCCGAGCCCCGTGAACCGGAGGGGCGACTAGAACGACGAATTTTGTTAATCTAGTTTTCCCACCTCCATCTGTCCGCCAGCAGCATCCACGTTCGCGGCATCTTCGCTCGTTCGCTCCGTCTTCGGGAAAGCAATCAATCCGCTCCAGGGCATTTTGGATGTCACATTGCTGAGCTGCTGCCAAGGTCAGGAAACCCGCGGTAAACAGGATCAACCGCATATCGACGAGCGTTCGGGCAGTCACTGTGAAGGTGCTGGTCGGTTCAGCGGCTTTATGGCGGGATTTGCACAGCAGCTAAGTCTGGTGTGAGAGTGCTGCTGCTGTTGTTGACTTTTCCACTCTGTATGGCAATTGTACTCGTAGAAACCCGATAAGGCGCATGGCACGTGTCATCTCGCGAGAGAACGACGGCGAGCGTCCGAACGGGCTCTCGATTATTCATGGTAGATAGGGATAGTACACGAATGGGTCCGCATTCTTGAGTCAAAGAATGCCAGAGATACTGTAGCATTGCTCGTATTTCGCTTCTCACGAGGCTCAACCCGGAGCTCCCGAATAAGGCTCCGGACTTGGCATGCAAGGGCTGGATCCGTCGACATAGAGGCATATTCGAGTGCGGTGAATCGGCTGTGAAGTTTCGAAGGCAGTGAAATCCACAATACGTCAGAACGATGCTCGTAGATCCTCTTCTCCTTCCTTGACCGCGCGACTCCGTTGGGGCATTTGGATGAAGCGCGAGCCTCGGGCGACGATCAGGTTTACGCGATTTTCTCTTAATTGTTCGCGTCTGAGTTAAACACGGCGGTTCCTGGAATACTTGAGGGATAGATATCATTCGAATATGATCTCCGAATACAGCATGCTCCACCACTCCGTTCGTCTAAATATCTCAATCCCGAATCTAGATCGCCTCCTTCGAGCCTAACACCCGGTACCTCTTCCGACGAGCTACGTCAAACTGGGATTTAGTCGCGCCACTAATCAGAAGGTATTTTGTCCACCACGATTCCTCGAATTTCTCGACAGCAGGCAACGCCTTGGTCTAAATCTCTTGAAACTTCATCGCCGCAATTTTATCACCGATTTGAGAGCGACGAATATCAGCGAAATCCGTCAGCATTCAGTGTCATGGTCATGCGAATTCGTAATCGCCTGTCGGAGACCCAGGGAGATTCATACACCCGGTGGAGTTCGAAGCTCCTTTACCAAGACGATTGGTGATCTGGACCGAAGCTGAGCCAGAGCCGTCTCCTGTCAATCTTTTCCACACCCGCTTTGCGCCTCGTTTCATAAGCTGCCGAGGGAAAGCTTTGTCGGCGGTCGTGGCGACGTGCAAACGTGCCCGACTCAAGACATGTAGGTCTCGGGCTCGATCCCCGCCCGAGGCATTTGCACTTCCCAAGGGACCGTCGACTGAAGCCATACCTAAACGGTGGTCCCGGCGACGTTAAATGAAATTGGCTGAAAGGTTCAGCCAGGGGAATTTTTTTTGAGGGAAAGCTTTGCCAGGTACGGCCAAGCCGAGGACGTCACGGAGAGCCGGAGCTCCATGCTGATGTTTGAAGAGTTCCAGACTCGGTTCCGAAAGTAGGATTTCTACGTCTGAACTACAATGTTGGTCTAGAGAGATGTTATCGCCGAATTCGGGGCATCAGGAGGACTATGGGCTACTTGCTCCTCGAGATTCCAGAACCGTGTACCCTGACCTAGGGATCACATCGATGCATAAGTCCGAGCCCTGCTAGCGGACGCCCGATAGAGCCGCATGAGGATTTATTTTTACTTGATAGGTTCAAGCAATTCATAATCATGGCTGCCCGAATTCCGTAGTAGCTTGTATCGGTCTCTCCTTGGACCCTATTTGAAACCTCGTCGTGTCATCCATCGAGGGAATAGTTGGCCTTTAAACAATTCTCTCACATGCGGCTGCTCTACATGACGCTCTGCATGAAACTCTAGAGAACGATCCGACGAAAGCGTTCGTTCGAAATGCGTTCCGGGCCGAATCGATTGAACGATGCTTTATCATTGTTATTATAATAATTGTTATTATAATAATGGATCAGAGTGTTCACGTATATCGTATTCTCAATTTCACTGCTTTGTAGCGATCTCGGCCCAATCATGAGAACGAATTAATATCGACTAAGATGTGTTTATTTTAATAGTGTCTCCAGGGCTCGGGCTCATATATGATTGCTTCATCGTGCGTCGAGCGTATTGGCTTGGCGAAGTTCCAAAGAGTGCGAAAATTCTTCAGTCCTCCCTCAAACCATCCCATGAGAGACCAGTCAGTTGATTCTTCGTTCTTGGGTGCGGAGGAGATCTCGGGCTCTTCTGCTACGGTCGCTTCCGGTACGGGCTCAGACCGGAGTTGAGGTATGAAACGTCGGAGATACAATGCCGGCCATCTCCTCACTTTTTCCCGAATGGGTCCCTCTTCTGTTGGAGTCGACGAAGTTCCAGCGACGTCGATGGTAGCCGTCTTGCCGATCCGATCTGAAACAGCTTGTTTCCGTACCTCGCTGGTGTCCTCTATCTGCGTTGTCGCGTTAGTTTGCGGCGTCCACAAGAAGCTCGGAATGAACCGTTTCACCGCCTCGGTGAGGTCTCTTGAAGAAAGAGCATGGCTAGGAGCGACCAATGCTACCACAAGGAAGGTCAGTAACAAAAATTTCTGCATCCTGGGAGTCAACTCGAGCGTCGTTGTGTCCTGAATGAGTGCTCGGGATATGGTTGAGATTTTCTCGGAGCTGCTCACGCGCTCTGCCGAAAATGCAGACGAATTCGCTGAGTGTTCTCAAGTAAGCAGTCTGCCGTTTAAAGCATCTCCGCTCTAGCAGGGGTGAGGGTGGAGATTCTCGGTCTTTACTTCGGGGCTCTTGGGATTCATCTTCAGAGTTTTCTTAGCCAATGTTTCGGCGTGGGTTGCTTTCACCCGACAGGAGTTCCCAACATCTCACCAGCTGTTCCGGTCGCGATGGGTTTTCTAACTGTTCTCTGATGGGCACTCCTCACCAGAGACGTGTCAGACGCTAGCTTGGAGCTTCGGAACGGAATTTTCAGGATCTTCGCATGCCCTCTGGATTCACATAGCGTCATCAATTTTTTCAAAATACACACGAGGAAGAAAATATCTCGGTCGATTGAGTCTGACTCTCTATAGAAACCCCATAGACAGAGCGTTCAAGCCGACGACGAAGTCAACTCAGATGAACTCTACGACGCGCTCTATTCGGGGTTCGCTCATATCTTTTCTCCCGCATGTATTTGGAAAAGAAACTATTGGATCATGTGAGTCCGAGAGAACGTACGAAGTCATCATGAGGATTTCGTTCCGAAACTCAGACCTACCGTTTGACCCTTCCCTAGTCAGTTTCGCGCGCCTCTCTACCCGCAGAGGCGGCGGCTGAAGGCCTCGTTCGCTACTCGGGGCTGATGCAGCTCGCAACAGGAAAGAATCTCGAACATCAGCAGCTTCAGCGAAGCACATCCGAAACTCGACAACAGCTGATCAGCTGTGTTCAGGGCATCAGATTCTCCACGTGCAGAAACCGTATCATGAAAAGAAGGCTTGTGAATGTATGATGAGAACAAACAGCCAGGGGCTTCGATTAACGGATGAGCTCGACTCCTGGGGGCACTTTCTGAGCACTGCCATTCTCGTTCGCAATCAAGACCCCGATCTTGAACCGGAGTCACACCCATGAATGCGGAGAGCGGGAGAGAGCATTCTGGCGAGCGAGGAGTCCACAAAACTGAAATTCAGTCTAGTACATTTTGTAGAAGCTTCATTCTGCAGGCACGAGAAGTTGAGCGTTCAGGCTCGCATTTACTGCAATTTTCATCATGTTCCGATTCAGTGCACTTCTAGTCCTGTTGGCATCCATGTCGCAGATTGCATCGCCCAAGCCTACATCTGCCAAATCGGATTTCATGACGGAGAGCATTCCAAAATGTTTCGTCGAAACAATCCTGCCCCAGGATAAGACGAAAGGTGTCATCCGACTTGATAAGGTACCCGATGGTTCTGACCCTACGAAACCGTGCCGAACCATTTTGGAGAGCCCTCAAGGGAAGATGCTCAACCTGACCTTGGATTTCGCTTTCCTCAAGCATGAACGGGACTTTGTTCGCATCAAGACCCACAACGGCGTCTGGGTCAGCAACGAAACGTGTAAGCCGTGTCTCGGTGAAGTCATCGAAAGCAACAAAATCACCATCGACTTCCTCCTCACGAACAAATCGAAGTTGAGCTTGAAGTACTCAGTTATTGATATTGTGTGCCCAGCCATGAAAATCAACGCTCCGCTGTTCGTAGCCGGTGAAGCCTCTGTGAGTAGGAGAATCGGCTCGAGCCTTCATCTAGAATGCATCGGCAAAAAAAGTTTCGAACTGATCGGAGCGAGAAACCTTTCCTGTGAAGCAGCCCCCAACGGCCTCGCTGCGTGGAGTGCACCCCTGCCGAGCTGTCGGAAAATTTCAAACTGTCCTAAAGTGAAGAAGATCACTGAGACCACTGGCGTTCTAACCTTCCAACATCGGAAGAACGAGAATTATGAGTGTGCTTGGCTCATAACTGCGTCGGATTACGACGTGAACCACATCAAATTCACGCCGAAATTCCGATGGAATGAACTCATCCCTCGAAGGGGATCTGGAAGCACGCGCGGATTGTTCTTCAAAGATGGAAGAGGCCGTCTCAGTATTGCGAGAGCACCAGGCAAACGTTACAAAACCAGAGACTCGAAGCTCAACATCTACTTCAAGCTTTCCGCTCGAGAGCTCGCCGCCGCGGATGACGCTTCATTCTCTGTACACTACGAAATATCGAGGAAAACTTGTCCAGCTTTCCCTGACGGTTCTTTCCCGTTCGGAAGTATCACTCTGTCGGACTCCCTCTTCGCGGGATCGGAAGCCCAGTTCGCGTGTGCTTCCAACTACAAACTCGTTGGCAAATCTGAAGCAATTTGTACCAGCGAAGGCTCCTGGAACTTCGAAGAGATGCCGAAGTGTGTATTCGTGACCGGTACCGAAAACAACGTCATCGACATTCCTGCCGTCACTCAGCCGTCGACTCCGAGCGCGGTCACCGCTGAGCCTCATGTGGAAGAAGAACGATCCGAGGTCACCGAGATGCCCCACTTGGAACTGGGGACGTCAAACGTTTCAACTGTCAGGCCGACCCCGCAGATCAAGAAGATGATGCGTACGTATAAAACGAACGCATCCATGAGTTCCGGCTCGACCGAACCGTCCGCAGCCACGGAACCGTCGATTGAACTCTCGACGTCGACCGCACCATCGACGTCGACGGAAGACTCGGATTCGTCCACAAGCCTCATTCCAGCCCTGGAGGTCGGTAACGCTACGATCAGTGAGCTGCCGGTTCTCCAGTGGGCGAAGGACAACATCGAAAGGTTGCGGAATCTCGACATCAACAACCCAGATGACAAGCGCTACTTGTGGTGGGCTATTTCCGCTGCCGCCTCAGCCGTCGTTTTCATCGGTCTCTGCGTTGTCGCCGCAGAATGTTGTTGTGGATGCTGTGGTAAGGAGACAGAGGTTCCTCGTCGGGAAAACCCGTTGTATGCGGGGACACCGGTCCGGAGAACGTTATCTTTCAGAATGCCATACGGGGCCAGCAGAAGAGCCGCTAACAACAAGAGAATCAACAACAACAACTCTCCCGACGAAGACGAGACTCTGCCGCGGACACTGCTGAAGATGGATGCTTTCCCTTAGTTCAGAGCGTATAATGTATTTATAGTAGAATATTTGAAGTTGAAAATCAGTTTGTCATCAATAAAACGGATCTTCGACCGAAAACCTCCCTGAATGCGCTTCTTCGTGATTTACGTCACGTTCATCACATGTGGCCAGAAGGGCTCAACGAGTTGCGTCTTACGAAGAAGTTCCTCTCGTCTTGCTGACTGTGCATAGGGGTCAATAGCCTGAAGTCAGATCGCTTGATCTTACGAGTCAACTTTTGAAATGCGCGCTAAAATCATATCCCTAGATTGTGCGCCGGTGTTTCAGAGCTGTGCTCCAAGGACCGATGCCCTGATCTACCCGAGAAAACTTTTGGATCTCTTGATTGCTCTCTCGACAGCGTTGCGGAAGTTCCACGGAATCGCTTAGGATTTTGCATCGCCTTTACGGGTCAATGCTAAAGCCTATCATCACAACCCCCCCCCCCCCGCGCAAAACTAATAATGACTAAAAAACGGTCCTGGTCGCACTTGAGAAGGAATCCCGGCTATTCCCCGGCTGTCGCACTCGAATCAACCCCCTCCCCCAAGGACTCCATGGATTGCAGAGAGAAGCGGAGATGAGTAAGCTCATCCCCTGCAGTAGGCAGAACCAGGTGAAAAATACGGGTTCTCTGCACCCTTAGAACCAATACTCCAGGACACCAATACAATGGGCAAACAGGCGAGCGTTTCGACGAGAACGGGACTCTGAGATACGCCCGTTACTCAACGAGCTCGATTCTCGTGGGCTCATTCCAATCACTGAAACCTTGGATCGCAGCTGCCCGCATCGAGATCTAGCAGAGAGGCACTCGGGAGGGCATCGTTTTGCGAAATCAGAAGCTACCCCGGTGTACTCGCAGACAGTTGCTTCCTGGAGCGCCGTAAGTCAGAGGCTCTGATAATGAAGCGATTCCGTGCAATTTTCGTTCTCATTGTATCGTTCGTGCCCGTGGTTACTCCGGAGTTCTCCGTCAAGTCAGTTGCCTTGAATGACAGCATTCCGGGATGCCTCATCGAGACCATACTGCCTCGGAATGCCAGCAAAGGCGTTATTATACATGATAAGATGCCCGACAGTGCTGACTCTACGAAAGTGTGCCGAACCGTTCTGAGGAGCCCTCCAGGGAAGATGCTCAGCTTGACTTGGGATCTCGCTTATCTCAAGGATAAGCGAGACTCCGTTCGTATCGAGGCCAACAACAACATATGGAAGGCCGACAAAACTTGTGAACCGTGTCTTCGTGGAGTGATCGAGGCCAATGAAGTCACGGTCGATTTCCTTCTCAAGGAAGGATCGAAGTTCCGTTTGAGGTATTCAGTGATCGATATGTTATGCCCATTCCTGAGAATCAACGAACCGCTTTCCGTAACAAGTCAAGCCCCCGTGAGTAGAGCAGTCGGTTCAAAACTCCAACTGCAATGTATTACCAATAGCGGTGTTCAGCTAATTGGTGCTAGTACATTATCCTGTGAGCCAAGACAGAATGGCCTCCCGAGGTGGAGTGCACGCCTACCGAGCTGTCGGAGGGTCTCGAACTGTCCTCAAGTGGCGAAACTCAGTGAAACTTCGGGTATTTTGAACTTCCGGCACGTGGGGAACGAGAACTACGACTGTGCTTGGCTCATCGGAGCTTCGGATTATGAGGTGGACCACATTGAATTCACTCCGACTTTTCAATGGAGGAATCTCATTCCTCCAAGAGAATCGACGGGTCCTCCTTTCGCTCGCGCTCGCGGATTGTTCTTCCAAGACGGTATAGGTCGTCTCAGTATTGCGAGCGTATCGGGGAAACGTCACAAAACCAGAGACTCGAAGCTCAAAATCTATTTCAAACTTCACGCTCGAGAGCTTGCCTCCGCGGGCGACGCATCTTTCTCAGTCCAGTACGACATATCGAAGAAAACTTGTCCAGGTTTTCCTGATGATTCCATCCGGTTCGGATATGTCAGCCTGTCAGACTCTGTCTTCGTCGGGTCGGAGGCCGAATTCAGTTGTGCCTCTGGGTACAAACTAGTCGGGAAACCAGGAGCAAGGTGCACTAGTGGCGGCCACTGGGACTTTGCAACGATGCCGCGGTGCGTGCCGTTGACCGATGTCGACACGAACATCAACGAAATCGCCGTAACCCTGAGGCCCGACATGAAGATCAATCACTCAGCACATATCCTTCAGAACTTGGAACCGGAAAGGACCACGGAGAGCTATCCTGGTGCCATTGTGCCATCGACTCCAAGCGGAGTCACAGTACAGCCTCACGAAGAAGATGAAAACTCTGAAGGCACGGAGGGACCACGCTTGGAAGAGGAAACATCGACCGAACAATCCGGAACGACCGAGAACTCGACAGTGCCTCCGAGTCTAGCACAGACCGCGACGCTCAGTAACGGAACAACCAGTAATCCATCGACTATTTTCGAATGGATCGTGAGGGTTCAGAATATCGACATGAGCAAGCCATCAGACAAGCTGTTTTCGTTGTATTGTTTCGGAATCGTCGCTGCGATCTTCCTGATCCTTGTCGTCGGTTTCCTCGTTTTCAAGTATTGACGTAGACCACCGGTCTCGCGTATTTTCGGAACCGTAATGCGAAGGCTCGCAAAGTGCCGTTCCACGGCATCCAACTTTGCTATAGAGGCCGCCAGATGGAGGGATTGAGAACCAAGGCCGTGATGGACTTTCACGAGTAATTTTTCCAACGCTCCCTTCGTAGTTGAGATTTGATGGAAGGAATTCTGAATGCAATGAAATAAATTTCATTTCCTGAAATTGTGAGACGAATCGTCAGCTCTCAACACCCTTCAAACATGGCCGCCCACACAATACATCCGAGACTGCGAAACCTTTCATGAAAATAATTTGGATCTCGTTATCGTGTTCTCAGGGTTCAACGAGCTTCTTGATCGAATGTAATTTGGGATTCGGACTGAGCCGTCAAATCGGTTCCAGGATTTCTCGGAGATGGGGCGCGGCGGAAAATTGCTTAGCAACACTCTTGTCCAGGCTAGGCGAGGATAGCTTCAGCACCGTGATTTGTTACGCTCCCTTCTCTATCAGGTCGACCCTTCTGATCTTACCGCCGAATTCGAAAGGATTTCCTCAGATGTCAACAGGGTCATAGATGCTTTCACTTCCTTCGGTCTCAAGGTAAACCAAGCCAAGACGGATGCGGTCCTCTTCCGAGCTACCCGGCAGCACCTCGAGGCGCCACCGATCAATATTGGACACCAGACCGTACGGCTCTCCCCTAGCACCCGCTGTCTCGGACTGGTGCTGCAGGAGAGATTGAGCTGGTCTGCTCATGTTGACTTCCTTGCTCCCAAATGTTACGCCGTCATAGCAGCTATCAGGAGACTCAGAACGATTGGCATTCCCGTTGAGGGGCTGCTGTTGGTGTATAAAGCACTCTTCATACCGGTGCTTGCATACTGCATCGCAGTATGGAGCGGCTGTTACGATAAGGTTCTCAAGAAAGCTAGTATCATCCAGAATGATGCAGTCAGAGCAGTTTTCAACGTTAGACGCAGGGAATCCGTAAGCCAGTTGTATCGCTTGCACACCTTACCGTCTGTTCATGAACTCCGAGATAGCGCACTCGCCGCCCTCGCCTACAAAGTATCGCGTTCGCACATCCCGGAGACCGTGCTGCCGCCCCTCAGAGCCAAAGCCACCCGATCGAATCGACGCCAGACCACGTTCGAAAGGCCCTTAGCTCGCAGAGAGTTCAGCCGCCAGGCGTTTTCATACAGATTGCCAGTAATTTGGAGCTCAATCCCACGAGAAATCCGCTCCCGCACCACCATCAGAACTTTTCTAGCAGAATATAATAGATATCGCTGCGATATCGATTAGTGATAAATGTTGTGAATATCAATAAGTGATATATGTTGTGAATATCAATAATTGCTAGCTTTTATCATCTAGGTATCTCGAGAGTTTAAGCGATTGTGACGAAATCCGCGACTCCGGAAATAAATCACCAGTTCATTCATTCATTGTTTCAGATCACGCGGTCGAGTTTTCCGAGGTCCGTAAAGCCATTCGAGGACGCAAATAGAGATCGGCTCCCATCCAGTAATCTCTGAATGATGATTGATCAAGTCTATCCCGATACTTGTGACTGTTAATCCCACTCCACTGGCTCCCATCATTCGAGCCGGAGAGCAGCATCGTCTCTCCTCGTCACTCCGCGGCTCAATCATCGCAGCTAATTCGAGCCGACCGCAGCAGATCGTCTAAACTGAGAACGGGCTCTTCACTAAACAAACCTAGGGCCTCGGGACTCATTGGCTGGGATCGTTACCCATATGCTGTAGTTTTCTCTATTTGTACACAGAAGCTGAGTGCCTTTCTTTCGTTGTTGCTTTGACTCACCACGCAGGGAAATTGATTTTGAAAACATCCAAACAAGTGAAGGTGGATTACATATTACCAAGTGTCCTAATGGCTGATGATCAGAACTCGTCTTCTCTTCGGATATCTCACCTGGAGTGAACCTTCCGAGAAAGGCCGATTCTCCCCGATACACCGATTAGTGACCAATCGATGTCAATCGACTCCCTGAGCATCGATGCGTTGGAAAAGTGCAATTGCGTTCCCGGCGGACTTAATGGTCGAATCTAGCTTCCTGCCGAGTCGACAATTCCAACCTCAACACTGACTCCGGGAGAACTTCTTTGGGCAAAATATAACGCATTCTTCTATCCTGGAACGGATTTGGCGCTATGAACGGGTTAAGACTGTACCTCGCCGTCCTCCATTTTATTGTGAAATTAAACGCCCATCTCAGTTCTGAATATTGATCCGTCATTTCAGTTGATGAACGAACGATGTTAAATGATTGATCGCATATGAGCATGTTCTCAATCCAACATATGATTCCAGGGAAACTTCTGGGGAAAACTCTTTCCTCTCACATTCCACGTCCTGATTTCCGACCATTACGTCAGATTCAACAGCGTCCTTCAATGGGGCTTGCGGTCAGATGATGTTGAGGTCAGGCGACACTGTGTTTCAGCGTATTCCGCTCACTCAGCCACTATCTTCACGGGTTTGAATAGATGCTCCTACGAAGACACAAGATACGGGCGCCACTACATAGCTTGCGGGCTTCGAGGGTCGAAGCGGTACGTGCCGAAAATCAGACCTAATGGAGGTCTTCCATGGTTTTCTCCAGAAATACCCTCAAAGTCTTCATCGATGAGGGTATTCTCATCCATGCCGCCGGCCTGCGATCCATCGGTCAATTCATTGAAAGACCCGAGAGAAGCGTCTTTGAGCGAATTTGGGAAGGGTGCGATGCGATGCATCGACTCGATCGGTTTTACAGGTGCATCCGAGACCTGACCTTGTTTGGCTATCTTGATGCTCGGTGAGATCGGTCGTAAAGGAATCATAGGACTGTCATCTCTCGCAGGATGAGTCTCACGAGTTGCAGATGGGTTAGCTCGGTCCTGGAGCTGTAGCACAGCATTCCCAATGGAATCGCACGATACACCGCTTCGGCTTGTTGTCCCGAGAAGAACAAAATTGACCAGGAACATCACGATCGGCATAGTGATCCGTTCCCGCTTCCGGGGAAGGTGGTCGACTCCGCACAGCCGAATGCGCTGATCCGGTCTTTGAGGTCACGGACTGGTGAAGCTCCGTTCAGGTGTCGGATCTCCGACCATGCCGCGTCTGAGACGTGGTCAAACGTAAATCATCACTGAGCGGAGCGGCCGTCATGGGCGCAGGAAAATACCGTCTCTGAAATCCAATCCTGCTGGCAGTTAGGAGTGGCCAGCCAGTCGGTGAAGCGTTGTCATTGCCGACAGCTTACCATCAATGCTTCGGATGACAGAGGCAAAAATCGTGAGGCAAGCTTCCATCGATGCTATCGGTCACGCAGTACAAATCGCGGGTCCCGAGGCTGGCACGTTTGAAGAGAGGGTCCGAGAACAACTTTGGAGAGCAATCCGAGCTCACCTGTGCAAATCTGCAAGCGCTCCTTGCATTCACAAGTAAAGCTCTGGGCCTTCGATGATGATTCGATACC
This sequence comes from Neoseiulus californicus, assembly GCA_028455905.1. Classification (NCBI taxonomy): domain Eukaryota; kingdom Metazoa; phylum Arthropoda; class Arachnida; order Mesostigmata; family Phytoseiidae; genus Neoseiulus; species Neoseiulus californicus. Next base: position 24,533,562 of record JAMQGS010000001.1, read on the forward strand.
ACGGATCCAACAGGCACATCGCTCGCCGGGCCGTTGCTGCTGCGTTCCCGAGATAGAGAAGTATATCAATCATCCGGAACCTCCGGTCTGATTATCCGTGAGGAATCCCATCCGATGTGGGGAAGCCATGAAGATCACACCACTCGTTTCAAGGACCGATTTGGAAGAGCTGTGGATTCCCTAAGTGCTTAATGAGTATCTGCTCTCAGCGCGTCCGCAGCTCGCCGTTCCAACTTGGAATTGACTACTCGGAACGATGTCCTGGTAGTACCGTGGCATCGAGCTTGGGTTGGCGCTACGTGTGGCGACGGGGTGTTAGACACCGCGGCATTAGAACTTATTCGAGTAGCACCAAGGAGAGACCAACGTAGCATTGGAGAAGCATCCCGATATCCGAGCCTGGGACAGACAGTTTCCTAACGTCTATTCAATCTTCGTTTATGAGACACGAACTCCCCGAATGCCAGCGTATGCGTGCGCCGATTCATCTTTCAAAAGCTTCAGCTGAGTGAAGGATTGATGCCAACCGTCATGCAAGGGAACGGAGAGAACGAGAGAGCCATTCGTGGGTTGAGCGAATTGAAGACCGCCTGCGGACTTGCCTGGTGCTCGCTTCGACAGAGCAGAGTGATTCAGTTGTCTAATGGACACGGATCGGCGAGGAATGATTTTTGACGAAGGGAATGGGATCATAGCTCTAAATCGAACGATTCCTGTCGGCCTAGCCATCAATATTTTACAAAACAAATCCATGACTCGAAGGATTGTTCTGGACTCGACAAGTTCATCACTACAATGCTTGTTCAACTCATTGACGGCACTTCGACTGCCAGGGCCGCACAACTGAGGTTGGACCGGTCATCCCGGCGAATTCCGATTCTGTATCAACATATAACGCCGCAGCACGTGACACCGTTGCGTTCAGCTCGAAGGGATCAGTTTATCGCCCTGAAAGCTGGAAGGAAGCGATCGAGTGCTGCCGGTGTGAGAGCTCCCCAAACTATTTGATGATACAAGTCGAGTTCGCAAACGGCTTTCCGCTAAACTACCGCATTCCTTGATTCGTTTTGTTCCCTGCGCCCTTTCCCTGTATTTCAGGCGTCTTGCGACCACCTTCAGGAACCAACCATGTGCCAAGTTGGCATTCCTGGAAACTATTGATCGTCATGGCAGACGAAGTTCGAAATTTGTTGATGGGGTAGGCGGAACACTAAGCGGCCTTGACTGTCGAGACGCGAGAGACCTCGTTGCCCCTATGCTCCATCCTGAGCGAGGGTATCGATTCATAGTAGCATGCGACTCGGCTCGTAGGCGACTTGGGAGCAAAGATGTTCCTGTGCCCTACACTCACTAACTCTATCTCACACTAATCGTCAGTAGACTGCGTTCGATGTGCCATCGAAAAAACAACGAAAAAGGTTTAACAGCCCTTGAACAGTCACAGCTTTTGTTCAGTTGGCCGTCCGCTATCGAAAATAGACTCTCAACCCTCAGTCGAATGCCATGCTTAACCGGCTTTAGTCAAGGCCAAGCCAGACGCTCATTAAGATCGCCTCGACGCGACAAATTTTCCTTATTGGCTTGGGCAACCGCGAAATTACTGTCATCAGCTTTGTTACATTGACGATACCACCTGCAAACTTCAAGAGGGGTCTGCCGTATGGGTATGGAAGGAAATTATTAATCGGGGACTCCGGGTGGACAGATCGCCTCCCACTGTTCTCCTGATGGGCGCAGCTGGATGATGTGGACGTGATGACGACACTTTGCATCATTTTCCTGTTCCAGAACAGAAGAAACATTGATCACTTTACAACGTTCCGTTTTATTTTAGAAATTTAATTCCTGTCCCTTCTTCCTATTCCGTAACTATACCAGACGATTTCCGCCCATCTAGCTCATCGAGGAAGATGCATGATGATCAATCTCGGTTGTTCGCCTTTGAGTCTCATCGCTTGCCGAGGCAGCTTCAGCCGCTCGCATTGCTTTCTCCTCCTGTTACTTATTGTTGCTGGTCGATAAATATATCCGAAACGAACATATCGTTCAGACTCATGTTATATTCAGTAGAAATATAAGTTTATATATATATTGTACTATAAAAATCGGTTTAAGATTGCTGTCAGACTGAGCGAGTGAAGGCACCAGCCGGAACAAACGAGAACACAATAGAATTATTGGATCTAGCCAGAACTCAACGAATTGACGAATTTCGAACAGAAGCGATGGGAACACCGTGGAATGGAACCCTCGGAGAGATAATTCCCAGATCTCAAACATGATGAACATTCTTGATCGCAACTCATGGGAACATCCTCCCGGATGAAATGACGGTCGCGTTGATCTCAAGACATCCCAAGAGTTTTCTACAAAAGCCTCCAAACGGCTGTTTTTTTACGCTCCCTTGTTCTCGTCTCCGATCGCGTGACCTTGAATCTCCCTCCGAGGAGAGCTATACAGAGACTTTGTGTTGTTGCCTGTCATCATCGCTTATTGTTCCTCCATCGCGATGACCTTCCTCGGCTTCCCCACTTATTCTTCGGTGGTAGATTTTCCTCTCCTCTCCTATACAGTTGCATCGCTATCCCAATCATCATCATCATGATGAACAATGATATACTTGATAGTTGTGATGCTGATCATTCTTTTGTTTGTTTGTTTTCTCGGCGATGAATGAAGTGCTTTTAGCTCGTCTTGCATCCGGTTCTCACTATAGTTGGTCCTCTTCCAGGACCCAGCGGCTTCGTCATATGCAATGGCCTTGGCCGCTCGCTGAGATGATATTTTCGGGATAGGAATTGTGCAGGCCCATGTGAATGGCATCGAGCAACGCTCCGTACTGAGGTAGCGTGTCGGCGTGTAGTTCAGAGTGACGTACCAGAAAATCAAGCGCGATGGGCGCCGATGTCAGCTTGAACGAGTCGCTGTTGACGACCAGCTTAGCAACATCATCGATAGGAACGAGATGAAACGACTGAACTTCGCAATCTGACGCTCTTGGTACGAAGTCCCTGGGAAGTCGTGCATCGAAGCAGAAGATGGTCTCGGGGAATATTCCCCTTTCGTCCTCGTAGATGAATGACACGAAGCCGACAGGACGTGCGAGTCTCCGGACGAGCTCCTCGGGCATGGAAGCCTCCTCCTCGGCTTCTCGTACGAGACAATCCATGACGGAGTTGCCCGAACTAAGACCGCCGCTAACCATGATGTCAATTTTGTTTGGCCACGTTTCCTTGGTGGGACTCCTCTTCTGGAACCACACACTCTCCACACGCCCATCTTCATTATCGACGTACCCGTTGATGTGCACGCCATAGCGTTTGGTTCCAAAGAGGCATGTTGCCGACCGTTCCATACGCATCAAGGGTGCATCACCGAATTTCGCGGCTATGTCATACGTCTCGTTGCGCCAACCTTTCAGAGTTGGGAAAAGGTTCTTCTCCCGAAGCTTCTGGAGCACCGCTGCCATTTGAAGGGTTCTTTCTTCGCAGGTTTTCCATTCGGGGTTCAATGTTATGGCGTCGTTGTTTTCGAGAAACACACCTTCCGTATGTTTTCGCATCAGTTCCCAATCGGAATTCCGTATCAGACCGACGATTTGGCCATCGATGGCAAACTTGCGACATCGAGCACTCAGTGATCGGCTACGGTCTACTTGGAAGTTCGCTAGAAGAGCTTCGAGAGAACTCCCGAAATCGTCGACTGTGCTCTCCTCCGGCATCCTGTATGCTTAGCTCAACGCGACGTACTCGGTTGCTGCACGGGAAGCACTGTTCTCGCCGAGGTGAGCCTTAACTGCTGAACAGACGGAGCTCTGGATCAGCATCCGATATTCTACCACTGTACCCGTACACACTGCGGCACTTAGGCCGTTCGAGTTCGCCTTCTCCGCATCGGGAACCAGGTTTCGTGGGCTGCCGTAGCCGTCCTGACGCTCAACGTTCCAAACTACTGTCGCCTCCGAATTCGCTCACTTATCACTCTGAAGATGTTGAGATGAGTGAACTTCGCACAGGAAAGCAACCACAGTCGAGAGCAGCATAGAGCAGTTTTCATTCGGCGGGGAAGGTGCTGCAGGCCGGAGTCAACAAAGGAGCGCGAGAGAGACCACGGGACAGGGTTTTCCGAGGCTGAAGGAGAGAGGCGTCCCGCCACCAAAACCGCCTCACTAGTGCTGTTGATACCACCAGTGCCAGTGCGAGCAGCAGTAACGACAGAACGTCATCAGTCAACTGGTTTAGAACACCCGCGCTTGTCTAGGAATGGCCTTTTTTTTTCGAATATACACCGCTCGTACGGAGAGTGTGCTGTCAAGCCGCTGACGATATTTTGTAAACATCTTCATCTTCCCGCTCTATGTGAAGTGTGCGTTCTGTGCCCATGTCGCTCGACGGTCGACGCGCTGACGGTCAGTTGTTCCATCCGTCGTCGCTGAGCGAGACAGTCGCTGCGATTGGCTTACACAGCCGGATTCTTTGATTGCATGAGTCACTGGAATCAGTCACTCATGCTGATGTAAATGACGAGCAAACTCGTGACGCTTCCAGCGTGTATCAGCTTTCTCTAGCGCAGTTGTGTTGAGCAGTTCAACGAACTGAATATCTGGCTATCGATTCCAACTCGGCGTTTGGTCCGTCATCGTTTTGTACGGAATGTGTGACAGGCAGATGAGATCAAATTCACTTCCGAGAAGGAATAGGCAGTCGCACGCTCCAAAGATAAACATCGTGTGTCGGGTGAGGGCTGTTCAAAAGTACTCGAAAGCCAAATATGATAAAGAAAGCCGAGCGGCTCATCGAACTCTCGGCGATGTTAACTGTTCGAAAGTTTGGTTGGCATTGAGCCACCAGCCTGAACCACTGAGGCTCATGGAGGTCCATGAGAACGGAATGTCAGCGGATTCGACTCTCCTCGGGATTCGATTATGTACCCTATCCCCGTCGGGTACGCGAGGCTCCGTCTCCGCCGACTTTCCATATCCTCGGAGATCTGGAACCTTTTCTGATGACCTCCTAATACTCTCCAAAACAACACTGGGACGTTACCTGTACTCGATTTCACTCATCCGACGACCTGACGGTAGTTCCCACGTTCGTAGCATACTTTCGAAGCAACCAGAGGATATTCTTGATACAAGCTGGAGATACTCTGCAAGAGAAATACGCCCACCGCAGCCAAAGGTTGCAAGTAGCTGGTCTACTTAATGAATCGAAGCGGAGATGCCACCTCGCTCGGAAGAGATGACTATCAGCTCTCGGCCGAATGCTTCCTTTCGACAACGAAGACACGGATCCGACTCACTGAATGCAAACTTCATCTTCATTTATTTCAGCAACACTTTTGAGACATTACTCCTTTTACTTTTTTGGTTCACCTCAACTGGAATTTCGCGCCTCCCATGCGGGGTGGAAGTCAAAATCTCCAAGCGTCCTCGGGATTATTATATGGCATTGAAGGGAATTCCTTCGCAAGGGGCCCCGGATTCGTGTCACCGTTATTTCGAGAACCAAGTACTTGACGTGCTGAGAAATTCATTTTTGATGACGAGGCCAGCAAGGACGTTTGTTAAGCTCGGCGTTCGCTCAAGATTCTCTTCGTTTGTCATTAACTTCTGGCTTCCGCTGCTTATACTACTCAAGTTTGTTGATATTGACCGAGTGGATGAATTTTCTCTGTACATTTTGGCAAAATATGGTATTGGAGAAACAACTTCACCAGAGCAGGCAGACGAGCCTGCCGTCTATGTGCTGTCATCAGATGCGTACTCCACTTTCAGAGCGCAGGCAACGCGAGACTGCCCTCGTTTGAAAATTGCCAGCGATCCTTAAATTTTCCCCGCTCGCGACTTTTCGAAAGCCGGCTACGTATTGAGGCACCCCATTGTACTCCGGATTTTCGAGCTGAAACTTTTTTAGCCTGTTTCAAAGTTTTACGAAGGTTCAAATATCTTGCTGTTTTCCCCATTGAATTCTCATTTTCTGTCAGACATATTTGGGACTTTCATCTACCGAAAAACTTTGGTGCCCTCAGCTGGAAAAGCTTCTGGCGCTATCGTTCATATCCGAGGAGCCATGCTTTTAGGTCAGTTTGTATTATCACGAAATTGTGGTCGATGATGAGATGGCGGAACATTTTGAGGATGACGAGGCAAGGATCGTTTTGGGGAAGGTAAGTAGGCAGGCAGGCAGGCATGGGACAAGAAGGGGCTGCCACGCTCACAACCGAGGAAGTTGTCCAGCAATGCGAAAAATTGAAGCTGTGTAGACCTTCTCAATATCAATCACCGCAGTCAAATTGGCGGAATACTTTGCCTCCGCATTTTTCCTCCTCGCATTTCCTGCGTAGGAGCTCCGTAGTCTCCTCAGATGCCGAGATCGATTGGGAGAACAATAAAAAAATGACGTTCGGGCGAAATCTTACGAGCCGCCCTTATCCTCTGAGCGGGAACTCTCAATCGAATCCGTGTGCCGAAGCACAGCCGGACGGTTGCTATCAGCTCCTCTTCGGCCATTCCGCTTTGTTATCACTGCTGTTCATTCCTTCGAGTATTTACATTCGACTCCATGGATTACATACAAGTATTGACTTCAACACGACAGTCGCAAATGGAAAGTGTTCTCATCAAGTTTGTCAGCACTCACTATGAGAAATTGAGGGATAGAAGTTCTAGGATCGGTAGAAAGGTGAAAAACGTGTAAGTTGTGAATGATTTTGGTATCAATCACCGCTTTCTTTTGCTCCCTCCCGGAAAGCAGCAGAAATTCGGAAAGCCTGATGGGAGAGCTGGAATTGGGACTGCGACAGGGGAAGTTAGTGTTCGAGAGTGATCTGCTCTAGATGCTGGCCACCAAGAGGGTCAGGGGGAGGTGAAAATGACAGTCCCTATCCATCAACTCAATATTGCATCGTCATACTTTGCAACGTGGCCGAAAGCGAGTCTGGGTCGGAGTTGCATCGAGGACTCGTTGGAGCATGTCTCCGAATCTCTGATAGAAATTTCTTGCGGTACCGAAGAGATCCAGAATTCCTGATATGTTTTCTTTCGGCAGTTTTCGAAGAGGTATAATGATGAGAAATCGAAGATTCCTGAAACTTTCTCCATCACTCCGCACAAAGAACTCAGTGATCCTCCATGCAGATACAACGAAACGATTTCGGCAATCATTCAGGCTGTTGGCAAGTGTTTGATACATCAGAGATCCTCCTCATAGGAAAAATGATGAATCTGACTGGGTTTCCTAAACTTCTCTACGAGAGATGCAAAGTCGGAACGTGCGAGGAGTTAGTGCTTTCATGGAGAGTGATGATGACGATGGCACATTTTGCGTCCGAAAAGTCTACGATCAGTGTGTGTCGTAGCCATCTACTGTGTAGAAAGGTCTCCGGCACTGAGCAGCCTGGGATCAGTTTGTCTTTCAATGTCCGACATGGACCTTTTGTCGATGGTGGTTGAGGGTGGACCAATTCCGGTGACAGTGGGACAAGTCATTGAGTTTGCATGCTGGCGGACAGGTATGAGTTGCGCATTGTGAAGCCACAATTCGAAGCACGAGGGAATCGGGCATCGTCGCGGATATGGCTTGAGGGAAATATTCTCAACACTCGAGTATCGCTCAACAGAGCAAAGTTCCACGGTGGGTGTGCGACGCCTCGCCGAACGAATCGTTTCTTTGCTGTTGTCAGACCCAAACTCTATCGTTACATTCGCGTCGACGAAGTTATGGGTCCAGAGAAGTTGTGCTCAGGTTACTTGCCACACTGTTCCGGCTGTATGTGTGCCGGAGACCTGGTCCGGAGGGTCCGACTCCACACCCAGAATCTGAAAAAGTCCTCTGCGTTAGGCATGCGTAGGGAGAAGTTCCGGAGCGGGGAAGTTATCTCGTAGTAATGCTACGGCTCAGTCAACCATGAAAAAAAGGAACAGAGTCTTCGTTGTCAACGGGACCTGTTCGGAGATCTGGATCCCGAATACAGCGTAAAATCGAAAGATCGGCTCATGTACCTTGACTACTGATGGATGGGGAAGAACGGGTGTTCAGAGTTGGCCTCGAAGTACCCACAGCTCCCAGATAGGATGCGGGGACCCAACCTTCGACGACTTGGTCCACTCCGCGAACATACCACCAGCCCGCACAGCCGATGCGCATCACTTGCACAGTTTGTCCTTCGCAAAGTGAAGCCTCTCCAACGTCAACGGCCGCGTAATCTCCCAAAGCGATATAGAGATGACCGATTTGGGAGGGCGGGATGAAGAGATCCTCCTCGTCGTCTTCATCCGAGCGAAGATCGTCCGTGGACCACCCGTCCTCGACATCAGAGTCGGCTCTTCGTCTCAGTGCCGGCAAAGTCGCACGTCTACCCAGCGGACTCTTCTGTTGAGGTCCGAAACCGGTGGTTTGTGGTTGTAGGCTCAAGGTGAAATTGGGTAGAGCCGACAACGATGAATTCGACGAATAGTGTTCACCGTGACCGAGACCCAGTGATGTGGTCGGTGTTGAGATCGGTGTACTTTGCAACGAGTGCTGTCGTTCCCATGTCGGGAAGTTCAGATGCGTCGTGGAATTCGGGCCTCCTATCGTGTTGTGTCGCATCGGGCTTAAAGAAGAGTAGCGAGATTAGAAAAGGCCGGCGGGCGCCCGAAGGAAGGCTACAACGTGTTCATAGCTTCGATGAATAAAAGCGAACTATCGAGGCTTCGGTGGTGGAACTAGGTCGATGATCTTAGCGCAGCTCCGCTTCAGATGGCTGGGAGCGGTTCCGCAGCACTCCCGAGCCGAGGACAAAAATAGCTAAATTGCTCACCGGTGTTGTAACGTTCGACTGCTCGTGTAAGACGACACTTCAATGTATTTCCGAGAATTTTCGTCTTTCAGAAGTTCGAATTGCTGGAGCAGAACTGTCTTGATGCTGTTAATCCACTGGCTTTTGATCTCTAGCGACGGCGCCTGAATGGTGAACACCTGCGAGCGACCATGAAGCCACACTTCAAACTTCCGTTTGTCGCCTCGGCCTTTCAGGTTTTCGGTCAGGCCGATCTGTGAGGTCTGCGGAAGGAGCAAAGATTCAGAATAGAACGACGATTCCAAACTCGAGAAGTGGAGCTCGATTCGTTTCTTAGAACTCTTCCATAAGATGTAATGATGCCGAACACGATTCCAAATTCGGATCCATGGACCTATGGTTTCGCATCTGGCGAGTTTTCATTTACCTTGAGCGCGTTCTTAAATGCATATAGAAGGTTCTCGTCTCTGCCCTGTCGCTTTGTGAAAAGGATTAACTGTTCGTATAGAAATATGTATCGCCGAGATGGCTTGAAACGGAGATCCTTGACAGATCGTTCTCGCTTCTTCTCTTCCATCCAAACGTTGAACGGGCCTTGGAGCAAGAGTTTTCCATAGTCGGCTAGAGTACCCTGGAATATCCCCATGAGAACTTTGAGGTGCGGTTTCAACTACTCAAGCTTCATGATATCGAGGTGAAATTATGTGGACTAGTCTCTTTATGAACTCGAATAGATCCCGACCGGGATGGTGGCCATTAGCAACAAGAACCACTCCCTGGCAGACTTACGTGGAAGCCCGTGATAGAAACTTGATGCATGGAGTCGTTGACATGACGTAGAACATCGAGCATGGTGTCCACGGCTTGTTGGAGCTGTTGAGTACTGCTCTCTTCTGACGCCACTTGGAGTGTCGTGTATTTGAGTAGATCTTTCAGCAAGAGCTGATATTTGGTTATCCGTTGGACCGGCTTCAAAAGATATGCATCCAGAGGCAGTTTATGGTTTAGACGGCGCTGGCATTCCTGCGAATCGGAACAAATGAGAGGTAGATATTCAGCTGCAGAGCTCTCCACGCAGATCTTGCCTCCAAATATAGAGGAGTATGTCAGCAATCTGATGATTATATTTTCTGAGTTCTTTGATGTTCTTACCTTGAAGAAAGCGTCATCATTGGCACATTGGGCCCGTAGAGCCTCTGATCGAGGTTTGTTCATACAGTATACTGTATACAGGTGGTGGAATTCCTCGCTACGCTCGACAAAACAACTACCCACTTGCTCGGGACGTGTCTGGTATCTGCAAACGTGGAAAAGGAAAAACGTCAGGCTTCGCAAAACTACATGATGGCCCTGGAATCGCATGACTCTGTTTCAGCGTTGCTCGAGGAACGACGTGGGGCTTCGAGGAAGGCGGAGATCCAACGGAGCGAAATTTTCTCCGCCTGAGTGTTCCAAAGTCCATTGCGAGGGTGGAAAACGACTCCCAGCTGCTCCCGCCGATTCCAATCAATTACTGAAATTCTTCTCTCAGCTTCGAGAAGAGATCCGCCGCTTGGAGTGCCTGGTTTTCAGCTTTGCGCGCAGCAGTGCGACGTCAAATAGCTCCGGGAAGCCACTCGAGATAGTGCGTGTGTGGACACTAGTGATGACAGAAGTAAGATTCTCCGTCGAACTGCCGCGGGGCTGCAGCGAGGAATCGTTCCCAGATTGGAGAGTCTCCAATTACTGTCATGGAGTTTCGCGAGGAACGGTACCCTGTCAACAGCTCTGACGATTCAGCTCTGTGGACCCCAGCGTCGCTGCTGAACTCAGAAACCTTGAAAACTCTCACTCAGACCTGGAGGTGTTAGCGATCGGTATTCGAGCAAAGGTTTTATACGAGGCAAGCTTGCGGTTCGGCACCGGATTGCCTAAACAGCTGCTGTCGGACAGCCTACGGTTGTGGAACTCCATTTGGTCATTGCGAAAGAACACGTCACCGCTTCTTCTTTCGACGAAAGTGGCGTCCGCCCAACGTTGGCCGGCGTCCTGACCTTTCGCAAAGGTTTTAAGGAAACAACGAGTCGCCAAGAAAATGCTTACGCCTTGAGTTCGTTGAGAAACACGTCCCGATGGAAAGCGAGGATGTCGGCCATGTTGCCGAACAACACATCAGCACGGTTTTGTAGCGTCGGGGGGATCATGTGCTTGAGTTCCGAGTTTGACATTTGCTTTTGGTAGCCTTCGATGACGGAATCCAATTCGGAAACGTATGTTTTTTCCGTCTCGATCAACTCCATCATCACATGTCTGCAATCGGTCTTCCGGTTAGAAGGCCTCACCGGTCACAAACGACGGCAGAAAAGCTCACATTCGTCGACCTCAGGACTTACCCTCGTTTATCTTTGAGACCTTCTGTCGGGGATACTAGTGGGGCGCAAGGGTTTTCCAACGGTAGCTGCACTTCAATCTGAAAAGTAATCGATGAGTCAGTTCGGTCGCGAGACCAGCTACCGGGAATTTGATTCGGCAGCTCGGAGCTCTCCAGCGGTTGACGCTCAGGTTTCAGGGAATGGGCGAAGAGGTTGACCGACTGTTAGACATGACGACGGACCGTTAGGTTAGCGTGTGCGAGGCAGCGTGGATTCGTTCCAAGTTTGACGAGCGAGGCGTCGTTCGATCAACTCACCGTTCGTCGTCAGGAATTAGTCCTCGAATCCAACATAAAGATAACGGTGGCAAGACACACAGAAATCAGAACATGCGACAACAGTTTTATTATGTTATCTTGACAAACGAAAACGAATTGATATTAAATACCGGTCGTGTACGTTCCGTGACGTCGAAACGGTAACGACGGTATTTAAACGAATAAATTAGGGTGGATTTCGGTCGGTATTGATCAGATTCACCTCAGAAATCGGTTCCTCAGCTCTATAAAACCCAGGGAAAGACCTTTAGGATCTAATGGAATCTGATGATGTACCGACGCTGATCGGTCCAACAAAATGTCAAGATGGCTTCTCCCCTCCGTCAGACATAAAAATCTCCCCATATCGCATCCCTGGAGATTGGAAGTTCCAGAAGGGAGCCATCCGAGTAGCTGCACTGTAACACGAGTTTGGGGTCGGATGGGGATTGTGCCCATCCGCCGAGCATGGTAAGATCCCATCGCACTCTCAGAGGGGTCGTTACCAACGTGGTTCCGTGCATGGCCATTTTCCGGCAATGATTGCACGGACGACTGATGGTCAGGCTCTAGGTTGAGCGCCGGCGCGGCCGCCACAGGTCTAATGTATGTATCGTCAGCGAGAAGCTTCTATGCACCTTTGCTTTCAATGAAGTCCTTGAGGAGGAGGTGGTTTTGTCGGGAGGGGACATTTCGGGTGCCACTGCTTGTACGGGTTTCGAAGCACTCCGTACAGATGCGAGCTTCCTAAGGGATGTCTGCCTATTAACGCACATCACTCGAACGTCATCTATCCGCTTCAGCACCTGAAAGGAGAACAACCGGGAATCAGACTTGCTCGGCTCCAAGTGCCGAGGAAATGGGCAATTTAGAAAGGTTCAAAAGATGCCGTAGAAGGATTCTCGCTCGCTTATTCACGCTTCCAACCTCAAAACTGTTTCGCTCGTTCGAGGGGGTCACTAAGTGTTTCGTGCCAGATTCGCGATTCGTGCAGAGAAGCGGCGACCAGTGGTTTATTTACATGTATTAGGAATTACGGTCAAGTCGTGACATAAACGAACAGCTGGCATCGAGGAGCCCGGGGCTTGGCTGCGGTGTTGGATTGCGGCGAGGGCTCACGACGCAAATCGAATCAAATGGGCTTTAGATAATTAACAAAGACATTCTAATCTTCTTATCGGGCTTTCTCGAACAACGTCAGACTTTTGATTGATTGCCGTCGTTTGCTCAAAGCCAATGCTCGTCCCTCGTAATCCGGTCTAGATAGCGAGACAAGCAACTCGTCGCGAGCCCACTTCCCGGTTCGGACCTCGTTTGTTTCCGACCTCCCTGTCAAACAGCATCCGTTACGGAGAGACATTCGTTAAAGCATGCGTTGACCTAAGGCCCGCTAAGCTCAAACAGAACGAATTCGGGAGGACTCAGGATAGCGAAAAGTTCGTTCTAGCCAGCAGCGACGGGTCACGGCGGCCCATCAGCAGGACTCTGTCCTCTTGACGAGCACCATATACACCACCACGCATACCCTGACTGTCGTGAGGCCGAAAGATTTCTAAGTGGTATTTTGTTACGTTGAAAACTTCAAAAGTTTCTCCTCGTCTGGGGTGAACACAGACAATGTCGGAGAACAGCGGGCACAGTGTTGCGTGCATTAAACACAGACGCAGTTGGACACACAAAACAAGTTTCGGTCGTGGAATCCTCTTCTGCGTGAATATTAGACTCGAACAGCTGGCGCTTCAGACCCTCTGTCGACGTCGCGGCAGCACCGAGTTTCCTCGAGCCCCAGATGTATGTTCGCAGCTCCTCCCCATCCTGTTTCATGTCCTTTCCGTGTCCTCGCTCGCTTCCTTGACGTCCCCGTCCCCTTACATTTCTCCTTTAACCCGAATCCGCGGAGTCCTTCCAAGGCATTCGTCGAGGAGCAGTTGGTTCTGAGTCCAAACCATTCCTTAAGTCGAATGGATCTAAGTGAGCTCTACGGTGGCTTCTCGGCACTCTCGGTGACATGCTTCGCTTTGCGTCGTCAGTCATAAAGTTTTTTATGATACGGTGATCAGTATTCATACGGAGAAGAAGCGAGAGCTCACGGCAAACGGATCTAGTCCTCGGATTCGTTCCGCGATTTCTGCCCTCGGCTTTCGGATCCTCAGTCACAGTGACATCTACTCGTCGAACATCCGACGACTGAACTTGTGCGCGGTTAAGGAGTGAATTTGATTAGTTTCGTTATCGTGCCGCATATTCCTCTCCTGTGAAAAACGAGTACCTGGGGTTTCCCGCGGTCTCTGCTAGTTCCATCCGGCAATGTCATACGATGATGTATCACGAAATAAAGGCAACTGAGAAATCTAGGGAAGACCAGTGCAGTGAGCGTGCCATGGCCGGAGGCTTGGTTTTCGAGCTCGGAATCACTCCTTATCAATATTATGCAGCGAGGAAGATCGTCGAGTTTCCGACGATGTCGATAAGTTCGCCCGAACCGACATCAGGAGCACTCGGGAAGATTTCAGCAAACGAGAGGGGCCCAGGAACATTTTTCAACCGTCCAAATGAGGGCTCCACCGGGTGACAAACTCAGTCGGTAGAAGTGAGCAGTTCCATTTGTTTGGGCCGGACGGATTCTACACAACGCTGACAGGGAAACAACTCGAGGAGCGTTGTTCCTCGGACGGAAAAGGCCCGAGGCACTTTCTGCAACCGCCTCTGTGGAATGAATGTTTGATGGAATCAGACCGAAAAGAGGGTTCTTCGGTGCAGGCAAACGCCGTCGTTGCGTCGTGGCCGTCCTCACCTCACCAGCGTGATTCTCTCGTTGAATTCTCTTGGTAAAAAGCGGCCCCCGATGTTTGTTGGATCGCAAAGTCTAGAACCTCAACGCATCGATTCCCCGCTTCCCAGGGCTCAGAACTCATCACTGCGCCGAGCAACAAATAAGCCGCCCGACCGTCGATCCGTCAGATGGAATTCCGTTCATCGAGAGGAGAAGTGATTCACAACTTCTTTCTCGGCGCTTTCACCATTGCGAAAATTGCGTCTTAAGACTTCTACTCACTTGTTGCAGCAGCGGACGTGTCTCACTGTTGATGAAGTCCTCGAAGTATTTTTGGAACTCGTCCGTATCGCCCATACGGAACTCCTTGGCCGTATCCAAGAATCGGTTCAAGTCGTCCAGAGCTTTTTCAGCGAAATCCGGTGACGTACACTTTTCGATGTGGAGTCCAGCCAGGAGTTCGATACCCTCAGTACACCATCTGCAGTGAGGAAGTACAATATACGCTTGAGTATAAATTTTTGATGCGACAGCTCGCGCTTCTCTTTTACTCCCTTCGTATCAAGCGCATGGAACTTTCGAAGTGGTTCGCTAGAACCTACACCAGAAGCACTAGTTTGCACTCGGGAGGGCGCTTGGGACATCTCTAACAGAACCGCGGGAGAGGGTCCGTCTAATTCGGGACTCCGACGACAACATTGACGGCATCGCGTACAAGAAGTTTATCGGGCGTAACGTCGCTTTCTTTTTCGGTCGATGGAAGCCGTATTGCGTACGCGCACGGAGCTAACTGAGTATATCCCATGCGATGTTGCGATCCCAGCTCGAAGAAATGAGCGGGGGAAAGAAAAAGGTTGAAAAACTGCAAAATAACTGAGATAGCTCATGTGAGCATTAAATTTCCTCACCGATTAGCCCTTTCGACTCGTTCTTGGAGGTCTCGGTACCTCACGAGTTTATCCTTCCGCAGGTTATACTTCTCTTTGAATTCGACGCACAGTCTCTCCAGCTCCACGCACTTCGGCTCGATGGAATCCATCGCGTAGTGACCACCCTCGAGCAAACGCGATCCAATTCTCTGAAGGTGGTCCGCTTTCTCCAAATCATCCTACAAAAATGAAACTAGTCGTCATCCATGCTCAGAAATTCACAAGGTAGGATATGATCCTAGCCGATCTGTTCGCCTCAGTCGTCGTCATAGATTCAAGCTGGATTGAGCTTATCATGGGCGCGGCGAGCTCACCTCAGCCATTTTGGCGAAGTTTTCGAGTTCCTCTTTGAGAGTATCCACTCTTTTCACTGAATCTCCCAGCTCAGTCATGTCTTGGATGTCTCTGATATTAGCTGTCATGTTCATGTGGACTTCTTTGAACTGCGCCTCGAACCTCCTCAGTTGGAGGCATTGATTCAATCTGGAGACAGCGTCTTGTTACGGACTGACATTGAAACTTGCAACATTCCAGGACCAAGACACCATCTGATTTTCACTGAACCCCAATAGAGCGGAGCTCAGAGGAATTCAACAGACCGGGAGGAGACAGAACTCACCGTTCCTTGTGCAGGAGCCAGAACGAATCAAGGTTTCTTTCATGCTGCACGAGCTCTTGCATCATTTGACGCACGGAGCACTCATTAGCATTGAGCCTTTGACGCTGCTGTCTTTGTCGCATGTCCTCGTGGTCGAGCGTATTGTACGGTATGACCTCCGGAGGCTGCACTCTGACCTTTGCGAGAAGATCCTTCCCCCGCTGGGCCGCTGACAGCAGCGAATCCTTCAAGTTCTGATATTCTCCTGGAACGAGGAAAATCGCAAAGTCACGTATGACTGTCTGTTTGCTCGAATCTATCTTCCTTAGCTGGGCACCTTCGATTCTGAAATCCAGAGAAAGTGGAATCGATGCTCACCGCCCTGATCCTGGAGAAGATTGTATGTTGTATCAGCATCGTTCGGAAGTTCGGTTTCTTGAAAATGCCGAGACACCTCCCGAATCGAGGCGGAGAGCTCTGCCAGGAATATCGAATACTTCTCGACGGCCTGGAAAAGCGAACAAACGCACCTTAGATTGTGGAATCGATCCGCGCGCGACTCGTAGGGGTCCCTCGCCAGAATGCAAGAATTCATTGAGCGGTATGATGTCGCTCGCCGGATATTCTCGCCGAAAGAAGGACCGCCCGATATTACGATTTCCTCGCGACGGGATATTATTCGCGACGAACATTCGGAAGGGTTGAAAGAGTGAGTGCTCCATCAGGACTTCCATCAAGATAATTCGGGCCGTCTGCGACTCTGCGTTATGAATACATCCATTGCAGATTTCCGTCCTAAAGGCACCGATGCTGAATATTGTCGCATGCAGAAGCGATCTACAGGCTTCCGCCGTCCGTCGGATGGAGAATTAATGGTTTCCCCGAGAGTAGGCAAACGTGAATTTGTATAAATTTACATATTATCCTTCGAGTTTGTTCAGCGGGCGCCAGCGCCTTTTCCATGTCCCATCTTCCTCATCTCGGCCCCAACTTGTCCTTCGCAATTCCGCTTTCCGCTGAATGCATCAGAATTTGTGTGCATTGTTGGAGTGAAAAAAACTCCGACACCGCTTGCGAAGAAGAATCGACGAGGGACGGGGCGAGAGACGAGCGGAAAGGATCCAAAGACGAAAGAAGAGCATCAACAAAGACCTTGAAATCCTAATTTTGTCCCGCAACTAAATCACAGAGAGAGAGAGAAAGCGAATTCAGGTTGATTAGACCAATCGCCTGGGGGATAGTATCGAAGGAAACAACTTCGCCAGAGCCGAGCTCATTCATTTCCAATCCGAATGTTGGATACCCGACCCCTCATTAAATTGACGCTTCAGCGAGATCATAACCATAATGCATGCGTTCGGGCAGGGAGAACACTCAGGGAGCGAGACCAAAGTTCTCCGAGGAGGAATTATCGTTGCCAGAAATGCATCCATCCGATTGGTCAGGAGCTTCCCATCGGTCGAGCGAGCCACTCGAATATGCGACCGCTTTCGATTAACGGTACGCTTATCGAATTTCTGCAACTCTGGCCTGTAAGCACGGATGGATGTGAGCATTGATTCAACGTGGCTGATCCCATGCGATTCGACACACGGCCATCGGCGATCCTAATGATCGCTACTGGGAAAAATAGATGCGCAAGGTTTGGGATTCGCAAGTTCGGGAAAACCAACTGCTTTGCCTTAGTTTGTTGCCGGCGTAGTTTCAGGCCCGCGACGTGTACCAGCCAGGAAAAAAACGTGCTAATTACTGGGTGCACGTCGACGAAAGACCAAAGAAGCTGATGAGGCAGCGGCCACACCCCGGACGAATGTGAGGCAGGCCACCTCGCTCGTTGAGATGGATGTGAGTCGAGCCTAGCAGAGTCGAGCTATCACGGAGACACCACACGGCCTTCACCTTGGTGAGCGACTCAAAAGAGTGAGCTGAACGACATAAATATAAAAGCACTCCCGTGTCGATTCATCTGGCTAGGTCCCCGGGTCCGGCTTGGCTCCGCTATTTTTATGTGTCCCACTCAATAAACCCGAGCGGAGACCGCAAATATTTTTCGTCTCCCCGCCGGTTTTTGTCCTCTGGTTCCACTATCGCGGACTTCTCCCCGGCGTCCACAGGGACTTCGATCTGACGTATTCGAAATGAGTCTCAGCCTTCTCCGTTTGTCGTCAGCCTCGAAAATAAATTCAAACGTCATCCATCCAGAGGTGCATCCTGCGTATTATCCCTACTCGCGATTGAGCTGTGGCGAGATGACTCTGGGAATTCCTGCCGTTCTGTCTGTCGCAGAGGCTCCCGAGATTTTCGGAGGTGCGTGAGGGCCGAAAATAACCGAACTCGCTTCTCGATGACGACATTGGCTCACGATGGGAGTCGTTAGAGATCAAGAGACGATAAAATAGAATCACTCACGAGTCTCTGGTCGCACCACAATCGATGGTCGTAAGGAAGATGACCTCCGATGTCCTGGGTGAGCTGGGACGGATGGATGTACGAGTGGAGCTCGGAAGTTGAGCTTAAAAGCACTACCTGGAATCGCGAACGTATGAGCCTAAACGCCTATGCTGAGCTTACATTCTCTACCAGGGCTTGAACCAGCGGCGGAATCTTTGGGCGGCTTAGATACTTACCTGGAAGTTGAACTCGTCTCTAAACAGTTTGTGGGACACTTCGGAAAGCGCCTTCTGAAGGAAGCCAGTGGGCTTGAGCACAAAGACGATTTGAATGATTCCCGGAAAGAACCCCTGAAATCCGAGAAAACCGGTTGAGATTCTCCAGACATGAGTTTGTATGGGTCGCTCTTGCGTCCCGCTGGAATATCGCAGTTTCTCGCTACGCATCCAACTTGTCTCGGGATCGCTGGACTCGTGGCGAGTCCGCTGTACTTGGGGTTCATGTGGGGTTCGGATTGAATAACTCCCAGCGCCTAAGCATCCAACTTCGATGATGCCAGCTTTCAGCCAGGTTAGCCGCTAGGAGAATATCAGAAGAGAACCGGAGATCACAGATCCGTCATTGTCCTGGAACGATTGATTTTGTTCTTTCCGGGGGACTTACCGAAATCTTGAGCAATACCGTCTTGACCGAGCTCCACTTGTCCCTTCGACGATCGATGATGATGACAAATCCTGCATCCTGTTCATGCGGCAGCGGGACGCCTGCCAAGTATTTGAGAAGTCTTCGAAAATCTTCGTCAGGGACTTGGCACAGCGTTCCCGTGTCAGGTAGGTGGAGCACCGGATAGCCCTCACACGTGTGACCTCCTGAAAGTACAGCGTGTATCGCATATTGGCAATTTCTTCAAAGTACACCTCTAATCGTTATCAGCACATCGCGACATCTACATATGCTTGAAACTTATACATCGGTGGTTGGACGCTCTCCGCTCAAGTGACGAATCGTGTTGATGTTTTCCGTTCATGTGAACGCCACGCACGCAAATCATCGATAAATCCATTGATTATTTCCCGTCCGTATCCCACGTTCCTATCGGGATCGAGCGCGCGTCCTTTCTTCCTGGGGTACTCGACTGGACGCGCATCACGAGCTCGGCTGAATTGACGGAAGCCAATATTCATCGAGGCCGATAGCAGCGGACCGTTATATGAGAGCTATAAAAACAACAATACACGCAGCGCTGCGAACGATTGGTACAACAAAAGCACCATGGAGATACGCGCACAGCAACAATGCTGTGGCAACACGAATTCAAGTCCTTAAAAAAGGTCTCGCTGAAATTGGAACGAATCGCTGTTATTGTGTCCGCTCCGGGAAGTAAAATATCGAACGCTGGACCAGCGACCATGCAGACCATACAGTGTATACGTGTGCGCAGTTCGTCGCTACGCGTTTTTGCGTTACGTGATTCAATTATGGCCGACCTCGGAGTTCTCACGAACAGCAGGGCGGTCCCGAAAGACAGTTGCAGAAGTCAGAGTGACGAATGGATTTGGGCATGGAACTTGTTCCTCGTACGCTGGTGGAGTTGGTTCGTGGCCTGCGTCCGATAAGAATCGTTCCAACTCAACAGGGCCCCAATCGCCCACATGGAGAGGTGTGTCCTGTCACGACAGGACATTCTACAGAAGACCGATTGCCTGTTCCAGTGTCGTATCAGGGTGGTTGACGGATCTGCGCAACGCGTTCCACTCACCACCGCGTAACGTTACCACGTGAATGGCAACTCAAGCAACTTGCGTGTTGCAGACGGCAGGTCGAGAACGACCGCTTCGACCGAAGTTGCTCCTCGGTGCCGGAAGCCAGGTGGACGACTCGCGATGGATTATCTGCTGCGAAGACTCGCTGGGAATTAGTCGTGGGACGAGCAAAGCGCCCGCAGCTCATTCCGCAATAGCAACCTCAAGTTCTAATGGAATTTCGTCCCACCAATTAATCCTACGGACTTCGCTTCCCACTCCGGTTGGACATCAGGCGAGGGCTTTCTTGATTTATCTGCGCCACTCTGCCGAGGAAATAGCGTTGCTACCGGGAACCTCCGCGCCAACTACGCACAGTTCCGTGACCCACGTTTGACGTGATCTCGTTATGCGTGATGGTACGTCCAAGGCCCGCAGGCATTCTGGTGGGGGCTCCTTCATGAAACCGCTTCGAAATGGAATGTCCGAGGAGTTGGAGAGTTCCTCTCTATAGAAACGAGCTCAGGAATTTTTCATTGCGCCGAATAGAGGGTGAAAGGGAGCGAGTGAATTTGTTTCACAGGATGCGACCAGGACGTCCCAGGAGGAATAAAAGGACATTCCCGATCGGACTCCCGAATCAATTTCTCTATCTAGAGAGGAGGCCCCCCAAAGTGTGTGTATCGTGGAGGATCGAATTTCCTCCATTCGAAATAAGTCAACCCTACAATATGGAAGGCCAGTGATCGACGAAATACAGGCTGGATCAGACTCGATTCCGTCGCCTGAGCACTGGGACAGCTGGTGACTTTTGGCAACGGACCCGCATGCTGACAATCACGGGGGTCATGGCATGGGCAACGCTATCTAGATGACAAATAGTTTCATTCTTTGATCCGGAAGGCGTGCGGCCAACGAATGGTCACTGCGGACAGGCCAACGAACGAATGGACTGAGTCACACGTCCGATGCAGGCTGTGAGTTCCATCGTACAATATGAGCTCGATTCGTCCGACCCGAATGAATGTCATTCTAATTGCTTCGTTGGTCGGGCGTACGATTGCAAGCATAGGAAGACGGAACATCGATCTGCTTCGGTTGCTCGAGCAAGTAGACAGGCTAAGGCAGGAAATAGGAAGGTCGGTGCCGCATCCAAATAGCGATTGAGACGGCTTGACGTGTCAGAGCCTAAACGTTTAGCCGGGGGTCTAGCAGCTCTAGTTTCCGTCTGATCCACATCCTCACGCGTTCGCCGTCATGGGAGGAGGAAGGAAGGAAGGAAGGAGGATGCAAGAGCCCGCTCGGTCACCGAGTTGGTTCGTTGACCGTTCGTCTTCTCTCATGTCCAAGAGTTCCTTGAGGCCAGCGATTCATCATCACATCAGGAGTCTTATGGCACGTTAGCGTCAGTGCCAACATTGTGGATGAGCATCATTTGCAAGCGTGCCAGCAAGCGACCGAGCGAACTGACAGGCTAGTAGATGCTTGCGACGAGGACACTCATCCCGGAACTCATTTCAATCACCGAATGAAACGCCGTGAGACGACGATCTTGAAACCGAAATTTTCCACGGGCTGAATATTTGCTCCTCTCTCTCTCTCTGAACGGAAAGTTCAACTGATGTTTGATAACGAACCACGACATCATCAAGAAGCATCATCCTACGAAGCATACCAAACCCGACGTTCGCCCTCCGTCACAGTCGAACGATCATTTTGTTCGATTCCGGAAGTCGACGATAAGGGGCTACGTAGCTGCGTGAATTCGGCATCCAGGGCTTCCGCCGACTCTGCACGAATAGCCATCCTCGATATTGAGGATACGATCTAGTATTCTAGGCAGGCCCAGAACATCATCGAACAACCACGAGGTTGGATGAAGTCGAAGACTCATGAAAAAGTTGTCTCATTGGTGTATCCGCTTGATTTGGGAACCCATTAGCCATTGCCGTCATGAAAATGTATCAGATACTTCATCGAGAATCACGAAATTTGAGAGAGCCTCTAAATCCCTTATTTCCTCATTACCGAGCATGGTCTCATGCGTCTTGCGCCGCGTAGCCGGGAAAGCAATGCTTCCCCATTGTGGAGACAGAGAAGCCGACGGCGGTTAACATTTTCTCACGTCGGAAGCACGAGCGTGCACGTCTAATCTCGTCGAGGAAGGGAAAAGTGGGGATGGATAGGTCGGGAGAGGGCATTATCGCGTTCGCTTCCGGCGAGTCTCCATTATTCTGAGAGGAGCAGGCGTGGAGAAGTTGACTTCCGAGTCGCGTATTCGCTCCAGTCGGCAAAGACTCGAGTGTGGATGCGTTCTCTGAAATTTTGCGATTCTCCCCCATTGACCGCCACGAGTCTTCTGCTCGATGCAATTTATCTGTCATTCCCGAATAATGTGATGCGCTACACTGTGTCGAGCTCTTCACGAGGCCCTGCTTCTGCGGAGCTCCCGGAGTTTGATGCTTCGATTCCATTAGACCAGAGCAGGGCTTTTCGTCGCCGTGGAAGAGCTCGGCGCGTTATCTCTGCCGCAATAGTTTGCACTTGCTAGCTATCATCGCGCTCATGAACTGCCGGATGAGTCACCACCATCGTCGTTGAACGAGAGTTGCAAATTTCGTTTTATGGCTGGTGTAATAGGCATCTCCAGCCTCGTCACTCCACGTCGCCGAACGGGAGGGAAGTCGAGAGAATTCCGATTCAGACCCGCGGTTTTGCTGTCCGGAAATAGCTCGTGGTTTCGTGGGAACCGTTCATCAGTGTGAGTCGTGTTCCGTCGATGTTTGGCGGGACGGCCGGGGGTAGAAATCAGCATGAGGTTTGCATTAGGAATTTTGTTCTGCGTGCGATCAGGCGATAAAATATTCGACAATAGAGCTTCCCGCGGGGAATGTTATGCAGATTGCTCGATCACCGATGAGGCTGTCCGAACGCGATCCGTCGTCGAGTTGGCAATGTTTTTACGGGTTCACTGAGGAAGCTTTTTTCCTTCTCGCGACATTCCCTCGATCCAAACGCTTCAAACAACTCCCCCAGAAGGGATTCCCTTGAGCGAGATATGACTTGGAGTGTCAAACCCGGCCGAGTTTCCCTCCTTTGATTGCCTTGACTGCTCGCCAAGCTGTAAGGAATACGTGCGGGGCTGGCGGGAGGGGTGGGGGGAATGCTCCTGGATCTTCGATGTTCTGGAAAGCATACTCATCGGATGCAGTCCATCTGGCCAACTATTTCTTCACATCGGCAGGCTCGCGAAGGCCCGGGGGTGTTCCAAACAATACGCAAGTCGGCTTCGTTTCTTTAGGGATCCCATTTTCAACGAACACTGGCGAGTTCTTCCAAACCGTGTTGTCGCAGATATTTTGTAAACATCCGCTCTCTGCGCTCTGCCGGCGGAAGTTTGGACGACGGGATATTGCGCGCCCCGAATGCTAACATGGCTCACCTGTGACGAAGACGTGTTTATGTTGGAACGTATGAAACACATCCTGTAGGCTCAGGGGGCCCTCCATGGTGTCATCTGGAAGGAACAAATCCCATTAGTCTGGAATTCTGACGACGAAGTTCACCATTACCCGAAAGGGCTCGTTTGCCGCGGAAATGTTTCGAGTTCCGCTTAGCTGACAGATCATAAGTCTGAACCTCAAAGTTCAGATTCTTCATCGATTTTCACTCCAGGGGATCCGGCATTCACCTGGAGCTGACGTCGAAATCTCTCAAACACAGGCTGACACGACGCGTTCGAGCTGTGACCTGCATCCGACATCGAATCGGGAAAAACTCCTAGGGTAACACGTTTCAGGCGGATGCTTGATGAATCGTGAAGCTTGTTAGCATTCAGAACTCTAGAGTCTCGAACTCGCCGGCGAACCGTGACGACGGAGACTCGGACTCATTGTCAGTCTGCTGATCAACAGCTGATTAATATTCAATCACCGTATTCAGACGTATCATTTATTCCCTCATGAAACACGTCTCCCGACGTGCACCGTGACGTGTTGTTCTGTAGACGACGTGTTCGCGTAAGTTTGGCAATCTATTGATTGTCATTAGGGTGGTTCGTGGGCGTGAGGTTCGTTTGTAAGGGGCAACTTCAGTGGTATGTTCACACGCTGTTTGATGGTGGCCAGCTGAGAAGGAAACAGGCGAAATGTCCGGCCGCCTGGGTCGTTGGACGGGTAAGGTTCGTTCCTCTCGAGACGAATAAAAACCCAATAAGACCTTGTGCCGAGAACTCTGAGAAAGTCCGGGGAGAGCTCTGGCGCTAATTGAACTAACCAGTCGGGGCAGAAGCGAGTCTTTTGTTTCTTTTGTCTTGTCGATTTCTGGATGACAATTTATGCAGGCATTGACCTGACACTCTCCATTCTCTGGACTGAGACAACGCCCATCGAAGGATTTCGATGAAGTTCTCGGTCAGGTCATCTGTTGAGTTCAGGGGACGGTGTTCCCTGGTTTCTCGCAGGGGTCGATACCTGCGAGGCTTTCGCGTCGGACAGCCACGTGGGGCTAGAGGATGATTTGCTATTTGTTTTCGTCATTCCGGAAATTAGCCGCCTGCGATTGATGAGCTCACTCCGCGTGGTATAACGGGAATAGAGCAGGGATTCTCGGGAAGAAGGGGATCCAATCCTCAGGCGAATTCAAGTTGTCGGCGCGATAGCGCTGCAGCACCGAGAAGGGATAAGGGAACGCAGGCCGAGAAAATGAATTCCGAGCTTCATGAACACCAATCAGAGCAACGACAACTCGGACAATGAGAGCAGACAAAAGAACGTTTCGCACAACGGGGCGATGACGCCATTTGAAAATCCCAAATGGGACATTGGAGTCGACTTCGCCGAAGAGGGCGCCCACGACCATTGTTTCATTGGCTTCGCGTTCTCCCGTTTGTTCGCTTGTTCTGCAGTTCGTCGTCGTCACTACTGAGCGAGCGGCTCCAAATGCTAACAAAACAGAGGCCGAGCTTGTATATAGCACGACACCGAAAACCCTCAGCTGCAAGGACAGCGCGGCGCCCTCGCAGTCCACGATCGTCGCGAGTGCAAAAATTCGACGTGGCTGTGGTCGTTGGCAACTATGACGCGACGTGAGCGAGCGAGTCAGCCAGCGGTCGGTCAGGCGGACGAGCTCAGAGTTTGCAACTTCGCACCGGCGAACACCATTTCCGTGACTGCCAAGCAGCCCGGAATGACTTCCGAAACTCAAACGAAATTCGCCCGGCCTAGAGCACCCACTTTCGGTTGAGTCTGGTGAACTTTCAGGAGCGATTAATGCCCAAGCTCCGGGTTATGACTTCAAATAATTCTCGCGAACCCGACTTCGGCGGTCGAACGTCTGGGTTTGATACGTTGGCTGAGGGAGGGGACTGTAGCGGCGTTTCCGGAGCAGCTCGAGATCAATGATATCCGGAGAGTAGAAGCTTATGGAAACGCGGCCGAGGACGGTCAGACTTCAATTCCTTTTCAAGACCCGCTCGCCATGCGTCTGCATTCAAGCCGCCGTCATCTCGAGGACAAAAGCTAGGACGCTTCCGGCACTACAGAAAGCTAGATCTGCCCCCGAATCCTCGCGGGAAGGATTCCTCCTCCTCGATCCTCGTCGGTGTCTGTAGTGATCTTGGGGATCGTGATTCCTCAATTTTTCGGTCCCAAACAGCGGATTCGGCTCGTGTCCGACCATCTACACTTTATGAGGGTTGCGCATTCGGCGGTGCTCATGGCCCGCCGCCAAAATCCCGGACTCATTGTCAGACCTCGACACTCCTGGTGCCTTCCCGATATCATGGTAGGCCTCTCTTGTGTCCCTCTCCGGGGGATCTCTGGTCTGGCTGTCACGTGTTGTTGTTGGTTGCTCGTTTATATCGAACAAAACGTCTCTGTCGTTCTTCTGCCGACGAGAGCACAAGCGAGCAGCCTACAGAAATGCCGAACAGGCAGGTCCCACTCGAAAACGGGCTGCAAGGCATCAAAATGGAGAAAGTGGAAAACAGACGGGCGGGGGCCTGGCTCATATTTTTTTGTGCTTTGCCTCAAACAGGGCTCCGAAGCTCTCTCTCCCTTCTCCGGAGAGGTTCCCTCCGAAGGAGGCAGCGAACGTCAAAGGAGGCCGGCCTGCAGCGATTCGTTATCATCAGAGCCACTTCGTATCTTGGCGGTCACTGGTGATTCCAGTTGTTTATGATAGCAATCTCCGGTTATCATGGAAACTCATCTTTACGGAACCTCGGAAGAAAGCTCGACATCGACAATCCTGCTTCATCCGTTATTTGCTCACCTGTGGCCTTCAGAAGCCTTTATTGAACCTGATAAACTACGTGGAATCGGCATTGTGAGACGTGGCTTAAGAGTCCGATGGATGATAGTTATGCTACGTTCAAGCATTCCATGGTCCTCTATAGTTTTTGAGAAGTATAACCCATGACGCGATTTGCTCCCTACGCTCTCGAGGAAGCGGTCGTCTGGGGATGCATGTTATGCACGCATTTTCATCATGCCAACGCGTCCTTCCTCCTTATTCTAACTCCTAGCACACGCTGCAACGATCTCCTTATGTTCCGCGCTCAAAAGCAGATTCTAACTTCATGAAAGGTGCGCCAAGAATCAATCATGAGGTTTGAGTATGTGTCGCTTCGATAAAAATGAGCTAGATGACATCAAAGCAGTTCTCAGGGGCCATTCTGCGTTGATTTCGCCGACTGAGATTCGGGTACCGACGACGTGAAAGAGATAAAAACTCAAGAATACGGCGAGGACGCTGGTCCTCGCGAGGAACTTTCGCTGGCACGTTCTAGAGGAGTGCTCGGCTGGCGCATCAGAGAACAGGGAATGACGGCCAAGATAAACGCAGGTCATTCCGTGATCAGAGCGGAGGTGATCAGCGATTCTTTCTCTCCGAGGGGGACCGTGGAGCGGCGAAAACGACTCCAGCTAAATAGAACAGCTCGTAATGGCATTCACATGCTCTTATTGCGTCGACTCGAGTTCATTGTCAGGTGTCGTCTCCTTATCGCGCTTTCCCCTAGGACGGGTATCACTATCCGAACCTTTCCCCGCTGTTAGGTATCCCCGAAGAACCGGTCGGCGATCGATGGATGTAGCGAATTTCCCGCTGACACGAAGCAAACTTCAGGACGGGACCGCATACGAACGAGACTGGGGGAGGGAAATCAAAGCGACACGACGACGTGGGCCCCGAGTTCGCGAGTAAGGTTCTTCCGCTCTCGTCGAGTTGGCACATCGGTGACGTGACCTTTCGCTGGACGTTTCGAAATCGAATTCGTTAGGGTTCCAAGATTTCCGAACCGAAATCGGGGAATCTCAAGAAAGCAAGACATGGGAGACAGAATCAGAAACGACTCCTCGTCGAGTGACTTTTCTCTGAGACAGCTGATGAACACCGGAGTGCATTCTGATCGAGATAGAGAGTAACGATTGCTCTCCATATATTATGCATCTGTTTAGTGTCTCACTCCCTGATACATGGTCGCCGCCAGAGCGGCCGCCGATTCATCCCGAACATTTTTCATGTGTCGCCCTCGTTCCAGCTGAAGTTCCGTGCTTGAAAATCTTCTCAGAGCCTTGCAACTTCAACTCCGGGTCACAATGCGGGAGTTTTGTTCGAAGGGAGTCGACCTCAACGACCACTCTCAACCCTCTCGGACCCCAAGCAGCGATGATACAGAACACAGTTGGAGTCTACTTGAATCTACTTGAGGTGGAGTTCGAAACCGGTAAGCGCTTAGCTCATCGAGGACCCGTCATAGCCCTGTATCCTGGAGGCTTTCGATTTTCCTCACGCCGTGAATTCTTGGACCTCCAGGTATGCCACCGGGGCACATCGTTCATGCACCGCAACACTCTCCGCCTCATACGAAGGTATTTTATTCACGGAGCAGCTTGTTGGCCAGACGGCGTTCCATGAATTATTGACTTGGCTACGGGGTAGAATTTGAATGTTTTCAGAACGCTGATCCTCCGATCCAGCTGCTTCATCGGTTCAGACCTTCCGACCCGGATTTCCTCTATACATCGTCTCCTATGTGTTCGTCCACTTTTAGAGGAAGGTCGCTCGAATTTCTTGGGGAGGCTCATCAGCGGGACGATTGATGGGTTTTTCCGAGAAGTGCTTTGGGAAATCACAAGAAAGAGGTCTAAGACTGTCGGAGAGCTTTTTCGAGATGACGAGACCAGGGAAGGGGGTTCAGAGCCCCAGAGGGTCTCAAGACCTCCATCCCTCAGCCTCTTCCGTTCTTCACGGTTTTATATTCTGCTGCATGTACTCCGTTCGGCTCCTTCGTCCACCTTTGTTTCTCAGCAGAACCAGCAGCGAGTTCTTCCTCCACGCGTTAGTGAGTTAGGTTCCGTCGAATCTCTCTCTCGTTCCTGATTCGAAAACTCCCCGTCGTTATTGATCAAGTGCGCGCGAATAGGAAATCCTCAGCTAGGAGTTTTCCATCACGATGAATGGGACATTTCCAATCCAGCGGGAAAAGTATCTCGATTTCCTCGAATGGGAGTTCTGTTTCCCTCAGCAGATTATCTTCCACTTCCCAACGAGTCTGGCGGTCTCCAAGAAACTCCCTATTCCTCTTCCGGGGTCGAATCGAGCCAGAAATCGAATTCACTGAGGCTTGATCAGATCCCGAGGCATCGGAGCGGAAGACCAACCAACCAACGTTACGTTCGCGGTACTCGTTGAGGAAGAAGCCGTGGAATTGCCAATACGTTGATTAAAAGTTGGAAGACGGGTGACTATTCGTTCCGACGAACGTCCTGATCTTTCGATCACGTCGAATTTCCAGTTTCAGTTCCGTCGCCGGACTTCCTATTCCAGTGAAATCGACGAAATTGAAGACGGCCAAAGCCGTCGCCCAGAGGTTCCTCGTGGAATGGGTGAGACTCGGAGGCGAGAAGCGAAAATCACAGTTTCAGGTTCTCAGGCGAATCACCACTTGGTCGGGATTGAGAAAGGAAGAAGGAACTTCCTCGCTCTCGGGCTCACTCCAGGTTTTTTTGAGAGATACACGTGTATGTAGACTGTATGTTTCGGAGCTGCCTCCCTCATTATATTTTCCCCAAACCTCGGTGCATCGTATCGGGGGAAACAGCTACCGCGGTCGTGAGTGAATGGCCGGCTGTCTGAGCGGCAGTTCATGATCACCAACACATTTCTCTAGATCGCCGCGAGAAATCCGTCGGTCGGCGGAAAATAATCCGAGAAAAAAACAGCACTCTTTTCCTGAGCGACAAACGATAACAGCAATTAAGCGAATGTCCAGCGGGCATAGACGCAGGCTGCCGACAGCGACGGACGGGTCCCCAAATAATACGACACGTATTGTTGAAACTTTCGTTTGTCCAAATTCCCACGACTCGGCATGAAATCCAGCCGCAAAGAGGAAGCATTATTTTTTCTCGCCTCAGATTCCGTGAATTCCACTTCCAAAGTTCGGCATCACAATTATGAGCAGTTGTGCGAGCGAGTTCTGCTGAGTTCCATACAAGGAAGCCGCCTGGCGCCGAGTTCTTCACACGCGCCACGATTTCTGTTCAAAGTTCATCCGGAGCGATCCATGAGCGAATTCATGCCTTCTGGAGGAGAATGGATGCTCAAAAGTTGGATATAATGAAGGTCATAGAAGAACTGATGAAGAAGTCGATCATCAATGTCTGCCATGACGAGGAGAAGCGGTTGGTTGAAGCGGCAAACAGGAATCTGGCCGTTTCGACGCCCGGCATAGCGGTCAGGCGGTCGGCTGTCTAACTTTGGTTGAGCTAGCGTTTTTTGATGAGGACGAAGTCAAATGGTCTTCAGCGGAGTCCCAAATAGCCACAATAAAAAGATCGCGATGCTCGTTCCCACCCGCAGACGGAAAATAGTCTGACTGACCGAGGGCTCTCATCGATGTAGACGATGACATGACTTCGACTCCGGCGGGAGGTAACTGCGATAAACTTTGATAACTCGGTCAGGGGATAACTACGATGAGCTCTGATCAACCTGGGGAAATGCAGGATTTCCAGTATTTCTCGCGTAATATCATCATCATCAGCTCCAAGGAGTAGCGTAGACAGGGGGAGGGGGGTCTCGTTAAATGTTCACTAATTGTAAGAAGTTCTGCATGATCTGGCATCGTCCATTTTATTTGACAGGTATAGTCATTTTTGAACATGTAGAAGAAAATATTGAGTCAGTTTGTGACACCTTTTTCGAGTCCGTAACGGATGAGAAACTGAATAAGAGTTCTCCATGTTTCTTGTCAACGTGAGTGTCCTCCTACATTCGGATAATAGTACGAATGGCGTCTCCACGATGCATCGCCTCGAAGGCCTCATTGATTTTGTCCAGTGGCATCTCTCCGCTGATGAAAGCATCCAGTTCCAGTTTTCCCGCGATGTGTTTATCGACGAGTTCGGGCACGGAATCAACTGATTTCCAGCCGCCGAAAGCCGCTCCTTTCCAGACTCTCCCGGTGACCAACTGGAAAGGCCTCGTCGAAATCTCCTGACCCGAGGCCGCGACGCCCAGAATGATGCTCTGTCCCCAACCCTTGTGGCACGCTTCGAGGGCAGCTCTCATGGTGTTCACGTTACCAATGCACTCGAACGTGTAGTCGAGTCCTCCGTCGGTCATATCGATCAGAACTTGCTGTATGGGCTCCTTGTGGTCTTTTGGGTTAACGAACTCAGTCGCTCCGAGCTGTTTGGCTTTCTCCCATTTCGCGGGATTAATGTCGACAGCAATGATTCGTTTCGCGTTGCGTTCCTTGCAACCCATGATGGCTGCCAGCCCCACGGCTCCCAAGCCGAAAATGGCACAGTTCGAACCTTCTTCGACGTTGGCGGTGTTCAACGCAGCTCCGTACCCCGTGGAAATTCCACAACCGAGCAAACACACTTTCTGTAGAGGAGCGTTTTCAGCAACTCGACAGAGAGAAATGTCCGCAACGACCGTGTACTCGGAAAACGTCGAAGTTCCCATGAAATGATAGAGGGTCTTCCCATTACACGTGAAGCGAGACGTGCCATCGGGCATCAAGCCCGCTCCCTGAGTCACACGAATCTTTGAGCACACATTAGTTTTCGGTGAGGCGCAAAACTTGCAATCCTTGCACTGCGGAATATATAATGGGATCACTGCATCGCCGCGCTTGAAACCGGTGACATCTGGTCCCACGGATTCGACGATTCCACCGCCTTCGTGACCGAGAATCGAAGGAAAAACTCCTTCAGGATCGTGGCCTGCAACATTGATTCGGTTATTGGGTGCATTTCGAGTCGTTCCGGGACCGGGTCGAACTTAAAACAGCTGGGAATATGGCTCCGCGGCAATACTTGGAGGAGAACGAGCTCGAGAAGAACGCGAGACAGTCGAGCTCGATCAGGGATCGAGGATAAGATTTATATTCATAGACAGCGATCGACCAGAAATAAGTTCAGCCCGGAGGAGTTTATTCCGGGCAATATCTTCGTTTGATTCACCCGACGACCTCAGGATTGCATGCACTGGCAAACAGAGGAAGAATTCTCCTCCCGATCTTGGTCTTTCTCTATGAAAATTGGTCGCCAAACGACGAAAAACAGCAATAGCTTCGTTGCTCGATCGTCAAATACCATGCAAATCTCGCGTCGACTCCAGTGGCGGTATGCAAGGCCTGGCTCCGCGCGGATGAAGCGAGAAAGAAACCAAGTTTCTTCTTCTGCTTCGGATAGCAGGAGAACGCGCCGGAGTGGGAGCGATACCAGATCGGCGAGTTGACGTCTTTATATTAGGCAAGAGGATGAAGAAGTTGGTTTTTTTTTGAGAACGCAATAGCGTCGCATTAAAACTCTACTGCGGTGCGAATCGACTCCAGAGGAGTTCTCGCCGGTGGAGCATGAAGTTCATGACGGGAGTTTTCGAAGCCGAATCCTCTCTCTAAGGGACGAGAGAAGTGGACTAGTTTGGAAAGATGAAGACGCCTTCCGAATACGATCCAATTCCAGGGAATAAATTCAGATTCTGAGATGACGTATAGACGAAATGAATACGATCAACAGCGGTGGGACGCCGATGCTGCTGGCCCATGAAAAAGGAGTGGGAGAAGGAGAACGAAGCGAGAAAAGTCCCTCGACGATCGAATGCTTGCCTGGAAGCGTCATTCAAAATCAAATAAACTCCGAAGAGAGGAAAGGTCGAGTCTTTCCGCGTCCATCCACCCTGCGTTGGGTTCAAGAACACAGCCCTATATTTGGAACGTGGTCGTAATTCGAAGCGGTCCCGGCATAAAAACGAACTCCACAGGGATATTTGCTTTCAAGGGGTTGTTTTACATGACCACACTAACAGGATCTACGGGCCGCGGCGGGGTCCTTGGAACGCTCCTCCTACTCTTCCTAGGCGAATCAAAACTTCGAATTCTCTCCGGCTGGGCAAAATTGACACTCGGAGTAGCTACTGTGAAAGCCACGCCTTAGTCTGGAATGGATCATTCAATCGGATAAGCTACGGATCGAAACTATGGGATCTTTAAGAGATAATGGGAGCTTGCCGTATCGCTTTTCCTAATAGATTGGATCGCTCCACTCAAGAATGGAGTCGCGTTACGACCTATCGTGGACTCTCCCGAACTTCGAAGCAGGTTAGCGCTGGTTCAAACACCGGATTTCTTGATTCAACGCGAGAAATGCCATCATCGATTCGTGGCCGAAGAGTGGAATGGCAACCTCTACATGAGACCACCGCCCAAGAGAATCTAACAGGTGTCAAAAGGATACAAAAATGAACGCGCGCGATGATTCGTATGAGACTTAACATCCATGTCTCAGATCACGCTCATGGAGTGATAGTGATCTTCATACGAGCGAGCAAGGATCGCGGAAGACGGAATGAGAGGACTGAGGTGAGTGATCACGTTTTGGACTCGAGTCGATCATACCCTACCAGTCATATTGCCGGGAGCACAGAAACCTCAGCTGATATGTGATGAAAAGACCTCAAGACCGTCCTTACCTCCGAGAGTGTACGCGTCGGTGTGGCAAACTCCCGTAAAGCAAATTTTAATGCGAACCTCATGCGCTTTTGGAGGCTCTACAGTGACGGTTTCAATCTTCAAAGGCTCCTTGGCAGCCCATGCGACGGCAGCCCGGCATTGAATGGGCTTTCCTTCGGTTCCTTCGGGAAGCATGCTTTCTCCGCTGCTCTTGATCAAAATTCCAAAAAGTAACTCGGTAGGGGATTTTTCCAACCGAACGCACTGATGGATTCAGCAATGACTTGAGTCCGGTGCAACCTGCACAGCTACAGAAGCACACTGCTGGCTCTCTCACTGTAAATACGAACGATGGATGGAAGTTCTGTCGTCTGCTCGCCGGTGTAAACACGACTTGCGCTGTCAGCGCGACCAAGGTCTCCTTTAGAATTCCGTCGAGCTTGTTGGCAAGGCTCGGTGGCTGATGCCTGGCCTCTGTCGGAGACAGACCAGCGCCCGTTGGGTCTTCAATAACTTATGGGAGCGATCCTTCCGAGGCCCAGATTCTTCAATTTCCGCTATGTTTTCAATGCGATTCCAGTTTTCCGCGCGGAACACCGGATGGGGGAGAGTTTTCGCCTCAGTCTAGTTGTGAAATTTCTACATCAGTCTCACATCGTCACAATCCTCGCATCGAAATTGATGTGAGAATCTGGGAACATCAATAGGCCGAACGAGTAAAACCGTTGGAATCTGTTCTTGAAAGATGCTCGAGGTCAGATTTGAGGAAGCGATCGGAAGTTCTTTTTCGCATCGTCTTCCAGCGACTCGGGTCCCTGGCCTCGTGTTCTGCGAGAGCTTAGAAGAACTTGTTTCGAAATATTTCGTGGCTTTCGGAGCTTCCCGTAAGAAGCTCATTGTTTCTGTGGGGACACCGCTTCAGAATATGCAAAACTGAAAGCTCCGCGATGGATGGCTCGGCTGCGACTGCCGCGGTTTTGATGCAGATGATGCTGATCGGCCGAATAGGGATACAATACAATTATGCGAACGATAAGCGTGAGCCAGTTCGCGAACTCGAGATGCTCCTTAGATATGCATCGAGCGTCAGTCAGGACTGGGGCTTCTGACCCGAAAAATATATTCTCCATCCGAGTCTTATCAGACTTTCTTAAATGAAAACCGTGCGTCGTTCCCTATGAAACTCCTCGGGAGAGGTTTCTACAGATATCCGGTCGCCAAGTATCTCAACCGCTCACGCCACAAGATACCGAATGAGAGCCATGGCAACAATTTGACGACAAACTGAGCGAGATTGTGCGATTCGCCCACCGCAACTCGGAGGAAGCGTTTCATTCAGGCACGTTCGCGAGTTTTTACGTCGTTGCCGGGAGCACTCGGCTGCGCCCATGGCTTCCTGGCCCCGTGTCAGCCTTCGGCGGTAATCTCTGGGTCGTGCATCTCTTGTCGAGCTTTCAATGAGCTCCCAGATTTTTTCCAGGGTTTTCTCGCTTTCCAGAAACGGTATCCATTGGCCAGCAATGACGCGCGGTCCCAGTGACATCAGTCATGGCAGCGTACCTACCGCAAAAGCGACATTGAACCTCTGCGCCAGAAGGTGGCTGATATCACCGTGATCCGCGTACACTTGAAGGCGGCACGGAACCTCCATCTCATCGGTCATAGCGGACAACAACAAACGTAAAATTGGCGCGTATTGCCATTGTGTCGAAGTAAACCGAAAAAGTTTCCCTTTCATTCTTCCAAGCTAAGGCCAACCACAGCAGCAGGCTAGCAGTTGTTCTGTTGGTCGCTTTGCGATCGGTCGCTTTCGATCTCTTGGGGTGGGGCATAATTTTTTGTCTTTGACCGAAATTATTGCGGCGTTCATTTATGAGCGTACGTTAGCGCAGACCGCACAATGACCAAGACGTGGCTCTACCGCGCTGACCGATCATGAGTCGGTCACTTTGTTCTGCCGCTTCAGCCTCTATTCTTCAAGCCCGAATTGCACATGATCGGGCAACGGCCGTGAAATATTCATCAATTTAGTTTGCAAGGAACCTAGTGAGCATATCGCGCATTTGGGGAAGCGAGGGAAGATCTTTTGAAGATGTTGACTGCGAGCAAGCTTTTACACAACCCATACTATAGTGGTTCTTGAATAGAACCACCTACTTGAATTACGCGTTCTAGAGTTGTCCAGCGGGTTTGCATTCCGCATCCATCATCCGTGTAAGCAAACGACAGCATCCCTCGCTTTCGGTCTCTTGGCGTCGGTCAACAAACAAAGTGCTGATGAACATACCAAGAAAGGGGAGGTGCAGACTGAAGATTCACTGCGTTTGGTTGCAAAGGCTCGATCTTCGCTTTTCGTTTATGATCGCCAACGCTAAATGAGTCGCGTTTGAAGTTCGACTGTTCATCAAGCTGGTTATCGATACCTCTTGACTTGTCCGTCGCAAAAAGGTCGCTGAACTTCCCGCCGACGTCTGGCTCATTGATGCCTGTCTGTCTACCTGACCGCCTGGAAGAATGAATGTCTCGCGGGCAATATTTTGAGCGGATGATTTTCGGATATGTCGAAGCTCCGGAACCCGATTATGACTGACGTGAAAGCCCTCTGGCAGCTGCCGACAGGCTAACCTTCTACTTTTTCAGTCGAGCATCGATTAGATTCCGTAGATCCTCGTTATCACCGCTGTCGTTTAGATTATCATCATCGGAAGACCTCACCGTCCGATCGACGATGCGACGACGTCGTATTGGCGAGGCATCCACATCATCGCAGACTTGATCGTCGTCAAAGTAATCAGTAGCCATAGCCTGACGGGGTTCTATGACTCGAACAGCACTCATAGACGAATAGCCTTTCAGGGAAGGACGGATCACGACTCCTGGTCTTCCAGATTGGCTTCATATGGACCCTCGTTTCGGAGATTTTCCTTCAAATGTAAATTCCCGAGAACATAGTCTCATCCACATCGAATACCGTTGAAGCCACGCATGGATCATCAGGAAGATAACGGAGGAAGATTGAGAGTTCGGAGGGGTCACTCACTCAGAATGAAGGGAAGGAGAAAGATCAGCGTACATGTCAACAACTCCTGACGAGCTTCAACGAGCGCGTCGGATGAAAGTTTTCAAGCAAATAGAGAAGTACGAGACCCGAACTGGCGTCATCGCGGGAATTCGAATAAAATAAATGGCTCCGCAATGTGCTCTCATACGGACCATCAGCGTGGGTCAGAACTCCGTTTTCCCTTTCACCAGATCCTTCCGAAATTGTTCTTTACTTCGTCAGATCACGAATCTTTCTCGACAGCTAGTTGGGGTCGGTTTCTTACACAAAAGAGGAAACCTTCAGGGACCCAACAACGGCTCGCTGTTGTGCAGTTTGGCGAGTTTCTGAAAGTGCCGGAGGATTCGGCGTTGGTGGGGGCGAATATCTCAGATTTCGATATTCGGCGAGTTTCCGGAAGCAATCTGGGAGCACCCAGGCTTTCGGAATATTTTCTCTGATTCTTTCTTGATCTTGGTGTTTTCTCTGCCTCAGCGGAAAGGGCCGCAATCATCGTTTAGCCTCCGGCGTTTCCGTCCGCTGTCGCGAATTCGCGTGTGACATCATTTAATCATCAGCTCCGTAATGAAGCGCGTTTTGAACGATTTTATGCTTTTCGGTCGATCACGGTAGAGTCCCCGTGATGAGGAACCCTTCGCTGTTCTCGTTCACAGGACTCAGGTGGAGTGCGAGCGTTTTCTTGGGAAAATTGTGGCGAACACGGAAAGTTCCTCGCCGAAGAGACGACCGAAAGGGGATCGGTCAGTTTTGAACAGTATGAGTCCCCCGAAACCGGTGCTGCCCATCGAGAGCACTGAGCTTCGAGAGGACCTGTCTCGGTATTGGGAGCGATGGATCAATAGATCGATTGATTCGCTCTTCATCGGAATCCCCCCCCCATCATTGCGTTAATGTCCAAACGCGAGAAAGTGGAGCTTCAAGGAGTTGATTAACGATTGTTCGGCTTAATTAACGAGGAATTGGACCGAGCGAGATTTGAGGAATTGATTGGACGCGTTCCTTCAACAGAATTTGAATAGAACCGAGCCCGAACAATGAAGAGGGAACGTTGGGATAGAGCGGGAAGGAAAAGGACATCGCGAGCACCTGCAGCGACAGGAGCAGCAGCCGGTGATAAGTCACATGACTGATCGAAGCGACCGGGCGGGAGAGAACAAGGTCGTCATCCACATCTCGAGATTAGGGACCCTAGAAAGGGTGAAATTGATTTTGTCGGTGGGAAACGGTGGCACTTCTGAACTTCTCAGGATTCTCTGAAAGCTCACCCGAAGAATCATCGGGAAATCAGACCGCCAGGATGCTGAAGTACACCAGTACACCTCTACACCTCGAGTGCTCGAGGGACAGCGTTGCTCTATCCGCCGATTCCATTCGGTAGCCTCCATCAGCCACCTCCCGATCGCTCTGGGTGAGGAGAATCAAAGAAAAAAGTTTGAAAAGCTATTTTCGCCCTTTTTTCGGATGGTACAAAAGCTCCCCGGCTTGAAACTGTTTGGAGCGAGAACGCCACCAACAAACTCGACATTAAATTTCTCACGATCCATCTCCCTCTCCTCCGTTCGACGTCCTCTTTCGGAAGGGACGTCGAAGCTTGCAGTGTGGATCTTCAAGCGAACGCATGGGCCCCCAAGGGCCATTCCGTCCGAGTTTGACCGCCAGTCAACCTAGCCGGGGACCGAGCGACGCAACCAAATAGCCGAACAGGGTAATCCCAAGGAAAACGCAAGTGGAACCGATCCGACTTGGGCACATTTTCAATCGCTCGTAAACCAGTCGCGCAGTCGAGCCACGAACCAAGCAGTCGTCAACTTCGAATCAGCCGCTCGGCCTACCAAACAACCGAGCGGCGGCCGAGGGGCTGACGGACGACGGGCGCAATTCAATTTATTGCCGGATCCCCTGCGAACCAAAGGGATGGATGGATAGACCCCTTTGCTTGCTCGGGAAGCCCGTCAACGATCGGCGGTGTCGCCGTCATCGCAGTCGTTGTCGTTGACAGTAAGTTCGTCACCAGGGTCAGACTCCGTCGCCGGATCCAGAAGAAAAATACTCGATTCCGGCCTTTTCAAAGCAGGATCCTCAAAATTCAAGGAGATAGGAATTCAAGTCGAGCGACTGCGATGTCCCGAGAAGTTTCCGAGCGCGTTTTGGAAACACCAAATCCTCCAGGACGATCCTCAGGACGATGCGCCAAGTTTTCCTGCGTAGGTATAGCAACGCAGCAGGACGTCCAATTAGCAGCATATGAACATTGATGTTGTTGCTCGGAGAAACTCTGAATGCGAGCGAATAATTAGCGTCGAACAGCTGTTCCATACACTGTTTAGCTCTTCCAGGTGGAGACCAAGTCGCCCCGTCTTCCCTCGTTTCGCTGCCTACATCCGTCCACCTTCTCTTTTAGACCAGCGCCCATCAGAGGACGAATAAAATCCGCGCGGTTATTATCAAGATTCCAGTATCGAAGGTAGAACTGAAGTACACGTTACACGGGAGCCTGACGTGAGGCGAAATGTTCGCAATTTTCGGGAAAACTTCTCGAAGCTCCTAACGTGGATCTACAATAGAGAAAACGATCGAAAACCGTACCCTGAAGGCTTCGGGACTGCTCGGGAGCGTTCCATGCAGCGCGATGCCTTCCGAAAGAGCCAGGGGATGATATTCGAATGATTTCGAGGATGACCTTCCGCAGCTTCGAGACTCGGTTGACTCAGAAACGTGATCTAAATATTTCCGCAAAGCGCGACTCGAGATCGAGATTTGTTTAATCCTGCGGATAGATAGAGTTCCGTGTCGTTGCTGACTCAGGGACCGACATCCTTGGTTCTCTTTAGTTTTCGAATCTCCGACCGAACTTTTATTATTCGAATTTTGATATATCCCGAGATTTCAACGTCAGATTTCGGTCAATGCTATGCAAGCATCCACGTTTCACATTTCCTTTCGGTGGCGACGCGACGCAACCCTAATTCTACCTTGGCAGCAGTGAACCGTCGAGAAGTTGAGTCCGAAGGAAGCGAGCACACTAACCGGGCTGTCAGATTCGTCATTGGATGTTAAGTTCCAGAATGAAATTCGCCTTCTTCGAGATATTTGCGTCAGTCATGCACAGGCAGCAAAACGGAAGGGTTAAAGGATGAGAGAAGAATTGCTCGAGCGGAAAAAGCCCCAGATAGCTTTTTTTTTCTCGTGACACCGGTCAAAAAGGATGATTCTATGCGCCAAAAACACATCTCATGTGCCGCTCGGAGCGTTAACCTTTAACGAAATCCTCTCTCGCGCTTTTCGTGTTTTTTTCTCTCTCTTTCTTCCTCACTTGAAGCCCTTCGGGCAAAACTGTCCGGCTGACGTGGTTGCCTAACTCAAATCCGTCCCTTGGAAAACAACGACAGCGGCACGGCAAAGACAACAAACGCCATTCCAACAGAGACTGGCGAAAAGGGAAACTGACGGGAAATCATTTCTGTCCACGAATCCATCCGACAGAAGGGACACCGTGAGGGAAATTGATGCAGTCATCTGTCAACGGAGGTTTTGCGAACCATGGGGAAACCAGACCGCGATTCGGCTTTGCATCTCCCTGGCTCCCGCAAATCTTCCATCCGACATTCTATCTACATAGTAGAAACTTCATCTCGAATCTTCTTGAGTTTCGGGAGTTCTGTACCTCCTTTGAGCTCATGAACACTTCTATAGGTAAGAGTCCGCTGACAGATGCCCGATATCGAACCCGCGGAAATCGTAGTGCCGCAAAGCGTTGATGGTGCCATGCTCACGAGCAGTTGAAGCTGTTGAGCCATCGGTGTAGGAGCCTGGGCACGCGAATATCGCATTTCCCCTCTTTTCGATTGCATTGATCGCATTTGCACTGTCGTGTCCACGTCTCCTAAAGTTTCCATCGATAGCCGGTTCTGATGTCTTCGAGACCAACCGCTATCCAGGAACAGGATGATGAAGAAAAAACTCTGAACAAAATCATGTACCCAGTCGCACGTTTGCACATCCGAAACACCCGTTCTCCCCTTCGAAACGCGTCCGAGGTCAATTTTTCAAGCCATCCGATACTGCACGGTCGCTGAAGGAGCGGCATTTCGTTCGACGAGGCGACAGCGGTCGAGAGAACCCGAAAAAAATGCCAATTCAGAGACAGCGTTTCTTTTTCCATCAGACACCAGTGGTGCTCCATGGTGACTGCTGTCTATTTCGGGAGTGGAGACGAACCGGGCTCATTTCGGTTGGTCCAGTACAATTTATGAAAACCCTGTGGCAAAATGGCCCGTGCCGCGTATTGCTGTCATAGTTTGTCTCCTTTTCTCCCCATTTTCTAGAACCGCGAAAGACCGCGCTGTTTAGTTGCCACACTTTGCGAATTATTCGAAGCACTGCGCTTCCAAGTCTCCAGACGTCTGAGAGTTTTGACAAACGTAGAAAACTTCACCGGCACGCGTTGATCCCGTCGGTCGCCAACGGAAACGGTCTTTCCAACTCACCTGGAAAAAAGAAGAAAGTATTAGATGGGCTTCTCTTAACATGAAAACTCCCTAGTTCTGGGCCCCATGAGCAGCTCATGAATTGTTAGCGGAGCATGAAGTGCTACTCTAAAACATTCCAATTAAGATGGCAATCTTCCAACTGTAATTAGGCGACGAGATCCCAAAGCACACTGCGACTGTAACTTGGATGTTAGTCTGATGTGAGAACAAGCGTGGGAACT
This sequence comes from Neoseiulus californicus, assembly GCA_028455905.1. Taxonomy (NCBI): domain Eukaryota; kingdom Metazoa; phylum Arthropoda; class Arachnida; order Mesostigmata; family Phytoseiidae; genus Neoseiulus; species Neoseiulus californicus. The sequence continues at coordinate 24,574,186 of JAMQGS010000001.1, forward strand.
CATCCACCGGAAGAAAGAGAGAGAAACAAACAGAGAAAACAAACAAGGCTGTCGGACGTGTTAGCAACATCTACTGGCCATTCGATAAGTTCTCCAATTAGATTTCCGTTCTAAGCAGGAGTTTCTAACAGTTCTTCTGGGCGGACTCCCTCCAGCCCACGAGGACCGAGCTAGAACCTTCAGACCCCAATGGAGTCTAAAGCAGGCACCGTTCATGCAGAGCACAACGTCGTCTGGTAAGAATGTGCATGGTGCTTCAGAAGAGCTTCACGCTACACCACATGGACTCCGCGAAAAAACGTTCGTCGCGATCGCAACGGACAATTCTTTCAAGTTACCGAATTGGAGTTCCGTGCGGCTTTGGTTTCTCCGCCCAGAAACGGGCAGTCCACGGAAAAGCGAAGCCTAGACGTTTACCATGGAACTTCTTTCGGTTATAAGCACCATCAACATTCAAGCTTCCCTCAAGAGTCTCTAAGGAATGCACAGACGGGGACAGTCGGTTGAACAGACGGGGAACGGCTGGCTGGATAGATATGTCATCGACAACAGTCGGCCTGGAGCTTAATGTCCAATGACGCGAGCCGCACGCATGAAGACGAAACCGATGTCGTCGATGATGAAGACCGCGACGACAGGCAGGCAAATATGAGCTGTATCATTTTTGGAGCAGGGGTCAACAGCTGTTCTCGAAAAATACGGACACGGTGATCAGTCATCAACCGAGTTCGATTTTATTTCCTTATTCTGCGCGCCTTGTGCCAGTGGCCGTATGCAGGTCCATCCAGTTTCGGCTCAAGTTAACCACATCTTTGAATATCTCATCGGTTGGGCGCCGTCACTCTTTTAGTCCACACGCTTGTTCGTTCTCCCCTTTGTTCCCATCAGTCAGCATTGAATCCGAGTGACGAATTTTCCTCCTTGAAATCGTATATTCATTCCCGTTTTTCTTACATCCATGTTGTTCGGTAGCAACGTTCCTTTCGCCCGACATCTCCCGCTTAAGCACTTTCTCAGCGATGCAAATTTTCCAGTCGAACTAGACGAGTTTTCGGTGCATTGCGGTCGCTGCTCACAAAGATAGCGGTGGGGTGGAGAATTGCGGCGGAAGAGAAACGCAGCGGAATTTTTTTTTTAGAAAACGACGCAGTGCTATATTGATGAACGTTCGATAAAAGTCAGGGCTCCAACTCCTTTTTCGCGCCGCAGGATTCCTTACCGCCTGTCAGCAAATCTATGATCTGGCGGCATTTTCGATTAGCGTTCAGGTAGAACTCGATTGTCTTTCTTTTTAGCTATCTTTCCCCCACAATTATCGTTTCTATCGCCATTTATTGTTTCTTTTCTGCTCAGAGCGGCTCGAGATCGAGATTGTCGTTCTTCTTGATCTCCCCTCGTCCGAAATTCCATCATCAGATTTCATGATTTACAAAATCCGCCGTTGGGTCGTTGTTGTCGGCAGCGGAGTCACCGAAAATAGCCGAGACGATGACAGGAATATGGAGAAAAGATGCAGGAGATAAAAAAAAACGGTCGGATCGCAACAACGAGAAAGTCGTTCAAAATGATTTTTAGATTGTCGGGAGAATGCGCGTGTCATCTTCCGAACGATTTGAAAATTCACCTATCCACGATTGAGTTTCAAGAACCGGGCAAGGGAAAACGGCTAAAAACAAAGACACGAAGAAACGAGAGAAAACAATGTTGGGATCGGGTTTCGTCCCCATTCGAGATCAGAACCGCACAAAATATGCTAAGATGACGTCGTAAAGCATCAATGTCCTCGTGAAAGCTCCGCATGAGGAGAATACGGCTGATGTTCGCATCAGCCTTCACCTCCAACCTGAGAAATGGACCCTCAGTGCCCGCCAGCGACACCTCTCATTTCCGAAAGGAGAGATGTAGGCATAGAAGCTCCTCGATTATGTGCGCAGGATCGACAAGATGGACTGAAACACTCAAAAATCTCGTCTGGATTCGTTGCCGCTGCTGTTTTGGCGTCCCGCTAAGAGCCCCACTTTGTTCATCTTCTCGGATTCCCGTTTCCCTCGAGTGTCACTTGCACGCCCGTATAACAAGGACAGCCAGGTTCACGTCCCAGTTTGCGAAAGAGTCCCACGCTTCGAGAGACGTCTGCGATTGCGTTTTGTTTTGCAGCGTTAGACGGTATTCTGGATTTGACAGACTCTGGATAAGAAGTCTGCGTTTCAACGGTGATCGCTGGACTTTCCTTCCAGGCCAAAGTCCATTTTTCGGACAAATCACTCGAACGTTCGCCTCCAATATATCCGGGAAGCCTAGAAAACACTTCGGTGATGTTCAGCCATCATTTAAGGTCCGAATAACCTCCCACCTGCGTTTTCTAGGGCAGAAAGCTTCTTTTTTTCTTCTCCGATTCGGAATGCCATGCTTGCGATAATCACTCAAATGTTCAAGCTCCCGTCTTGGACTTTAACGAGCAGTTTTCCTCTAGGAAACAACAAGAGGGGAAACTCGCAACAATGATCGATTGGGGCTCTGTTGGAAAGGCCTACGCTCCACATGAGCGTCGCGACGTCTCTCGATACTCGCCGGATTTCTCGAAAAAATTCTCCGTCTCCCTCTCACTCCACTCTGGTCCGATGCTTAGCGTCTCTTGTAAATGCTTTCTTATGATAAACAGGTTTTTAAACTTCGAGCTGAGCGGATCGCTCAGATCTAACTGAACGGATCTTCTCGCGCTGGTGGAAATATAGTGACGGCTTTTGAGCAGCTTTTCAGCCACTGATCTTGAGCGATTCCCGAACAGATTTTTCGCCTGTGTCGGTGTCCCGGCATCATCAACACCTTCGCCAGTGCGAAAAGGCTGCGCCGAGACGGCACCAGAAATCCGCTCGGCTGCTTTCTGTTGGATTTTTTTTTGCTCTCTCTCTCTCTCTTTCCCGCGTCGAAATCACAAATGATAGATGTGTCAAAATGACGGAGCTGTTTAAAGATTCTTCTGATGTCAATTGCAGCCATCGTCATTGGGCCCGCTCGCTTTCGAGCAGCTCGGTCGAACGGGCGGCGAACCGTTTGGTTGGTTAGCCGATCGATGCTTCACTGGTTGACGAGACGGACGGCGAACAAACGATGTTCTCAGTTTGTTCCCGTCGTCGAGTCCACCAAAAGCTTACAATGAACACAAAAAAGGTGAAACGTTCGTTAGTCTACGATCGCCTGTTGCTGTGGTCAACACCATCGACAGCGGCGAACCCAGTAGAAGCTGTCAACAACCTACAACGATGTCAACAGAGACAGGCCTCGCAACAACGTAACCTCTCAAATCTGCAATAAAGCACGAAGAAAACACTTAATCAGTGGTGAAAACTGCGTTTTCAGGTGCATGCCATGTATCTCTGCCCAGATACGCGTTCTGTTCAAACTCACGAGCTCGAATGACGGTGGCCCTCCGGAAGCCTCGACCGAGATTGAATCACCTCGACCTTTCCTAGATCAGTTGCCGAGTCGATTACTTCAATTCAACGGAAGAAATTCACTCCCGACGGACGCCGTCAAACTCCAATCTCTTGGAGGTTGTCGGAGATCGAACGTGATCGAGCGAGCAAAGTTCCGAAGCTGCCGGGGCAACCGCGTGTCTGCTTGCGAGCCTCTCCGTCGCTCGCTTGACATCGAGCGTGCCTTCTTTGATCAACTGACCTTGACAACCCTCGATTCGAGCATCTGACCCTTCGAGATTTGGCATCGAGGAAATCGGAATGAGGTTCTGGCGTGCTCCGTTCCCAGACTTTCAGAGAGAACGCTCGTCAATGCAACAGCGATTCGATTCTGGAATTGGTTTCTAGATCCGGCGCCCGACAGCCAGCCAGCTATTGGTTCAGATGATCCACTTGTTCGAGTTTTCGCTCTAAACTTTTGGGAAAACGATGGCTGTCGCACTCGTTTGAGCTCGACAAAGTTTTAGCGATCGGAGCCGGCTCCGGAATTGACTGACAACGACGTGAACAACGCCGTCAGCTACTTACTCGACCCGTCGTCGCTTTACTGGCTGGCTGACATTTCGCTCGCTTGCTCGCTTGCCCGATCGCTTGCTCACTCGCTCTTCATTCACAGAAAATCGTCAGCTCGGCAGACAGGCAATTGTCGCGGTTGGGCTACCGTTACAAAGAGCGTTTTGGTGAGCAGAAACAGAGCGGGAGAGAGGGAATCGAAACGGCGTAAAACGGTTTGCGGTGTGGGACTTCGCGCCGGGTGAAACAATGAGCATAGACCCTTGGAATGGAATCGCCTTGAATATCGATCTTTCAATCCGTCCACGCAGGGCGTAGTCCTCGTTCTCTTTTCCCATTCGAATCTGCGGACTGAGGTCTATTTGAGGTCGAATCGAAGTCAAAGCTACTTCGACTCTGTTCCAACAAAGGCTCGAGATGAAACGAGGCGCGGCTCTCGAAGATTCCGAAAGAGCCTTGGCACGAACATTGCTCACTACCTCCGGAGCCCCCATCTAGAGCTGAAGCGTCAGCAGAGGAAGCACAGAAATGCCAACCGAGTCCTTCCAGATTCCGTATCGTGATTTCTCAGCTTGTCAAACTGCCGGAATATCGCTTCTTCAGCATCGAGCAAGGACCAATGGGGGTTCAGCGTCGCTCCGAAACTAAGAGAATTGAGTGAAAAATTGAAAACTTGAAGTTCCATCGATGAGCGCAGTCTGCGTCCTTGCGGAATCTCAATTAAGTTGAGCTAGAGGCACAAAGAAGCGCAGCATACTGAAGGTCTCCCTCACCCACTCAGTGAAGTTAGCCAGTGGCTCACAGAAAGAGCAGAACCGAAGTGTGAGCTTATCCGAAGTCGTACAGAAACTGAGAAAGGTCAAGTTCTCCCACATAGCTTGGACAATGACACAGCCGGTGCAGCGGCAGCCGATGCCATGGCAGCCGGTTCCAACTCGACGCTACGTGGAGAACGTAACCACAACGCATCTTGCATTTCTTCGATGACTGCAACGTTGTTGTATGCATATCGTGCGCTTGTATGACAACGAAGGCTTGTCGGGCGTAATTGCCATGGATGCAATATACGACGGCCGGAACTGACAGCCGTACAATTCAAGACCAGTGGAAACAAGAGATACACCACGGCTTGTCATCCACGTACTAATGCTCCTGTCGGATCCTAAGAAACCCTGCATTCGGAACCTAACTGTAGCCCTCACCGAAACCCAACAAGCGGTGAGGACGATGATGATTCTTAGATTGGCCAAAATGGTCGGATGAAGTTATTTACGTAATTCAAGCTATGTTCGGCTCGTGCTCAATGACAACGACGATAGTTCAATCCCACGACACGATAGGTGATCCTCTATTCGCTGTTTAGGTGCTGTAATGCCAGCGCACATGCAGCTGATTTCTCAATCTAGGATGCCGTCATCGATTCGCTGTGCAACCAAATATTGGGGCTGAAACTGTCACTGATTTTCTCTGTGTCTGTTTTTCGTTTTCTTTTCTCCTCTTGAGCTCTCTTCTTCTGCTTCGGTCGAACTCATTTTCTCCGTTGCGGCGGGAATGGAATTGTGGAGGAGACGAGTGGAAGTGTTTGTGCAGCCGCCCCAGAGCAAGACTCGCCCTTGTGTGGGATTGATCCCATCGCCTGTGACTACGTCGAAAGACATTCTCTGTTTTGACATTCTTTTCCGAACGAGCGAAACGAACCATGCAACAAACCAACGAACGGAGAATGGATAGTGTTCATCTGCATCGCCACCGCGCTCGCCCGTTCCGCGTCTCACGTGGACATCCCGAGCGAATGTTGACCGTCGCCGACACGGTACCTTAGCCAAATACATGGTAGAAACACACGCCAGATGGACTTCGTCGGTATTTGCCTTTATAAACTAAGCAATGGAGTTCAGAATCCCATTGTATGCATCGAACCCGAGTTAATGAATGGAAGGTGAGCGTTGTCGGACTGGAAAATGAGAATTCGTTTCAACGGATTCTCGATACGCTCGGCGAGCGAGGCATCGTATGCACCGAGTGAGCCGTCGCTTCAAGCAAAACGCCGTGTCACATCGACTCGAGGTAATGGCCTCTGGCACGGTTAATTCTGCCGAGTGCGAAGGTATTCCGGAGCGATCGGACGAGCGGAGCCCAAACACAGAGCATCTGAGGCAGCGCAACGTCTACCGTCAGTGTTTGGGACCTAAATTGTGATGAAGAGCTGTCATAAATTGCGAGCTCTCCGGCGGAACCATCACCGCGTCATCGGTGGTTCCGTTCGCATCCGACACTCACTGAGTTCGTCGACATCGGAGCCTGTCTGATGCGCAATACCCAGCTTTATAGAGGTCCGTGGCCGGTCGTTCTGCTCACTTTTCGGAACTTCGCGCTTCGACAGCTTCTGCGGTTCATAATAATCAAAAACCTTTTTGGCGGCATAACTCGGTACCACAATTTCCATTTGACTCACATCAGTTCGCAGCCCCAGTATGTGATATTCTGGCTCGACCTCATCGACGTCGGATCGTAGCCTCCGTCTCTAATCAGAAACATAGCTGTGTCAGCTCGGATCGGGACCTCTGATGAAAATCGAGGTCCTCGAGGCGCTGACATTGCTGATACATCATGTGGGCAATGGTCCGATCGACGACCATGGAAACGATGATTGAATATTTATAGGGAAACCGACTAACGCCGTGGTTTATCGAGATGTAAAACGTGTGAGTTGTGTAATGTCGACGTAAATTAATAATTCATCCACGGTCCCCTGGACCAGTCCACTGGACAAGAATAATGTTCCAGTCAGATTAATAAGTAAAGAGAATGGCGCGCAAATCATGCCTGAAAGGCTCAACTCAAGCCAAGATGGGTGACCATACAAACTCGTGGTCCTCAATCCGACAGATTTAGATCGTGTACGCCATTCTGGGTGCCATCCCCGAGACGGGGCTTAACGGATCAAAGATCTGCTCGAGTTGGCTCATTGTTGTTTGGAATAGGTATTTTCTTCTTTCGTCTTTTTTCTGTGATTGTTACCGTCGCCGCTCCGGCAGATGCTTCGCCGTCGATCTTGACGGTGTTGATGCTCAACAGAAGTTCTCTGTTCTGCTGCCGTTGTGGAAAACGACACAGTTTTACTCTGAAACGATCCCGTTTGTGCGCGAACTGCGTCCATCTGCCCGGCCTCGCAGAGATGAAATCACGCCGAACTAGAAAAAGTCCGTCACACATCCAGGTGCTGAAGCTCTGGCAGAGTTGAGCGTTCTATGCTTTCCATCACCGTTACTCTGAACGTAGTTTTCTGTTCCAGAAGAGCTCAACAAGAACGACGCGCGCTTCTCAATCTTTTCGAGTCTTTTCAGCAACGACGATGGAATTCAGCCCGCGGCTTGTTCTGATCGAGCGCTTGCAAGCCATGGAAGGTTCTTCAGAAGAGGGCAATGAACGCCAGTAACTTCACCTCGCGGGCATCTTCCGACTTACAACACCGGCGTCACCGGTTGGACTTGTTTTCTCACATTAGGAAGATGAGGAAAAAGTGGAAAAAACGTTTTCCGCATCCATTCCTCCGGAATCTCTGGAATTCTGAGGATGCCCGATGACGAAACACTTCGACCGTACAGGGGCAACCGGGAGCCGGGGGCAAACTCGAAATACGGCGAGCGAGAACAGAACAGAACAGAACTAGAAGTTTGACATTGGGAAGGATTCGGGATGATGAATGAAATGTTCGAAACGTGAGTCCTAAGAGTGAACCTCAACGATTCATATGGACCCTAATGAACTACCAGGACACTTAGAGTTCGCGTCACCCGTCAGAACGAGGACGACGGACGCACTCGCGTACAAAGGGAGGGGTTTCCATAGGCGGAGATCCATCTTCCGTCGTTATCCTTGTCGTTGTTCCCGTGTTCCTCTCGACTGCGTCCTGTCCTTTCACCCGACGTGTCAGCGCTTCTCTCGATGGTGTTTTCGGCTGTATTAGCGCTTATACTCCTGGTTGTCCTTCGTTAACCCGGCAGGACCGAAGGACATCCGCTGGCAGCTCATCATGAAAAGATACGTCATGGAACAAAAAGCCCCTGTTGTTTTTTGTTCTTGCTGCTGTTACTGCTGCCGGTACCGCTGATGTTGTTGTACCCGCCGCCATCGTTGCAAGCAGCGGGAGCGATTGTTGTGGTTTTATTGCTCCTGGTTAACGAGATCGTTTGCGGATCCTTTCACCGAGCGAAGTGTTTCCATCCACGTTCCGCTGTGTTTTTTTTTTATTCTCCAAGTTTTCCTATCAACTTCACTCCGACTTCTCTCAATTACGGAGAGGAAGCGAAAAGTTTCCAAGCAACCCCTATACGTCCTGAATGACGCTTACGACGACGTCCAGATGATTACATTCTGTTGCTTTGCCGGCAGCTTTCAATCAGAGGCGAACTATCGGGAATCACAGAAGAAACCCTTGGTTGCTTGTAATATTTCGCGAGAGCCCCTCAAAAGATAGATAGGGGACGATGATTTGCATCGTAATGAACGGATGGATAGTAAACTTTGTTCTGGGAAGCTGTCGGATGAGGGGCTTCAACGGTCTAGATCCGAAACAACCATGAGTTTGATCAAACGTTCCGAAAGACGTCACGGGTACCCTCCGATGAAGCCGTTGAGCGGTGTTGATTCTTTGTTAGCACTGATAGACAAGGGAATCCTCGAACGAGTCTCCCGTTATTCCAACTTCTGATATTCCATCTAGCAACGTTTAAATAGGTAGTTTTCCTTTCTTGCGCGATACAGCCGACTTCTGTCCCCAAAGCGAAGCGACTGAAGTCATTCGACTCGATGTGGTCACATGAAAGAAGATCATTGTCTTCTGAGATAATGCAAACACGGGACTTGCTGTCACGAGAAGAATGCACATCGATTGACACACTCGTGCCGTCCCAAATCTGGCTTATCGGGCTGGGCAAACTTCCAGAAAAGAGCGGCGCGCCGCTCATCAACAGCGAAGGTTCAAGAGGTCGCATTCCAGAAAGAGAAGTGCTAGATTGTACGACGGGGAAAAGGAGAGGACTGCGAGCAGAAATCGCCTCCTACCGACGAATCATTCGACATTCAATTACTCCGGCGCTTCATGACTGTTGAGCAGTTTGCGCGAGTCGATGGGGTGTGCATCTCATCGCCGCTCTTCTTGCGTGGACGCCATAGATCAAGAGTAGCGAGAAAGTGAAAGCCTCGGGGAGAGATAGAGAAGATAGAAACATCTGATTGCCGGGAGAAAGTGCTCCAATCCGTAAATGGCTGGGCTGCTTTGGATAATGGGATGACTTCGGACGAACTGGTGGACCGCGCGCGGACGGGAACGACGACAACAACAACAAATTGTTGCTTGCGGAGGGTCAGCACGCGGGAACGAATACACGCACACGCAAGCACTAACGGGAAGCTGGCCGTCGGGCCTGTTAGCTCCATACACACAGAACTGGTCAGAAAATGTTCATGATGTTCTTGTTCGTCGAAGTGGACGTTGTTAGTGCCGCCGCCGCCACCGCTCGAGCTGTTGCTGCGACGGGTATTCATGCCAACGAAGAATCGCGGGCACGATGATCGAAGCTTTTGATGGAGCTTTTTCAGACCACACACGGTTCCGGTTCATATGTACACTCGGGATGACGAACTGTTATGTTGACGAGCTCTTGATTAACTGAGCCTCCAACGGTCATCCAATAATTCCATTGATCCCATCGACAGTTGGGATTATGCGCAGAGTCGGCTGACGACAGATTTCAGCCAAAAGCAAGGAGGATTTGCACTTGTTTTCGGATCACAAAACATGACCAAGGAATGTGGTGATAGCCCAACATCTTTTGCGCACACCGGTGGTCGGGTATCGAAGTCTAGGTGAAAATTTCATCGACACAGTTTTCGCTCTATTCCGCACAGTGGGGTCGGTTCCCGAAAATTTTCGTCAAAATCGGAGCTCTTCACGACGAGGTTGACGAAAAGCAAACGTTGAGGAGCCGCTCAATCAGCAAGACGGAAGCGAAACACTGCGATGGTGCAAATAAAGGAAGCAGAATAAATAGAGACACCGATCCAAAGCGGTCCAGTGCTCGTCGGTTGGTGTTTGGGACCCAATACCGACTAAAAACCCAGAAGTTCCTCATCCCCTGTCTTTTTCTAATTCTATTCCTGGATTGTCACGATCCGGAAGCTCCGCGCTAAGAGCTCTACGTCTCTTCACTAAGCTAAGTCCACAAACGGCAGCTAAGAGAAATGGAAGCAGATAGCAGCTGACGGACGCGTCCGGTGGAAAGATTTTTTTTGTGTTTGAGCTTGAAATCAAGAAGGGGAAAAAACTCCTATGAAAGTGAGCATCTAGACTTTCTCTGGTGGCCATCATTCCAACCTGTGTTCGTGTGTATTCGTCGCGTTCCCTTTAATTGCTGAGAACCTCCCGAGACTTCGCGGGTCGCTGCCGGCGAACACGTCGTCGGTTCAGTCCAGCAGTGGATTAGTCCGGCGGATGTGTCAGAGGGGAAGAATGGAAGAAGTTGAAATAAAAGCAGCCCGAAATAAACTGACGACATAAACTTCGTCCCGGACGGGGTCTTTGTCGGGCAACACTGAACAGTGAATCACGCCAATTTTCCACGGCCGTAATCGCCAAGAGTTATAATAGTCGACGGAGAGGCCCTAGCTCCAGTTTGACTACCCGTTAGCCTAAACAGGATGCATCCACAAAAACCAAAAATATCAAAAAGTTTGGGGATGAGAGAGTAACACGCTCCGGTCTGCGGTATAGGCAACCAGTGGAAGAAATTGCTGTCAAGCGACACAAATTGGAAGAGACAGGAAAACATTGCAAGAGAAACCGTTAGTCGGAGGAGGATTGGAAGACGCTGACGGCCGTTAGCTTCGGAGAGCAGGAAATTCTACGCAAGAACCCGCAGGATCGCGTAGCTCAGTCAGCCGGTCTACTCTGGCCCTTTCCGATCGAGTTCTAATACGAAACCACACGGCAGCAGTCGGCTGCATAGAATTGACTCATTCGATTCACGATTTCGAATTCGCTGATCGGTTTCCGAAAGCGACACATCGGAGATTCATGATTTAAGATCTGAAAACATGAATGAAGATGGATACTGAGATACCCGCGAACTGCCGAAAAGTGAGAGGACAGCCATTGAAGTGGGAGTGGGACAAAATGAAGCAAGCAAGCCGTGCAGTTTGCCGAACCGGGGAACAATATGAGACAAAACACTGAGACGGGTATCGCAGAACAAATATATCACCGTATTTATATGGCGTGTCGCAAGACGCTTGCCAAATGAACAGAACACCAGCTGGCTGGCTGCTTACTTGCTTGCAAAAGTCCGTCTCACAATACTTATGGCAACTGTCACACTGCGCATGTGGACGGTCGCCAAAGTATCGTTTTATTGGCTCGCAACCGGATTGAAGATGGTCAGATAGGTGGCAATCAGAATGACCCATCATTACAGGATATTATGTATACCAATGACCGAACGAATTGAATCGTATCGAAGGAAACTGTTCGCGCTGAAAGGGAGAGATGCCAAGTCCACTACATCCCACTAATTATAGGATGTTTCTAAAGCTGCGCGGTTTCGGGCCTGGAGGCACTTGAGCTCGGACCGCGCAGCCACTTCCAGCCGAATTCACCCACCGCTGACTGACCGCAGAAACATCACTCGCGACCATCTGTGGTTATCTCTCAACAAAGAGCGACTTGCTCACTACGTGGTCAACTACCCTAACGGGCGTTCGAGCCTGTTTGCCCGGGTCGTCGGAGCGAACACGCAGAAAAGTCGTAGATGGCGATATGCTGTCCCGTCACTCATTCAGTGACGTACCATAGTATTTGTGGTTGAACGCCTCGACTTGAATCGACAGACAAAACGAAAGCTGAACGCTTGGTCAGTCGATCCGCCAGATAGACAAAGAGTTCTATACCAGGTATGATCGACACACAGCAACATCAGAAATGGCATTCTGTCCCCGCAGAACCCCATCGGCATGCTCTGAAAGATCGGACCGGCCGTGACATATCGCAAACGTGAAAGCAGTCGCCGTTATCTTTTTCTAGTTGTATTCTCAGTTTGATGGAACGATCTTGAGAATTTCATCAGAATACATAGTCGTCGCTGTCTTAGTCGTCAAGAGGTCGTCAACTAGGAGATCTACACTATGCAAACGAACGAAAGGGAGTGTAGAAATCAACCATATTAAAACTTCGCACTCGTTTCCAGATATCCACAGAAATGCTTCACCGTCCGCTTGCAATCGTACTGGAATTCTTTTCCAGATCTCCGCTATTTCCATTCATCCAACGTTTCCGAACGGCGCTGTTGTGAAACGTACTAGATCATGTTCGGCGTACTACATATCATATCAAACCCCTCATGGACGATGTTGACACATCGTCTTCAGAACGACGCGACGCGACGTTTCGAAACCGGAGAGTAACAAGTCCGCAAGATAAACAATAGAGATCCAGAATAGTAATGGGTCTATTAGGACGACATAGCACGATGAAGACGATGAACTTCATCGATAGGTTCTTATCCCTCTTTTTCAGTGTTCTTGCAGTTTGGAAGAGAGCGAACTATCTACGTACACCTCTGAGCTGCGTCAAGACCGGACATCTGTCCTCGAAGCAAAGCGGCAAAGGAGGCGTGTGTCGCTCACACGGTGATCCGTCTCTTTGCTCAAAAACGTTCCCTCGATTGAGAACGACGAGCTCATAGGGATGTTTAACGCTCTAGAAGATATATTGCATGACAAAATGCAATAGAGGATGATTACATGGCAACGGGTTCCACCGCGATTTCTATGCTCAATCGATATAGAATCGCTTCGAGCAAACAGTTGTCGGTGCTACTCCTGAAACTCCTCCTGTCAGACCATTGACGGATTGCTCGATTCCCTGTCGATTCGTCCTGAATCTCAGTCAGACTCGCCGAGAGTTTGAGGCCAAGGTTGCGAATCGTTGTGGATATGATCCTTCCACGATCATAGGGGTCGACCTTAATTCAATCCAGGCTCAACAGAACACGGGCGAGCAGCGCCGATTGATCTACTGTAGAACTCATTCGTCAATAAATTCGATTTCACACCACCTTTCCTGAATCTTATCTTGATCGGTTCGTGAACGCAAGAAGCGTTAGAGCGAAGATCATCGCGGTTCGCCGCCAGCAGTTTTCCCGTCGGGTACCGCTTTATCCGAGCCGATCAGCTGATCCGCAAGCTGCCTACAACTCTTCCGACAATATTCTGGTGGTACGCTCGCTGCACCGAATAAACTGCAAGAAGCTGATCTGTTAGGAAGCCGCTTCAGAATCGTGGTGGTTGAAATCTTCCCGAAAACAATCACGGCTCACCTAGAATTCAAAAGCAACCATGCTGTAGTCACAACAATCAACCAAGACTGTTTTGCACCACGATTCTATTTTTCGGGAATGCTTGCTGACGACCGTTGGAAACCGAGTCAGTGCGTCAGTCAGTCAGCCGGCCAGAGAAATTTCCGGACAACTTTCGATCCGAAATTATCGATAATTTGTCCCAAACGAAAATATCAAATTTCAAGCACAGTCATTATTCAATCAATCGCAACTGGTTTCGTCAGAATCAGTTGACGCGGCGCGCGCAATTGTTTCTAACGTTGCGAGTTTCGACCAACCGTAAGAGTTTTCCGTTGCGTCGAGGAAGTTGAAAACCTGCTTCTCTTGAATCAGGTCTACCGTACTTTCGACCACAAATGCCCCACGCGTTTCTGAGACCGCAACTTGAAGAATTGTTCGGAACGTCGCCCGTTGGCCCGTCGGATCAACTTCACTTTCTTTCCAGCCCATAACCCATTTCAGAAATTCCTCCATGGTCGCCCTGAAGCTCGTCGTAGATGAAATCCATCACTAAAGTCTTCAACCGTTGGGACACACCGTCAAACCGATCGATTGAACCTTGAAGCACTGTTTGACCGCAAACTGGATTGGATTCGCGAGACGAGTCGCGGATTCATCAGAACGAAACGCAAATCCCACGTTATTCACACAGCTCAAATTTTCCAGAGCGGGATGTGAAGAATTCTGGCCGAACCGCATCAATTGGACCTGGGTCAAGAGCAGTGGGTGAATATCGTAGGTAGGGGAATCGTGCTCGAGAGAATCGTTCGGGAAGAAATCATCCGAAAATTCCGAGGAATCTAATCCCACTCAAAGCCACTGAGATGATGAAGATGATGCATAGCTACGCAAGTGGGAGCCGACAAAAAACTTCTTGCAAGCCCGCTCGGTCACAGATGACGACGAGGAGGAGGATAGAGGACAAGCCCCGGAAAAGAGAGCGCTCCAGAGTTACGTGACGGAAGAGTGTCCAAGTAGTTGGTGAGACGTGCTGTGAATAATACACACCAACTTAACCAGTATGTAAATATTCAAGAGTTGACATTATCATCGTCCGAGCAGGCAGCCCGAAACGGGGAAACCACACTCGCTCGGAGATGGGCTTCATCGGGGGCCTACTTACGATAATTCAAAAACTCTATTTTGGTATGTTTCCTCCATCTACATGGCAAGCCCCCTGAACGACAGCATCCAATGTCTCACCAGATGAGGACGGGTCAACGGATAAAAACTCCGCGAGCTCAATTTTTGTTCCCAATGCAGCAAACGAACACAAGCTCGATGCGACAAAATTTTCCGAGTAACGTCTTCGTACCCAGCGAACGCTTTCAGGATGAACTTGAAGATGATATAGGACATGTCGACATCCCGAATCGGCGATATTTCTCATCGGATTCAAGAAAGATAGGCAACGTCGACCGCTCAGCAAGATGAATACTCAGAAATCGAAGGCCTGTGAACAATCGATATGGACATACCTTGAGGAAACCAGTAAGTCATCCAACCGTCGCTCCATTTGCGCAGGAATTGTCGAACTTTGTTTTCAGCGGCCGCATCCGTGTGCTTTTGCACATCGTGAATTTTGTTCTCCTCGAGACACATTCTCAGCCGAAGCTTCCGCAAATTGTTGTTCAAATCATTTTCGTTGATCACATCATAATCCAGCATGTTCCGAATCGCTCATTTCACCTCCCTTTCTAATCCGGAGCTGTGCGGAAACTTGTGTTCTTGAAACCTGTGGCGAACTCTGAGGCACACTGTCGAAAACTCGAGGCACGACTGATCGTCACATAGAAACCACCGGTGAGGAAGCGATGGGAACTCAACAAAGTGGACACCGGCTCAAACAGAGTCGACAAGAAAGCTCGGAGAACACGGTGCCTACGTAGGCAGTGGAAGTTGAGGAGGAGTCTTCATCGATTGATGATACACCCTCACCCTGCGTTCTCCTTTGTTCTCCTAGTGTACGAGAAACGCAATATACACGGTCTGCACTCCGCCCTGAACGAAGTCTGCGTTACTTCTGGATTCAACGTGCCGCGTAAAATGCTCCAAGTTTCCCCCTCTCTCGCCGTCAGAACCTTCTTTCCACGCTTGTCGGTGCTTCCAGTTGTCAACGGGGCAGCGCGTGAACCCTTCATCTGAATGAATCTACGTCGGAAGCCACCGTCAACGTAATCTTACTATCCACGATAGGCCTCTTCATGAGCTCCTTGACTATCAAATTCGCAAAATCAACTTTCTCCTTCGTCCCGCCTGATAAACGGCGGCCTCGATCTCTCGCGCATCGCGTGTCCTGCTTCTCAGGAGCAGAGAGAGAGTCGAAGGAGTCGAGAAACTGAAACGCCCAAAAGTTCGGACGATCCATCAAGATCACACCGATCAATACTCAGGTCACAATTGTCGCTATTTCTTTGTGTCGTGCCTTCTTCGATCCCTCTCTTTCGGTCCAGTGGCGGCTTCCGACGTCGAATTGAATCTTTCACTGTCACGACTAAGGGACATGGACTATGTTTCACGTTACGCGATTTCGGTCGACTCAGCGTACGGAGTGGGAGATTCCTGATCTCATCACCGAGGCTCAGACATCCGCGACGGGAGATCTCCGAATCGGTAGATCGAGGAAATCTGAAAACTCTTCCGGAGACCCAACGTTGCGCAAATGGAAAAATATTCTTCCGCTGCGGGGCGGGTGGCAACCTGATCCGTTCGATCTCGCACCGATTACCCATCACAGGGTTCCTACAGCAACGGGAACCAACACAGACGGAGCCGAGAGCCATGACGAGAACCGGAGACCGCGAAGTTGAGCACTTTCGCTGGAGCGAACGAGCTCATTCCGCATTCAGGCGTTCCTAAGCTTGCCACCACATCCAAATGCCCCGACCGCGGGTAATGCTTAGCTCGCAATATGAGTTCGGCTCTTTACTCAAATCATCGACAGAATCTTTATTACTCCGGCTAACGCGGCCGACGACCTCCTCGAATAGGCTGTGATCATGAGAAGAGAGAAAAAGAAGTCGTCATATGCATCCTGCGAGTCGACCTTCAAAAAGGTCGACGAAAGCAGAGCGAGGCAAGCGGGCTCAGCCTGAACTCCGCCGCGCGGTCCCCATTCGGGTGCCTCAAAGTTGGCGGATCCTCACAATGCGACCAAGAACCGAACGGCTGCTTGTTCAGACCGGCGGCAGCGGATAGCGCTCCCCAGAAGATCCACAGCAGCCGCGCAGGGCGCCAGCTTTGTTGCCGGCTACCTGGCGGATCTGACGAAGCGAACGCATAGACACCTGGTTTCCTCTAGGGGGCCCACTCACGGGAGAGGCCCCCGAAGTAAAGGGTTGGGTGGGAGGAAGATTCCTAATCCGTTGAACCGTTATTTTCAACTAGTTTCCACGGAGAATCGATGAAGAGATCGATAAGGTCATCGACCAATAAGGTACAAAATCGAAAAAACATCGATTGCGAGGGTGTGAAACCAAAGGCTTTACATGGGGCCCTCGAGAGGCGCCGTGAGGCCGCGCTGAAGCAGTGCTGAAGATCTCCTTGTCCCACATTGCTGCACGGCAGATGGCAGTCGTGGATGTTTCGGAGATGGTGGATTCGTTTCCCACACCGTGAAATGAGCAGCTCCGTTAAACTTGCTTCACAATCTCACTGATAGTTTCACATCTGACAGGAATATGAAACCGCATCGCGTTGCTCATCGTCATGACTCATGAGCATTGCAAACTACTGATTGAAGTTTCCAGACTTTTTAAGTTCTCATCCGGATTTGACTTTGGGGTAGTCGCTGTTTTTGAAAGGTCATCTTTGAACCGTCTCTATGGCCAGCTCTGTCACTACTTTTTTGATGCCGTTCCAGACCGAAAAGTCGTTCCTGCATGGAGAAAAAAATAAACCAGACAAGAAGCGGAATGTTGCTCTTGGACGCTGCGGTTGACAATCCGCTTCGAGCTTTGATGCAAATTAAACGTCAAGTTCCGGCTCGTTTTCCGGACTCAAATTTCAATGGAAGCGGGTTACGTTGTGATAACTGGCATGACATAACCCTTTGAATTCTGAGCATTCATCGGATGCGGCAGCAGCAGCAGCGGCCAGCGTGAATGGCTGTTTTTAAACAAAGCAACGCTCTGCTGTCCGCTGTACCGCTCGGTCTCCGCGTCGCGTCGTTCGCTGAATCCAATTGGGTAACATGCTCGTGATGTAACTGCCCTCATACAGAAAACCATGACTGACTCCAATGAAAACATGCATGATGCGCTACGGAAAGCTTCAATCCATGCATCGTGACGTTATGACTCTGTTTCTGTACATCCGCGGCCCAAAGTTCCGTGAAGTGTATGCGCAATACTGCTATGAAATTCCGCATCACTTCGTTCGGTGTCATTTTAGAGGTCACGAACATTTCCGGTCCTTCGCAAGAAACTCGCGCTTTACGAGGAATGACGAAGAAGTCCTTCACGCCAGTCGGAGTGCTCGAACTTGTTATGTGTATACATTAGGTCGAGAACCGAGTCGACTCGGTACCTCCCGGAGCCTGTCAGCAACCCCACGAAGTCACCGAGGAGCTGACGACGCTAATAGAGGAGCGTTGACGGCTCATCGAAGACTTGTTCCCCTCCTCCTCCTCCTACTCCTCTGATAAGGCTGCTAAGTCAACGTGTGTTCGACGTCCGCACGTTGCTCACATGAGACGACATCACGCCTCATTAGACCTCGTGGGATCCCGACTCCCTGGCCAACTTACCGCTTGCTTGACTGTGCCCTGGTCGCCCTCACGATGAGCGACTAGCTAAGTGACTGACTGATGGTGAAAGCTCAGGCGCACTCTCCAGCTTCAGCCTGAATCACAGGAGCGTGCAGTAACAGCTTTGTTTTGGCCTCCACCCAGTCCGCCAGGACAATCAGGCTGATGTGTCGCCTAACACGGTCATATTCACACGTGCGGATACCTCGACACGCTCACGAACAAGTACAAAAAAATAGTACATATCATGTTATGGCAGTGCCGGAAGCAGCGCGATTCGCGCTCTCTGATGGCCAAATCACTGTCGTCGGTCGGTCAGAGCCCATCTACGGGCTGCACCGACCGTGTGACCGATTTCCGTCTCTCAAGAAAACATTCACAGGACGACTCTGTTTCGTTTTCTGCTCGGATCACATCCAACGCATGTATCCTCCATGGACATTCCACCAAGCCGAGGCAGAGATGCGACGCACTCGTTCGCAATCTCAAACATATGAACAAAGTGAACTGCGTGACATTGTCAAGGCCCCTGACGATCGAGCTCAGCGAAACAGACTCGGAGCATGACGAAGTTTGATTTCGCGCCGTCTCGTTTTTCCCTCCTTTGTTTCATTCCGAAGCTTCTTGTCGTCTTGATTCCGAGCGGCTTGACGAGTCTGGAATTTTTTCCCACACGTGAGTTGCATTCTCTTGGGAGCTCGGCTTACGATCACATTGAATTCGGGAGAATGCCTCTCTTCGAAGCAAGAGCGCAAGTCCGTGGAGAGGAGAGAACGACGGTGGTGGAGAAATGAAGCGTACGAGACAGCAGACTTGGGATCAGAGGACTCTGGAAACGGCGAGGCAGAGGGAAAAATGAACTTCCGACGGCAGGACAAGCCGAGGATCCAAACGTGAGACACACATTCGGACTTAAAACGTCAACATGGTAAATGGAAGTGACTTTCGGAGGCTTTGCGCTAAGTACTAGTTGACCGTTCGGAAATTACTCCCTGACGTAATAAATTTCTTATTTCGCTCGATTGTCACGTCCAGCTGGACCCCGAATCATGATGAAAGGGAGAGCAACGAGAAAATAAATTGGAGTCGGGATCCGCGAAAAGCAACTTCTCGCACAACCGCAGCGCAACTCGAAACGGAGGAAGCTACAACTCCCAGCATAGGTCGATCTCCACCAGGAAGGATCGCCGACGATACGCTCGATCGATGAATCATGTACTATGTACGATATGTCGGTGTCCGCACCTTCCATGTATCATACTACTCTCGCCTGGTGACATTTAGATCTATCTTCGGAGAAGAACTTTTCTTGTGTGACCTTCCCCGCGCCCAGGTGTCGATGACGGCTCAAGAATAGTTTCGGCGCAACTCATTTGGCGCCAATAAGGACGCGCCGGGGATCTCCGATGCCTCCGTCGTGGATCTGCACGTTTTGCACTTGCAGCAGAGAACGGTCCGACGAGTCCGACGAGTCCGCGGTAGACGATCTGGATCGATTCCATTTCTCATTCGTACCCTCCATCAAGAGCTGTTATCTGCACAGTTGAAAGGCTGTGACCGTATCACTCGCTGACACAGTATGACAAACTGTTGCGCTTGAGTTCTGCCACGCTATCGACCATGGTTGCGTCATCGCCGGAAGCAATCGTGGGTTTTCAGTTTTCAGCGAGTATGCGCCTCGTTTTCTGAGATGGATGTCCCCGCCTAGACGAAACGACTGCACTGTCGTAGCATTATTTCGAACACATTCAACTCATTCCCAAGGTGAATCGCTGGATTTTCGTAATGCGAGGCATTCCTACAGGCGTTATGTGCGTGAACTCGAGTCATACAGTCACCGAGACCTTTCTTCCACCATGGAGAGCCGAGAGTTTTGCAAGAAGAATTTGAGTAATTTCCAGGTACTCATCCAATATAGCATACCTACCTCTCTCGGGGGTCCGGGTTAGAGCCACCAAGAGCTCGCAGCTTTCGCTCGCCATCATGTCCCCGGAAAGTCTGCTTGACAACGGGCCTGGACGAGAGGAGGAACACGAAACTCGTTTGCCGTTGAGGTCGTTGCTACACTAGAGAAGTCCTGGGAGCTGGAGTCGGCGTCCACAGAGAGTGCTCAGGAGCAGTCACCAGAAACACGTGAGAGCCGACGGAGGCAGGCGGCTGGTAACAGCGGTAGCATCATTTTCAGAATCGGATCCGGGACTTCATTTTAACAGCCTCAAACTCGTGAGGCTCCTGCCTTGCTCAGTTATGAGCGATGAGGTTGAGGCGACCAACCGGCAGAGGGCTTTTGGTTCCAGGAATAGAAACTGAACTCTCCAACCGACAGCCCCGCTCCTCCAGTTTGGACCAGTTCGTCGCAACCTGCACGCTGTGAGGTGTTTTAGTCTTTACGCTTGATTTTGAAGGCCTAATTCTGAAGGTTCTTGTGCTCGAACCAAGTTTTCCAAAGTGATGGTGGATCGATTATCCATTCTGGAATGTTTCAAGTCCAGACTCTGTATTCACCACCCTGAAGCCATTGCTCGCGGACGATCGAAGGTTTTCTTAGGCCACCGCCGCCGCAATCGCAAATCTAAATCGAGAGAATGTCCGAACCGCAGACAGACAGACGCAGCGCTCTTCAGGCTCGCAAGGGTACGAGAGGTTATTCCAGGCAGTTCGCGACCATTCGGCGGCGGCCTTCAAACGCGTGAAAAGGAGCACAATGGGCGGTTTTCACAAGGCCGTCCTCGCGAGATGACCTCACATTTCCTTACATTCGCCATTCTCCTTCATTCAACAAGAGAATGAGAAAGACTCGACTTCTCTCAATTGAAGCCAATGGTCCCTCCTGT
Organism: Neoseiulus californicus; assembly: GCA_028455905.1. Lineage (NCBI taxonomy): Eukaryota > Metazoa > Arthropoda > Arachnida > Mesostigmata > Phytoseiidae > Neoseiulus > Neoseiulus californicus. The sequence continues at coordinate 24,595,151 of JAMQGS010000001.1, forward strand.
CCGCCGCCGCCGCCGCCTCCCTGGCCGCGAGTTCTGACCCTCTCCCTGAGGCTCCTTCGCGATTCCGACGCCCGGAGCGCTCCCCCAACGCGTGTGAATATGCCCGGTCAGGAGCTTTCGGTTTCGAGAGGAGCCTCGCTCTGTGGAAGTTTGGACTCGGAAGCGAGGCCTTGGGACGTCGGGAACGATCGAGAAAACGTCGACAGGTGGCAACACTCGGCGGGTCAACACACCTGCTTACTGAGTTTTGTTGAAAGTGCACCGAGAGTATTCTGAAGCGAGAGAAGATATGACGCCAAGCCGTAATGAGTTCGGTCGATGAGCCTATGTTGTCGATGAATCCCAAACGAGAAAAGCCCGGCCGGTGCACAAGGGCGCGCACTTTTGACTTTCGCTTGAACAGAGATGAGCTGAACTGTGTGATCAGCCCTCTCGACTGTCGTGTGGTCTTGAAGTGAAACGGACTCTATTGACGTGGTCGGCAGCTGGTCTTCCACCAAACGATTCAGATCATTCGATCGAGAGGACCCTTCAAATTAGATTGCGTCTCCTGATAAGTCAACGATCTCGCCTCATTCTCTTGGTGGAAATCTTTTCTTTGAACACGCCCAATCGCGGTTTATTTGCTCGCAGTTATTTCAGGCGCACTCCGCGAAGCTGTCTGAAGCTAGTGTCGGTGTCTGTTGTTAATGCTTGGAATTTTCAAACCTAGAATCACGTCGTCTATTCCCGGATCGAATATCCAGTTGTTCCTAAGACAACTATCCCGTTCATGTTTGGTGTGCATTTCGGAGAAATTCCCGGATCTGTGTTCAGGACTCGTTCCACACGTAGTCCCATTTGGCAGGGCTGCGGAGAATGGAAGACTCTTTCTCTCGTCTGGTTGCAAAAAACCCGAGCGAAAAGAAGAGGAAGGAGACTCAGGAAGCCGTAGATGAGTATCGGAAATCGATGTTCATCGGCAGTCATCCCCAATTCTGCGTCCCAAATCAACTCGTCGTGACAATATCCATCTCAGGTTCTTCCTGACGTTGCATCCGTCTTCCCTCCTCCGAATGCTCGAGCTCCGCTCCGCTCCGCCTATCCAGGTCAAGCGGATGTCCTTATTTTGCGTTTGCTCGTGACAGATCGCAGGATCCGCGCTCGAAACGAAAGAAACGGGATCCGAGCAGGACAGACGAAAAGGATATACCCAAGAACACGACACGAGTTTCGAGCGGGAATGAGCCCTGTTTGCCGTTGATTGCCTGGGGATGAAATGCTGCGAGTTCTGAAAATGGGCCCGTAGTGCATCGCCATGGAAGGAGGGTAGGAGACCTTCTGCTGCGCAGTGTAAACTCGGCCGAGGAGGCTTTGGTAGGGAAGCGAACATGATTTCAAAGGTATGAGCCAGCTTTGTGAAAACGAGGAGCGCGAGAACCGACAAAGACGAAAAATGAGCGTCGACAACTCGCATCCCGCGTTCTGTCTAGGGACATACTGTTTTAGACTCTGAAGTGGATTTATACGTGAAAACCGACGATTTCCTTCCCATTTTCACCGTTCCGTGCTATCAATTGTGCTGACGATATCTGCGGAAAATTTCCTGTACCAGGTTCTCGCCGCTCGATCGAGATCAATGAACGAACGCTGCTGCCTTTTGTAGCCGCGTCGCATGCTCCGCGCAGCGTCGTTAGCCACCGTTAGGTGTCCCAAGCGTATGGTGGTAGCGATACAGCTGCCGGGGCAACAATAATAAGCGAATGTTACGGCGCCGGCGTCGCCGACGTCATCGCTGCTCTGTTGGAGCAAATGGTGCGTCGCACGTTAACTACCGAAAGCATCGCACAACAAAGCGAACGATCTCGCACAAATCTCGACCGACTTCGCAGCCTTCGGTGAACCACCGCCAATACCAAGAGACAGTATGGTCGTCTTCGTCGATATACGTTAGCGGCTTATTGTGGAAATTTTCGCCACCACACACGTCCACCATTCAAAAGCCGTCTTGCGGAGAGTATCTCGGACAATAGAAAATCCTCCAGGAGAACCTTTCGAGAGGTGAAAACACCGTCTTCATGCTCGGTTCTATTTCAGGAACACCACACCGGTGTAGAGCTTCCAGGATCTTTCCTTCTCGCGATCGCGGAATCGGCGTCGCCAGCTGCCGTTCCCTCAATGAATGGCCTCTCTTCGCACTGCGTACACGTTTTTATCAATCAGAAATCGTTGGGGAAACCCCCCAGTGTCGTCGGATCCCCAGATCACTAGCAAGCCCCTCGGCTCGATAAACGTGTCGGGCTCCGTTATTCGGAGATGTGTCTTCCGACCGGAGCGCTACCGTTCTCCGGCTGCGTTTTAACTGGAGCACGTTGCCCCTGCTGGAAGAGCAGAAGTTTTTTCCTTTACGTCTTGGGAGCTTCCGTGAAACTGGGTTATTCTCTCTAATTAAGTGGCTAAGCTCGCCCTATACTCTGGCACGCGAAAAGTAAGCCGAGTGCAGCTCCCCGTCCACTCCGCCGCCCTCGAAACGGACGACGAAGCCAAGCTTTATGCAACTCTCTTTAATAAACTGACGAACGTGTATATACGAGTTGGTTCAGCCAGCTCGGTTCCTCTATGAAGCTCACCAGAGGAGATCATCATTCAACCTTCTTTCTCCTTGAAGTTCGTTATCAGGGACGCGGCCAGTTGACGGAGAAGGTGGACCTTCACGTCTGTAGGGTAGGGGAACCCTCTCTCCCGAATCGAAGTCCTGCCAAGGGATGCAGGAAGTCGAGCAGGAAGGCACGCCGCAGCCTGGTAGGATCCGGCTTCGCTCGCGAGAGGAGAGAATGTCAGCCGCTTGGCAGGCTAGCGAACGGGCATCAGGGGCAATATGGTCTGGTGTCATATATCACCGACAAACGGCTATATTGGGCCCTTCCGAGCCACTAGATTATGAATGGAGCTCGACCATAGTCAGGGACCGGTTTACTCGCGAATATTATCGCCGGCTAAAGAACTCGACGCGATCGAAGCGCCTCCGACCGGGCGGCTAGAACTCAATCTGACGACTGGAGCTCCATCGAGTTATCATGGACTGATTCTGAGTCACCGCAAAGATTCTTCGGCCTCTACATATCGATATTTTCCTCAACCAACAGTAATTGAATGCAATAAGCTCGTGTTTCAAGTGAACTTTATCGCGCCCGATACTATTTTGCCACCTCCCGGATTTTCGCCACTTCCCCATACACCAGGCGAACTGCAGTGCATCTCCGCAATCACAACCGTAGAGATTTCCCGTGAGCTCGCTCCTTTCCATGTCTACCGCTATCCATGTATGGTGAGATCTTCAATGCCTCGGCAAAGAGTCAAATTACAGGGACGGGCCCGATTTTACCCATTTGACCTCGCCAGGCCGAAAAATGGCGATGAAAACATGACGAAATCGTTCACGTCTACTTTACATGCTTGATCCGAACCGAATTCGGGGAGGATTCGGCGCCGAGAAGTCATTTGAGCTCCTGTAATTTGAGCGCATTTCGAATTCAGTACCGAAGGGAACAGAGAAGAAGAACATCTCATTTGCGCTTGCTAACGACGCGACGCAACGTTGTCGACGTCGTTTGCTCCGGCTCCTCGACTTGTACATTCTCCCATGTTATCTCCTCTCCGCTTCCTGGACATAAACGACTTGTCGCGATGAATGTCCTGTCCAGTTGCTTTTGTTCATTCGAAGCCAGTGAACGACTCGCCGGCCTCTCACGTCAGTGCCGTTGTAGTACTCGGAGCATCGGACTCGCTGCATTCATACGAACGGTATTACAGGCCGACAGAGCAACAGCGTTGCGGCGCCCAAACCGAACGGGAGATTTTCTTGGTCGAGCTATATTCTTCGTGATCGTTCCATGGAAAACTTGGAATAGCAATCAAGGGCAGCGGGGGAAAAAACATCAGCAACGACAACCGCTGGAAACCCGGCAGCAGCACCTTTCAGTGTTGTGTACCTAGGCGATTATCCACGAAACCACTTCTAGGGATCGCCTCATTGTGTGCTTGTGTTTGCGAAGTGTCACTTGCACCCGACCGAAACCACCAATGCATCTGGATTAGGGGCTGCGTTCTTTGCACGCTCCGACGAAACTTCGGAGACAAGTCGCTCCCAACTTACCGATCCCGCTCTTGTTGACGTTCCTTCGACGTAGCTCTCGTTGGATTCGTTCCTGCGTTTCGCAATTGAGAATCTCTGCGTTTCAATCTGAGTGAGCCAAGTGTGCCGTTGAACAGGGAATCGTTCGGAGCAGAACAACACACGTATCGAATTGCAAAAATAAAGGATATGTTCGATGTCTTCCCCGCTGTACCTACATAGAGACGGGACGGCGCAACGTTCTCGACGGCACTCAAAAACCTCTCAGGTTTATATTGCGCCTGAGAAGAGCACCGGGGAAACCGGGGAAGCTGGCCTGGATATTACGCTTGTTTGTTGATGCTTCGATGTTCCATCAATGTTGTTGGTGGGTAAATATCGACAACGTGGCCCGCTTGGTTTCTTATGCTGACATGGCAACACAAGAGGCGGGAGCTGCTGTCCACTTTCACAACGTCGCGTTCCCGATGACGCGACGTCTAGACGTACCCCACGGTCGGTGACATCGCCAGGTGAGAGGGCTCATCCATTCAGTTAGCGAGAGGTCTTTCTGGTTGTTGCTCCGCGGGCGGCACCTTTATCCGTTATTTATATCATCATAGATATAGAGAATGGAGTCTGCGGAGCTCAGAGACACGCCCACATTAGACTAACACTCAGCCAGCCGGCCGACATTGTGTCCGCGCGTTTCTGCGTGTAGCCAGCGGCGGGCAGCACGTGTGGAGTCATTATAATTTCGTGCCGGTTGTGCAGCTGCCATCGGCCCGCCAGCTGCCGGGGCCCTAAAGAGGTTAACGGCAGCATCTGCAAGCCAGAGTTCGCAGAGTTACCTCGGACGAATTTAGCTTCTCAGATTCTCCTGATGAGCCTGAACGCCACGGAACGTCGGCGGGTCGGGAAGCGACGACGCGACGTCTAAAACACTTTCTGACTTCGACACAGTCGAAGCACCGAAGTAGAAGAGCCGGGAAGGAGTCGGAACGTCTACCGCGGACATCATTACTCCCTCGCCAGAGGGAGACGTAGCTATTGATCTCGACGAAGCTTTTAATGGCAACGAAGCGCGGAACAAGGAAGTCGGCAGAACAAGATTGAATGGGCCTGTCAGCAAGCCCGCCGCTGACAACAAGCCCGTGATTGTGACGGCAATTGATTTCTGTCCGGAGGCAGTCCCGGCCATCGCCTGTGTGTGTGCTCTCTAAAAGAACAGATCCTTCCTACGGGGACTAAGTCACAGATATGCGACGCTGGACTCGTAACCGAGGCCGTCCTCGTGAGTGTTGTGCGCGCGATTGCGACTTCTGTGAATCTATTAGTTCGAGAAACTTTTCTGTCGAGCCGCGAACAGCGGCACGCAAAGGAGCGACGAAGTTCTAGCGCTGCGACTCGACTTGGAAAAGGACGACGAGGCCGCCGTCCCATCAGTCCAATCCAGAAAGTTCAGCGCGAACTTGAGCGAGCGCATTAGTTCCAGGGGAGCCCGGAGTTCCGTTTGGGCCGGAAGCCCCCGACAGGCGTCTCGTGCCTCGAGTGAACTTTCTGCGAGATCTCATGACTACGATGGCAAAAAATCATTCCATACCGTCAGAAACGTTGCTGAGCTCAAGACATACCCTTCTGAAGCTCAGCCGTGTGGAAGATATGGAGACTCGTGAAGAGAAAGAGGGAGCTGCGAGCGACGCGACCGAATCCTGGCTTTCGAGTGACACCACACGTCACTCATTCGGCGGAAAGTTTGGATCACGTGCCGATAGTTGGTGGACCAATGAATAATAAGCCAATCCTATGTACGTCGAAAACGCGATTTGATTGTCGAATCCCGTGGGACTTCTCGGCCGAGTTCGTTGTCGTTGGACGCGGAGTGAACGAGGAGAGAAACAATTTGGGTAGCAAGGATAGTTGCTCCTCAGCGGATTAACGGTCTAGTTTTCGAATTCTGTTTCTTGTAGCTCTGTTGTTCGTTGATGTTCGATTCTGCCCTCGGAGGGGAACATTAACCTCAGCACTTCGTTTGCGAAACAGTTGTCATGAATAATTCATCGGGGCCTTGTTTAGCGGAAAAAGAGCGTCGACGATACATCGATAGATAGATAGATACATAAATATATGGCGTGTATTGTATGTTCATTTCCAGCCGAGCACAGATCCCACTTGATGGACGGCTCAATTATTGCTTCATTGATAGCACCTCCTTAGAACGGAGAGAAGGCTGCGTCCTACCATCGAAGAATCTCCATTATCAAAGAATCAGCTAAATATAGACCCACTTAATTGGACCTGCCCTGGAACTCGGAGAAGAAAGAAATACAAGAAGTCCAAGTTCTCTTACCTGTGTCGCTGCACAAGGCAGTGTTGAATTCTTCCGAAGACGAATCATTACAGAAGATGAGCGGCTCTCCGAGATGCCGGGGGTCGAGACTATGCAGCGGATGGACGTTTCTCGGAGACGCTGGCGGTGACAGCGGGGATTCGTGTCCAAGAAGCACCGAACGCCGGAACGCTTCAATTAGATGCTCCAGCTCGAGCTGGTACGTGCTCCCTGTAACGAAGAAAAGACACTCCAGCTTTGCTTTTTGCTACTTTTTGAACCCAAGACGCGAAGTTCCCCGTACGACCTCACTTCCAAAAACTCCTTATCCCACGTTTTTCGAGAAGTTCAAAATTCAGAGATGTAGATGGAGGTATTCAACTGAAAGTTCGCCTCAACGAGACCATCATCAATCACCAAGGATCGAACACACGGTCTTCCTTCGACTGAAAAACACTAGCCTCGAGCCCTGTACTCGCCGCCAGAATCCGCGTTGACTCCTTGGAGTTTAATCAACTGAGACGCTAAGTGGGGCTTCAAAGGCCTGAGCGGCTCAGATGTGGCCCAAAGAGACACAGGGGCGTCGAAAAGGAGGGGACCGTCCCTTCACTTGAAACACGAAAAGGCGGAGGGCCCGAGAGGAACAAATCGCAGCACCAAAGAGCGGGATAAGAGAGGAACAACACAGGACTCAACGCGGACGGCGCGTCCACCCGTTTGCCTTGAGTAGAGGCTAATGACTCAGAAACACAAAACCAGCTCGCGCGAAAACTAGCTTCTCCTGTCGTCTGTTCTCGTCTAGCTTTCCGAAGGCTGACGAACTGGCTGGCTGAGTGACAGAGTGCGTTGGTTGGTGGGTGGATGGGTATGTAGACGCGCAGGAGTTGCAAGAGCACAAATCCACCGGAGGCTTTAGCGCGTAGCTCAGACCGAGGATCGTTCCGGGTTGTAGCCTCTACCGTAGCTGATGTTGTTGCTAACGCCAAACAGCGATTCACAAGTTAGGCCGCTGGCCAAAGTAATCACGTCATGCCTTCAGACGGCTCATTAGTGGTCCCCAAAGCCTGGCGGGGGCGGTTCGGGGAGAACTTTGCGAGAGAGCGTCGAGGATCGTGTCCACGGATGTTCACACTGGAGGCTGGTTCCTTTCATTTTCCCAAAGTGCATCCGAGAGTTGAGCGGCGACCGTGGCCGAAGAAGCGGCTGCGAATCGGTTCAAAATGCATCGCGAAATGTTCGAAGCTTCAAGGGAACCGTAGGCGGCAGTCGAGGTCTCGACTTCCATTTTCAAAACTTTCCCGCTCCTAGGTTCCACATTCGATGTGTGTTCATTTCGTCAAAATAATGATAGTTGGCAAGTATGCGCGATCGCTTGTCTCGTCAACTTGATTAGTGATGAAACTACGATTCTCCTAAAAGTTTCGTTTCCACGATGCGCTTCGAAAAGCTGGTCGTCCCGTGCAGTATTCGGTAAAAAATAAGAGGCTCTTTCCCTCGCGCAACTGTCGATGTGATTCGCGTACCTTTTTCTCCAAGGGGTGTCTCTCTAAAATGAGGTCTTCCATGATTCCATGTTCACCAATCATTTTCAGGACACGTCATTCATCGTCAGAACTGTTAACATATTCTCGTGGGCAAGTCGAGATGGGTGTGCGTGATGCGGAATTCCGTTCCAAAGACACGAATCCAAGTTCGAAGGCACCGAACGAGCAGCATAACAAAAACAAATCCGTGGCGTTTTTTCACTTGTCCTCGTCGGTTGCCCGCCCTCGGAAATCGCTCCTAGAGCTTTTATTTGAGCTTGTGCACGCTTTTATGACGTTTAGCTCGAGGCTGATCTCTATCGCGCGTCTCTAATGAGAACAGATAGGCTTTGTAGCGGCATTGGGTAATTGTCCGCGAGTGTGCAGTTCTCGTGTCTAGCTGCTGTGTACGTCGTGGGCCGAGGGAGCGGTCGCCCGCTCGGCGGGTGGCTGGGTACGTAGGTACGTACGTGCGCGTGTTGAGCGGAGGTACGCGGGAGTATTTTTTTGGCTTGGTCGTCGTCGTGCAACGATATCTGCATGTTTAATCGTTGCGGCGCTGCTCGGGGCCCATGCACTTCAAGCGAAAAGCGAGCTGCGGTGGCTGCAATCTCTCCGGCCTTGCAAGCGGCCGATGAATAGCCATCCCACAAATTCTCCGCTCAGTCGCCCGCCAGACAAGAGGGGACCGTCCCTGGTCAGCGGCGGGGTTATCGTGCAATACGGTTGGTCCCTCTAACCAGCCACCAATCGAGAGATAACATCGTTGTTTGCTACTATTAACAGAACCGATATAACAGCGTATTTGCGTATTCGGCGGCGTGATATGAGACTTGTCGTAGAGTTGAAGTTTGTATTGAAATTCCACGCTGTATTCCACAAGCGTCTCAAGTTGTGCCGTGTGATTTCCAGTGTTAGTCATCCCTAGTTAGCTCTCAGTGAAGAGCTCCACGCCCGGAGAAGAGACTTACCGCCGTGAGAATGTCGGATGTTGTTCGCAGAGGTCCACTTATGCCGGTTCTTCTCGGCGAGTCCTGCACTGGAGCTCCAGCGGTGAAACCGGGGTAAGGAGTCCATTATGAGACAGGACAATGATGCCTGCGCTCTACTTAGCGCCGTACATGAGGCTGGGTACAACTAAGATGCACGGCGGACGACTCGACGATACAGCATTTCTGTGTTCGCATCCGACAAATGCGTCCAACCCGCTGTCCATGCCACCAGCTCCCTGGAAGGAAAATTGAAAAATTTGTCGTTGGGTCACTCGCGGGAAGTTTCTCTCCATGACTTGTAGGATTAGGCCTGGGAATTCCTCTCCGCAATTTCGACCTTATATGAAACGCAGCCCCGGCAAACCCGCAGTCTCTGAACGTTAGCTTTCGCGGCGCCAAGAAAACGCGCGATTTGTGTCGGCTCAGCCCGCTGCACACTCTAGGAAGCCGTCTACGAGTTCGATAGTGACCTCGCGATCAACAAAAGTCCAAGCTGAGGCCACTGCTTACACAACAGAGGTCACCGATCAACAGTCGAGCCACAAGTGTCGTGACCTCTGAATGAAAGGTCATCGAGAGGCCCTTCCAGACAACCTGGGCCGTCCGTTTCAATGACCCATATTCAGCTGACCGATAGTAGTCGTCGCCGCCGCCGAAGGTCGTCCTCTCTGTCCATGGGGATTCTCGTTTCCCTCTGTAAGCGACATGCTGCAACTACGTAACTAGCAATGACTGATTGGAAAGGACCGATGAATAGGGACAGGAACGGGGAAAACTGATGAGATTTATCTTAGATCCCATGTTATTCCTTATTTGCCTGCTTTATTTTCCTTCAGCTCGCGTGGAGAGTGAGAAAGAAAGGAGGGGAGTTAGCTGTTAAAAAGTCTGTGAATATTTCTGCTTCTAAATTTAACCCGAAGCTGACTTATTATTCATGAGGAACTTTTCCGCCCGTGTTTTACTCAAGGCTATAGGTTGACATTGCGTTCTTACGTGTCCCAGCGAGTGGCCTCGTATTGCGTAACAAGCTCGCTCGCTTGCTCACTCTGTCCTTCCTACGCAGCGAATATGCCTTCGCATTGCCGTGAGAGCGCTATGTCGTAAGATACGCAAGGTCAGTGCGAAAGCCCTTGGATTTCTCAGGATAGATCGCTCAAGCGGTTGTTGCCAAGCTGACTCTCAAGAGAGTTCGCGTTTGAGCTGTTCTCAGGAGAGTGAAGACTTGACTCAATCAGTTCCTGGGTTCTCTCGACCAGAAACACCATTCCCATCGGCCTTCGGCTTCGGAATTTTGCCGAGCGAATCCACTGTCTGCCTAAGCATCGATAGGTGCACTTGAAAGCCACAGTTGAAGCAGGGCTTTGGAAACCGCTACCCTCTTCGAATCAACGAGAAATCGCTGTGTACTCATGCTCGGCAATCGCATTTTAACCCTGCGGTCGTCGGAGTCACGATCTTGGTTCACTATCAGAGAGGCTTGCAGTTTCAACAAGCGGAGGCACAAATCCAGTTCGAACCGCGAACCGTGTAGCCCCACCACACTCTCTCTCTCTCTCTCGCTCTATGGGAAAGGAGGTGGGAGAACGAGAAAAGGCGGAGGAATCAAAGGACGAGACTTGGAATCGAATGCGAAACAACGCCGAGCAGCGGCCCATACTGGCCTCCGTTGACCCATGTTGCCCTAGATAAACGCAGGTCAAGCAAGCCAACCAGCTGTACCCACAACCTTTGACCTCCTCCCACGAGCCTCTGACCTCCAGGTCAAACAGAGGCTCCCTCGGAGGCCCGACCACGGAAAACCTGCACTGCTGCTTTTTTCGAACGCGGTTTCCACATCGACGCTGTTGAGCTCCACAAAGCAAGCCCCCGACCGAGCAGCGTGCCTATATCGCGCATGTTGTGGCCCGGAATTTTGGATCTTCAGTGTGCGAGTCTGAGCAAAGCGATCGTTTCTCTTCCAATCAAAGCGCCTCTCTAAGAACCCCAGCGCAAACCGGAAGACGATTCTTCTCCCATCCACGAGAATATGGCAGGGATTTTGGAAACGAATGGCAATCAGATGATTACGTCAATCGGCTAGCTTGCTAGCTAGCTACTTCACCGGCGAATCTGCCGAACAACGACGGTCCAAGACGACTCAACGAGACGTGAGCGACTCTTCCACGAGAGGCTTGCGGAAACGGAGCACAATGGCGTCCGAGAAGAGCGAAAACCCATTCACTTAGCGGGACGTAAGAGGCATTCCTGATACGACGGGGGTCTGCTCTGCACTTTGTTAGTCTGCCTCTCATACTGCCTCGAGGCATCGTTGGAATACTCGGAGACATTACCGAACAACCAGCGCACCTGTCAGAAATTTCCCGCTTTTTCCATCGCTCCGCTTGTGTTGCTCTCCGAGAACAAGCGGCGAGGCGGTTTGAAAACATGGAAAACCCGCGAGCAGTGCGAGCCGTGTGTCATCGAGGCGTGCACCCTCAACAAGACAGCGTCGTTCTCAGCTCGGCTCGACTAAGTTAAAGGGACTTCAGCGGGCTTCGGTAACAGTGCGGAGATAACCTAGTTCCGTTGTAACCTCGAAACCTCGGAATCGAGTCCAAGGAGACTGGGTTTTTGTCCGACCGTTCGACCTTGGGTTAAGGGTTACCGGGTGAAAATCCACCCACGCAACCTTTTGTTAACGGCCCACATTGCTATGTAGGTCAGAGACCCAATACCCCACTTAGGTAGCCTTCGCAGCACTCCCTACGAAGAGCATGGGATCCACCACCCCACCCGAGAGCTTCAAAGAGGGTGACCGCTGAGATTCTTCTGTCCATGTCCGCTACGTGGGAACCAGGAAGCGAGTGATCAAAGGCTACATGGAATCCGGAAGCGCTTGTGCAAGAAAGGGTTGAGAGGCCCGTGAGGCCCACCACCCGAGTAACGGGGAGGTTTCTCTGGCCTCGAACGGGTTGAGGGATTGAGAACCGACAGAGGGTTCGCTGGCTCTGCGCTGTGGTCCTCGCCGCTCGCTGCGGATGTTGTCGTTGTCAGCCGGTACGGAGTGAGCGAAAGAGTTCGCTGCTTAGCCATCACAGGAGCCGGGGATGAGTCGCGCTGCTCGGCCATAGAGTGGATTACATCGATGGAGTCGGAACAACCCACAGCAATAACTCATTGAGACTTTATTGCGTTGGCTGTCTCTTGTTCTTGCCGAGCATTGTTTCAAGCGATTTTGTCTTCACAACCCGTCGAGTCTGCTATGAATGTTTCGTGTTTCGTGGTGCCCGCGTAGTCGCTTGGTCGCTGGAGAATGATTCTTGGGCTCCGTCCAAGTTTTTCGTCCTTTCAAAATTGATCGATAGATCTAGGAAGAAAATTTGGATTTTGAATTTGATTTTGTACGATGGCCCGATAGCGAGTCAACGATAACGATGACGACGACGAGATCGCGCTCATGGTAGGCAGGCCGACGCAATAAAAGTTCTAGAATGTTCCTACAGAGCAGTGATGCGCAAACTCTAACGATCTCGTCGGAACACGGTTTCTTCGGTGTCGGCTCATCGTACAAGGCCACAAAGTTGATCTCCTCTGCAAACATCGGTTTTTGTGAACAGGTCGGAAAACCTCCCTCCCACTGCGAACAAGATGTTCACTGCGCATCGGCTTCGATCCAGGATTGAGGAACTGGGAGGGGGAAGTCGTCAGAGCCGCGATCGCAATTATCAGCAAAAGATGTTCGACTCTGGATTTCATCATTTTCTCTGAGCAGAAAAGGAGACACCCTCGGTCGAACTTGCTTCTTTGACGTTCATCCAACGTTACAACACCAAGGCACGCAAAGAAATGAGAACCGAGAGCGGAAAGTCGGACTTTCATACCGCCGCGGGAGAGGTAGTACAGGAAGAAATTATTATGCGACCCGTCCATCGAGAGACAACTTCGGCTCTGCATCGCGCTCCCGCCGTCCATGGTTGCATTGGCGCACGGATACGTTGTACTCATCTACGTACGACAAGTATTCTCAATCATAGAAGAAACAAGCTGACAGATTCGAGGGAAATCTCGGAGTGTGCAATGAGGGCTCCTACACTGAGTAATGGAGAGATGGTGGAGATAGGGGAATCCACGGAGCTACCTATCTCTCGCAGCATACGGCGAGTATCAATTGAGATTTGTCATCTCTTTCCGTTTCAATTATCCATCGAGCTCCAGGAGCCCAGGCTCCATAAGCTCCGGAAACTTTGAACAAATCGATTCTCTTCGGTCGTTCACTTTCCGCTAACACTTCCGAAAGGGTTTCAGTGTGCCGTATCCGACTCGCAATCCTTGCGGCTGTCACAGGTCGGTCAAGGCCAACTCGGCATCAAGACTTTGTCCTTCGATCTACTACGGCCGCCATCGTTACTGCCGCTGGCGTTGTTTGTTAAGCATGCATCGGATACTGATTGTGAGTACAGCCCACCGCGTCTTGATGCCTCGAATCAGCCCCCGAATCGCCCGGAAGCGTTCTGAGCTTTCGGATCACGAAGCTACCGCGCGTCTTGTAGTTTTCACGCTATCCGGCACGATCCTCGCAAGACGTCCGCGTGCGGAAAGGCTTGAAACTACGATTCTAGTCGATCATGTGCTGTAGTCCACGTGCGTAACTACTTTCTCAGTGTTCAACAGGTTCCATATGTTCTCGGTCGTGACTCAGGAAGTGAGTCTGTGCTCGTGAGAAAAACCTTGCTTGGATCCGGTCCCGGGATTGGGAGAGAGTGCACCAGAATCCCGATCATGGTTTTTCAATTTCGAATCTTCAAGCACGGAAAATGGCCGTGGAAAATCACGGACGACCCCTCACACAAAGAAGCACCGAGCTATCGCAGCCTCGGAAGTCGGAACCAGTATTTTCTCGATTCGATTCATCGAGCCGTGGATATCTTAGAACGCTTAAACTACTCATGCTCTAACAAGCCTGAGACATTTAAATTTCTCTAAAAAATCTGTTCGTGGGTTCCGCTCAAGCTTTTCCGGGTGTTGAGAGGAGTGTACATCGAAACCTCGAAACACGGTGTAGACTTCCTGGTTGTCCTTCACCCCTTTCAGGCGGTCTCAAAGGATTGCACAGTATCCGACCTTGGCCGTGGTGAGCAAAGAGTTCGATCGGTGAAGGACAACACTCAAGCTTGCTCCCTCGCCCAGCGACAGTCGCTGCGGCTCCCGGCCAGGAAGGCCGTAGAGCTCTAGGCGAGTATGAGAGTGAATCACACCGCATCTCTGACAGCTAAGGCCTATGTGTCGCCGCGGAGCGGCTCAACCGGAAGTCAAGAGAGTCGGGTCAAGGACATTTAAAAGAGTTGGAACCCTTTTGCGTGGGTGGTTGACTGCTGAGGCCTCGCTGGGCCTCTAACCCTTTCGAAGTCAACCTTCACCCCGTTGCTGCGGGAGCCTTGGCAAAGTGGTGCTCCCACAGAGTTCATAACACACAAGGCGAGAACCCTCCAAGCGTGCCGGCCTCGAGTTCTAGAGAAAAATCAGCTGTGGGCTTCGATTGGGGCAAGAACAGACGCGATTCGAGTATTCCCTCGATTCCCAAGGTTTCACTTAAAGTCTGGATCCTGGAAGGTAATGGATCGGATGATTGACGGAACAGTTCTTGCCCAGGGGCAAATGACCGACAAAGCCCCCGTACCGAGTTGTATTGAAAGGCCGGGATCTGACATGCTGATGAGCTGTGGTCATCGCCTTCCGTTCCTAGTCCGACTCAAGAAGCATGACTGCGTAACATGCCCCTTCATGTCTGATTCCGAGTACTGGAACAGCTCCAGAAAGAGTTGGAGCCAACCCTTTAGCTGAGAGACCTTGACACACAGAGTTCAAGGACTCCGTGTCAACCCTTTGACTGGTGGGTGGGGTTGGGCCTCTGAGGCCCCTCAACTCTTTCATTTCCTCGTTCTCGAACGGGTTCACTTCCTCAAACGGGTTAGCTTCCTGCTGTGCCGAACTCAAGTTGGGAGAGTACAAGGACATGCGATCGTAAAGCTACTGCGGAAGAGTACCGACAGCATCGCTCCAAATCAATGGCGGTTGCTCTTTGTCTGAAAGCATTTCGGTAATTCGGGGAGCAAAGATTACCGTGCTGGCTCGAACTTTTATATTCTCCAATATCAACAGATTTACGCACTGAGATTGTTCAGATAATCGCCACAATCTGTTGAAACAAAACGTCGCTACACGTGGTCAAACCGGAACACTGCGTGGTTCAGGTTTCAAGCTCGGAGCAAGCTAACGGACTTGTTGCTGGAGCACTACTCTGACTAGTTTCCTAGTCCGAGTGAAAGCATTGTACCATAGTTCAAGGCTAACAGGAAATCCACCCTCCGGTATGGGCTGTTTCCGCCGGTTTGAAAGAGGGTGCTCTGAAGGCTTTTTCGCCGGTCTCGATGAAGCGCCCCAACAGAGTACTCCCCGAAACTTTTCGGACGCCACAGTGAATCAGGTCCTTCTAGCGTCGATGTTCATGGTTCGGCGTAATTTGTCCTCGCTGACCAAGCACAAATACTGGAATCCCACATTGGTCCCTTCAGAATCTGGTTTCAATGTTAACCTGGCAGTAAGGTTCTGAGACTGCTTTCTCTAATGTTCAGCTGAGAGCCCAACCTCCGTCGTTCGAATCGGGTGAAGGTTGTTGAAGATTCCTTGACCGGGCCAAGGACGTTCCTTGACTCCTCGGGAAAAGAGGCCAATCTAAGGAGGGCCTCCCGACCCACTTTTATCCTCCCATGAAAGAGTTCGATAGAAGCGAATCCTTCGTGCGCCAGAACTTAACACGGAAATTCGTGAATCATCCGTGAGTGAGCGGCAACGATCCAAATATTCACAAACCACTCGATTTCTCACTCCACTTCTCCTCCATCGAATTAGATTATAGCTACAAGGAGACGGGTTCTGTTTTGGGGCAAGCCCACCTAATCAGACCCTGGATACTTGAGCCGAAGTTTTCAGTCCCGAAAGCAATGCTGCAGCCCTGTCTCAAAAATCAACAAGCGAACTCAGAGCATTCTCCTCTTGCGCTCCCTACCGCTTGAGCCTTGATAACTTGGATCCATGCAATCGACGGAGGTCTGTCAGTTATGGACTCTCAGGAACCGATAAATCCGCTGCATGATCAGTCCTATGTATGTTTATCGAGGGCTTCGTTCATTAGTATTCCTCACGCTATTCGCCCTCGGGGAGTGCCATCCTGAATTTGTCTCCACTCAAGGAGAAACTGCTGTTGGATCATTGGAGTTCCCCCACCTGAGCACTGCCTGGACCTTTCAGTCGCACGCTCCGGGGTCGAATCGTTACTTCCAAGCACGGGATACGTGTCCGCACTCATCACAACCCCGATTCAGAGTCAATACTGCTTGAATCGTTTTGCGAGCGTCTCATGATCCGAGTTTTGATTTGCTTCGGAGGGTACGCTGGGGCCGCATAGTTCCTTGGGAACAGTTCACGAACGTAACTCAAATACAGTGGCGGCATATCTGCTGCACGAAGAGCTTTCGAGCAGACGTTTTTGGATATCTCGGTCACAAAGCGTCCCAGTAAGAACTGTAGAATTCACCGGGGAGCATATGCTGTCAACGATTATCTCTGGGTTCAAGACCCTCCCCGGGGGAAGGCCGCATTTCGTTGCCAAGTCCGCCAAACTAGTCCCCATGGACTCGCTCTTTTTTGAGAGTGAACTTCGTGGTCGTCGCCAGTCCCTCTACGAATCACCAGATCAAGGACTTTTTCCAGCCGACCGTTGCAGTTTTGGAAGTCCGAAATGCGCCAGGATCGGCCGCAGCTTCACCGGGGGTAATCGAGGCCACGGACTCGAAAGGGACTGAGGAATGGAGCCGTAGCACTGAAACATCGGAGGAATGCGGCGGCCGGCGGCCAGCGACCATAGAATCAACACGCTGCATCTTCTCGAAGAATGTGGCGGTTCGCTATGGAATCCTTGACCGAAATCATTTCAGCCTTGTCCCCCTTCGGCGTCCTTCGGTCGAAGGTTCGGCCAAGGCCATGAAAAAGAACCTTCTCCAGTCCCTTGGAGGTCACTCTCACCCGGCCTTGAATGCTTGAATGCGAGTCAATGCGAGTGTCGACGACCTTCTCGTCATCCAACTCTCTTCTCACGGATTATCTCGCCCCGATTACTCCTCGTGAGCGGCATTAGATGGTCACTGTGGTCGACGCGCTCTTTCGTGCCCCTCACCCTCATCCCTCCGCGCGTCTCGATTGTTTGCCGTAGGGCTAACGTCATGTGACAAAGAGTTCCACGGCCTGGGAAGAGGAAGAAACAACGATCGGGCAAGTGTCGCCATGTTGTTATCTACATTTGTCAACCGGATGGAAACGGCGACGTTGTTATGGATCCATTCCTGTGAGGGACAAAAATCGCAGGCGGAGTGTTCCGAGTCGTCGAGTCCGCCCACTCAATGAATGGCTCGTTGACTTCAACATATCATCAATTTTGTTCATAACGCCCTCCGATTGAAAGAAGGTCCCACATCAGGCTCTCTAGAAACAGTCAAAATTCTCTCGATTCGGTGTGTCCGGGGTGGAGCGATTTTGGTAGTGCGGACATCACTCTTGCTCTGGGCATCCATCTTGACAACGGAGGCTTCGATTGATCGTTATTCTGAGCTTGAAGTTCCAGGACCAGCATCGATCTGTGGACCATTCAGGAGTGAGATGTCCGAAATTTCTGCTCAACTGAGCTCTTCCGGGAGCGATTGATCGAAGTCTGACCCCTGGTCACCCTGAGCGGATCTTCACAATGTCTCAACACGTGTCCTCGACCTAGGAGGCCAGGCCCGGCTCAATGAGTGACCGCGGTTTCGTTGACCTCCAGCCTCTGACCTTGTCCAAGGCCTCCAGACAGGGCCTTGCCCGATATTCACGCATATCCGCGTTCTCACAAAGAGCAGCAAAGGTCAGTTTCACCTCCGAAAGTCGTTGAGAATCCACGCGGAGCTCAACGGCTCGAATGACTAACATAGATAGAGAGGCCCCTATTCGGCGGTGAGACGACATTGCATTTCGTGGGAACACAGTGTGGACTCCCTGAAGGAGACGGACAGGTGTATTCTCGTAGGGCGTGCGGTGGTTTCGTAGAGGGTGATCGAAAACGAGAGCATAGATCCCGCCGAGGGGTCCCAGGTGTGGGCGTGTGAGACTTTAAAAAAGAGCTGCGAAACCAGTTTAAAATTTTGAGTTCAAAACTTAAACTTAAATGAGGCCTCTGAGCCCGTTTTAACCAGGTTAGGGGAGTAGTATCTACCTGTGAACGGATTGGGGTCCTCGGGGCCCACTGAGGCCCACTGGTTCCGGCTGTGTTACATAACGGAAAGCGAAAGTTGCAGACATTTCCTCTTTTTTAGCTTCGTTGGGGTCCCCCGGCTCGCATAGCAGCACCCAGACAGGCAGAGATGTGGTGAAAGTTTCGGCATATATCGAGTGGCCTCTTTCATGACCCGGGTATGAGGTCAACCCAGGTTGGCCTTCAGATTTTGAGAGGAAACAGCGAAGTATATTGTAATTCATGGGTTATTGAAATACATATTCGGATCAGATGGGATGGGCGAAAACTGTGGTCACTTTTAGGTCAGCTGCCGGACTTTTCGCCTTTGATGAATTTGCGATTCCTTTTCGATCCCAAGGTGAGTGCTCCAGGGATTTGGAGGAAATGTCGAGCAAGAGAAGTTTCGGTTTGGGACTCGAGGTTATAGGAATTCGTGCGTGAAGACTGGAGTCGCGAACGTTTCGCCCGTGTCAAGGACTCTCGTCGCGAGAGAATGTTGGCGAGTGCATTATTGCCTGCCTGCCCGCCTGCTTGTCACGATTATTTATCGATCATCAATATCGGAGAACGCGTGGCCGTCGCTTTATCATCGCCGTCCGTATCCTAATCCATATCTGTGGGTTCTTCGGAAAACGCTCATTTCTCTACCCCACGGGATCCAGCACGAACTGAGAAATGACGCACGATGACGTTGGTGGTATCAATTGAACATCTCCTCGAACAACGCTCGTTTCGTTCTCCATCGAACATTATGATCAGAGGTAGCAGGGTTTTCAAGCCATTAGCCAGTGCTTCCAGCTATAAGTCGCCGATATTCTTCCAGGAACGAAGCTTACCCTTAACATAACTATTCTCGGCGCCACTTACGGCTGAGCCTTGCGAAAATCCGCACAGCAAACTGTTTCAGGGGCCCCTAATAGCTCGATGGCTTTGCCGGTTGAAGTAGTTCTTAATGGAAGAACGGCTTTACTTCAATCGAACGTAGAGTGATTCTCCGGAACACGGACTTACTAACTCGGCTAAGTGGGTGCATGGACAGATTGCTCTTTGAGAGTTAGACACAAAAAAACAGAGTCGCTCAACTGATTGACTCATTGAGCTTAATAGTGGCGAGGAGGGAGGGCCGTCTCGAGAGAGCACACGACCTGGAATCCGCCCGCTGAATTGTGTCTATCGCGCACAGTGCCCCAATGGTGACCTCCGTGTCGAGAGCGGCAACCCAGTTCACGAGGCAAGAGTGGGACGCCCTATTTTGGAGCACAAAAATCTGGGTTACGAAACCAGGACGAGGAGGAGACTTGTTCGTATGGCTTGGGTGGGGTAGCCCGCGTCTTCGCTACCCTCTGTCGCACACCATTGCTCCTCTGATGCTGGGTATAGGGACCGGCGGCGGAACTCGGTACAGGGTGAATCGAAACTCTTCATTCTGTCGGGATCGTTCGCGGTTTGTCGCCTTTCGGGGCGTTCCATCGCAATCTTCTAAAATCTTGCGCCGGTTAAAGCAGTCTCGGGGCATTCGAAATGTATGCGCGTTGGTTCCATATTTGTCAACACAGGCCATCCCGGTATTCGTCGAAAGAATTCCGGTTGGTCTCGATCCCGGAGGAAAACGCTTCCCACAAGATCGCGAGTTTTCTTTCTTTCAGGTCGCCCGACGATCGAATCGCGTCGGCAGCGGATGCTAAGCGGAAAGTTTCGCCCGGAACTTGAAAGCCCGGTGTTAAGAGTTGTTCAGTTTTTTTTCTCCGCATCCGTCCTAGCACAATTCTGCTGCAACAGCCATTTGTGCCTTGTCTCGTCTTGGTTTCGCTAAGGTTCAGCTCAAGTCCGCCCAAAGTTACGTCGCTCCGGCTCTCTCAGAGCAGATTGATGACGATGTCTAGAACTGATGGGCTTGAGCGAATACGCGGCTCAAAATAGCCATTGATGTCTGGTATCATCTGGGTGGAAGCGGCGCCTTGCAGTTTCCCGGAGAAAGTTTTAGCTCGGATTCCGATCGATTTTTTCCGGACTCTCCAAGCTCTCAGCCGACCCATGATCGCTCCTATTCGAGGTTTCGAACTTTCTTTACGCTCTTGATGAACTCTTATTTTTTCATTCCGAATCGTATCGATCTTTGTTTGGCTCTCTCTTTCCAAAGTTCTTTTTGGGTTCACTCTTGACCAATTGTGACAGAGGAGTCCCACACCATAGCAGAAGAAAGATTGTGGAGAAGAGCTTGTTCCTTACAGCTCGTCGGCCATAAGCCTTCATTCCGGGGCGGCCGTTCAGATGACGGCGGAAAAAGCGACCGCGCGGCGGAGGATCCTTTCAACCGGGATTCAATTAGGAGCTCCTGCTTCCCATGGTCCTCATTCTCGATATAGTCGTCTGCGTCGTCTTATTCGTGGCCGAGCGGTACGTTACCCTCCCTTACTTCCCCAACAAACGCTCCTTTCCAACGACGACGGCCATCGACCCCGGACCTCTCTTCGTCTCCTGGTGGGGTGGTCGTTCTGTGGCAGTCTCCTCCTTGTTGCCCATCTATCTCAACAGTCAACCACAGTTCATTCATATTTTTTTTCAACACATTTGCGCTAGGGAGATGACCCGCAAGTCATGCAATTTGATCTTCGCAGGTGATAACGACCTGACCCGATGTTCGCCGCCGGCTACGACCATTTAAAAGATCCTCGAGCCCTCCGTGCAGAGCGCGGCATTCTGCGGGGAAACCAGGTGGAAAGGGCCTTTCCTCTGAGAAGTCTTCTTCGAAGTTTTCCCATGCGCAGCTCCGGAATCGTGGATACACAAATGTAACTTGCATTCCCTGTCCCTGAGCTGCTAAACTACTCCGGCCGCCGAATGTCAACCGCGCCTTCTCTCTTCCTTTCGCCGGGAATTCCGGATCGAGTTCTTCTCGTGAACCGTCAGAACCGTTGTGTTCAGAGAACAAGAGATGAAATTCCAAAGCAAAAATCTGCAGTGCCCGGGAGACCGTTTGAAAATCGCGGACTCGATGCGGAGTCCTTATCCACATCGTTGCTGCTTCGTTCAGTCGACTGAGTGAGTTCATCCTGGAGAGCAGCTCTTGATCGAAGAGGGGGGTGAACCAGTACCATAAAAAGAGGCGTTCTCCTGTTCACCCCCACATTCGACGTGGGAAGTCGTCCATATTTTCCGCTTCCGAGTCGATCTTTTACCAGTTTCAACGAGGGTTGGTTTTCGGATGAAACAGACGGAGCGATTAGCTTGGACACGAATTTCGTCACTGTCACTGAGGCTGTACGTCACCTGAACTGCCCTCTGGAGCCTCTTCGGGAACCCGACGACAACGCAGGGAAAAGATAGCCTGCTCCTCGCTGCGATTGTCTATTCAGCAGAGCCGTATAATACGAGAAACTCACTCACTCAGTTCCCGAACAACGCAAGGAGAGAGGATACGCTACAGTAACAAGAACAACCCACCCGCGGGAATAACGATTGCGGTTGGTGTCGGTTGCGAGCAGCGAGCCTCAGCAGAAGCTGGAGCTTGGATCGGAGAGAAAGTAGAAATCAGCTCGCTCCAGCTATGCTTCGGTGCACAGATCGAGAATTAATCGGAGCCGCGCTTTTGTTGAATCAACTTTTCGATTTATTCTTTGGTGCGCTGATCTCATCTAGCAAACGCCAACGAGTCGGTTACCAGAGTTTGTGTCCGTATCCGTAACCTCCGTAGAGGCCGAGACCGTGACCATGACCGATTCCGTAAGCGGCAACGGGGGCGGCAACGGCAACGGGAGCGATGGCCTTTCCGACGAGGGCACCGTGGTTGATGGAAGAAGCGTACGAGTGGGAACGGGCGTATCCGTGGTGGACGGCAACGGGGGCAACAACAGGGGCGACAATGGGAGAGGCGACGTGAGCCACGTGGGCAACTCCGTGACCGTATCCAAGACCGTGACCGTATCCGAGACCAAGGTGGCCTGCCGAGGCGGCAGCGACGAGGGCGGCGAAAGCGACGAGTACCTGAGGTTCACATTTGAGATTTCTTTATCAGAAAAGGAGTGAAATTGGAGGATTCGAGAACATTCGAGTAAAATGTCATTGCATGACAGAACTGGCGAACACGTATTCGAGTGAAGTCGAGTGAAATTGTTCGAGGAAACACCTACGAGAGAGTTCATGTTTGCTGAAGGTTCCAACTGTGAGTGAAACTGTGATTCGTCGCTGTGAAGTTGAACACTTTATACGTATTCTGTGTGGCGAGGAGGGTGGACACGCGTCACAGTTGCCAGAACATTTTTTTGCGTTTACCAGGCAAACCTTGACATTGGGTCCCAGATCAGGCAGCTTGACTCGTTGTATTTCGTAACAGAATTCCAAGAGGTTCGGGCTCCGCAGTTTCTCCTAACATCCGCATTATGGTGCATCTGGAGAGCTTTCTCCCGCGAGGCTCACGAGCCTCTCAGAGTTCACATTTAGCCATTTGCGATTGAGGACATCCCCCCTCTCGACGAATCTATTCTTCTCGATGTTTTTGGTGTGGCGTCCTTGGATAGATCTCAGATCGTCCTGTGGTCAAGGAAGCCCCGCCTCGCTATTGATCTGGCATCGATAGTTATCCCGGATTCCACTTGGCCATTCCATAGGATTCAAACCGGTCGAGCATCCATTCTCAACATGAGCGCTCCCAAAAGATGGATCCAAATGATCCTCGAATCGAATGGTAGCGAAGCCGCTCGGGATATGCTCAACGTGTGTCGAAGAATCATGTCGTCAGAAGTAGTACTGTTTCCGCAACAATCGGATCCGGACCATTTTCCCCCAATCGCAGCAGATTTCAATCAATTCGAGATCGGGGTTTGCTCGTGTGTCAGGGCGGTCACCAAGTGATGAGACTGTGTAGCGACTCGAGCGGTTTGCTTGAGAGTCGGTTTGTGTCCATCAACGTGTCAGTAGAAGTGTCGGTAAGGACGTTCCGCCACCTAGGTACCGTGTGCTGGAGTAGATTCATTCTGCTTGTCCGGGAACGGGATGAAACGACCAACTTTTCCGCGATCATAGAGCTGATCCTGTAACCAGAACTCAGTGGCGGCGGCTTGAACCTCCACGTTCTTCGGCGACTTGGCACACCATGCCGTTTGTATACGCCTGCACAAATTTTCTGTAGGTCATGAGGTCGCCGCATGCTCCTCCTGATTTGGAAGGGGTCATCCTGGGAGGACGCAATACACTATGAACACCATACCCATGGAGGCGGAATCCCGTTCATCCAATGAACTTGACTTATCAGTGGGTTGTACTTTGCGGTCTCATTTCAGAGACCACAAAGAACGTTTCTGGTGGAAGACGAACCAACGGTGAACGAGCTCGCAAGATGACCCGGGACATGTCATCACAGGGTTAGACTGTTATCCACTTTTCACGTCAGAAAGGGTCCTCTGGTACAGCCGAGTTTCGTCTTGAAAGCGGAACCGGCTGAGGTTGGCACCGTGTCAAGTCCCTGTCAAAGTATTTCTCTCAAATTGGAAGCTCAACCTCCTGTGCAACCTCAACGAGAGCGAGAAACCACCGAGAAATTTTGTCACAAACGATGATGGTGTCGCCATCTCTGGCGCAATCACTGGAGTTTTGAGATTCGAAATCTGCTCTCAAAAGAGAAGCTGCGTTTCAGGGTAATGTTCGATAACCGAGACGGCAGCGTTGGAACTGTTCCATGCGCAGTTTCTGCCGAAGGGCACTCACGACAACAAAACACAATTTCGGGAGTTTCCGGGACGAATTCTCATCGAATTCAGAGCGTTCGATGGATTGCTCTATTCTGCTAGAGGAAGAAAACTGCTTATGCAAGGAGCTTTCCATGGTTCGCTCAGTCTCCCTTGCTCTTATTCTGTCGCCTTACTCCTGAATAGAAACACATCCCGCGAGTGCCGCAGGGCGGTTTGTGGGTTTTATTTTTTTTCGCTCTTTCTTCCTTCGAAACAGGAGAAAGGCGCAACCCGGCGACACTTGAACGCGGATTTCCACGCGAACGATAGGATGTGTTCTCCTACACAAGCGACCGGCTTTCTTCTCCAACCTGCTGCTGGCGCGACTAGATGTCGAAAGCCGCATGGCTGCTTTCCTGTCGTCTCGTCTGTCCAACAGCACTGTCTTCCAACGGAACTTCTGTGTTCAGGAGTGACTTCCGTCGACGACATGGAAGCATCCGGTCCGCATCATTAGGAGAATACTCTTGCGACTTTGACAGAGCCCGAACTACTGACTTTCTGCCGGCATGCCTGGGCGTCCGCCTGTCTGTTTGCGTGCCGCAGTCTCAGTCGCAAAGCTCATCTGCCCCTTCATCATACAATACATAATCGTATGCTCGACGCGTGCACTCGCAAACGAAAGCCTCGCCGTCGTGTTCGAGATTGCCATGGACTTCCGACACAGATGGCGGCACCTCGTGGAACATTCAATCCGGAAAGTTCTCACAATCAGGAGCAGACGGAGAAGAAAGTAATCCGACTTCCAATGTTTAATGTCGGACATCGATTCACGCTTCTCCGGGCCGACAGTCTGTCTTTAGGGGTATAATCCAAACAACGCAACGATTTCGTGCGATATATCTGCTGATTCATGTGAAGAGTAATCTCAGCCCGACCCGACTGACCACGCTGTGGCCAGATATTGAAACCATGGTCTAAATGTGAGCTATGCACGAGATGGAGTTGCGAGCGAGGTTGCTGCTGCATTCGATACCTGCCTCCAGTTCCACAAGTGTCGATCGAGACTTACGCTGTTGTAACGCTGCTGTGTCGAAGATCATCACCCATCACTTGCGATTAGAAGTACATTATCGTTTCGCCTGATCAACCATGGACTTGAATGTTGTTTCAGTGGCTGACTCGAGAATCAGAATTCATGAAGAGTTCAACGAATCACGAGATGAGTTTTTCGGCGCCGGCCGCCGCAAGGTTGAAGACAGCATTCGTACCAACATGTTTCAGGATCGGAGGAGGCGTATTGCGATAGCTCGAAACAAGCTGTACAACTGAAATTCAGAAATTTGCGAAAAACCATTTACATATTCTGTGAGCTCTAATCGCATTATTACTATTCTATCAAACAATCAGCCAGTGGAATTGGAAGGCAATGGGCTGCGCTTCGAAACCGCATAGCTCTGCGGTGTGAAAATGAAGCCGATGGAAGACAAGCTATTCTGCGACGGCAGCGGAAACTCAATCTCAAGTGAATGCAAAAGGTTTTTTCTCTCGTACTTCTTTTTCTTTCAAAGTGCAAGAGCAAAACGCGATTACGTGCGGCACTCGTGGCTTCGTATCTGCTGAGGGTTCTCCTTGACGGAGCGATCCGGGCGTCTGTTTCGAAGACCAGAAATTCGTCCGTTGTTTCGTTTACGTAAAATAGTCCGGAAACGAACGGAGAAACTTGGACAAAAAATTCAATTCAACCCAGCAATTTTTCGCTTGGTATTTCTGTCAAGTTGCTGCTGCTGTGGTCGTCATCCGATCCGCGGTACCGCGAAACCAGCGCTAGCTCAGATACGACGGCGCTGTTGATGACGGCAACTTCTGAATACTGAAGTTCAAAAGTTTTTCGGTCAGAAATATACTGAGTGAGTTGGAGTAAATTGGTGTATTTCACTGTAGCGACGCAGATGTGTAAACGACTGTTACAAAAAAATTCGGACGTTGGTCTTCGAGGGCGTTGGTTTCATCGTGGCCAACGCCAGCTCCAAAGTGCTACTTGACTGAACGCGAGGAGAGATAGTCAGAAAAGTTGGACGAAGTATCGCCGAGCCCGAGGATCGGGCTGCACGGCGAAGCGTGGCATTCCTCCTCCATGTAAGAGGAAAGGTGCGAAACACTGGGTGCCAAAATATATGACTCAGCTATCTGTTCCAGGTCGTGATCAAATTCTCTTCCATTTTCTCAAGTCATTAGGAAATTGAAACTGAACGACTAACGTGGACTGGAACGAAAAGGGAGGATGCTTCCTTCTGGAGTGGACCCTCGACGGGCGATGGTGGTCAGCAGATCCAAACCGAAGAACTGACTCGTGGCGCCGTCCCAACCAGAAGACAGGATTGCCTCAAGGCCGTTTGTTCGACTTCGCCTTGTTAACTACTTGAGGTAACCAACGGCAGTCAAAGGCGGCAACGCTGACGTTACTGCGCGAGGCGGCCGCCCATCTCACGTCACTGGCCACCGTTTTTTGGTTCGGAGCCAGGCGGTGGGTTGCGGTCGGTACGCTTGTTCCCGAGACGTTGTAACCACGTTTTACACTGTCTCTCAAAAAGCGGATTAACGTGACAGCAGTTCCGGGGACAAGTGGAAAAAACTACCATGCACGCCAAAATTCGTTTCTGGAGCCGAGAAAGAAGACTAAAGGAGAAGTCATCAAACGCAACCGATGTAGCTTTCACTTCGACCGACTCCTATTCCGTACAGAAACGCCAAAGTTGCTGGACTTGGGTTGAGTACGGCGCCGGCGTCAGGTTGGGACGAAAAAGATGTAGTTGGAGGATATTACTGAGCATACATCTTCAGAAACGTTCCCTCCTCCGCACGTCGGAGATGAAGTAGAACACGGACACGGCTTTTCGATTTCGTTGTAGCCGCCAGGCAATCAAGCGAGCACCGCGCAAGCCAGCAAGCCACCCAGCCAGTTCGCCATATTTCACTCGATTTATCGGAGAAAGCCATCTCGTAGCGAAAAGTTTATTGGCCAATAAAGGCTACGTTCGTAGACACTGTTTGTCACTGGGCAGACTTGGGTCACGACACTTTCGGCTCGACGATTTGCCAAGGCAGCTTCAAGCCTACACCTGCTCGCCATCTGCGTTTTTTTTTTCGTACCGTCACCGATGTCGAACGGGGGAGATGTGATACGCTCCAGAGCACAATCGAACAACGGATAGAACATACACTTCCATGTGCGATCTCCCATAGAAGTCTCGTTCATGAAGATGAGCCGAGATTTGGTGGGATGAAACCTTGTCCGAAAGTCCACTTTGCTTCGACTGTTGATTCTTGCGGAGAATGATTGTTGTTTGCTCACTCAGCGGCGCCTGTTCGAGGTATAACACGGTGCCGAGACGAAAACGGAGGAAGTGACAACGCTCTCGTGGCAACAGGTGGACATCTAATCGGCGACATCGAAAACCACCTCCACGGAGAGGGACCTGGGATCCACTGTTATGACAGACGTCGTATCGATTCATCCCTACTCAATATCCAGATTGTTTTGGAGACGAGAACTGAAGATACCACGTGCAGTCGAGCTTTAACCCCCCGACCGAAGACCCAGAAAAGCAGAATTTCTGTTCCAAAGGCACGAAGCCACGCCAAGACTGACACTGGCGCTGCCAATGGTTATTTCCCGGATCTTCCATTCTCACGAGACCCTCGAGGGTATTTTGTTTCTCGAACAGGACTATCAAATTAGTTAGTCGTCGTTTTAGCATCCAGCTTCTGTCGTGGCGACTTTCCAAATCGGTTCCGACAACCGGACTCAGTTGTCCGGCTGCCCGGTTGTCCCTTTCCTGTCTCAAGTATAAATAGTCGAAAACGTAACGGCAAACGTATCATTCAAGCAGCAGCTTAAATCATGAACTCATTCGTAAGTATTGACTCATTCAACTCTGAGACCCTGAGTTCAATCCAGACTGAGCTGTCCTCTCACACGAACCCGGGTAGGATCGAAAAACCTCTGAGTGTTCTCACCTCCGAATTCGGATTTCTCAGGCTCTCCTCGCTTTCGTCGGCCTTGTCGCCGCTGCTTCTGCCAGCCACCTTGGTCTCGGCCTCGGATACGGTCACGGATACGGTCACGGAGTAGCTCACGTCGGTCACGTTGCCGCCGCCCCCGTTCTCGCTAAGATCGTCGCCCCCGTCGCTGTCCACCACGGATACGCTCAGTCTCACTCCTACTCCTCCGCCATCAACCACGGCGCCCTCGTCGGAAAGGCTATTGCTCCCATTGCTGTTGCCGCCCCCGTTGCCGCCTACGGAATCGGACACGGAGTCGGTCTCGGACTCCACGGAGGTTACGGATACGGACACAAACTCTGGTAATTGATTCGCTCGATGTGAATCATCACTGACGGACCGGCTGCATAATAAACTGTGTATAGTTGAGAGGTTGCTTTCTTATGCGTTTCGAGCAGTCTAGAAGGAGGCAATGATCGTCGGAAAGGGCCCCGTTTGATTTGTCAATTGACCCCAGCGTCGATATGGCAAACACTGCTAGCTATGTTTGGCGATCGGATCGAATCTCCAAAACGGAATCCATTGAGACGCAGCGGCCGAGGCAAGGATCGATATCCTTCACGTACTGAGCTGCATGCTTATTGAGGATGACGTGCTAAAAATGATCTGGAGGCACTATGCGAATGAGTCAAGTCTTAGCTTCATGCGTATTGGTTATTGACTTGACAGTTATGTGCGCCTCAACTGCTACCCGTTCCTCGCCTGCTCGAGCAGCGGGCTGTCGGAACGTCTGGACTGCTTCTAGAGGCGGAAAGGGCGTGGTTTCAATCGCACATCCTCGTCGAAACATGACAAGCAGAATGACAAGCCTTCAACTGAATGAAATTTCAGAACACGGAGAGAGGAGTCATCCACGCTCACGACAGCGTGTCCGAGTTTCGACGTGCCGCGAGCGCTTCCATGTATCACGATGATCAGAGTCGGTATCAAGTGCTACCGGGGCTTGTGTTTGCCCAGTGAGGGTCTCCTAGAATGCCTTGCGAGGGAGGAGCCCACCGGTCAACACGCTCTCAGAGGACCCTAGAGAGTTAGAGAGCCTTTGGATTGTCCAGGGGTCTGCAGGACTATTCCGAAGGACTCTGCACAGCGTGAGAAGCGTGAAAATCTCGATGTTGATCCGGATTCCTGATACATTGCCGTCCTGATCCATTCCCAAGATTTCTGAATGCCTCAACCTGCAAGGGAATCCCCGCCTTGATATTGAGGCTTCGGGCATAGAAGGCTGAGGGTCATAGACGAACACTCCGGATCTTCCATATGATCCGCGGGCAGGACATGTTGACGAAATTGCGAGTCTCGGTGATATTCGAGTCGGTTCAAGGAGCTCCAGAACACTTGAGTGCCAGGTGGGCGAGTTCACAAGGCAAGACGAGCCTCGCTCCCGCTGGGCCCGATAAGTTTTCCTCTACCGGCCATACGTGGCTTGAAGGGTATAAAGTGGGCTCTTGATAACGAATGGCCATCCTCGAAGCTACTACATCCTGCTCGAGAGTTGAGATCCGAGCGGATATCTCGCTGGCCGGATGTTCTGTCTGCTTCACTTATCGTGACGTTAAAGTGCACGATAGAATAATTAAATCAACTTCATTTGTTCCAGAGGTGCGGCTTAGTACGCTGCCGAAACTTATTATGCTCGTCGTATCCCATTATAACGATGGCGGAGACGAAACGATCATCGAGCTTCGACTCTGTCACTTCAATCGTTTATCACGACAGCGGGCAAGGCGTTCTGTCAAATTGCTCTGTATCTGATTGACATGACGATCTCATGCAAATCTCCTATGCTAACATCTGATCGCCATCATTCGCTTCGATGCGATTCGCTCACCGCCGGGACTTCAAAAAACGTTTGGACTTCGATTCACGCGTTCATGTCTTCAATCTCTCAAGGTCTCGACAGGACTGTGCGAGAATCAATTCTGGATAGCGGCATGATGAAGCGAGCAGCAAAGTTCCAGGTTGCTTTGAAACCTTCTCAGTGACCTCCTGCCCTCGTGTCCTCTAGCTTGGTCAAACATAGAGGTTTTGCTTGGACTTCCATTGCTGAATTCCCTGTCGCAGCGGCTGTTCTCGTTCAGACCGAGGAAGTCCGCCCCCTCCGTTCTCTATTCTGGTGCCATTAGGCGAGGAACCATTATCGGAGAAACTGCCCTTGCTGTCCCTGTTGTTTCTCTTACATCGTCGGCGGAGTTCCGGTTCTTCCGGCGCTCGGTGACTCTGATGGACGGTCTGAAACGTTTTTTTATTCCGTTCCTGTTGCTTTCGGTGGCCGATTCAAGCCAGAAAATATGGCAGCGAATCGAGTGGCGAATGTCAATGACGGCGCTTAGGGGAGAGAGCCGAAGAATTTGATGATCCTGGATGACTATGCGGGAGTGTATGTACAGGGTGTGGTCATCCAGGGGCCGCGCAGGAATTCGCCGAAATAATGCGCGCCCCAGATCTCCGTTCCTCCAATAACAACGGGGGCTATCGAGCGAGGATGTCCGCCGTTGAATAGCACAGCCAATGCCATTCACACGAAATTCAGCGACGCCACTGTCCTACGAATATTCGTGTGCTGTAGTGGACATGTAACAACGTTTTAGTACCCGCTCTGTGAGGTTTTGTTGAACAAGAGGATGGACTCTTCGCAATAGGTAACCGTCAACGTTGAGAACTCTGACTACGAAACCGGCTTGCATGCTCTCCTTTCTCCACGGAACGATTCCCGGATGGTTTCCCTAGTACGTCAGGAGAAGTGCCTATGACGAAGGAAACAAGAAGGCGGTGACGAGGATCTCTGCTGCTGGGATTGAGCCCTGCTAGCTCTGTGAGATTTGAGTCACCGCCGCCCTCGTCGACAGAGCATTCGTGGCTACGCACGACTGCACGTCGAATACGAAGCTCTCTGTGCCATTCAGGTGATGAAAGTACGAAATGAGAGCCGAGAACGAGACGAAACCCAAGCACAATTTCGCTCTCACATATATGAAGAACTGAATCTCCGGAATGTCTCACTCAAACACTTTATCCCGGGAAATCTGCTCGAAGGTCGGACGTCCTCGGAGCCCCGAGACCGTCGCTGTGTTTTCAGGCCTTGGTAACAAGGCTTCATGACATAACAAGCTCCTGAATAATGCTCTCGATCGCCCGTGCTCCTGAATCCCATTCTTATGATTTTACTGATAACCAGGTACCCCTCGCGCCTGGGGCCTTAATCCTCAGGGAATCCCTCACGAAGCGTTATTCTTATTTTTCGAGGTGAACATCCGAGGTTTTTGCGTGAAGATTACTCCAGCGAGAAGGAGAAGAGGGATTCGCTGGTTCACCGGCTGGCCGGCGCAAGCTCGTCCACGTCACCATCGTTTCAACCGAACGTTCTTCCAGTCATGGTCAGTCACGCAGTGGACGAGCACCCAGGCTCTTTGACGACGAATCGATCGATGACCCCATCGATCCGCGAACTCACTCAAACGAGAGATCTAACGGCAAAACCCTTGAATGAAGCTGCCAAACTCAAATCTCTCAGAGCTCCCTCAACTTGAGCGCACCGATGCCAGCAAGACCCCTCGATCCCTTGGGGAGACTGGATCCAGGATAGCTTCAAATGTGGGGATCAAAAAGCTTTCAGGGAGCTTTCAGGTATCTTTGCTTTCTGAGGAAACCCGATTCATGAGCGACCGTTGCGTCGTTGCCAGCGATGTAGAAATATCATGAGTTTCGCAAGTCTTCAAAATTTCCGCACCCCCGACTTCAAACAGGGCTCGGCAGAGTTTTCACTGCGCTCTGAGGGGAATTAGTTTTCTCATCGCGGGACGGGCAGCGGAGTGCTGCGTCTTGCTCATTTGAAAATTCCAAAATGAAGACAAATCGCGAGTTCCAAGAGACATTCCATCTCCGTTCTCCTTCCCATACTACACGGACAGACCGAAAAACTGAGTTTGAATCGAGTTTGGGTGCGTAGAAGCAGTATCTACATATTCGAGATGAGAGTCGCGGGAACTTTTTATTTTCCGTCTACCGAGTGAAACCGAAAACCTCGACGCGCCTGATAGGCCGAAATCGACGACCGAACGTTCACCATATCGGATGTTTACCTCAGTGAGGCCGCGGTTCCGCAAATGAATTCCGATTTCGAAGTCACGCGATGACTTTGCAGTTAGCCGGGTGGAGCCTGCGTTCAACCCCAAGGAACAGGAGGAAAGGGAACCACGTTGTTGGCAATTTTAAGCAGGTTTCATGCTCGAAACACGAGGAAAAATGCCTGGGGAAGAATATTTCCCGCGGAAACGCGAGTACAAAGCATCACCCGTCCCCGGCGACAAATAATATTCAGTTCTCGCAAACACGTTGGCGATGCGTTGCTCGACGATTGGCGATATTCATCGTAGCCTCGAGCAACGTCTACGAATGATCTCCGTTTCGCGCCGCTCCGCTGTCAGCACGATACAAATGCGATCCTTTCTCTTTCTCTCGCCATCGGTCTCGGGACAACGTTTGCGGCGATCGAGTCTTCGCAAACTCTATGCAGCGGTACGTATTTTGCCGTAGATGAGGGTTTGCGTCGATTTCGTGAGGGGGAGAAAATTCGATAACGAAAGAATTTCCCGCACCTCGTTCGAAACCCGCTTCTCCTCCGAACTCCATGGGAGAGACAATTTCAGTATCGATTAGAGAGACCGAAGTCGATGGACATGATCATCCACACGACGATGACTGTGAAGTCCACCGTTAATGAATGCAAAAGTCGTGCTGAGCAAGAACGGAACGACAACGTGCGTTAATTGGATGCGTTCGATTTAATGAGCGGGGTCGGGATTCTGGAAGTTTATGGAGAACTCCGTGCTCTCCTGGCCGTACTGCGGACCGTGTCCGGGCTGTGGTGATGTGAAGTTTTCAATTTCTCGATATCGTCGCTTTTGATTGGAGTGCGATTCTGGCCGGATACTTCTCCAGAATTAACGATGATTAAAGCGCAATCAGGAAGATTTATGGACGCCAGCGACGACGTCGCGAGGAAAGCCTGTTCATCCATGCAGTCGACTGCCGTCGATACTCTGGGGGAACTCGATGTTATCATGGAGCTTCCTTCTAATAAGGTTGTGAAGTTGTCGAAGCGCTGCGAGTTCACCGCGAGAGAGAACGTAAGACTTCAGGTGGATAGACAGCTCAAGAGATCGAACAAGGGTTGCTCTCGGAGTTGCAAACTCGCCGATTTGCCCGAGCAGCTGTGAGGGAATGGAATATTCATCACGGAGTTCATCCCTGAGGTCCGTCAGTGTTTTCCTCGACAGAAGTTTCCAATTTTCCAAGAACCGCTGGTTTGCACAGGAAGGTATAGCGTTTGGAAGACATTTCCGATCCAGACACCGAAGTTCAGTCCGGCAGTGCGGGGTTCGGTCAGCGGTACAGGAGCGGTTGGTGATGTTGCTGTCGTAGCCAGCAAAACCGAATCTGCTCGAAGTGGAGAATTCTCTCTACAACAAGCCTCCCAGGCTCACCTGAATCCACTGGTATAGCAATCCTGCGTTCTCGTATCACTAGAACTCACACACTAGCTAATCTCTGAGGTTCTCACTCAAACTATCACTCACAGTCACCCGTCGTTGGTTCACAATCACTTCTGATGCACGCTGTATATGCTGCTTGCGACACACGTACCGTGCTGGGCAAACTCGCGTGCTAACCCTCCTCCGTGGGAAGGACTGGACGATACGAACGCCCCCTGGCTCGCTACGTCCAAAGCTCCCGGGAAATATGACAGCATACCTACATCGATAGTTTCCCTCGGTCAGGGTTCGAGCTCACCCGGTCGGCGTTGCTCACCGGATCGTTCTTCGAAAGTTTCGGAGAACAAGAAGAAATCAATCAAAATCCAGTTTTTTTTTTAAATATTGGAAAATTTCGTAAAATCCTCGAACCACTGACGAACCGTCGAAATCTTTCGAAGTTCGAACTTCGAGAAACGACTACGAACCATTTAACAGAACTCATTTCAATCTTTTTCTGGATCGCTAACGGTGTCTGATAAGCGCCGACCAGGAGACACCGTTCAATGCGCCTTGGAAAGACATCAAGTCTCTTTGTCTCTGCTCAACGGACTATTCAGAGAAACCGGAGACGGCGACATTCTTCTGTTATAATAATTCTGGTTAGGGAGCTGGCTCAAGCTCAAGAGCATAATCTAAACGCGGAAAGCAGTGCGAGGGTGAGGTCCAGTATAAAAATGCAGCGGCCTCAGAAGCCAAGCACCATCGATCCACATCGAAATCTCCAACATGCATTCTGTAAGTTTCTCCGCCTGTGATGAATTCTCCTACGCTGACTTTGAGTATCATTCGGCTCCATCCGCAAGACCTGTACTGAGCATTCGTTCACTTTGCAGCTGATCGTTTTCACCGCCCTCGTCGCCGCGGCTTCGGCTTCCCACCTCGGCTATGGTGGTTGCGGACTTGGAGGTTGCGGACTCGGTCTCGGTCACGGCGTCCTCGCTGGACCCATCGTCACTAAGTCCACTGTTGTCTCTGGAAACATCCAGGCTGCTCCCGTTGCCGTTCCCGTCGTTTCCAAAGTTGCCGTCGCCGCTCCCGTCATCTCTGTCGCCCCCGTCGGCCTCGGTCTTGGACACGGTCTCGGTCTTGGACACGGTCTCGGTCTCGGACACGGACTCGGTCTTGGACACGGTCTCGGTCTCGGACACGGACTCGGTCTTGGACACGGTCTCGCTCTCGGCAAGGTCTGGTAAACTGAAGGTCCTACTGTAAATAAAGCCCAAACCCTGTTTTCATCAAATATTGTGTTTCTCGGTTCCGTGGGCCCGGCAGGCTTCTTCCGAGCCCGGCAAGGAAAGCAAACGATGGAGCTGTGCGTGACTCGTTTTCACCTTCAGAGATGGCTGTATCGCTCTGCTTTATTTCCTGATTTGATTGCGGTGTCGGACATATCTGTCTGGTGAGAGAAACTTTTAGGGCCTGAAGTGAGCGGCCCCGTAGTTCTGTGGGGGTTGGTCGAAGCACACGTACTCTGTGTGTTCCAGGACCCGGGACGAACACCGAAGCTCCGTCTGAAGTACGATGTAACATCCTGGTGGTTTCGTGGTTGGATGAGGGGCGTTCGACGGGTATTGCAGAGACTGACGAATCCGACAGCCCAGACCTGGGTGGAAATGATCTTCTCTGGCCTCTTTTTCGACGGCCATCCCGACCTAGTTCCCGAATTTCCTCCGCGCTGTTCCTCATATATCAGAGTGTACGAGTATCGATAATGGACGGGTCGGAATACGTCTTTTTGAATCGTTCCAACGGGCTGGGTATGAAATGGGGTCTGGAATCGTCAAGTACTGATCAGCCCTAACGATCCCGAGATCGTTTCAATCGGAGTCAGTTTCGGTTTTTCCTCACCGTAAGTCTGGACAGCTGTTCAAAGCAATTTGTGAAACTATTGCCACCATTATCCGAGATTGAGATCACGCGGAATGCGAGAATAACGCCTATCAATTATATGGTAGGAAACACTACTGCGATGGCGTGAAATAATTCGCGGGTGATTGGAAAGAAACGACGATCGATGATATCGTCGTATGCGGGCTGTAAATTTCGAATCTCCTCGGCTGGAGGCAACGATTTCACATTCGCACCTAACAGAGATTGATTGAGGCTAAGATAAGGAAGCCGCCGAGTCGGCTTGCTCGTGGATGGTCGGATCAAGGCTTGGAGACTACTCGAAAAATCACATCCCATCCTTTCTCGGAAAGCTCTTGCGAGCTTCTCACTGATATGAAAGTTGTTCATTGGGTTCCTAATCTTGAGAAGAAGCAGAAGAACGCGTATCCTTGCAGCTGAAAATTCTTCAGGAGACGGAAGAAACGGAAACGAGTTGCTCGGTACTAAGCGAATATGCGATCGCGGTGACCGAATAGCTCACCAACGCCAACAAGTCTTTATAATGAGTCGGATAACTAGTGGCGTGGACCTATGCGAATCGCCAACTTCCATCTCCGCGCGGGCAGATTCGCTCCAACCGTTCGCTAGGCGCGAGCAGTAGATAGTGCCCGACACAGGCTAAATCACGATCAGGCCTTCACTTCGGTTCGTTAAGAACATCTAATGAGGAGAAATGTTTGAAAGACACACTCCAAGGTATTGAGATGTGAGGCTAGTTCATTGTGATGGATTGTCGCCGAGAGTTTGAATTCTGGAAGAATAGGTTGATGAGACACTGCTCACGGTTTGCCACCATCGGCAGTTTTGCTTACCTGGATCCCGCTCTTTCAGCTGTGAGATGCACACAGTATACAATTCATGCTCGAGCCTCTGATTTCTGATCGGGAAGATGTCGATGCGTCGCAGGGGCATGTGAATATTTAGCAAAGCTTAGCCGGATCGTACAGAGTTCAAGCGGGTGGTGTCATCTCGGCCTCGAATGAATCAATCAATCCTCAATGGCTCAAGACCTAAAATGCCTTGCAGTTGGGCTTTATTTCAAAACGAACGTTATCGCTCCCGGAGCTCAGAACCGTGTTGTTTTTTCCGTTCCTCCGTTGGAATCCCAATACGTTTACAGACGTCCCGCCGATGAGAGAAACATCGACCGGAAGATATATTGCCAATAGCCTTCTTCTTTGTCCAATAAGTTGTGTCGCTCGGGTACAACTGCAGTGTTAGCTAACACTCGAGCAGTGAAAGAAGGATTGGATCTCGAAACTTGACAACGGTGATTTGAGGGGTGACATAGCGACGGACACCTGCCGATGGGGCTCTTACCTCCGATGAGACGAGAATCGAGGCATGTCTCCGGGAGAACCGTTCGGTTGGCTGGCATGCAGTTCCAGAGCGAGCGACCTACGAGAACTCCTCGAGGAGCGCATGTGGCTTCCCGTGCTCGGAGAACGAGCGGTGATAGTTATTACATTCCAGTTTAGCAAAAGATCAGATGAGTGAATTCGAAGATGGACGGCGAGAGTCTGTGCTCCTAAGTTGGCTGCACGCGCGCTTCCGCAGCAAAAACGTACAATCAGAATCACACTGACCGCCGAGGCCAGCCCCTAGCCAACCAAGCACGAGCATAATGGACGCGATGAGCGCATGAGTTTAAGCTAATGGCCTTGGGAACGAAACTCATAAAGAATGTACATCGTAGGCTCGAGGACCCATGTTCCGCTTTTTTTGGTTCTTGAACTTATGGAGGGTGTAAGGTGCCTGTGCTTTTGTGATCGCGAGTTCACAAAAGAGCGTATCACGAGGTGGATATCGACAACGCCTCCGTCTCATCATCCACCGTGAACCGGTTTGCCTAGGAGACGTGAGATTTGGGGTAGATCCGTATGGAATCAAAATAAATCGAAGCATGCCAGCTGTCTCATACCCTCATGAATCATCTCCAAGGGCATGCCAAACGGTGTCTGAATCAGGAGTTTATACTGCGTTGCGATTGATATCTTGATAGGAGAGGACTTCAGTCGATCCCTAATTGAGTGGGACGCTCTCCCGCAGACTGGATATGATGCTCGATCTTGGATGTCAGTTTAGGGAAAGATGATGTACATGTATCAAGTACATCCTTCTGCGATATCCCTGAAGATCAAGGTTGACCTGAGCAAACCAGTGACCAAGTGCATTCCTCAGTTCAGTCATCCGGTTCCAAAATCCATGCCGAGTGTTCTCAAGCATGCTCTGCCCTTTTAATACTAATGCATCTCACTTGTCAGATAAACTAGCGAGTCATTCAAACGACTCGAGGACTCGTCACCCTCAACGGTAGGGAGCTCCTTTAAGCCGGCCCCGTTTCCGGAGACGTTCTCCTCGGCCACAAAACTTTCCCTCGTCGGCTCCGCCTTTCGAGGAGTCGCATTGGTCCAATGGAAACCCCTTCTCTCCGTAGTCGTCTTGTTAACTCTCTACAACAGTCGGCGGTCGTGGCGCGGTGCAAACGTGCCCGACTCAGGACATGTAGGTCTCGGGTTCGATCCCCTCCCGAGGCATTCGTACTTCTCAGGGACTTCACACGTCGACTGAAGCAATACCTAAACGGTGGTCCCGGCGACGTTAAATAAAATTGGCTGGGAGGTTCAGCCAGGGAAAACTTATAACTCTCTCCAACGATCCACCGAGAGACTTTGCCAGGTCCCGATGCTCCTTCGCGATTTGCAGACGAATGATCTCCAACCTCATGACGAAGTGACCGTCGACTTCGTCGAAGAAGACGACTTCCGGCCTCTGCTCGAGTGAGAGCATCGTGATGCCTTCGATACCGGGTATCCCAACCGCTGATAGAATTAGCAGACAATCACTCGAAGCTCCAGAAATGAAACACAATCTGAGCGTGTTCCAGAATTCTCTTGAAAGACGCGCAGTTTATCGCTGCTAACTGAGCAGCACCCGGCCAGGAAAGTAGCGATCAAACTTTTCTGCGGAGTGCGGTTCCACCATGTGCGAGCATAAGTCCCGTTCTGGAATTGATCATGTAGTCTTATTCAGCTAGATCAGTGGTTCCCAAACTGGGGTACTCGTACCCCCAGGGGTACTCGGAGCGGTTCGGGGGGGTACGCGAGAGGACCTCTAATGGTCTCGACCAAGGATCGTAAACTTGGATATCGGGTCTCAAGTCCCGAGATCACAACAACTTTCCGTTCAATGACAGCACACATAGAATATTTCGGGCGTTTCTGAGAGCTCAGATGTGAAAAATGTTGGAAAAACCTCCTGTCTGCGCAGGTGGTTGATTCGGGGGTACGCCGACGGCCAGAATGCGCCTGAAGGGGTACGCGGGACTCAAAAGTTTGGGAACCACTGAGCTAGATGATCCGTCCGCCACAATCCTCCCGAGGAGGGAAATGAGAAGTCCTTTGTCTACAGTATTGCCGAGTGGTTGGCAAGAGAGCGAACGGCGATTGCCGACCCCTTCGGTCTCATTCTTCACTAGGAGCTCCGATCCCCTTCTCAAGTATCAGTTGATCAGCAACCTTCCATTTCTGGATCTTGAGCCCTGGGCATTGTAGAGCGCCGATCCGCTTGTTGGGAATGAGATGCTAACAGATGGAAGAATCCTCCCAATGTTTGAGCAAGCAGCACCTTCAGATTTCTTGATGTGTCCTGCCACAATTCGTAACACTTGTCCTCGTTGCGATGCGATAGACAGCAGTGAAAGTACGTCCTACAGAATGAAGGATTCTTGTGCTCGAGCCTGGGCTAGCGCAGATCACCCGAGTCGGAAACTTCTCGTTTTGATCCGTTCAATTCAATCGCATTAATCAGTGGGTGCACCGAAAGAGCGATGCTGAACACGTAGCTTTGGGTGAGGGTTAATTTCTGGACCCGATCGACGGCAATAATGCGTCGAAAATTCAGACTGGCGTGCTTTCCGTCGGAATCAAGCTGGCAGAAACTCTCTGGGGCTCAGCTGTTGCGGAGTTCATGAAGTTTCTCAAGCTTCGTCCCTTATCAATTCTACTCTCCACAATGGTGAACCTCAAGACCATTCTCCTACTGGGATCGATTCTGCAGGGCGAGCTAGCCTTCTCTGCGAGTGATGAGGCTCCATTGTGCATCGCCTTCAATGATGGTGGCAAGTAAGTTTTTCTCTGGATCGGATCATTCCGGCAAGTGAGCACAAGGATCTTTGAAGTCCGGGGATACTTCGCGGAGCCGTGGATCCTTCATTGAGTGTTATCGGAGCGATAATAATCGATCGGTTTCTTCCTAAAGCTTCTGCTCGGCTTCGAAACTTGCCAACGGAGAGATGCTGTCGAGGGTCATGAATGCGGTTTTGCAATTTCCGCTCGAGGAAAGCTCTGCGTTTGATCCGAAGCCCTTCAAGTGAGTTGAGCTCATACTCTGGGTCCAGCATTGTTCGTGACCTTTTTCTCCGATCTCGCTCATCGTTGAAGATTGGTGGGCAAATGACCAAAAATTCAACATAGCATGGTGATTCCACAGTGAAACAATCCTCCTTCCCCCCGATGTCCCTGTCACGAGCGATGAATTCGACAAAAGGGGGGAGAAAATATTTGCATTCCTCAATGGACCGGAATCGTTGGCAAAGCGCGGAAACTTCTTGTATACCTCTGCCATGGATGGCATATACAAGGTAGGTCATACGAAGAATTCCTGCGGTACTCCTCGAGCCACCGGTGCCACCGAGAACTTGTGCGGAGAGCTCCAACGAGTCAAAAACTTAGGCGAACTATTGAACCAACTTCCTGTCCGCAGATTGACTTGAGGACAGGAAAAGAACGAAAGATCTATGACGGAAACGCAGATTGCAAGGACTTCTGCAGCCGACCATTAGGAATACGTATACACCAGCAGAAGATGTTCTGCGCCGACCTCTTGAAAGGTCTCGTGGAAATCGATCTCAAAAGTGGTCAGTACCCCAATCAAGAGTTTCAGAAAGGGACGTCTCGATTAGAAACCGGATTTGAGTCCTATCCAGACCAGGGTGAAGATGGTTTCAATCCCTATTTTCGCAGAGAAGTCCAAGGTTC
The DNA here is from genome assembly GCA_028455905.1 of Neoseiulus californicus. NCBI lineage: Eukaryota > Metazoa > Arthropoda > Arachnida > Mesostigmata > Phytoseiidae > Neoseiulus > Neoseiulus californicus. The sequence continues at coordinate 24,635,583 of JAMQGS010000001.1, forward strand.
TGCTTCCCGCGGGTTCATTGGTCGGCGGTGTGAAGCTGTCCTTCCCGAACGATGTCGCCGTCGACCCCGAAAACAAAGTGGTATACTTAACCGACTCAGACACAAAACGGGGATGGGACGATTTCATGTTTTCCTTGCTGGAATTCGACAACAACTCCAGGTGAGCTCCAGCTTGGATTTTTGGCATCTAGCCGAGGAGATATCCTAAGACTGACCAGTATGTGCGTAAATTCGTACTTGAGGCCGATGTCACTCTCTTATATAACCTTTCCTTCTGTTAGAGTAATCCGGTACAATCTCACTTCTGGAGAAGCGCAGGTCTTTGCTGACGGCCTTCATTTCGCGAACGGAGTTCAGATCTCACATGACAAGAAGTCTCTGTTAGTGAACGAGTTCACCGCGAGAAGAGTTCTCCAGTTTCCCTTAGGGGCACAACTCCCGGGTGAGTTTCTTGAATGCCACAGTTTACATTTATTGATGTCATCGTCTGCTTCTCATGCATTACCCTGCTGATGAATCTCGAGCCTCTCGACTGAAGTATTAGGGCATATTCACTGAGGTTTCTTCACAGTGAAGGGATCGGCGTTCACCGATTATCTTCCTGGAAACGCTGACAACATCCGACCGTCCAATAGAGGAGGATATTGGGTCGCTCTTGTTAGCAGTCGAGCGGATGGAGCCAGAACCTTACTCGAGGAACTTCAAGCAAGGCCTGCAGTGTCAAAACGGATCCTAAACTGGCTTGTCACCGGAGGGGCTTTCTTGGAGTCCGTTGGAACTCTCACGGGAAATAAGGCTTTCAAACCTGTCGCCGACGAGGTACTTTGATCGAACGAAAGCCTGGCAAAATCCTTCGGAATCGCTGGTACGATACGATTGTGTGCTATTATTGTCATCGACGTCACCTCTTTTCAGCTCAAAAATGGCAACGTTCTCGGGGCTTCTATGTCAACATACGGAGCGATCGCTGAATTGGATGCCAACGGAAAAGTTCTGCGCGTTCTCCATTCGACGAAATTCGGTGATCTTTCAGAGGTGCTCGATGACGGTGGCAATCTCTATGTGGGAAGCTACCTCCAGAAAGGCATTGTCAAGCTCTCAGCGGAATCTCTGCGCACATAGAGTGTCGAGCGGGCTGAGCGTTTCCGTAGATCGGATCCATCCTCGAAAATAGCATCCTCCACAATAAATATGAGGATGAATTTCTCGGTTTTTCAGTTCATTCCAGCCATTAATGTTCGGGGTTCCTGCCCATTGATATTTTCTGAGGAATGACCCTCGATCTTCGAGTTGAGCTTGAAAGGAGTGGGGCTTGATTCATTCGGATCCGATAAACATCTCTGTCACTCGACGCGCCTCGTACGCGACAGCTCCTCGTCTCAACGCCAGCCCTCGGTCGCCTCGCTTACGTAGTCCACCGCAAGAGATTGAAACATACTCGTCGAGGAATTTCTACAAGGAGTCGATATGCTGCGCTTCGACTTGCCGTTTCAGTCGGACATAGGCCCATGAGCGCCAATATCGTACCGTTCTGCCACTCCGGATGGGATGCAACGCGTCCGATCCGGATGAGTGGAAATGAAGGAATGGCAGCCGATCACGCGGTCGGGCACGCTATAGGAGCGTTTCGAAGTCTTCCGAGAGCGAAGAAGAAGAAACCATGATCAATGATCGTGCCGCAGAAAGCCTGGAAATCCTGTTTTCTCCGCTCTGACCGTTTGGAAACAGATCCGCACCCACAGAGCGATTGAGTCAGAGATAAGAAAATCCGATAAGTCCGTCCATTCGAGAACTGTCAGATTGGACTCGCGATTTGAATCTAGCAATAATATCGTCAGCTCACTCGAGAGCGGGAGGCGTTCGCGAAACGTTTTTCAGGGATTATAAAGAATATGTATTGGCAGACGAGGATTTCGGGGTCATTTTCTGGAGAGTTCTGAAGTTTTTTCACCTTGGAAGACTTTCCCGGTATAGAGGAAAAGGGAAAGGGGAGACAACTCGCTCGAGCGCTGGGATTTCAGAGATATTTTAGCACCGCTAAGCCATCTTGACAGCCCCCGACTACGTGTCCGACTACAAGCGCAGTCGGCGATTCGACCGCACTTGAGTGCGAGGACGCTAGAGTCGGGAAGACGCATTCGTCGACTCCGTCCCACAACTTCATGTTGACGTTGAAACTTCCACGTCTACGCATGTGGATCTGGGAGGCCGTATGTTATTCGTTATTCGACACCGTCCCGATTCCAAAAGCTTGAATGAGTATGATCTACAATGATTGCTTGAGAGTTGAACGTCCTATCACGGTTTCAATGGTTCGTCGTCTGGGTTCAGGATTGGAGAGATAAACTGATTTTTCTCACTACGAGGCTCATGAACACCGGTCCTGTGTTTTGTTTGTCGTAACTCAACTCCAGCGTTCACCGGAGCTTGAAGATTAGACGAGACCGCGCTGGAAACTGCAGACAGATTCCACCGAATACACAGCTCACATCGGTCTCGATAACCGTAAGGATGTGGTCAAGACTGGTCCTGGTTTTGAGCGTTCTGAGCTACACTGCATCGGCGAGTGAACAAAACTTATTTTGTTTCAACGCGAACAATGGCACCAGGTATGTGATCGGTGGTTGAGGTTTGCTTATTAAATTTTCAAACAATCAAAGATCCCACAAGAACCAACAAAGACCGCGATGTTAAACGGAAAAGTTAAACGCTACCATGATTCGACTCCAGGCTATGCTCCGCCTCCGAGGTCCCAAATGGAGGGGCGCTTACCAAACTCGCAGAATCAATCATGGCGATCAATGTTGATCGCCAACATTTGATTCAGATGACTCCGAGCAAATTTGAGTGAGTTCTCATGCACCATCAGTAAGACAGCGCCCAGTGTCCTCTCAGCTTGGACGAACCCTGGCCATAATTTTTCTATCGAGCTCCGAAGAGATTTCTGAAGACACAGGCTCCCGGAGGTTCGGGGAGGAACGGCTCCCCATTTCAGAGAAACTTCTCGAATGGCACTGTAGTAGGCAATGTTATCCGGACTACGGCGAAGGGCGCGGTTTCGGAATAGGCGAGTAAACAAAGTCCGGAGAGGATCGTATGCAAATCTGCTTCCCGTTTCGCAGCGCACCCGTTCCCGCAGCCGAAGGAGTGTTCAGCTCCAACCGCAAGCTCGACGATGATACTGAATTCAAATTCAATTTCCTAACTGGACCCGAATCTATCTTCAAGATTGACAACTTTTTGTACGCCGCTGCCGAGAACGCCATCTATAGGGTGAATGTTCTTCCTTGAAGATTCAATACGATCCTTCGAAGAGCTCCCGTTAGCGCCTGAGCGTATATCGTGGAGCTTACCGAACAATGAAGGTATCAGTCAAACTGATGGTTCTTACGATTTCGAAGGTTGATCTCAAGACCGGTGACTACAAGATTATCTATGACGGAAACGCGAAATGTCCACCTGAGAAACCGTGCAGTCGCCCTTTGGGACTCAGAATAAAAGGAAACCGACTTCTATGCGCTGACGCCCTGCAAGGACTGATAGAAGTCGACATCTCGACAGGTGAGACGCTCGAGCTAGGAGAATATCGCTCACATTTAGCATGAGGTGGAGGCGCTCTTGAGCCCACTCATGTCAGACAGAATCACAATTCCTCAGGTGAATCGAAAATACATCTCGCTGTTGGCACAAACATCGATAGGGCGCCAATTTCGTTCCCCGATGATATTGATGTTGACTGGGAGAAGGAAATCGTCTACATGAGCGACGGCAGCACGAAATGGGCCTTGGATTTCTGGGTCTTGGCTGTGATTGAGTCGGATGCATCTTCAAGGCAAGGTTTACATTGATGAATACGAGTTGAATCGAGTTTACGATCATTGCAACGATGGTTGAGGCTGACGTTGGTGCCATGGAAAATCTGCCTATGAGCCTCACTTTTTGCAGAATAATCCGATTCGACCTGAAAACCGGCGAGGCGAAAGTTTTCGCTCAGAATATTCGCTTCGCGAACGGTGTTCAAATCTCACACGATAAGAAGTTTCTGCTGGTTGACGAGTTCTCGGCGAGGCAGATCCTCAAATACTCGTTGGATGACGCTCTACCGGGTGAGAACCAACTCTGCGTGCTCTAACTTTTTTGAAGCCAATTTCCCCCTCTTCAAGAAGTTTTCCAGCGTCGAGAATGCTGGCGCTAAATTGAGCCGCCTTGACAGCCTCCGGGAAACCTTTCGCGGGCCCACTGCCTGGGAACCCTGACAACATTCGACCTTCGCTGACTGGGGGATATTGGGTCGCCCTCCCCATCGCTCGTGCGAACGGAACCCGTAACTTGTTGGACGAGCTTCAAGCCCGACCCGACTTGACAGAAAAATTTGGAAACACTGCGCTAACGATCGGTGGCGTGGTGGAGACTATGGGAACGCTAATCTCAAACGATCAGCTTCGCAAATTTGGACACGAGGTGAGGAAATCATCGAGGCGATCCTGTCTCTGAAAAAAGTTCGGCGCACATAGCTGTCGGTTTCCGGAAGAATTTACCCAAACAGTCTCCGTGCTCATGACATCACTAACATGAATGGTCGCGATCTCCTTCAGGTGGAATCAGGAATCATGTTATTGAGCACGTTACCTCGCAACGGAATCGTTCTGGAACTGGATGCCGATGGGAACATCCTCCAGAGCCTACAGTCGACCCAATACGACGGCTTGACTGAGGTCTTAGAGCACGACGACGGCTTATTCTGCGGAAGTTTCGCAAACAAATTCATCTTGAGCGTTCCAAAGGCTAATTTTAGGAATCCTTGAGGTCATCTGCCGCTCCATGATCTGTCGTCGCTCTTGGAATAAAGTTCGATTGTTTCAAGCGACATCTCCAACAGTGAATTCTTCAATCTCGTTGACTCGGGCGCCCATTCCTCGATCCGCTCAGAGACTCGCGGTGTCCACAGAACCCCCGTATAGTGGTTTCCGATTCTCCGCGGATGGTTCTGTCGGATTCCATGTCGCTCGACTCCATTGAACAGAGAACTTGAGACCGAGGTGAAATCGCCACGTCCTGTATCTTGACAGCACTATGTCTAAGCACTAAGTACTCGATGGGGAAATGACATGGGGAGCGACAAAATGCTAAAACGAAAAGCTTACGAGTCTTTGAGGGTTTTACTCTTCCCCGCTAACATTTGTCGATTTCGGAGGACAATGATACACCACTTTTTGGATATAGGATTTGCGCTATACAGTTGCGTGTTTCTGGAGCATTCGCAGGACACTCCCGAAGAGGATGATTCATACGCTCCGGTATCGTCGAAACAAGTCTGAGGAACTCATCCCACACAACGAGTCAACAACTCTCAATGTGGAAGGGTCTATTCAAGTCATTTCGTAGATAATTTATTACAAAAAATAAATAATGAACTATGCGTACAAGGTAAAATTTTTGAGGTTGACCTGGAGAGCAATCCATCGACATGCTCTATGTAGACGCATCACTCTAAGGCCAGGTTCCTCTCGAATTCGATTATACCCTGAATAAATTTGTGCACAAGAACATCTTCCATACTGTAGAAACTTTCGTCTGTGTAAGGCGCGGAAAAACTCTCCAAAGTTCTCAGGAATGACTCTGACCGACTCGCGGCGCGCTCGAACAACTTCGCCGTCCAAAGGTTGCCTACTTCGTATTTGTTGAACAACTTGGTTCCAGTTTTCATATCATCTTCGATACCGAAGCAGAGGGTCACATAGCCAACTTCGTCATCCCCAGACTTCTTGACGGGAACCGTGAACATTACCACTCGTTCAGGCACGATAATTTCCTCCGCTCTTAGTTGGCAGCCCCACAGAATGACATCATTGCTCACAGTGAGACTATTGCACATGCTGAAATCACAGCATTCGATTACGCAGCGGCCACCGAATGTTATTCCTTCAGGCAATCGCGACTGTATCCCAATATTTGGAGAAGTGCCGATGGATAGCTGTTTCTTGAAAAGAACGTTGCTACAGAGATTGTCTAGATACTCCGTGAGAGTTCCAATGTGGTAAAAGTTCGATTTCGGCAATACCACAGCAAGTATAGAGAAATCTTGCAATTTTTTCTGAAGGGGGTCCTTGGACGGTGGAGCTTCACTTCCGAGACAGGTCAGAAAGTCTCCGTAAGCACAAATTTCTCTGTTTAGAGGGTTATTCAATTGAAAGTATTCAATGAGACGCTTCATCACATCAACCCCAAACACATAAGCGCTGTCCGTAAAAGCTGAATCTCCGTCCACAATAGCGTCTGCGGCTTGCATATGTTCAAACGAAGGCTTTTGGAGCACCTTTTTGCAAGACGCGTTGGCAGATGTAGCATATTTCGATTCTGGAAGGATGTACACTCCGTGATGTTTGGCGATGCTCAAAGCCGAGGGGTGCGCCAAAACCGTGAAGCCAACTTCGTTGATCACGAAGGGACCATCTGTTGAAGAGGAAGAACAGTTTATGAGCCGCAATCATTCGAGTCGAAGGAACGCCCCCTGTGGGCTCTCCCAGAGAACTCCCAAACATTTTTTTCCGGACAAATCACACGATTAAGGAATCGAAATTTTGGTCTGCAGATTCAGAGTCTGGACAAGAAGATTCTCACCAATCGCGAAGGTCTCGATGTCGTCTGACGCGGTCAAGAAAACACCCGCTGACATCTTCCTACAGAAAGGCAGGTACATGGCTAGTTTAATGTCCAACATTCGACCAGGCGGAAGCCGAGCGAAAAGCTTTCCAACAGCTGAATGTTGAGGTAAGCGCCGACATTGTCCACCGGTATGTATGAGCAAAATCTTTTTGGTAAACAAATCGTCCCTCCACAATTTCTTCAGCTCAGCCAGGATGTGCATCGTCGCTCCCCCAGATCCTGGGAATAAAACTCACTTCAGCTCGTGGTTGATTAGCAAAAAACGCCCAAAGACGGAGCAACGTCGTTCACCCACCCATTTTGTACGAGGGGTCATCTTTGATCGGAATGTAGTCAACCAGTGGAATACTTTTCTCCTCCTTCAAGGTTTGTATTTGCGTTTCCATGGCTTCTCGTTGGGCCTCATCACCGACGGAAAAAACCACGGCGTCCCAAAACAGTCCCGAACATTCCGAAGCTTCGCGTCCTAGAGGAATGAGATATTTTCAGAAATTCAGGAAGGAATTCAAGGATCATGCTTCAAAGTACGAACGTTGCCGATCGAGATGTCAGTATCTACACCATGATAACTCAACAATCTCAACTAGCTCTTTCATGATCCAAGTACTACACTAAGATGTGGAAAATAACGGATCATTCTCCGATTCAGCTCGATGGGTTGTCGGGATGCATTTCATAGTACACGAACCTTTGAGTGCATTGTATTGGCCAAATATGGCATACATCTCCTCGGTACAATCGAAACCATCGTGGACACTCATTCCTCAACCGCTAAAAGACCTCTGGAGGAGAAAACATTGTGGTGTGATTGAAACTGTTTCGAGAGCATTGTCAGTTTGGACCTTTAGCGGCGCAAATAGAGTTCATCACCCAATGGCTAAACTCACCCTGAAAACGTTGCCGGAGCGGGATGACGTACACGTAACCGCCTAGGTTACACAGGTGTGACAGGTACACGGTTGCCGATGACTGTCAGTCACCCACGTTACGGTTTGTTTTTGTAAACATTAGCAGTTTGAGCGATTTGCTCCCACAGGCGTCGAGTGCTCCGAGTATGATGCGGCGACGAGGGGCCGCTCCATGATGCCCAGTCTGGAGCTCCCGCTTTTCCCGCGGAAACCGCTCATCACGTTCGCTGCGAAAGTCGACAGCCGAGCAGCTGAGAATCGGTATAGACTCAAAGACTTGGACTCGGTCACACAGTCGCCTCAAGGACTGCTGCCGTCCACATCCGCCCAACATAAAGCCGCTTCCACGATGAAAGGCTTTGGAATCAATGACCTACTATCGAGCAATGTTTGCATCGAACGCGACTGATCGTCAGTTTAGTGAGCGGAGGAGCGTGAGGGCGGTGGCGTGTCATGGACAACGATGAACACACGAACGTTGGGCTTGATGGGCAATTGCCCGCGGAATCATATATAGGAGGATCTTGGATTGGGTTGCATTCGTTGAGACATCGATAAACACTTTTGAGAGATCAGACTTCCTCTGAGGTGAGCCTGTTTTCGAACGCCCGACAGCAGCGCGCGCCTGTCACGAGATGATTGGGAGATATTCATGTCGTCTGCTACAGATCGACTCCGCATGCAACCACCGGTCACGAAGATTCGCGCATCCGGTACGAATTTCCGACTGTCCCACAAGGTCACATGCACGGGAGAAATAGCACACGAAAAGTTTTCCGTTCACTTTAGATGGATATTTCACAGGCGTAGACAGTTGTGCTTGAGGCGAGAGCGAATGACAGCTTGGGCTGGGTAGAGGGAGCCCGCGGCTCTCCCTTCACTTGATTAGAACAACAATAACATCCACAACGTGTTCTTCCACTAAGTGAGTCGCACATATACTCTATTCCAGATTCGATTGCTCTCCTTGGTGACTCGCTCGTTTTCGGGCACTCACTTGAAGTTCTCGGAGGCACCCCCTGGAACAAGCGCCCAGCGCCGGTTCTCAGGCTCAGTTTCGGTTGTTCGTCTTGATCAACTGTGCACAGGCGCGAAAACAAGAAAATAATACGATGTCGTCGTTCGCGAAATCCAAGAAGTCGGCGCAGCGGATTCACAAAGAAAGACACCAACTCGCCGACAGACATCACTTGGGCGCTTTAGAGAAGAAAAAGGTAAGCCCTGTTATGACGAATAGACTTCCGGTGTTGAGGATTGGAGTGTGAGTTTGTACATCATGATGACACCAGGGGCGATTGTACCTCACTCGTCCCCGCCTGGTTCCTCACTACAAATTGAAAACCCACTAGATTCTGGTTACAGGACTATCGTATTCGTGCTAAAGACACAAATGAGAAGAAAGCTCAGATCAAACGTCTGCGACAGAAAGTGTTGGAGAAGAATTCCGATGAATTCTATTTCCATATGAAGAATGCCACACTTGTTGATGGTGTTCACCATGATAAGGTGAGATCTTCGTCAAATCAGCTGCCGTTGACCGAACTGCATTGCATGAACGGCTATTCACAAACTTTTTACTCATCAGGTGAAGGGAGAAGAATTCTCCGAGGAGCAGCTGAAACTGCTACAGACTCAGGATTTGCGATACATACAGATGAAGCGCGTGGTTGAAACCCAGAAAATCGAGAAACTCAAATCAAACCTGCATTGTATAGGACTCACAGAAGAAGTGCGATTCCTTCTTTTGCTAGTTTTCTTGTGGTATCAGGACCATCGATCATTCGGACCGACTGATTCTGGTCTCGCAATAGGAGGATCAAGGTTGGGTTCCCGTTCCAGATTCCCAATAAGCACACATTCTTCAACGAGGACGGAGAGCCCATGAAAGATGTCGATCTCAGTGAAAAGTTTGGAACAACGGGACAAGTAGTGAATCGGAAGTTCGACCGCCTTCGTTTAGAAGACTTGGATCCTAAGCGCATTGCTCTTGAGGAGGAGGTGTTCAAGGATGCTGCCAAAGAAGCAAAACGAAAATATCGAGAGCTGGAACGGAGGTTTGTTATCTGTTCGGGATTCTTGAGGATATTCAAGTCCGACTAGTCGACAGCAGTCGACATTCGGTGAAAGCTGAGGTCGTCAAACCACCGATGACTCAATATCAAACCGATTTTCAGGGTCGAGCGAGAACGTAATCTACGCGTTTTGGAAGAGAAAACCCAGATCAAAAAGCTCCTCTTGGATAAAAAACATCCTCCCAAAACGAAAGTTCGAGATGGCACGAAGTCTCAGGCCCCGGTGTACGTTTGGTCGAAGGAACGGAAACGATGAAGAACAAGTGTCGGGGAGAGCAGATCACATCACAATTGATCCAATAAATGCTTGGATTTTCATATCTGTCCGAGGGGAAATCGAAAGTATTCGTCCACAGTACATAACTGAAGGCTCTCCTAACGCATCCCTGAGTCGCGATTCGGCCCCATCACCCGTATCGAGGCCACCGTGGAAAAGATCCAGCGCGTTCATCGTTCAACTTGATATTTCAGCATTTTATTCGGAACTAATAGAGGAGAAATCTTATTACACTTGGTAACCGATGAGCGAGCCCTTGCCGATACACTCTCCGATGAAGAAGACGAAATAGATTTCGAGTCCAATCAGCGTGTTGAGAGTCGCTTCTCGCATGGTGAGGTTTTTCCACGCTCCGGTTTTTGCGGATCTCAGCAGTTGGTTGAAACTGGCAATGGCCTGAAAGGAACGGGGGCGAGTTGGTGCCAGGGGCTTGGATTACAGTCTAGGCGGGAACCTGACGAATTCCTCATCCTCCTCCAACTAGCTGCTCCATAGGCGTTTTCTCAGCAGTGAGGACTCACCTGGGGGATTTCGCGAGGAGAAGGTGGCGCGAGCTCCACTCGGGCATTCTTCAAGAATGTCTCGAAAGCGGGTTTCGCACCGGCTCTCATCTGCGTGCCGAGCAGCGCCAACTGAAATTCGCGAATGCATGGATGAGACATGATCTTGACAGACCGAACTCTATTCGCTAGAATAATGATGCCCTACAGCCCACCATCCGCACAATTCAGTTAGCGCTGAGGGAACTAGTATGGTTTTTTCCGAACTACTCCGATTCTCTGTGAGATCACGGTGAAAGCTAATCATCACTCATAAGACATGATCTCCTTCCGGAACGATGTGGGGAACCGCGTCCAGGACAGCCCGGTTCAACATCAATGATGCCTGCTTCACAGTTCGCTCTATCCTCATCCGCAGTCATGGAAGTTCCGATGAACAATCCCGGTTGGAATCATTTTCGGTGCAGAGGTCACATTGGTACCAATCCGCTGAAGGTTTGTCTGACGACACCTGGACCTTCAGCTGCCGCTGTATAAGCTCGGTGGAAGCTACGACTCCTGTATTTTGACGATAACGAGCGAACGAATAGAAGAGATAAGAGAAACTAGGATACTTACTCTCTGTGTGAACGACATTTTCGGACGCTTCGCAAGGGCAACAAAACGGCACTTGGAGGCGTCGTCTGCTAGTCGAGCTACACATGTTTACGCGGAGTTCCGCCGGAAGGCCTTTAGGGATTTCGATATGATCGCCGCCCGTCGGCTTCGGTGAGAATTGAAATTGAAGCAGCATCCCAGTTGCAGTCATGGAAAACTCGTGTGATAAGAGTGATGGGCTTAGTGTCCCATGGGAATCAGCGCAAATGTTATGGACAAGGCCGGCCTGTGGCAATGCCCAACCGAATTGGCTGATCAGCGCCGGCGCGCGCAGTTCTCATATTCTTCGTTTGAAATAACCATTGTATGCAAGCCCGCGAGAACGCTCCGATGCTCGGAGGATCTCAAGAGCTCTCAGAGTTAGAGCCGGAGGCGTAGCTAGGGAGAGGCTATAGGGGTCACACGACCCGAGCGCAGAGTTCGGGGGGCGCAGAATCAGGTTCGAGTTCCTACCATCTATGTTGCCCTCCTGGTATAGAGCCAGGATGGAGGGGCGCATTTCCGCTTGCTCGGCGGTAGTGTACACATATCCGTCCCATAGACCCTCGTTACGGGGATCATGATCATCATCGCTTCCCGGCCCAATAAAACGGTTCCGGCCTCCCCGACAGAGAAACCTGGCTACGCGCCTGTGGCCCGGGCGCAGCTTACCCCAACTATGTCTCTGGGTAGAGTACTCTGGCTTCGAACCGTCAAGACCGTTTGATGCCTCACGGAGTTCGACGGTATACGTTCGAGGTCGCGATCTATGGTAACATGGAATGATGAAATGAATCTGCATGACATGGCTACGATGGCTTCACAAACAAGCGGCAATGCTCCTTGTTCGCTGTAGACCGCCAAGATGAATCTCCCAATAATATCCCCAGAGCCCCCTCGGAAGGCTGCGAGAACCCTTGATGGCTTGGAAACCCCGCGAAATCAACGAAATCACCAACATACCGTAGATGAGGGCTACTCGTGATTGCCACTCGTCGTGGATTCTTGCTCGATGATCAGTTCGTTCTCGCACCAGTCATCGGGCGCTCGCCATTCAGCATGAGCTCACCTGCGGTTACCTTAGATGATGCTTCGAAAGCTGAGGAAGTTGTGTGGGTTCATGAGCCCTGCATGTGTTTTTCGATCGGAGAAAGACTCTCGGGGGAGTTCAGAACCATTTTAATCGATAAACAATGTGTGCGTCGACTCAACTGCTCGGGCGAAAGCTACGAAGAGAATTGTATGCAAGCATGAAGTGTTACGAATAGCCACAGCGTGGCATATCGAGGTTCAAAATGAACCGCTTTGCGGGAAAGGTCCTCTCCCCCGAGTGCAGCGGCCGGCCGCGAGAGATCGCCACCTGCCGCTGTCCGTATTCAAGTCACGACACCCGGTGGGGACGGACCGCTCGCGGCGCAGCGTGACTATCCAACATTTTTGAGTGGTTTCATTTACCCCGGTTCATCGAATCAAAACCAATCCCGGCGCGAATCGGTGACAATGAAGCTTTCCGTGTTCCTCGTCCTGCTCCTCAACTTCGACCTCCAGGGTGATCGAACTGGCCGTGCTGCTCCTATTCTTCTGCCCTCACCGGCTCAATGGGGATCAGCGTGTATGCTGTTCATCTTCTTCACCACGCTGTTCAGTGAAATGGCTGAAATCACGGGTTTTGCACCGGGTCCGATACTCAGCACCAAGGCAGACCCATTACCAGTAACGGTTCCCCTTGACAGGACAACGAAGGTGCGCAAGCAAGCTCGCACCGCATTGGAAAATGCGCTGGCAACTCTGGCGGAAGACACGCCGCGAATCGCGGCATTGCTCATCGAGTTGCGAGAAGCCGCTGATCGGGACCAGGTGCTTGAAGTTCTACAAGACGCCGTGGAATTAATCGCTGCGTATGACCGCGACGATTGCTTGAGACGAGTGCTCTGCTTCCTCGCTGCCGGTCAGAACGAAGTGGAGTCTACTTGGATCGGGAGAGTTCGGAAAACACTCCAAATACTGGACTCTGGGATGGCTCGCAGTTACATAGCAGCCATGGAGCTAGGCAACAGAACGGGGAACGTACATGCGTGTAGTGAGGTTTACACCGTGTGCAATCTCGAGGCCGAGCATGTGGCCCTGTACATGTTACCCGTTGGAAGCCCTCCGTGAGGCGGCCGTGGCAGTATGCTTTGGCGCATAAAGTGTTTGGCCCTACTGCTCAGTATCGTATCCACTCTTGTTGATTTTATTGGAAATATGTTCGCTTGGACTCCCGTCTGGGCTCAATTATTTGTTCAGATTTCATACCTTGTACATTGCATTTTTCTTAAATAAAACTCGAGCTCGCTCCTCTATTTACTTCTACCGAACTCATCCCAAACCCGGCGACCATTAGAAGAGATATGGAACTCGGCGAGGCAGGAAACGTTTTGCGCTCGGCTGCCTTCCCTTTCATAATTGGAATGCGAAGCGTGATGGAGACCTCCCTTTGCCACTTCCGCGAAGTTAACGGGAAGACGATAAGAGCGAGGTGATGGAATTCCTGCGAACGACGGAGAAACGGAAGCATGACATAAAAACCAAGTTTGATGTTCGCGGCCTTACGAGGTCGACAACCGAGCGAAAGTTCAACTTTCGCTGAAAGAGGATGTTGTCCTCATTCGCGAGTCACGACGTCGACTTCGAGGCAAGGTACAGGAGCGCTGAATATAATTCTTCCGGAGAGTGGTCCGGTGTTTTTCGCTGAGTCAGAGACTCAGGTTGTTATCGACGAATAGGAACCACGAATGCTCCTGGCCGAGGGGGCTGCGGTATTTTCAGAAAATGGACCTTCAAAACGAATCGTAATCCCACAAGCTACTGTTGTCATTCATTCCTGCGGGATACTCGCAAGCCGAAAATATCCGCAGAAATTATCGGCAGATACTCCTCACTTAGATTTTCTGATGCCTACCCCGTGTGAAAGGAAGAAAATATTTGCTTGCGAGCATGGTGCCGGTCGCTTTTCCGATCGGAAATTAGCGACCGTTATATCGTAAGCGCGGAAATGTTTCGGGAACAATCAATCCACTCTGTCGTAATTTTCTTCGGGTATGTTCGATCGTAGAAAGGACCCCTCCAGCAAAAAGGAGCACGACCTGCTCTCCGTCTCCTTTCCAAGATGGCGGCCCCCCATGGGCTGTTGTCAGTCTAGCGGTAGCTTGCCCAGCTGCACTTCGTGCACAGGGCTTGAAGCCGATACAGAGTGGCTGCGAAAGAATCAGGGACTCAGCTGTGTGTCAGTGAGAAATCTCTTGATAGCACGATCAGGTAGAAGGACTGGCAACCCAATACCTTACCGGTGGACGATATCGTTTAGTGCGCGTTTCCTTCCGGAGGGGACAGTAAACCTCCGTACTCGGACGTTGTTTACTCCAGCTATTCCCTCGTCTGACTCTATTCCGGCTCAAATGTGATCTGCGGGTCGACATCGGTGACCGACGAGCTCCGGAACGAAAATCTCTCGAACCCCGCACCTCGACAGGATAACTTTATCGTAAGAAATCCTCATGCGCAGTTCTCTTCCTGTCAATCCTCTGACCATATGCGAGTGCATGCCGACCAAGTTTTTTTGTGCCGTAGAGACGGCATCTTTTCTCCAAGCTAGTTGGCTTTGTTGCTCTAGAAGTAAACGGAGCGCGTGGTGGAGCGACCGTGTGGTTTTGACGCGAAGCGTAGGGTTTCCCCCGAATGGAACTCCAGAACGGTGATTAATCATTACAGGTGTTCTAGAGGATTCTCAAGATGCCACTGTTCGGGAAATCGAGCAAGAATCCCGTCGAGGTGGTGAAGTCACTCAAGGAATCTGTCAACGCCTTGGAGAAAGTTGACAAGAAGGCCGAAAAAGTAAGTGAAGGAAACTTCATACGGAACGAGGCGAACAACCGGGGAGGCGGATTTCTTTTCCCTAAGTTCGCCCTGAGCTCAACAGTAATTTCTTCCCTCTGAAAGCAAATGTCGCTTTGTGTTCGCGTCCTGTCACACGGAACACGACCGCAACGAAGTCGCGTGCTATAGTTCGAGTATGATTCTTTCTCACGGCGATCAGATTCATAGGGATGAAACGGGGACGATGTGACCTGTGTTCGCTCAGAGCCACCGGGTACCTAATGGCTCCATAGAGCATCGATACAGACTGGGCGAGAGTTCGCCGCAAAACACGAGAACGATCCCGGGATCGCCCCTCGCGAGTCCAACGTGCAAGGCGAATCCGGTGAATTAGTTTCTCATCAACTTTTGGCTGGTGGCTGGTCGCCCGGAATCGCTAATTACTCGTCGAGCAACGTGACCACGAGGCTTTTCGGTGTTTGGCAAACGATGCAGCGCGATCAGCTCCCCAAATTACTCCCCAGCGAATATAATTGGGCCGTTCCCGCAAATCACAATCAACTCCCTTGCCGTAGCTATTCGGTCGAAGAAATATAACGGAAACCGAGGCCGCACCAACTCTTGTGTTTGGGCGGAATCTCGACGGCTTTCTTCACCAAGGTAGGCGGCGCGGCGTGGAGAGCAATGGAACAGCTTGCACACAAACATACAGCGACGATGGAGAAGGAAGCATTGGCCCGTGAAATGATTCTCCTACCTATCAGCCGAGTTCGGAGCGAAGGAAATCAAAACTCCTCTCGAACGAATTCTTCTCCGAGCTATCCTTTACAATTAGATTTCCGGAGCACCTCGTTCTCCACGACTGCGAGGGTTCCGGACGGAGGCCCGGAGGGAAAAAAGAACGGGTGGAGGAGACGACGTGAAAAAGTAGAGAAAAGCGAGTGAGGGCGTGGCAGAATTCGCACAAGGCAGCCGTAGCACCGGCGGTGTATGTCCTCAAATCTCTCTCCAATCTTTATTAGGTCTCGCCAGATGTTGGCTTTCGTTACTTCGTTCGATTGGAGAATGGTGTCAGTCAATCCGTCAGTCAGTTTTAAGGTTCGTTCGTCTTTACGGCGATTCCTTGTCCGAGGATGAACGTTTTCAACTCCGCGCGATGGTCGAGCAAGCAAGCAAGCGTTCAGATTTCCCGAAAACGAACAATGAGCTGAAATTTCGTTCCTCAGTGAGGAATGTCCAAGTCGTCAGGCACAGGGAGAGGCTTTAACCGTGCCCGACCGTCGGTGGTTCCGTCCGTCTCACTCGGGGAGCTGAAAAGCTCTGCGTAATTGAAGTAGTTTCTCGCCATGGATTCTGCAGCGGTTTGCCTCGGTTTCATCGATGCGTGCTCAACATCGAACGCAACACACTGGAATGTGGAATTGGAAAACTTTTGTCCCATAGCGGATCCAATTAAACGATTCGTTTGAGTGGTCACGATGGTACAGCATCTGTGATTTCGCCGGCCGACGAGCGAGTTGATTTCGGAGCGGAATCGATGACCGACCACAAGTCGAGTTCTTGGTACATAGCTCGAAGGGACTGTTTCACCACTATGCCTGACACTGAGTATCTTTCGCCTCTAGGAACAGCTGCCAAACACTCTCATGAAGGCGCTGAAGGCTCAAGAAGACGTTTCCAAAAACCTTTGTCTCATGAGGAATTTCATCTATGGTCTCGGGAACGGAGACGCTCATTCGGATCCTCAGGTATTCCGTACGAAACATTAGGCTCGCCCGTGGGGGAAACATTCCGCAAACGGTTCCCATGCCAATTCAGGATTTACTTTTTCTTGCACAGGTCGCAAAACTGTCGCAGGAGCTCTACAGTTCACATCTGCTGCTCCTATTGGTTCAAAATTTGTCGAAGATCGATTTTGAGGGCCGCAAAGACGTGGTTCACATATTCAACTCTGTACTCCGACATCGTGCCGGCGAACGATTTCCCACAGTGGAGTACATATACCTCAAGCCTCAGATCCTCTTCATTTTGTTGAGTGGCTACGAGAAGCCCGACATCGCCGTAAACTGCGGAAGTATGCTGAGGGAATGCGCTCGCAGCGAGAGTCTTGCCAAGGTTGGTTTTTCGTTATCTAATAGGCGAATACAGAGAATGGAAGTTCCGAGAACGAGGAATCAAGAATGACATCCTTCAGCATCCCAGAAAACTGGGTTCTTGACGTCAGATTTCTTGATCCTGATTTTTCCTATGCAGGTGGTGCTTTATTCGGACGACTTCTACAACCTATTCAAGTACATCGAAACATCTTCGGCAGAAATCTCAGCGGACGCTTTCGCCACATTCAAGGAGCTGCTCACAAAGCACAAACCGATGGTGGCGGAGTTCCTCGATGCCAATTACGACCGGGTGAGCTTTAACCCCGCAGCAGCGAGTCGCTCGATTCGTGCTTCTTTCTCTTGTGGCTCGTCATCTTTTAGCTCCGGAGAGGGATTCTGCTTCGGTCAAGTCTGCGGCCGACTAGCCGCGGAGCATTCCTTCCGTGCCATTAGGAATTGTAAGGAAGAAAGGCGTTTGCAGAAAGACAGAGCACGATCCATAACTCACAATGTTCCTCTTTTTCGCCTGTCCACAGACGTTCACGCATTACCGCGCTCTACTGAACAGCGAGAATTACGTAACTCTCAGATGTTCTCTCAAACTGTTGGGCGAGCTCCTCCTCGACCGTCACAACTTCAACGTGATGACGAGGTACGTGGTCCCCGATGTACTCTAAGCTCGATGCGCTCTTCCCGGTCTGTGTGAAGGCAGGGAATCCTAATGTTGGACATTACCACTTTCAGATACATCTCCAACGTTGAAAATCTCAAGTTGATGATGAACTTGTTGAAGGACAAGTCACGGCACATCCGTATCGAAGCATTCCATGTGTTCAAAGTAGGTTCGAAACTAATCGGTCGTATCATCGAGGCGGAAGTCGCGAGAATTAAATTTTAGAGTTAGCAGCCCGGTTCCATTGAACCTCGGTTTGGTGCGGTGGAGAAGGATATCCCGTGAGTTCATTGGCTTCGTTGGGTTTCCAGATTTTCGTCGCGAATCCTCACAAGCCGAACGCGATTCTCGATATCCTGGTACGGAACAAAGACAAGCTCGCCGACTTCTTGAGCAGATTCCAACTCGCAGACGAGGCAGACTCGAACCTAGCGGAGCAGTTCAATGACGAGAAGGCGTACGTGGTCAAACAGATCAGGGAGCTGAAGATGATCCCTCTAGGGGCTCAAGGAATGAATCAGGGTCCCCCTCTGCCTCCACCAAATCCGATTTGTGCGCCCAAAGACTGATGGCAGTGAAGCGTGCCATCCGCCGGGGAGGGAGGCTTCGTCATTCGGAAATCGGATTCGGTCCGACAGTCCTTGTTGATTTTCCTGTTAACCTTGAGGAGAAGAAGTACAACTACGGTTTTCTTTGGACAGAGCCAAGTGCGGGGGACAGAACGAGGGTAAGCACGTGCACTTTGGGGATTGACTGGATCAGGTAGTCCTGTGTATGATTCAGCGTGGCTTCCATGAGTTCTTGTGCTCTAGGAGGGTGAATGATATCGGTAAAGTGACGTTCGCTGAAATTATCTCCCAAAACCGTGGGTAAATCTCTCTTGAACTTATCGAAAGAGTAGCCCTGAACTGTCAAGAGTGCTTCTTATAGTTTAGCGCACGGATCTCATCGATAGATGCATCAGGGTCTACAGACCCGACCAACGTTCACATCATGAAATTATGACGGAGACGCGATGCAATCTGAATTATGAATGGCTGCCTTGATAAAGCTCCAGAACTCGAGCACATATTCAATCCTGGAAGAAGACTGCCAGCCTGATCTCGGTTGAAAATGTATAAATGAAAATATGATACATCTTAACTTGGGATGGCGAGTGCCACCCATTATATTTGTGACACCTCGAGCGAAAGCTAACAACCCCGATTCAGTCTTGCTCCAATGAGAGGTGTGTAGTGTCTAGATTTGTGAGAAGTAGCAGGAAGAAAGATGCGAGGGACACGCAGAGTTGGAGTCCTCATTGATGCAAGAAGAAATTATTGTCAGCTCAGCAACTGACGGAAACTTTCAAGTCCACCATGAGGAATCGTGCGCTAGCCTCATTCAGCACAAGTGAGCGCCGAGGAATGAGTTGCTGAATCACGCGGGCAGGGCATAAAATATGCATTTACACGTGGGAAACCCTCAAATCAAGGGAATGATTACACTCCGTGACTCGTAACCTTCGATGAATACAAAGATGATGTACCAGATGGTATCGGCGATCTCTCGTTTCCTGTCGGTGGCATGAGAGAAGCGCGGCATGCCTGCCACGATTGGCCACGGACGGAATATGTATCATCAACACCAAACTATGTATGTTTCTAAAACGTACACAATATCACTAGATACGCAGGCTTGACATCATAGCGTCAATCGCAAGTAGTCTGCTTTCTCATAAAGATGAGGTTTGTGTCATCGCTAACGTGCCATGACTACTTGCGCGATGAAGAGAGCCGAGAGTCCGAGCGTTAAACAGAATGTTGAGATGCGTCATAGGAAGATGCCAACTCACTCAAATTTCTGGGTGCGATCTATGATATATCTCGGCTATTTTATTAAAATAAATAAACAGTAAGCGTTGGCAACCACACTAAGTTAGGTAAGCCTTTTTTTTTATCCACCATACTTATAGAGCAGTCATAGTGGTAGTGTCGAAACGCGACGTCAAACGAGTGCTCGGCACCGTAACGGTGCAATCGAGCGAGGCTGGGTAGTTTCTGCGAAAGCGTTCAACGCCATTGGCGAAACTTGAGCTCTACGATGAATTGCATACAGTGGAGCTATGCGCCAGTGGGAGCTGTGGACGAAAGGGTGAGAGCCCGGGAGCAAGGGAACTAGGAAAGTTTCGCGATACTCCTTAGAAAGTCTCTTCACAGACAAAGATTATCAAGAGAAATTGGTTGACGAGAGCACCGGCTATCGTCGCCATTCCCATCGGACATATTCAATCCGGTGAATTAAAAGTGGCAAAGGATGGATCGCTGTTAGAGCTCCAGTACAAAACAAGAATTTATTAGAAAGTTCTCCTCGAAAACTGTTGTCTCTCGTCGTTTCTTGTTTACAGCCATGACACTCATTGTGGCCAAGTCACTTTTCGCCTTGTCACGTTCAAGTCATTTGGGCACCTAGTGACAGTAAGTACATTTGGGATGGCACTTCACACCTTTGACTCCACATTTACATCCTCCAGATGTGTCTCCTCGGCCCTGAAAAGAGTTCCTTCGTTAGAGAACGTGATAAATGTAATCTTAAGTTTGGGAGATGAGCGGGAAGAGACGTCGACACTATGCGATATGACAACGGATGCCCCCATCGCTATATTGCTCGTTTCCAATCCTTGGCAGGGAGCTCTTCTATACTTTTCGGCAGATATCATCTACCCGGCTCTACATCGGCTCAAAATGACCACGAATTCTCATCCGGGATTCCCAAGCAGAGGACGGGAACTCGACTAACATTGTTGGACCGAGAGTCTCTCCGATAAACAATACGCGAGCGCCGCATGGGCCGTCTCCTCAGGTGCGGCTTATTCCTCGCTGTAGATCCCGACCGCAAGCCCATTCCGAATCGTTGGCTCAGAGATCACGAAACGTCACTCTACTGATAATGAATCAGCGATCGGAACTTGGCAATAGAGGTCCGCGGTGTAATAAATTTCTCATTTTTCGAATCATGATCGTTCGCTCTCTCACTATTTGCGATTACGGAATTTTCCACGTCTAATTTGGAGGAGTCGCTTAAAGCATCCTCCAGTCTCGGCAGAGTTTTTCCGCAAGCATAGCTTCGGATTCTCACCGACCGTTCAAGTTGGAACGACTGACGAGTCGGGCTCCGTCATCATGGCAACGATTCTTCTGTTGATAGGAATCATCTCCCTCTACTCCTGGGAGTCAACGGCCGAAAATGCAAGTAGGTGTATGCAGGGTATTTTTTTTCGAAACAGCCATTCTCGGCTCCGGGAACAGTACAAGCCGCTTCCTCTTCTTTGATTTGGAGCGGGGGTAACTCTGCAGGATACTGTTCCCCATCAATTCCGGCTCAAAACTCGATGGAAATATCCATGCAACTTGAGCGGGTAAACGCTGCCCCATCCGACCTCCTGTTCGAATAAAGCATTCTGTCCTTTCGAGGTATCCGCTGGTTGGAGGTCGACGGGGAGCGCTCTACAGTAGTGAATCTCGCTTTCGGACCCGGAAATTTCTATATCATGAACATCAAAAACATGTCGGACATCGCAATAGAGGACGGTAAGAATTTCCGAATTCAGTTTTGTTAGAGATCCTCGCTGGATTTCAATTCAACACTGTCAACTAGGCTGTGGACATACTCCTTGATAGAATATAGCCCTCCGGAGTATGAATGATCTCATTAGTACTCATAAATGTAGGTCAATTCCGCGTGATGAACGCGCTGGACTATCAAATCGTCCGTGACAAGTTCGGTGACTACCCCACGGGAGAATCCCTCAAGGCTGGCTCTGGCCACAGCGACAAATCAAGAAAATCAGGTGAAACTATGGGCTTTTACAAAACAAGGAGCGTTACTCGATGTCCCACAAAAATTCTAACATGTACTTTGTAACAGAGCATAGTCGGGAGGGTCACGCTGCCCACGACAGATGGTACAAGAGGGCTCTTAAACGATTCAACGCCCAGAAGGCGAAAATGGAATTCCACATGCATGACGACATGTGGTAGTAACACCTCAACCCCGAATATCAGTGAAGTAAAACATAATAAATACGTTTCATGCGTTTTGAACGCTGCCAAGGAGACGCCTCTCTTATTATTCGAGTTGACTCGTGGTAACTAGATTGGCCAGACTCAGGTGGATACGTACCGCCGGTCCCCAACGAGGGCCTTTCGTCACCCAACAAATTTCAGTTTTACACATTGAGCATTTGACCCAATCACAGCCCCATTTCCTTATGAGAATGATCCTACAGTGGGGACAGTGCATCGCGTCGTTACAGCGGACCATATCCTGCGGATTCGAATGGAGATCAGTTATTTCACCAGATTCATCAGAAGAAGTTGGAACTTGTCTCAAGAGGGAGGGAATCGGCTCTCCAAATGAACTCCGTCTTCGAGGCATTAGAGCTTTGACTCACGTCCAAGAAAGCTTTTGTCTTCTTCGCTTCGTCCGTGAGTTCGGCGTCCAGCTCGAGCTGGTCCTGGTATTGTAGGCAGTTGAGAGGATCGTGGATTGCTTGGCAGGTCATGCAGTTCCGCCTCGAACACACCGGACAGTCGAAGTTATTTACCTGCGGCGTGAGATCATATGGCTCGTCATGAAGTGTCTTTCTCGGCACACTTTGAGCAATTCTTCGCGAAGGTGATGTTTTGTCGGTCTCGGGGGCTATTCGAATCCGCGAGGCGGCATACGTACATTGTCCTCAAAGAAGCACCATCCAGCGCAGTCGGGCGTTTTACAGTGGAAAGAGTTTTGTGCCGCAGTTTCTGCTTGTTTCATGCTACGCCTCAGGTGTTTCTCGTAAACCTCCTCGGGCACCAGCTGAAAATACATAGTAGAAGCGTCGAGCGATCTTTCAAAAACTGTGCGAACGCCACATTAAATTCGGGAGAAAAGCGTCCGAATTGGCAATACTCCATGATGATCTAATCTCGAAATAATGGGCGTTTCATTCTGTTCCACAGTTTCCAGCTTCGTACTCACTGCTTTTATCTCTCTCTCTTGGAGATAGCTCTCACAAGAATAGTCCATGTTCATGAACGGACACTTGACGGTAGCTTCCGTGCAGAAATCCACTGCTTGTTGGAGACACTCCTTGCAGAATGTATGAAGACAATCCCTAAGCACGACGCCCTCGTGAGGTCCGACTTGAGTAAAACAGACTGGACACTCGAACTCTTCCGCGTTCGCCACAACGTCGTGGTCATCGAGTTGCATCAGCTTCAGGTAATCTTTGACCGGACTCTCCGTTAACGTCCGAAGGGTTTCAATCGCTTCTTTGAGTTCGCCGTTTGTATCTTCATCTGATCTGATTTGCTCGCACTTCCGGTTCTCGGGACCACTATGATCGGATTTTTGAGCCAACGAACACAATCGCGCAGTCTGGATTGCGCCTTCGAATATATCCCGGGTCGTTGCAACTTCAACTGCAAAACTCTGTGGTTTCTCTGCGAGTTCTTTCTCTTTGCGGGTGGCCCATGGCTCCACAGTGACCAGAGGTTTGAAAGGAAGTGGGGGAGGCGACCCCGTTTTGATTTTCACGATATTCGCGTGTTTCGGTCGCGCCCCTGTTTCCATGTGAAGCACAGCTCTCTGAGGCTGATTCGAGAACGTGGTCTCCGAGATACCGCGCGGCGGCTCTTCCAGAGCGTGTTTAATCTCGGCAGATTTCATCGCGCCTTCAGCGAGGAAAGCGCTGTTAACCTGGGCTGGGCGGAATATGGCGGTCGTTGGTCGTTCACTGCGACCTTCTCCAGCATGATTCGGATTCTCTCCGTTGGTGCGATACTTAACAACTGAGGAACTCTCGCGTCTCGGGTGAGGTGGCTCGGTGAGACCCAATTCATCAGTTATCCTGCCGAGTTCATCGCCATCGTCCAAGGTAAACATACGCTCGTTGACCTCGAAGCTCGTAACAGAATCGTCTCCATCGCTTCCACTTTCGCTCGATATGTTGAAGTTCTCCTCCACGGCCAAGTCTGCCGCTAGGTTCGGTGAATTCCTGTTCTCGTAACAAGGGTTCGTGTGCCACACCACGTCAGCTGAAGGCGGCGTTTTCGGCCGAAGTGGTCGAGGCGGGCTCGGACTGCTGTCCGAAACGAAGATCGGTCTTGGAATTTGACTCCTCACGGGAGATTTGGGTTTGGATACGGAGTTCGAGTTTTGCTTCTCATGCGCATGAACGGGCATCGATGCGGGAAGTAGGGCTTTTACGAAAACCGGACTTCGTGGTGGACTTCGGCTCCTGGACCGAGGATCGGACGACACGGATGGGGCTCTCCCGAGCTCCTGACCGGTGAGCATTTCTTTCGGTATTGGGGAGAGATCGGGGCTGATCTTGTCCCCTTGCAGCTTGTTAATGGACAGCCGATCAAAGTTATTGATATCATCCAGGCTTCCGTCGTAGCGCTCGTCGTCGGCATCGTTACTCGTGGCGCTGTACAAAGATCCGCACATAACACACTCCTGACCTGCGCGCCGATTGGTCATCCCGCACAACTCGCATTTCCAGCCTGGAACCCAAAGTGGTGAAGTTAGTTGTGGATAACAGAACGCTCGGGGATGAAAACTCGGTAGGATTCAAGATTGCATCTCCGTCGAAGCAGAGTCGAACCTTTCAAAGTGTCGTGGCACTTGAGCAGCTTATTGAGTTTATCAACGCTCTGTTCGGCTTCAGATCGTATGATTTGACGCCTCCTCCGAACTCTGGCAGTCGAAGATTCGGGTGAATTGTTGTCGAAGTCTGATGTCGTCTGCCATGTCTCGTCGGAATCTAGAGACTCAGCTCGCTGCAGCTTCGATGCGAGTTTTGTTTTTCTCGGCGTTTTCTCCGGAATGATGTGTGTGATGCTGCTAGGGAAACTGTCGAGGAACTCCCTAGAGCGGGAATGAACTCCTTGAGAAACTTTCTTCATCCGCACAACAATGCTCCGCGCAAATGGAGAAGAGGGGAAGAAGAAAAGCTTGACGCGACCTGGGCGCTGGAGTTGACCAGTAGCGAACTCTTACCTGGGGAGAGACTTCGGGGTTCCTGGGTTGATGTCGTTTCCGTACTTTGAAGCACTCACGAGGTATAGGAAGAGGTTCGCGTCGTTTTTCTGGACTCCCATCTCTTCCAAGGTGCGCTCGTTGTCCATCGCTAGCCCCGATCCAATCACCCATCTTTGACGAGCCTCTGGAAACCTGTAGTCCGCTTGGATTTTCTGTTTCAGCTGTCGTAGCGTGATTGCCGGGTTCAAAACGAGTCGGATGGGGCCCACATGGGACAGCTTGTCCTCAACATACAAGTTTATCCTGCAACAAAGGACAGGAACTCAGCATATTGAAATGAGGATGCGCGAGAGTCCCGGTCTTTTCTCTCACCCCATTGAGTGAACATCTCTCGTGTTTACTTACGTGATGGTCGATATTTTCTTCTTGTTCAAGGCCAATTGTCGAGCTAAACTTGCAGCCTTGTCGTGTTCGCCTTTCGAGATGGCCGTTTCCAGCTGTTTGTAGAGGAATTGCCGCGTCCCCGTGGGGGAGTCCGGGTGTATCGGGGGCCTTCTGTCCGACCCCGTAGATCCTGTGGGAAAAGTTCAATTTTCTATTCGACGTTGATTTCACTATTCGGAGGGATAAAGGAAATTATTCCGGGCGACGAAGGTGACAAGGGAAAAACGTCTGAGAAGTTAGTTCCGAATCCAAGACCTCGTCGAAGATTATCGCATGCGTGCTCAGTGGGATGAATTCTGGAATCGATCTTTCCGAAAGGGATCCTCCACAAAATATGTATTCCCGAAAGGAGAAAGCGGTGATGATGGCTTCGCTCTCGCTCAAGCTGCGTTCGTGGCGGAGCACATCGAATCGGAGCTCGAAGCAGCTCCTGTTCTCGGACGGATTGGTTATTCGCGGCATTAGGTTAGGAACTGGAACAACGGAAGGAACCACAGGTGGAGGACTGAACCCACCTTTACTCGTAATAGAAGAACTACTGTGCGATTTGAGAATATCTTTGAAGCTACTCATGTTCGGCTGTCCCGTCTGCGAGGGTTCGTCAAACGAACGACTGTTTCTGTTGCCCGCGGTGCTGCTGCTGCCGCTGAAACTTTTGCTGCAAGCGGCTCGTCCACTCGAAGCTTCCCTATTTTTAGCCTCGTAGAACGCTCTCCTCCTTTCGAACTCGAGCCGGTACTCCGACACTGTCAGTGGAAAGACAAACCTATCAGACAAACCCGTGACTGGATACCTGATCCAAACTTCCCAGACTGGCGAGGAAACACCCGAAGGACTGTGTTTTCGAAAATTCGCTCCTGGAATCGAGATTCCAAATGTGCCCCACGTGGTGCAACCTCACTCATGTCGCCCCGGGGACCGTTGATCAGATCAACGTTTCGATGGGCCTGAGCTGGTGGTTGCCTGACCTGTGTTTACTCAAAGCTTCCTTTTCTTACTGCGTTAGGGTCGGGTCAGTTAGAGACGGTGCCCTCGTGGAAAGCTCGACGGATTCTGCCCGAGCCATGGACGAACAAAGATCGTCGTTTATGGTCAGGTTTTGGCAACGGCGCGGCGTTTAGCGGAAACGAGTCGAGTCCATATCTTAATAGCTTTTGCTGATTCGCTCGTCTTTTGGCAGCGAATGAAACAAGTGAGCTGATGAAGACCTTATTAGTCACCGCTGACGATCAAAGATACTTTCTTTGACAGCCTTCACACTCAACACATTGAGCTCAGCTCTCTAACTTTTCGCGCTCCACCACAGAGTCAGAGAGCCTCGCCAGATCCTGATCTCGATTTTTGTGTGGAGACCCACAAATGCACTATTCTTATCTCTCTTATTTCGACGTTTCCATTTACGTACCGGAATCTCGTCGCGCCGGCGGTTCGGAAGTATTGGAATCAACGCTTATCGTGTCGGAAACGTCGACGTAACGCCATTTCGTGGAAGTCGACGATGAGGCCTCCGAGTCTAGGATTGGAGTTATCGTTCCGTCGTCGCTTCTAGCTTCTGGGCTTAGCTCTCCGCTGCTCTCGGTCAGTCGTTGGAAAGCTCCGACGAGATCGTTTACCTTTCCGGATAAACGGTATTTCAGAGTGGTGAACGAACGATGCTTGTCACCGCCTAGCTGCGTACCCAGTTCTATCTGGTTTCAATAAAGGAGCTGTATGACCATGACTCATACAACGAGACCGTCAGCTCGGCTCGACCTCAGAGCCACGTTTGACTCAAAACTCAGATTTTGACTCATGTCAGTATCCCACTCGAGTGAGAGATGGAACTCACCTTCGACTCGCTGCGTCTGAGAACGAACTCAAATTCCGACTCCGCGTCTTCGTCGATACGTGAAAGGTCGTTCAATCGCGGTGATTCCGGCGGCGCTGAATTGGTTTCTTTCTCGGTTTTCGTTTTCGTCGGCGGCGAAGGAGCTTTCTTCTTCAGTCTGGAACCGGAACAAGGAACGACGATCGTCAACAAAATGATTCCGAAACCGTTGTTGAACGGAATCAAACTTCTTCCCTCCGAAACTCGCTGATACAGATGATTTTTCGGAAGCGGGAGTTCGGATATTTTCTTTGTTACTTTCCCTGGCGCTCAGGTGTACCATCTAGCCGAAGCCGTTCAGTTCGCTCGGATAATTTTTTTGGGGAGGTAGCAAACTTGTTAGGCGATGAGAAGCGAGGTAACTTGGGGGAAGCGTGCAAATCTCGCTGACAAGGTTAGAGCACTCACGGGCAGGGCGCACCTTCTTTGAAAACTTCCACTCTCGCTCGAGACACTGTAACCGTCAGAACTTGCAGTCGCGCTCAAATTCAATGTAGGAGGTGCCGGAGCTTTCCGTTTCTTCTTCTTCTTCACAACTTGGGTTTCTAAGGGCAACGATGAAGGCGTCTCGAGAGGTGCGACAGGAGATCTGTTTCTGGTTATTTGCAGAGAATTCGAACGCTTGTCCAGGTCCAAGTAATCGAAATCCTCATCTGGAAGGAGCAGTCGAGCTGAGAGAGCTTTGAGCGCTCGAGCTCGAGTCGACAAGAATCATGAGTTCCACGTGCTCGTCGAGCTCTGAAGAGTCTGTCATGGGACTCACCGGGTGGTATGATTGGAGTGAGGAGACTTCGTCGCTGTTCGAGACGGTCGATTCTCGTCTTTCGCGCCTGTTGAGAGGTAACTATCGTCGGCGTCGGTGACTTCACTTGAAAGAGTTGAACTTCGCTTGACGTTCCAGGTTGAGGATTGGCAAGATGCGGCAGCTTACGCTCGAGCTTTGGTGTATTCCGCGCTTCCAAGGAATCGCGGTACTGCTGCAGCATGGCATGCTGCCGGGAGCTTTCCGGCGCGACATTCGAGACCAGACTCGACGTTGTAGATTCACCATCAGCTGTCGTGGTCACTGTAAGAAGGAACATGATGATGGGCAAACTTGACTATGCAGACTAGGGCCGTGAATTCGCCATTTCTTCTTCCACACCCAGCTGCGCGCTGCGAGAGGGCCACTCAGTGATCGTGGCCGGCACTCCCACCATCTAGCCAGCCGAGTCTCGGCCGAGTCTCGGCCGAGTCTCTGTTCCGAGTCTTCTAGTGCTCTACAAGCCTCGAGGTAGTTCTCGTAGAGGTCGGAAGCCGTTTGTTCCTCGAAGGGCTTCAGATTTGAACACAATGTAAACTTACGGAAAGCGAATGCGGGTGCTTGATCGTTTGCTCGTCTTTTGTTCTTGGTTTTCTGCTTCTTCGAAGACGAGGATTTTGAATTTTTCTTGCTCCGCC
Organism: Neoseiulus californicus; assembly: GCA_028455905.1. Classification (NCBI taxonomy): domain Eukaryota; kingdom Metazoa; phylum Arthropoda; class Arachnida; order Mesostigmata; family Phytoseiidae; genus Neoseiulus; species Neoseiulus californicus. The sequence goes on from JAMQGS010000001.1 coordinate 24,664,022, forward strand.
GTCGCCGCAGAAGACTTCCGCCCAACGATGGGAGGCAAGACATGAGAGACGGTTCCTCTCCTAAGGATCGAGATCGAAAGTTCATCTTGAGGGTCTCATACATAACCGGAATGTCACTCCGATTTTGATCTTTTTGGGACCCAGGGGTGTATTATGAATCATGTCCTTCCTCCAAACTCCGAAAAGAAGTACCTGACAACGAGGAATCCTCGGCGAGCTGCTCCGCCCCCGCGATCCGGGGCGGACCGAAGTTCGGCGGAGCTGAGGACTGGAAAGCGGAAGATGAGAGAAACCTCTCTTCTTCGGTAATAGACATGAAGACCGAACCTCGTTTCTATGTGCCTTCATCTGCATGAGCACCCTGAGTTGGAAAAGACGAAACGTGCCTAGGTAGACACCCAAATGGTGTCTTCAACGAGCTACCCGGTGTATGAGTCAGCGTTCTGAGCCGGTCTTCAGGCCAGCCTTGCACGACGCGACTCAATCTACGTGGCTCTCGCAGACGATGAGCTTAGCAAAGCCACTGTCGTCAGCGAAGATGTTGACACCTCACCAGTTCATCGGTTATAGATAGACATCGAAGTCTACGGGTCGCAAAGCCTCGCTCACGAGTTTTTACTCGGACTAGTAAGCGAGGTTCCGCGCGAGTTCTGTTCGATTGGCCCCGATCCCTGCAGCGTATGTCAAACGATGCGGAGCGATGCGCCGAGACTAGTATCCGAGATCTGCCTCCAGAATGCATCGAAGGCTCATCGAAGTTCTGGTTGTACGAATGAGTATCACTCACCACTGATGAATTCGATGAACTTTTCGGAAACCTTAGAGGCAGCAGATGGAAATGCGATTTCTCCTTCCGTTTCAGCTTGACGTTGTCGTAACCGGTCTCATCCTCTACGGTTTCCTGAAGACTCTTGCTTTTCTTCAGTTTGAAGGCACTGAACACTGATCTCTTGTTCTGGACTGGCGTCGCACTCGCGGAACAGGTTTCGGATTGCGGCTCCATATCCATGCGGTTCTGGAAAGAGGGATAGACCCGATGCCGATGTTTTATCCAATTTAGTTCAAATCGTCGTGCACTTTGAGAGTTCGCGGGACGACCGCGCAGGCGAACCACTCTGGCAGAAAAGAGCTATCCCGCCCTTGTTGCAGTTTATAAAACAGCACGGCTGGCCACTGTAAGTCACCCAGGTCAGAGCATTGATCTCCTAGAGTGAGTGTGAGTTCTGTGGAAAATTGCATCCCGGGACGCAAACTGCGGCGTTCTCTCGCGATGCTCTCATAGGAAACTTGGGAGTCTCGTATTTCCTGGATCGGAGAACCGATTTCTGGGAGTCTCGGACCTCGGCCAATGGGAACAACTTACTGCATTGAAAGCACTGTTTCGCGATGGGAGCGTGGTATATGGAGGAACCACAACCTGTTGATTGCCGACACCGAATCCATCTGGAATGTAAACCAAAAGGATTTGAAAGACAGAGTCGAAGCTGACGGCTTCCCCGTTTACTATGATTCCTGCCTCCCGAGTGCAGATTGTGATCTCCGTAAAGTGACGAGGGATCGTGATGTTTTCATCAAAGGCTATCATCTTATTTTGCTACCTTCTCTCGGATTTCAGTTGGTGAAGACATTCTGTGGAAAACCTTCATTCCAGAGAATTCGGATACCTTTGGCACACCGATGCTGAGATACTTACCCTGCTTGGCTAGTTGTAAATGATACTCTTCTGCTCTCACGAGATTGGTGTTGGGCAGAAATAACGCACGGTCCTGTCGGCCGAAAAAATATCGCTTCCCGGCGAACCTCCCATCTCCGCTCCCAACAGGATTGTCCTGAAAGACACACAAGCTCGAGGTTCCCGCAAGAGGTTCCAATATTGGATGTCGCTTCCGACTATCACGTTAAATAGGACGGAGCAAACGCATCTTGATCGCTCTGCTGAGCTCGTTGTAACGAGATCCTACTGCATCGACCTAATATTTGAGTAGGGGAAGAATCTTGGGGACTACGGGATCCAATTGTAAGCTGGCGGCACACCAATGTCTCTATCACTCAACTTACGAATTCAACCCCTATAGTCCAGCCATCTTCGGTTACATCTGGAAGACGGCCGACCCATCGAACCCAACCGAATTGCGGTCCATCTCTCAGAACCCACACCACGCGGTCCCCCAGCGTGAGCAGTGGGCCAAGACTCCCGTAGGAAATTATAGAATCTCTCAGAGGGCCGATCGGTATATCTTCTTGGTAACGATAATCCATGCTCGACTTTATGTACATCATATCACAGAGGGCAAGGCATATGAGAAAGCTGCTGCAAAGAAGAGAGAGAAAAGGAAGAAAAAGGTGAGATAGAGAGGAACTGAGTGGCGGAACCAGATTATGTTAGACCCTGCGAAACAGCCGAAATGTCGCTCGAACAACGGTGGAAACTTTGGTTGCGTCATTAGAGATAAACAGTGTCATGCTTAAGAACTTCCGACGAACTTTGATGACCAACATCCGGAGATCCGAGTTTCGTTCGGACTTGGGAAAAGTTGGAGCGACGATCTTGGATTATAGCATTCGTTACCGATCTCTGAAGACTCATCACTCCACGGGAGTATGAACGGAAGCTAAATTACCAGAGAATCGACTCGGGTTTGGAATGGCGAGTTTTGTTCCCGATTTTGGAACGAATAAGCGTCACAGAGAAGCTTGTGGAACGGATGCCTGAGCTCATGTTAGAAATAGCTTTCAAGGGAAGCAAACGACCAACTGACATCACTCAACGCACCCGTCGATTCTGTAGAAGGCATGCCGTAAGATGCACCGCAGCACCGTAGAAGAAGGATCAGCTAGTGCTCTCGAATCGTAACCATGCATGTGAACCCCGGATGAACTCTGATTGTTTCGATGCTATACTTTTGGAAAATGACATTCTGCTCCGAAGTTTCCGGAGTGTGTGCGGTTTTCCGCCGCCCGTCTGACCAGACTAGTAAGCCGACTTGATTTCGAGTTCTCAAATTTTGAATGTGGGCATCTGACACGAATGAATCGATCGGATCATAAATAGAGCATCGCGTATGAGTTGATCAACCCTGCCTTTGCCACCTGAAGATTTCGGCGAGAGTAAATAAAAGAACACATGGGCCACACAAAACAGGAAGTCACTCACTGTAGACTTTCGAAAGGTTGAACATTTTCAGAATGTCAGAGGCCGCTAGAGAAAAGAAAAAGATATTGATCTCAGTTCTGAGTGGGAGGCCGAGAGACCTGAGCCGTTCGAACGACGAGGCGTCCGCTGGAATAAAACGCAGAATGGACTCTGTGGACCAACGCTCCGTCGCTAGTTTGCTGGCTAGCCAGTGCATGACTCTCCGACACAAACTCAAACATTGTGACGCTCAATAGACAGTGGTCGGACATCAAACATGTCGAATCGAGTCGACGGACGGGGCTTCGGTCGGAAGTTTCACGTGGACACTGACGGCTTATTTCCTGTAGAGAGAACGATCATGCGCTTCTTGCTTACTTTCCGTAAACAGTCATCTTTCGTGTGTCTCAACTTTCCATGTAACCTTTGAGCCAAAAAAGGAACTTTGTCGGGTGCTCCTGACAGCCAACGAATTTCTCCGCAACAAAGAAGCGGAGGCCGAGCTTTTGAATGAAACTTTTCGGAAGTGTGAAATAGCGACTTCTTCGGCGACGATTCACGAATGACTCGGGTACACAATCTCACTGGTCGAGCTCCTACGCTCCCAGGAAACTGAGGAATCGGCGGGAAATCATGTCGCAAAACTAGTCGCTGCTCTGCCGATGCCACCCACAAGTTCAAGATCAGCGGGACGATCCAGCCCATTTCGATCATAGACTAGTCGAGATATGACCGATTCGGGACCACCAATTTTCACTCTGTTCTAGTTCGGACTGAAGAGTTTCTTGGACGGTGCATGCTAACATTTGAACTAACAATTTAGTTTCGGTGGAACCACCTGCGCCCTGATTTCGAGCTGTCACGAGTGAGGTTATTTGACGCCTCATTCAAAATTATCTCTGCTCTTGTTGAGCGCCACCTGGGCGGCAGGAATGAGTGGTGAAACACCAAGTGTCGGCTCATACCCATGAATATGAATGCTGACCGTGGCAACAGGGTGCGAAATCTGTCGAAATCAGTCGCAATACTGAAGAACAATCCGGAAACGGACTCATTATTCCCGATAATTTCACGCGAGTACATCGTATCGCAAGCGATCCGATTTGAAGGCGATATGATGTCTGTGGCCGTGTTCAGGTGTGGATAGATTTGGGTTCCAATCTTTCATGATAGCCGAATACTCCGAGAGCTACATCGTCACACATTCAAGCGCCGGTAGAATCGTGGAGAAACTCACAAGCTGTGGGCTCACTCAAGGCTCAGAGGAAACAAGAAGAATCGCCCATAACACGGCACAAACGAACGGAATCTCCGTAATCGGTGTCCGTTCCTAAACCGTCGGTTCTAATTCCGTTCTGAGCTTTGAAGCCCTTCGGAACAAGCGGCGAGCACTCGGCGTTCTGACCTGGGATGATAATGGCAAGAGTCATAGTCATCCTCGCGTGCCTTAATGTCAACATCTCCGTCCGTCCAATTATTCACCCGGGGATCGCAAGCCGCGTTGACGGAGAGATAACATCAGATCCTTCGGAGATTAGGAAAACTGAATTCATCTAGGGCTGTCGAACTCTCGGATATCTCTGAGTTTCGTCTGAAAAACAGGCTCATCACAACGATCGGGAAGTCCATGTTCACGCATGGTGATCAAAAAGTGAGCATTCTCGATTTGGAGGGCGAAAGGAAGGCTATGTTCGGCATTTCCGTGGAGTCGGCATAGCGTTTGTGTATTTCAATCGGAAACTCAGAGTAGAAAGGCATTGTTTTAGATGTTTTGACAACAAAATTCTGACAGACGACGTTCTGAGCAACTACGGCATGAAAACATACTCAACACGAAGGGTCGGGTTCAGCGAACGATTCGAATTCTCCAGTTATAGATCACACCAAGAGCAAGGCATCAAGCTCACTTTCGAACGAAAGCGATGTACCCTTCAAACAGCTGAGCGTACCACTTGCATCTACGTTGGAGTCAAGTCAAGTCCTCCGACGTTTCGGGTAGAGGTTTGCATGCAGCTCGTAATAGAGAATCACAGAGTTACACTCTGCCATTTTTGAACGGCAACTCTTAGTTATCTTCGATCGTTCCGGATTGACCTACCTCATCGAGCGAGCGTACCGAAGGCAGCTGCAGAAGGGTGCACATTCTGAATGGAGCCGATAGATGACACCGTGGAGAAACGTACACGGGTAACGTAAACGGCAAGGAACGTAAATCCAAAGGGCGACGTCGCTCACATGACCATGTGTTAATGTGCGGTTTAGGCAGAGGTTCGTCTCCTAGCTAGAACAGCTAATAGAGAAGACCCTCTGGATGGTCAGAGCGCTCTGTGGAGAGGAGCTATATTTAGAATGCTTGCTCATAGGAAAGAGCGCACCGCCACCGCCACCAGAAGCCGCTCGGCGGCCTACTGCTGGAGTAAGAGACGCTGCGTTGGACGGAGCCTTCTTTCCGGCTGTGGCTGTGACTTTCGCAGCACAGTTGTGGGTAGCAGATGATCCTCTTGAGCTGACCCCTCTGAGAACTTGTAACTCTGCTCAAGCTTTGTCACGAGTCACTCAGCGTGGCCGGCGTGAAATGAAGGCCAGGTTGACAAACGCAACTTCCACGAAGTCTTGATATCAGAGCCTTCTCAACCTAATCATTGCAGAACCCAACTCCGGTGTTGTGGGCGGAAACCTCCGTTCAAGACGGACCCATCAGCTTCGTTGAAATGCGCATGGTCGACAGAGCAAAGGGATGATGTCAATCACACATCCATGCAGTGTTGGTTAACGGTTGTTCTGTAGACAAGCAGACCGCTATTCTACGGAACTCAGGCGAGGCCTCAAGGGGAGATGGTCGAGCACCGATATTTACGAGATGTCCAATCTGTTTGATTCCTCCTGTCCAGGGATTCCTCAGCAATTCGATCTTCGTAAGAGCGGAACTTCCTCCCGGAGAGGAGTGCCGATGCTGTAAGATCAGCCCATACTATTGAGCTGCGATCGGTCTCACGGCACGGGAGCAAGCTCTTCTGGTTTGTGCAACGATTCGTTATGGTTAGCGATTGCGTCAAAATCTTGGCCCGCTTCATCAAACGTCAGCTTAAGAATCAAAAGCATGCGAGCTGGTTTGAGACATCGATTCAAAATGAGCGCTCTAGATGCTACCTACATCGTCTGCTGTGTCAGCGCACCTACAGCTATGGTTAAGAGGGCGCCGAGTCTTAACCGGATTGGGAATGTTTCTGACTGCCCGGCCGGTTCTCTTCTAGTTGGCGCCCACCGGTTCATGGCCCAGAGGAAGAGCGTCATTTCCGAGCCGACGAACGCGCATCCCCGATGGCGACCGGCATTTGAGGATTTCGGGGCTGTCGGATGATTGAGGATTCGCGCTTTCCCCAAAGAGAATTGACAAATCAGCAGCGCAGCCCCAATCGTCTCTGGAAACTGACAGATATTTTATGACGAATCGATTTATGAGGGTATGACGAACCCCGAACGAAGCTCAGCAGAGACCAAGAGAAAGAGGAGGGGGGAGAAACGATTCCTTCCGGCGAAATGTTCCTGGCTGCCTACAATTCCTCACAACGAGCACATTTGAAATACTGTCCATGGAGAATTCAATCGAAGAAACAGCGTGGCGAAAGCCCCGCTCAAGTTAGTCTCAACCGGAGAATTCTCCCTCAAAATGGAGGCATGGTTCGATGGTATAAGTAATGCTCCAGCACCTTTCCTCGTTTCCTTCGAGAAGTTCCACCACAGATGAGTGCTGACGGTCCTCGAGCTTCATCGTCTTCGTTTGTAGTTGAGAGGCGCCTGATGAGCCGACCAGCATTAACCTCCCCTGAGTCGAGAGTCAAGAGGTGTCAAAACCATTGTGGTATCTCTAGAGATCGAAGCTTTCTTCTTCTAGTGGGTGTTTGTGTGTTTTTATTCGAACTCTTCTGGCAGAGTTGCACCTGAATGGTTCGCCCTTTTGAAGACCGCCTCCCGAGCCACGCGCCTTCTTTCCTCTGTCAGATGTTCAATCTCTCTGAGATGCGTTCGTGTAATAACCATCGTCGAACGGCAGTCTTGCCAAAGCGCCGGTGAAGCAGCGTTTGAGAACGCCCGCGTTCGCAATTTGCTTTTCACCCGGAAACCCTAGTTCCTCCCTTGGCTAAAAGTAGTATTGCACCCCTGTGCGGATCGTAAGCGTCATGGAAAAATCCAGACTTCTCGTACTGATCGGCGTGGATACCCTTCGGCCCCACTGACAATGCACGGAGCTCAAGTTATATCGGTTTTCCTGGTGTCCCTCAGTACGATTGTTTGTGCTCAGCCGCGGTTTCCATCGACCATCAACATCGGTGAGTAAAATGAGATCAATTCCTTGGAGCCTGCTGTGGGGAGTTTTGCTCCGCCTCACTTCGACTATCCGAGAGCTTGCCGATTTTCATCATTTCCAAGAGCTGCGTTCGTTGGAAAAATCTTGGATGTCCATGACACGCAGAGTTCCGGTGCAAGGGGTCCTCCTTGATGCAGTGCGCTGGCGCTTTCGCTCGTCACTTGCAAGTCATCGATGAACTCAGTCATAGAACCGACCCTAGCGAAATGCTGTGTTTAAACGCGTGAGATCCGTGCCTAAAAATAACCTATCGTCACCATCAGCATCATGGTCGTCATCATCGGCATCGTCTCGCCGCACTCGGAAGTTCAGAAGCGCGATTTTTCCATTTTCTTGATCGCTTCGTCTCGCCGAGGAATCTGTTGAGTGACACAACAATTCACCCGCTTCAGAACAATTTGGACTTTCCGGATTTGCGACCGGCCGTTATTCGAATCCATGCCTCTATTTGCTTTGAACCCCTTCTTTTTTCAAATGCCATTCGAAGAAGCTCCACATGTATGGCATCGTTTCAACTGACTCTGCGGAGGATTCTTCGCGGTTTCGATTTCCACATTGTCGAAACCAGTCAAAGAACTGAATTGAAGCATCCATTGACCCAACTAACTACGACTCGAACCTCTCTCAAACTTCGGGATAAGCTTTCGTAATTCCGCGTCCGTTTCTGGTGAAGCAAAACATGTTGCTTTGAGAGGTTTGCTCTCTGTTCGAAAGAGTTCGCGACTCTGCAGGTCGACTGAGAACATTTTTTGCTCAGAGATTCTCTCGTAGGCGGACGAATATGACCTCGTCGAGTCGTTCATCTTCGAAATGGGAAATGAGTTCATCAGAAGCGTTTCACGAATCGCCTCTCGCTAGGTCCCTCTACGTGAGCGAACATTTCGTCGAAATAGAGGGCGCCATTCGGGATACAAGGCCTCAAGTCGGAAAACACCCTGAAGGAAAATCACCCTCGACGCGAATCTGCATATTCTAACACTTCAAAGAGGACTTTCCCTTGTCCGTTTCTCGTCCCTCACGACCTATCCTTTCCTCCTCTTAGCTCCTATCAAGTACTCTTCGGATCGATTAGAGTCTCTTTTGATTCGAGAAGCGGCATGGACTTGAGTTCAATATGTTGTCGCAGCAGTTTCTATGAATCTGGCCATTGATGTTCCGAGCTACCGGCGCTTACATATTCCCCAGGGTAGCAGTCGACTGGCCGGTTAGTCACTGTGCTTGATAGGCTATCAGCGTTGGCGCGCTCGCCTGTCTTCAGAGGCCGCAGATCATGGTGATGTCGTCCGTAAACTGAGCTCAAGAGCCGTTGATGAGAGTCGTGACCCACATCCGAGAACTCTCCGCTCAGCTTACGAGTCCGTTGGTTGAAGCTTCCAAAAGCCCCCATTGGCACGCGGAGAACTTCCTTCAGGACATACATATGTATGTCGAATACGAACTCGGAGATCATTGTCCGATCGTCGAGTCATTTGGTACGCGTCTTTGTCCATGGTATCCCCGCCTTCGAGGATGTGTTCGCGTCCAGACCACGTGACTTCAGTCTAGTTCCAATAACTCGAGCTCGACCATAGTCAGATCTCGCTCGTTGATGATGGGAATCAGAAACAGCCCCTCCGGGGTAACAAATATCAAGAACATGACCTCTCGATCGTATCGCGCCATTCTCATGAATCAAAACAGCAGACGCGATGCTAGGACCAGTGAGTGGGCCAACGCTTGCGCCCTGAGCGCGATGGAGCTACATATCATCGCGCACTTACTTAGTGAGCAAGCCGCCGAGAGACCACCCCGTCGGAAAAAGAGTCGGAAACGCAATTCTAAATATCGCCATCCTCTTCCCAGGCGGGGTGTTTGAGAGAAATGGCGATGTATTGAGTCGTGCCTTCGACTTCGCCCTCAGCCGAAGCTCGCTGAGATCTCGGAATCCTCTCGAAAGAAGTCTCCTGAATGGCATCAAAGAAACAGTCATTGACGCCAAGTGGAGTCATTCTACCTACAAAGCGGGTGAGTGTGTCGTCGGTATATCTCATGCGGAACCTCGACTTAATGTCACTCCACGAAGAGTTTTTTCGTTCGTCTCGGATTCGAACTGTTCAGGTTCCGCGAACAAGGCCTAGAAGTACTAATAAGTATTTGAGTTGTGTCAGCCTGTCGCATGCTGCATCGAGGATTATCCGCGATGATCGGACCAGCCAAAGTTAGCAGTGGACCTTTGCTCGACTCGCTGTGCTCATCCTACAATCTCCCCTTCATTGCCATCGGCCCTCAACTGACGTATGCTCTCGAGAACGGTGAAACGCCGAAACGCATCAACCTCCATCCGCCCAGCGATGTCCTCAGCAAGGCTTTCTTCGACGTCGCGAACATGACCGAATGGAAGACCATATCCGTCATCTACGATAGCGAGGAATGTATGTGCAAGCAAGACTTCGTTCGAATAAACTTAGTGCAAGGAGGGAGGGAATATCTTGCGAAAATCTCGGGTTTTTCGATGGATGATGAGAACGATGACACCATTAACGACCGTTCTTCGCTGTGAACCAGCTTTAGTCAGGCTTGCCCACCTGCTGCGAGAGGCTGCCTCGGTCACGTATCTCCACTCCGTTCACGACTACAATTCTCCCGTCACGCTGTTCAAACGCATTTTTCATCTCAAAGACAACAATATCATCATCGATGTCGATACTCCGCTCATTCCTGTATTGTTGAAAGCCGCGCAAGACGCTGGCATGATGAGCGAGTACTACAATTTCATTTTGACGTCCTTGGTGAGTCCAGGATCCTAGGGAAAATCGGCCTATGTGCGTGTCAAATATGCAACTCTTACGAAGGTAACAAAGAGAGAATCTCAGCTCCATATTGAACTTGCAGGACGTGCACACATTGGACCTGAGCCCTTACTATCCGGTGAGAGCGAATATCTCGTTTGTGGAGCTCATTGATCTCAATAGTAAAGAAAGTGTCCGACTATCACAAGAGTTCAGGATATTTCAACTCTCCGATGGTATCCGGGACAACTTGGAGATGACGGTAGGCCGACTATAATTTCCTCGGATGATACTTTCAGTACTCCGACGAGCTATGCGAAATTCGATATGTTAGCAATACTGAAAGCCGACCAATTTCCAAACACGATAGACCGAGCAAGCCCTGGTCGTCGATTCGGTGTCGTTTGCGGTTAGAACTCTCCAGGAGATGTCCCTGAATCATAATATCGAAGGCCCCGAGTTTGACTGCAACTTCGGGGGACGATGGAGACTAGGCTACAACATAACAGAAAGGATGTTAAGGGTGAGATAGTCATTCCCTCTTGTCGTGAAATCGTCGATCCATCCTGGTTGGAGCTTGTCCGAATGCAACCTAACCGTTTCCAGAGTTCGTTCCGCGGGCTTACCGGTGTGAGTACTCTCGACGAAAGCGGGTTACGCACGACGTTCCAGTTGGATGTAATGAGAATCTTGTCGACCGGACCGACTAAGGTCAGTAGAGTCACTCTTCATGGCCCATTTTTAGCTAATGTAAGTCAACACCCCGATGAAGTTGAACGTTGATCCGAGACGCAAAGCTTTCAGGTTGCCCTCTGGGACACGGAGAGTGGAATACGAGTCCAGTCATCGTATCCCGAGAACGTCAAGAAAGAACTGGAAAACCTCATGGCATCCAAGGTGTTCAACGTCACGACTATCGTGGTGAGTTTCGAAAAGCTCGCGATCTCGACCGAATACTCGTATTGATGTGATGTAATTCATCATGTAATTCTTGTTCTCGCAGAACGCGCCCTACACCATGCTCAAGAAAGACCACGCGAGTCGTTCCGGCAACGATAGATTCGAAGGCTTCTGTATTGACCTGATGCAGACGCTATCCGAGAGAGTTGGATTCAAATACAGCATACAGCTTGTGAAAGACAACAGCTATGGAAATCGACAACCCGACGGCTCGTTCAACGGAATGATCGGGGAGATTATGAACATGGTTAGGGCCCGAATATCAAGATGAGAATCTCTAAGGCATCGCGATGCCACGTGGCGTGTTCCAAAGAGTTCCCTAACAAGCGAGACAATGCAGCTCTCGTGGGGACATCAGCTTCTCTGGTTTAGAATATCGAAGTGTCCGGATTCAAGACTCCTAGGAGCCTGGTCCGAGCAACGGAGAACACGAAGGCTAGGCTTGGGCTCAATAATAGTATAAACAAAAGTCGATAGAATCTCGGAGTCGGAAGAACTCTAGCCGTATACCACCCGCTGACGACGAGTAAACGATTCCTTGCTGCGTTCAATATTACATATAACCCTTATTGTGCATCAGTACCTAGAAGGTTGCAGGCTTCCTTTCTCCATGATCAGACTCGGAAGATCGGTTCAGCATAGCCGGAACATTCTTGATCGGGTGAACCCTAGATGACACGACAGCTTTGCAGGAGGCGGATATGGCGATCGTTGATTTGTCAATAACAGCCGAACGTATGGAGGTTGTGGATTTCACACAACCTTTCCTAGGCACGGGCATATCGATATTGTTTCGAAAACAACAGCAACAAGCAGATGTCTCCTACTTCCTATTCATGAAACCATTCTCACTCGATGTTTGGATCTGCACTCTGACGGCATTCATCGGTGAGTGATTGTCGACCCGCTGGGGCCGCTAGTATCCATTTTCCATCAAACTACCATGGCTCCTCGCGCTGACTTGGAATTTGTGTCTGGAACGAAAAATTTCTTCGCCGGTTCTCTCTTACAATTAGAGGGAACTCGCCTTCTTCAGGCATCACGGTTTTCTATTACGTGACCGCAAGTATTAGTCCCAACGAAAACTCCGCTGTAGCCATTGATGATGAACTCAGAGACTACCCGAGGATGGTTTTGGATCAAGAAATGAAAATCGCGAGCCGATTCTGGTTCGCTATGGGCTCAATCATGCAGCAGGGCTCTGATCTCAATCCGACGTACGTAACACCCAGTATGCTATCCATGGGACATGGCGGTTCTTGCTGAACTCTGCTCGGAGGTCTGATCGAGACTCGTTGCAGGTCTCTTTCTTGTCGCACTATTGCCTCCGTCTGGTGGTTCTTCACTCTGATCGTTGTATCCTCGTACACTGCTAACCTTGCCGCTTCGCTGACCGCTGAACGGATGGTCTCACAGATCGGTTCCGCCGAAGATCTGGCGCGTCAGACCGATATCGCGTACGGTTGTCTCGCATCGGGATCCTCGCGGAAATTTTTCGAGGTAACACTCCCGGGCATATCTCTTTTCGGAATTCTGGTAGGTGGTTGTTAAGATCTCCCGTGAAATTTACAAGATTTGTTTCAGCAATCGACGAATAAGGTTTACCAGCGGCTCTCGGATACCATGAAGGATGCGAAACCTACGGTTTATGCGAAGACGAACGATGAAGCCATTCGAAGAGTTCTTGGTGGCAAGTACGCTTACTTCATGGAGGCTACTACCATAGAATATTTGAAGGAGAGGAATTGCAGATTGACAAAAGTCGGAGGTCTGCTGGACAGCAAAGTGAGTTTCGCGTGGCGCCTTCAAGGCTTCCATTTGCCGGTTGGGTGTCTTTGCCGATTTCATATTTAGAACACAGCTAGGATTCTGGTTGTCAGGGAACAGATGAAATCTTCATACCACATATTTCCGACAGGGTTACGGAATAGCGACTCCGATGGGGTCTCCACTTCGGAAGGTGCTATCGGAGGAAATCTTGAAGCTCGCCGAAACCGATTACTTCATTGGTCTCAAGCAGAAATGGTGGAAACCTGAAAAACCTTGCCCCGCGGTGCCCTCGCCCTCAGAAGAAATGGGCATGACCGAACTCGTTGGAGTCTTCCTCGTTCTCCTGCTGGGCTGTGTGATCGGGATCATGATGATGTTCGGAGAGTTCCTGTGGGAAGCTACTTACATACCCTTCGGAGACAGGGTGCGTTACAGAAGCCAAGGAAGACTACGCAGATTCGCGAAAACGAAGGTCTGACACAATGGATCAAACCATCTTCTCTTCTTTCCAGTCCTTCCTCGTGCTGGAGCTCTGGTGGGCATTCAGGTTCGCGATATGGGGCGCAGACAAGAGACCTCGACCAGAGGGGATGGAGAGATTTTTCTTCTCTTCCAGGCCTGCAGACGACCCTCCCCAATTGGCTTTGGAATACCCCGTGGGAGACACTGAATTATGAGTAGCGATTGTGGACGTATGCCCACTGTAGGCACCGCCGCTCGTCTTTGAGTTGCGTCGAATTCAAGTACCTATCCAACCACCGTGACATATTTTTCTTGTAGAGACTTCAATAAGGAAAGAAGCTTCTCGAGTCAAAATTTCAGGGTTCTCCCCCGTTCAGTGAGGCTTTGACTTCGGAGCTAGATATAATGACGTTCTCAGCGGCAGGGCACAGAGAACTGAATACCAAACGGCCAAGACGGCGTATACTCTGTGAATAGGCATACCAACGCTATGAGAGAAGCATTCTGAATCATTCGGTGGTTTTGGTCATAGGTTATTGTAACTTGTGCGAAATAAATGTTGATCTGTTCCATACCAACTCGAACGAAGGGTGCAACAGAAGAACGTGATTTGGCGGAAGAGTTTTCAATGCTGCCAGGAATGCTGCCAGAGGAGGCAACAGGCGTGGGAGATGTCGGAGTTGACCCAAAAATAGTCTGGAGCCGAACCGACGTCGAACCTGGAGACATTTGCGAAGGAACATACACAACCTGAGTTTGATTGGGGTCTTGCAGTGGTTTTTAACCGTGACTTCAAAACCCTTGCTCTGCAGGGCGCTTTGAGATCAATCAACTCGCCTTCTTCCGAAGGGACAAGTGCAACAATAACAGGAGAAACACGAGCCATCGTTTGAATGGAAACGGCACGATCTCCACCGATAAAGCTCAATCTAAACTCAATCTTGAGATGCGATCGACAACCATGGTTAACTTGGGATCATGAACTCCCTCCTGTCCGACGAGTCTGTTGCTCTACATCTGTTCTGGGTTCCCTTCAAGTCGAGTTGACAAGAGCGACTATTGAATGCTCTTGAGATGGGCGAAGTTGAGGATGAAGTCTCGTCAGGGAGGTATAATATACATTGATGAGGAAAGCATTCAGATTAGCAGCGGAAGTGAGGGAGAAAGGGCCTGCCAGGATAAGCGCCCCACAACAGAATTTCTGGACGCCAATTATTGGATTGCTCATATCTCGCGAACCAGTGGAGCTACAGCGCCCGTAAAAAAACCATTCTGCGGCATTTCGCACGGACTATCGATTGCCATAGGCGCCGGGTCGCTGCGGTCGAAAACAACGGAGCACTCTTTGATTCACCCGGGAGAGCGGGGCTGACCACTTTCTCCATTATCGCTAAATGTACCCCGCCACATGATGTACTCACCCTGCAAGTTTCATCCCGCTTCGACGTTGTCCACCTGAGATATCGACAGCCGGATACTGTAGGTTGAGCGATTTCACCCCTGAACTTCCTAAATTCCAATATAGACCGTATAGAACTCTTCCGATGAAGCGAATTCCGGATAAACCCGGCTGCGGAAGACAAAAAGAGATTCAGCCTCAGAATCACTCCCTCGCGGCACAAAGAGCTCAGTGAGTTGGTGAACCGGGCGGGGAATGACGGGCTGCCACCTCGCGTGCGAAAGGAAGGAGACGACGGTTGCGACATGTGCGCAACAACCGACCGTCCTGGCGCCATTCTTGCAGTCGCAGTAGTACCTCTTGATCCCTTCCACGCTATTCCTATTTGGCTCGTATTCGATGAAGACATGGTATACGCCGCGCCCTGAGTGTCGGGATCGGATGTTTACACGAATGATCGTGGGTCCCACTATCACGCATTGCATTGAAACGTCGTCGTTGGCGTCGAGGAGCTCCGCCAGGTAGGAGCTTCCCATCCGGAGCTGATACGGTCCTGACGAGAACATCAGCAGCGAGTCTTCGGTCATGATCGGGAAATCCGTTAACGCTCTCGCGGGGAAGCTTTCCAGGGTTGTCGGTCTCCGATTCCAGCGTTCGATTTCAACTTCCTCTCCGAGCGTGTTCTTAAGCGACATGCGACTTTCCATGCGACATGCGACATGCAGAGTTCAGCAGTCGCGCCGTCCTCGCTCCCAAGCCGTTGCCCATAGGCTCCCAAGAATTCTCGAGCGATCGCGTGAAACTAGTGAAGCTGCCGGTACGGTGTCGCAGTGTCCTAATACGGTACGGCGCCGTACTCCGTAGTACGGGACCCCGAATCTGGTAGGGACACCTGCTGATGGCAGGTATCACTCACACTAGACTGTGGTGCCTTGGTCACTAAGGCACCACACGAAGATACCAAGCCAAGTCTATACGGTCTATATTGGGATTTAGGAAGTTCAGGGGTGAAATCGCTCAACCTACAGTATCCGGCTGTTGATATCTCAGGTGGACAACGTCGCAGGGTGAGTACATCATGTGGCGGGGTACATTTAGCGATAATGGAGAAAGTGGTCGGCCCCGCTCTTCCGAGTGAATCAAAGAGTGCTTCGTTGTTTTCGACCGATAGAGTAACTGCAGCGACCCGGCGCTTATGGCAATCGATAGTCCGTGCGAAATGCCGCAGAATGGTTTTTTTACGGGCGCGGTAGCTCCACTGGTTCGCGAGATATGAGCAATCCAATCATTGGCGACCAGAAATTCTGTGGTGGGGCCGACACCCCCTATGTTATCCTGGCAGGCCCTTTCATCACTTGCTTGAGATAAGCGTTGATTCAGCTTCATAGTTCAATTCAACATTGGCCCTATTCCTTTGATAACGGAATGAGCCCGAGATAAACGGAAGAAAAACTGACCTCAAGGCAAAAAAAGTTCGCTTTCGCGTTCATGGGTGAGGCTGTGAGAGGCTTTCCCAGATCAAGGCCCAAAATCTCTTAACATAATGACGACGAGAATACTTGGAATCCTTGGACTTGTCGGTTGTTCGGAAGGAGTATCCGATCAATCCTTCGTCGAGGGTTCAATTATACAGACACAGGATACGCAAGGGTTTTGGATTGTTTTGGTCGATTCGTCCGCACCAGACCATACTTTCTCGCATGAAACAATTTCGAGGTCGTTCTGATCATGCTTTTTGGAGTCCATTTTGGGCGATTCCGGGGTCAGACCGATAACACTTCCTAAAATCAATGGAGGCGTTCCAGGGGCGGTCTGATCATACTTTGTGGAACCGATGGAGGTAATTTTGGGTCGCTGTGACCATACTTCTGGGAGTCTATGAAAGTCCAGAGCGGGGATTTCGAGGTCGGTCATATCCTACTCTTTTGAGTCGGCGGTTTCGGGGCCTTTGGGGTCATACTTTTTGAAACCTGTGGAGGCGATTCCGGGCAGGGTCCGATCAGTGGCGGGTCCAGGAATGGCTCAAGGGGGGGGGTTGATTTCAGAATTTCAGTTTCCTCAGAAATTCCCGTCCTCAGTGATGCGGTTGAATATCGAATTATTTCTCACGGAGAGAGCGAGGTCATCAGCGTAGGCAACCGTGGTGGCCCCCTCGGGCAGCTCGAGCCGTAGAACGTCGTCGTACGCGACGTTCCATAGCGTAGGACCCAGGACGGATCCCTGCGGGACCCCGGCGCTCATCCGGTGCCTGTTGCCTTCCCACATGACCCATCGGTCCGAGAGGTATGATTCTATTATCTTTCTGAGGTATGTCGATATTCCCCGTCGCTCCAGGCTTTCCAGGATCACCTCCCAGCTAATGGAGTTGGAGGCGTTCTTAACGTCCAGCAGCACCAGGACACAGCTGTCCTGGCACCTCTTGTCGTTCTTCTTCCGCTACTCGGCGTTGGCTGCGTTTATGAGCCACTCGATTGCCATGAGGGTTGATCTTCTCGGCCTGAAGCCGAATTGTCTTTCGGAGAGCCCTTCGTTGTGCTCTAGCTCGTCTTGTAGTCTTCTGGTAATGAGGGATTCCATGCCCTTGGCGATCGTGTTAAGGGGGCAGGGCCACCTAAAATGGTTAAAAAACTCGATTTGGAGATAAATCCATGAATCGATAGAGGCTTCTCCCCTCTTCATCCTGGAAGAAACAAACCAGCGATATCTGCCCTAGTCTTCAAGTTATGCGCCGTTGAGTGAGCTCAGCTGAGCTTTTCCCATGCAATGCTATAGGGATTGTCCTGGCAAGGTGTTTTTGGTCACTTTAGCGTTGAATACAAGCTTCCGAAGACATTTCTGGCAGATATCATCGTCTGCACATTCCAGAGAGCCATTTTGAATCCAGCCGCGCCGTCCCTGTCCATTTCGTAAACGAGGAATCGTTGCCACAGGAAGGCGTTCGAGGTGCCAGCCGTGGGCTCGGCTGCAGCGCGCCATGCTTGCGATGGCGACGAATGATACAGACGAAATTAATCACCGCGTGGAAGCCCTCAGAAAGTGTTGCATGGTAGCTCCACACATCGAAGAATGAATATCATCGAGCCTGATAGCGGAAATCGGACTCTGAGGACCATCATTTCTGGTTGAACTTTGAAGGCTATTTTCTCGAAACGGAATTTCGGTGCACATGGCCTCAGTTGGAACACGATTGCACCTCGTGAGGCTCGTCGATTTTTTTTTTGTTTTGTAGCGGAGGGATGGGGCTCAAAGATGTACTAGAATGATGAGGGTGACGGGCGTCGTTGTTTTGCAAAACGAGTTGCCGTGAAAAAAAAAACTTTTCAATTTAATTTTTTTTTCTGGTGAAAATTTGGATAGGTTCTCGAACTGCGATTCAGATGATTCTAGTACGAGTTCTAGACAGACGAATCCTCTACAAAATAAAAAAAAATATCAACTCTCTGCGATGAGCTGGGGAGGAGTTATCGTGTTCCGCGTGAGGACACCCCTCGAATTCTTCTGAGGTCCATAGAAAAATGAGGAAAACGAAGTTGGCCCGAAACTCTTCTTTCCCCTTCGGGATGAGTGCCAGGCATGCTGTTTCCCATCTCTCAGGGAGAATGCCCGTCTTGAGCATAGTGTCTGCCATTTTGTCTATTTCTTTCGGCCATCATTCCAACAAGAGTCGCGCCACCCCTGGTGGGACTCCATCTAGTCCTGGAGCTTAACCCGTTCTTCGTGCGTTCAGCCGCCGCCTTCACGTCGCATATTCGGAAGGCCGGTATTTGCTCGGCGTCCACTTGCGGTGTCGGTCTCACGAAGTCCTCCATTGTTGGGAATAGCTTTTCGATTGCTTTCTCCGCTGCGCTCTTCTGGATAGGGTTGTGTTTGTGCCCTATCTTGCCTCTAATGACTTTATATGGTAAACCCCAGATGTCGTTCCGTGGGCTTTCGCAGAACTCCCTCCATTTATTTTGTTCACTCCTTCTGATCTCGTCCTGGTAGTTCCTCTTCGCGATTAAGTAGTTTCTGACTGCCTCTTCGCATTTCTGCGGTTCCCGGTCCATTGTTTTCCGCGCCCTCACGAACTTCCTTCTCTTTCTGTGACATTCGCGCCTCAGCTCAGCTATCTCGCTCGTCCACCAGTATGCTGGTTTCCTGTTTCTTCGGGTCCTGCCCACCGGCGACGCCCCCTCCTTCGCATGCCTGAGTTAGGATGTCGTGGACGGTGTTTTCGTCCAGCTCCAGGCCTCCGTCCTTCATTTGTTGGCAGCTCGTGTCTAGGATCTTGATGAGATCTCCTCGTCGGAGGTTGCTTCCCCTCCATCTCCTTTGAACAGGGCCTTGCTCTTCTTGTTGGCCTGTCACAACTGTGTACTCGATGTAGAGGTGATCGCTCGCGGGTTCCGCATCTTCATTGATGCGCCATCCTGTCACCCAGTCCGGCCGGGTCGTCATCGTTAGGTCGATGAACGACTCGGCGACCACCGCGCGCTACCGGCGCGGGCCTGGAAGCATTGGTTTCCTGAAGGTTGGTATCTTTCCGTCGTTCATGAAGTCGAGGTACAGCTCGGCTGCCCACTCCTCAACCTATTTGCCTCTCTCGTCTGAGGCCCCACACTCTCTGTTGCCATATTTCGCAACAGACCTCCCTCTGTTCGCGTTGAGGTCTCCTGCGATGATTTTCAGTGGGGCTTGGCAGGCCCTGATCTGCTGGCCCGCCTCGCTAAGGTATCTTCTGAAGTCAGTGCTGTGTGCCGGGTTCGGTGTGAAGTGGCAGCTCATAGCATAAGTTCCGCTGCTGAGGAGCAGCGAAGCAGTGCCTTTCGATGTCGTCCTGTTTTCTGTTCTTTCGGTGGTGTTTTGCCCTGTCCACCATAGGGCTGCGTCGCCGTCTTCATCGGCGTTCCACCCGTCGTCTTCTGCCGAATGGTCTTTCGAAATTTTGCGATTCGCTTCATTTATTATGCACTAGCAAAGCCCGTCGCGCTTCGCGCGACCAGAGGGGGGGTGGTGCTGTACGAGGCATTGGTGGGGACAAAAGGTCTATGGTAGTAAAATTGAATGGGAAGTGAAAATGGGTCTCGTGGACTTTCGCTTCGTGAGTGGTATTGGTTGTCGGAAGCAGTCATCTTGATCTGTAAGTGTTACCTCCCTCCCTTACGTGGGTGATTTGAACAATCGGGGTCTGTTCGAAGTCACAAGTTAGTTCGGTGCTTGATAACATTATGAGGGTGATATAACTCGCGTTGGAACACACCGAACCTTGGGTGGTGATATCGGGTCCAGAGGGGCATTGATTTCAACCTAATCGTCCGAATGGTGGACGTAATGGTTGTTTTGGTTTTGACTACTGTGAGTAGACGGGAACGTTCGGAAACGTTGTCGTCAATGTACTATGGAATTGGGAAACGAAGTTGGTTGTGGATAACGGTTGGACGTTAATTCAGGTTGTGGTGTCTCACGTAAGGTGAGTTCTTCGGATTCTTCGGTGGGGCCTTAGGCGGACCACCATCGGAGCAGTTTTTGAGTCTTTGGGTCCTCCGGGGGGGAGTCTTTGATTAGGAGTGAACCGGGGGTGGTCGTTAGGGTACGCCGATCATACGAATCCCAAATCCGTAGATCTTGGAGGGCTACCAGGGTGCCCTCCTTGTCGTCCACCGTGCCTACGAAATCTCCCCACATGCCAAGTGTCACGATTTTCAAGGAGGTGTCTACCAGGCGGACGTTCTGCTTCAGTTTTGTGGAACCGTCTCCACAGCGTATGGAGCGGGCGGGCTGGATGTCGAAGATTATCGCTTGGACCGAAACCGTGCTGTTATCTTCGAGATTCATTAGGTCTTTTAGCTCGACCGAAGTGATCGTTACCGGTGGAAGGTCCGTGTTCTGAACCTGCTTGACCACACTAAGCTAGAATTTGGAGACGTATTTGAGTTAACTATATGGATTAACCGTTGTACATGGATATTCGATGTCTGTTGTTGGGAATAGGAGATACCTTGCGTAGGTGGATTTCGAAAGGACTTGGACCTCTGAACTTCGGGTTGCGCGGTTTCGTTTCGAAAAGCGAAACCTCGTAGCAAAGACCTGATTTGATTTCTTCAAATAACTCTTGGACGTTCGGGGTCGCGACGACGATTTTCATTTCTGCGGTCTCGTCTTGGATCGTGAACGTAAATAGGTGTCCAGATCCTGTGTCGTTCGTCCACTGTTTTAGGGTAGTTTTTCCGGTGACTCGACCCATTACCAGTCCGCCTGTTGTGCGATCAGTTATATCCTTCAGGAGGCGACGCTTTTTTTTGCGGGTTCTGGGGTCGCGTCTTGGTCTGTGTTGAGGATATTGAGTTCAGAATTATGATCCTCAACTCTATACCTGTGGGTAGTATTCGTTGGTATTTACCAAGAGGTCTTTTGATGGGTTTCATGGTTTTTCCGTCGGCCGGTCCGTGGTTTCCTTTGGGGGTAGTGGTCTTACTCGGACCCGGGACCGGGTCAGTGTCTGTGGTGGGGGTATATAGATAAAGTTGCGATTCTCGACTGTATTGCTGTGGTTTGGATTTAGAGGTATTCACCGATAATTTTCTTGGGGGCTTTCGAAATCATGTCACCGGTATTGATGTGCTTTCCCTCGGGGACCTGACTCATTTCGTAGTTGAGTTTCGAGTTTCGTCGTTGACCAACTATGCGAGGTTTCATCGAGAATAACCCCAGTATTTATAATTTTTTGAAGGTTGATTCGTTGTTCCCGGGTCAGGGGGTTGGTTGACCCACCTTTAGTTGGGTTTGAGGTACTGGGTTGGGGATAGTTTTGAGGATTTACATGTGGTGTAGGGTGCCTGAGTGCCGTCCGGGGCGGACCTCGAAGAGTTGGAAAATCCGGAAAATGCTGCCCTCTGGAAACGCCTCCGACGCGGAGTGACAACCAAATGCGCGTCATTTCCTAGGAGATTCAGTTTGTGACAGGCCTCTTTATAGGTTTCACAAACCACACTATCGACACTCCTCAATTCTTAGCAGGGACCTGGCACCTCGGACGTTAATGAGTAACAGACGTAAATAGAAACACTCCCTATTATTTGGATGCACAGCATAGGTACACGCGACCCAGAGCGTCACTCGAGTAAACTTTCGAGTGACCTCGAACCGGTCTCCCCTGTTTGCGTCGCTGAAATTTCCTCAAAGGTTTACTCCAAGTGTGATATCTAGGTGCTTCAGAATACGGAAATGTCCTCGCGGAGGCATCTTGACCATTTTCAAGATGGACAGCGAGATGGACCACAGTAAGATTTCTTTTGTGGATAGCGAAGCAGAAAATTCTCCAGCGCCCTTCACTACTACTAATATAACGACCCAATTGGTACCTCATCCAAGGTTCCTGTCGCATCCACCAGCCCGAAAAGTATTTGATTGACTTCACTGAGTGAGTTACAGTATTCAACCTCCCAGGTTTCCTCCTCGGTTTGCGGATTTCTCATCCTGCTGTGGAGGTGGTACCCGTCCTTACCCCGCCAGAAGATTAAAGGATATTGTAGAGCATCATAGAATCGATGGGTTTCGGCGACTCGCTGTGGACCACCACTCGGAAGACGCAGCACGATATCTCCCCGGTTGAATTCTTCTCCTACCATGACTAAGTCCACCTCGTTGACTGTCGGTCGGGGTTTCAATCCTGAGTGTACTGACCGTCTGGACGAAGTCATACGTTCCCTCTGTACCTCCAATCTCGATAATCGCTGATCGACGGACTCCGTCACCCGCGCTGCTGCGTATCGTCGTCGGTCCCTCTCCTGTCGTACGATACATTGCTCTCCAGTTCGTCGAGATTTCCGGACACGTTCATCCTCTAATCTCTTTTCACGTTGTTCCACCGTTTCCAATGCTCTACGAGTTCTCATTCTCTTCGCTGCGGACGTCGAGACTCCGATCGACTGTCGTTTTGGAGGCATTTGAATATGCCCTCTGTCGTAGTTTAACCTCAAGTGGGATCCTCCGGAATACAAACGGGAAATACCACCACCTCAATGCAACTTCGTTTTCGAATCAGGTTCGATAACGACTACCCCAAGCCCCCATCGTACTCATCAACGAAAAACAACGATGTCCAGCCACACGAACGGTTTTTCGGTCCCAAACGTTACGGACCACCGCGCTAATAACGATGGTTGACTGCATAGGTACCTAGGAACCCGATAGTCCTTCTCCGACAAGTTTCAACTTTAAGGAACGTCCAGTTAAAAAGTGCATAGATAACAACGGGGAGCACATTCTGTTTTATAGGTTGAGATAGGGGAGGGGACCCAAATATGGGACACTTTTTCTAGAATCGATTGCGTCTTCGAAAGGTAGACGACTCTTGGAACCTGGCATGGTAACTCGATTCTCCCTTCATAGGGCTGCAAGCAGGCACTTGCAGGTTCGCTACAGCACTCTCAGTTTCCAAGAAAAATCGCGATCGATCATTGACTCGGAGAGTCTTCGGAAGAAAGAAGGGTTCCCAATATGGGACACATGGGGTCCCAATGTGGGACAACTCTCAGAGGCTTGTGTCAGTGAAATACGGAGATGTGGTAAACTTCTTCCGAGCCCAATATCGCAAGTTTCGAGGATGACTCGTTGGGAAATCTTGCCACGAGTTCCTCAATACGAGTTCCTTGTCTCAGGAAGCTCCTCAGAAAACCCGAATCGTCGAGATACAGTGTTCGAGCCACCAATTCCGGGAAAACCAATGAACTCCAAAGCCGCCTCGTGATATTTTCTTGGCGACCCAACGTGCATCCATTCATGTTAACGTTTCCTCAGAATCACATGTTGTTCATGGAAATCTGGAGTGTCCCATATTAGGCACTGTCCCATATTCGGGTGGCTCAATCTCACCACCACGATTCGAGTGCCTTTGTTGTTCTTTCCAATCCGCTCCGAGTTTAGGCGTCCCGGTTCCTTGTATCTGGGCTTTGAGGCTCTTGTTGAGATCTCGTTCCACTTCCTGTTCGTCAGTCAGCGGATCTAAGCCCGTGACCAAGATCGCTGCCGGTAGGCGAGGTGTCCTGATCGTTGCTTCGTAACTTAGGATGCCGGAGATGAACTCCTGTAGCCGTTCTCGACCTCCGTTGTTCTCCTCAGTGATTTGAAGTTGAACTCCTTCCCCTGCTTGGCGGCAGTACCTCAGCGAAGGTTTGGCCCCTTGCGCCGACGTCCATCAGCATCTGGTTTGACTTTCGCTTGCCATCTCTTGTTCGTTCGTCGCCGTTCTTCGACGCCTTCGTCGAGATTTCAACCGTGCCTCTTGCTTTCAGGAGGGTCCAACATGCCTCAGTGATTTTGCAGAAGCTCACCACCGGATTTCGCCGGTATATTCATGAGGGCCTTATCTTACTCTTTGAGTACGTCATCGGCTTCTTCAATGACTTTCTGTAGTACACCGTCAATGTCTGCCGCTGTGGCGTCTTTTTTCAGGCGTCCGATGATTAGGATCCTCTTGTCTTGCGGCGGTTGCGTATCTCCTGCTCTGGAGAGGGTTGGCGATACCACCAGGGTCGTCGTCGCGACTTCTCCGTCTTCTAGCATGTCGATCTCCTTAACTGCTGGGAAGAATTGACTCAGCTGCTTGATCACGTTTTCGTCTTTCGGTTCCTTGTCTTCGGGGCAGTGCAGCAGCATTCGGCACTTCCTGTTTCCAACGATCCCGGCTTTCGTGAGCGACGTTTTCTTGTAAACACGTCTTGGACACCGCTTTTCCGTCAGGAGGGATAGTTCCTCCGGGGTCTTGAGCTTCTGTAAACCATACAGTTACTTAGCTGCGAAGGAGCTAGGAGCTCATCGGTGAAGGATTCCCACGGCTCGTCCCGAAAAATGGCTAGTAACTTTGGAAAGTTGGAGGTGGAAGCTCTTGGAGCTTGTTCGAGAGAACGTGCGGCTCGGGAAGCAGGAAAATTCTGTTTCGGAACCTTGCTGGATAGTTATGCATGCATTTCGCTAGTGAGAGGAATACCCGGCTTGGATAGCTTGCGACTTCAACGAGAGGAATTTCATGCGCACGGGATGGAAACCGACATAAAACCAGTGAGTGAGCCCAATTGAACATCCGTCTCTGCATTCTCATAATTTCAAATCTGAACTTGTGTTGGAATTACTTCCTTCGGAATGAAAGCGGGCTCCTACCGTTCCAGCACCATCTTCAGTCTTTTCTTGATGGCGGGCCGCCACACGCTGGTCTCGCGTTTTTCCGTCTGCTTCGTGGCAACTTCGCCAGGTCACAACCTTCGATGACGTTCTTGATGTATGGGTTGGCCGCGGAACTATGTGACGGAACGACATTCCAGGTGGAAAAACATCCATGTCATTTTATTGAGTCGTACGTCCTACGTCTTACCTACCCTGTTCAATGAAATTCACCAAAACTGAGTTACATCCCGACATTCTAGTCATCGGCGAACATCTTCCGCCTGGTTTAGTTCCAATCCGCAGACATGACTTTTTTCCACCAGCGCGGACAGCTCGACGATAATCGGCTACTTCTCATTTTTCGTCGAGCGACGTTGCTAGTGCGCCATATCCTCCTCGATCCTTCACGAGCGTCCACGGGTTACGACGGGCTCATTTGGACCGGAAATGGCAAAGGATCGGGAAGAGCCGCAGAGTCTGTCAGTAACCCGAGAGTGTCGAGGACTCAAGTTTCACGCAACTTCAAAAGACAAGAGGTCTCTAGACAGATGTATACGATAACCCGCGAGGCAGTCGCCTCTTGGCGCTCGCAAGAGCGCGAATGCTCCGAACCAGGACCCGAAGAAACGCCCGCGATCCTTCTGTCGACATCAAATGCGCTCGATGTGCAGCCCCGGAAACCGAACATTCTGTGGTTCTGGAATGCGACGACGGAAGACATTCCCAGCATGAATTCACGTTCCGGGCTGGATTTGACCGCGATACCACCCCTAAAGGACCTGAGAAGGACGGAGATTATCCTAACGCAATGGGAAGACAACAACCGATGATGATCTGCGAGTGCAAAACAATTCACCTTCGAAATGAAAGTGAGCATATGTGCATATGTCAGATCGGAATAAATCCTATCCTATCCTAATGGGAATCCTGCGCTTTCGGTGATGAGTTAAGGAACCGCTCAGTCGGCAGAACGACTGAGTAATCCTGTATCACTCTGTCATGGAAGTCCACCTCCAGAACTTGAGCAGTTCTACGTGCACTCTCGGAATGAACCATGCTATTGAAAGAGTAGAAGCTGACTCGTCTGGCGCAGCGGACGCAGGGTGAGAAAGTTCCCTTGAAGCTCGTAACCCTGGAGGTTCAGATGTGATTTTGGTAGCGCCTCAACCGCCGATGCATCCTGGAGCCCACACTGGACGCCATCCCGCATTCAGCTCTGGTTCGGTGCTCCGTATGTCCGAGGAGGAAGGAGAACACGAGCCGTACCCCGCTCTAAGCTAGCGCAGCCCGGCCTCTCGTTGCTCATCACTTCCCCAGGCGTCACAAATGAAGAAGCGCCCCCTTGCGGCGGTCGAAGTCAGGAGCACCGCTGTCGTGTCGCACGTGAATACGAACGCTTGTTTCACACCAGACTTGAGCGCGATACCATGCCGCGCAATGTTGTCGGCTTTATGAGGTTTATTCATCCGAATGAGGCCTTCAGAGTTTATCCTGGGATTTCAATGGAGGGAACTTTGCGGGAACGTCTCATTTCGCTGTTATTCTGATCGGAAAGTCTCACCTAGGCATAAACCTTGATTTTCGGGATGATCACCGTGTGGCTTGGGAGGAAGAGGAGGCTAAGCGAAGCTCTCAACACCCAAAGTTACCGCGAAAGTGTCCGCCGCGCCGTCGTTGCTTGTTTCGCGAATGGCTTGCAATTGTTTCTCCGGCGTTCGCGAATGCCAAAGATTCGCGGAGTCCCCAAGTTCGGGGTCACGCCACGAGCGAAACGGAGAAACAGAGCTCACGTACCCGAACCCCCCTCGAACGGCTCCGAAGTATCCCAGGCATAATCCTTATTTGAGCTTGAATCTTGCCAAAGGTAGAAGTTTCTGTTTACTGCCAAGAGTTTCACTGGATGGCGCCACAGGTTCCGTCGATACCTTGCGACGGAAAAAAGAGCGGATGTTGACCTCACGAATCGGGATAACAGATAGGAGTTCAACTCTGGTCCATACGAACAAGCTTCGGAACATATCCACTCTCAGGAATCCACAGCATCTCGACCCATCTCTTGAATTCCAGAATTTGCTAGGTTCAGGTTTCTAGGGGAGACTGTCGCTAGAGTTGCCAGAGTTTCATGAGAGGTGAAAAACTTCCGGGGAATCGGTGCCTATGGTTTCCGGGAATGTCCCATCAAAACCAATTATCATAGGGGCTTACGGAGTGCAAGATCCAGTGGGCACCGAAAGCTTACATAGACACGTTCTAGGGGCCTCAAGGCCAAAAAAGCAGTGTGCAACGTTTCATATCCGGCCCGACCGACTAGTGGGCGGCTGGTCAGCCCAGCGAACCAATCGAGATCTCTTTGAGTGCCGATATCGAAAAAGCATTTGACTGCAAAGCCCAAACCGTCGGGCAGCCTCATTTCCTTCGGTCGGCCTGCGAGCTACAAGAGCTCCAAGTGTCAGATACATTCCCTAGCCACCTTCCCACCCGCCCGCCGATCAGGCGAGCTAGTCGGCAAACGAAGGAACGAACGACCGACCGACCGACCGACCTGCTGGACTCTCTGCCGGGTGCTTGATTGGTTGCCAACGTGGCTGGCTGGTTGGCCTTCCGACCAGCCGCTATACCGTTTCCGTGTGCGCTGACAAACCAAGAGAGACTGAATGATCCCATCGAGACCCGGATCCATATACTAATAGCTAAGAAGTACAACAGATCGGCCTGCTTCTAATTCTGTGTCGTTACCGCTCAGCGGCCCCAAGATCGCTAATGACGTGAGCCCACTCTGCAGCAGAGATCAAGCGCTTATGCGTCTAGTAATGAAGGGTTGCCACAGAACAATGACTCTCAAACTCATTCCGTTTATGCGGAATTTCTCACAACTCAGAGTCACCATAGAGGACTAGGATCACTAGTCACATAGGACTCTGGAATCGAAACACAATTTTGCTTACTCTTTATACTGCTTACTTTTTATATCTTAAGGAACTCGTCGTCTCGTTCTGCTGATGTACAGAAGAACAAGCAGAAGAGTCCTTCGTTCAATGGTCTATCGCAATTGTTTCTGCTCATCTGATGTGAAACATAAATGGTTCCGTTTCCGGTACTTCGTTGAGTGCAGGATCTCGGCGGACGAGGATCTCACAAATATGAGATCGGATCTATCATGCGTCATTTCCTTTTTTAAAAGGGGTCTATACTGACATGTGTTCCCGACGAGCGCGTGTTTCGGGGGAAGACTCCGGGAATTCATCTGCTTGTCATTATTTGTTAGTATATCCATTAATATTTCACTTTCATGAATCGATGAGGAGTGCGTTCATGGAGCTTGATTAGGAGGTTGGTAGCGGAGCGGATCATAAGGAGGCCAGAAGCAGATTGTTCGCTTTTACTACGATCACCTTTTATGGAGTCCAAATCGGTCTCTTAGAGGTCATCCATCTGATTGGGTAGGACCACTGTCTGCAGAGTGGTGCCACCGAGATGCTGCCGGTTCACGGTCAGTCTATTTGTGCGTGACTCCCAGCACGTGTACTCGGTCGGTCGGTCCGCTTGTTTGCCCGACCAATAGTGGACCGTTTGGTCACCCATGATTCCGTTTGATCGATCATATAGATCCACATGGACAGTGGTTGTCGAACTCGAGCTCTCGTCGTCTTGGATTGCATTATTTGCAGTTCTATTGAATTTTGTCAGTGACCGCGGCCGGAAGCTCTTGCAATACATCAGCGCTTCCACACACGCGGTCTTCAAAATTCGAGTCGTTCAAGAGAACCCGACTTCAGCGAGGATTCGCACTCGTTCAATTCGCTCCAGGTTTCGAAGCTCGTCTATCCGCTATTCGTGCAGAACGGAACGTGTTAGGGTTCCAGCAGAACGGAGCCGATTCTTCTGTCTGCAGTTATTGCCGGGGCCTTACTTTGAATGAACGAATTCTCTCCATTCACTCGACCATCGCTAAAAACAAGTGAGCATCTTGTCTTGCACATTCAATGTCGAGAAATAATAGTACGCATATCCATCGAGGAATTTCCTTCGATGTCCAGCTTTTTCCGGCGACGGTGATTGTTTTTGCCAACTCACTTGTTTTGCTGACGTTGCCTCTCGTTCGAACAAGCCGGGAGAGACACTGATACGACGTCACAAGGGCATCCCCTACGCTTCTGGCTCAAGATTCGTCATTCGAGAAATGTCTGACTTAAAAACAAACAGGTAGACATTTCCATAGAAAGTGATCTGCGTGTTTACTGCAGTACTCACAATTCGTTCGCGATTTGGAAAGAATAGTAATCTTCTAGTTCATTTCAGAAGGATAGACACTCTTCGATGTTCTCAGTTTAAATTCATGAAAAACACTCGGAACCAGTCCCCTCGAGGGGGTTATCGGCGATTCTGACATATTTGTATCTGACGTGTTCGACAATCTGTATCCATGGAGTCGGATTGAAGCTTGCCGAACTCAATGTCTGGTAGATCCCCGACTTCGATCAGTTTCTAGCACCGCAGCGGGAAACGTAGCGAGCAGTTGCAACGAAACATCTGGACTGCCGCGAAGAGCTCATCTGACTGTTGAGCTAGATGAGTCGGCTGAAACAACGGGCTGTGGGCCTACACTACGCCGACGGAGTAGAACTGCATGAGATACGAGCGTCGTTGTGTGGAATGCCTCAGAGTCCATGTTCGCGAAAACATCCAGTGATGACAGCGAGCGCCTGTTTTGAGCATGATTCCTCCTGACTCGACTCTTAAGAGATGGATCGCGCTGAAGTGTTCTTGGCGTGCTTTGTGTAACCATAAAAGAGCGGATCATGCAAATTTCAATACTATAATGAAATATTCCCGCCAGAAAACTCAACTCATTTACGTCGTTGGTCTAGTTGCTGGCATCGTCGTTGCCGCGGCGATCGTCAGATACGTTGCTGTTGTTGTTCGAAACAGAGCGATCTTGCGACGCTCGGTGACGTCGAACGGCCTTGGGGGAAGCCTATTATTATTGAAAAGAGTGAGCGGCCGGGAGGAGTCTGGGTCAGTGGTGTCGAACAACAAACTCCGGAAAACAGCTTGCGTGCGTTGTCCGATACGCTGTTTATGAATTCAGAGAAGTTCCTGTCACGGAAAATTCGCGAGTTGTGAAACGTTTCGCTGAATGAATTATGCTCGGGGATTGCTTTCGATCTCGAAATCTTTTCTACAGCACGAGTAAGACGGAGTGATCTATTGAGACCCGAGACCCGACACTCAAGACTGTGACCCATTTCTTCTTCGAAACCGTCTTCCCAGCCTGTACGGTCGCCGATTCTTTCCTAATGTAGTTGTTTCAAGGACGGAGAGCCCGAGTGAAAACCGCGATCTCGCGGAGAGAAAAGGGGTTGTTTGCGAAAGAGGTTGTTTATAGTCACGATCGAGTCGAAACCTGGCAGTGCTGATAGTTCAACATCGTTCGATATTAGGCTTTTGTTCCCTGTATTCACAAGAATGTTGGTCTTGCAGCGAATTCCTTTCTGCTGCAAATCACTCAGTTAGCTCATGCCTAGGCTTAATTAATGTCAGACGTAGATTCAACAGTAAGAGTGGCAAGCATTCCTACCGACCTGACAGCCTTTCGGTCGGTTGCTCGGTCGATGGATCGATTTAACATGCCTGCAAGTAGTCACCCGAACTTGGTTTGGTCACCTGTGAGCTGACGAGTTCTGCCGTCGAGGAATGCTACACGGGATTCAGTCTAGCGTTATTCTCCGACCGCGATTCTCTTGGACTGCGATCCCTCGCGGGCAATCATTTCCCTGATTGAGAATGTTTTATTATAGGGAGCGAATTTTTCGATCACGACCGCAGCGGTAGGTATCGTACGATGTCGCCGCCGTGGATGAGCAGGAAAAAAACATGCTCACGTAGACATCGATTGTCCGGATAAATCAACGAGCGATTCCGTGCTCGAATTAATGGGAAATTGACACCCCATTAAGACGTAGGTTGATGCTTTCGGGTATTATCGCAAAAAAAACACTTCCTTGTAGAATCAAATCAGGAGGAAAACGCAGGATGGCGGAAGCCTCATGTTCCAGAAATGCACAGCATGCGGGTATTCCGGCTTTTGTAGAGGGCAGAGATGGGCATATTCATATTCATGAATATGAATATGAATATATTCACAGCGATCCTTATGAATATCTATATGAATACGAATATGAATATGAATATATTCATATTCATATCCGTATTCATGAATATATTCATGAATATGAGTATGAATATGAATATATTCATCCCAATATTCATGAATATGAGTATGAATATGAATATATTCATATTCATATTCGTATTCATATAGATATTCATAAGGATCGCTGTGAATATATTCATATTCATATTCATGAATATGAATATGCCCATCTCTGGTAGAGGGCACGTCTAACAGCTCCAGTGCAATCCGCACACCCGGAGGATGCACATGCCGATGTTCATCAACATCAACCGATAACCCTACGGCGCCGGCGCCAGCCATTACTCGAGTATTGTGCAAAAACCACGCTGTTGGAGTTTCGCGATACATGGAGTCATGCGATTTTCCCTGCCACGCGTCAAACCGAGTGGCAATCATGATGCATAGACGGAAGATTCTGAGAACATGTGTCTGCCATGCTTTCTTCCAGTCTCATGCTCAACTGAACATCCAAATGTCATCGTTCGCCGGAACGAGCATTCGAAGAGACAATCATTCATAGGATCGCAGTATTTCCTTCCACCCGAGCCGGTCGCTGATTCACTGTTTCATCCCTGATGCCAGACGGCCACGGTCGCTCGAACACGCGGAGCTTGGTCGACAATCTTTATAGCGCCATCCGTAAAACAGCTGTCGAATTATGCAAGTCACCTATGACTGTTTCGCTCGAGACTGATTCCGAGTAACATCAGTTGCGAACTAGGTTATCTCTCGGATCTGTTCCTACGTCTCGTTCAGAAACTGCGAATTCGATTAATACTATGCATCTACACCGCCTCGGCCTCGAGTTGAACTTTTCCCACGATGGATCGTTAATAAGCGTTTAAGAACGCGGTGTCTCAGCGCGGGCAGGCATAATGTATGATTCCAGGCCTGGCTCATTTCGGCCAAAACTTGGCAAATCGGAGCCGGTTGATTGATAGATAGAAATCTCTAGATGCTCGCTAGAGACGCTTGCCAAAGTGCGCGATAGGTTCGCAAGTTCGGAACACAGTGCACGATGTCAGAAACCTCGGAATCCGACTCGTATCCGTCGCAAAATCTGACTTGCTCCAAGATCCGTAAATGATTTCTCGAAATAAATGAGCAACATCGCATCCCTGAACATCGCCGAGGATCATGGGACGTCCATAGTCGGATCAACCACTCGACGGAACCGATCTGCACAACCACGGGCTCCCAGGGAGTGATGTTGTGCAATGTCATACACTTTTCCTCCCTCGAAAAGCGAAGAAATTGAATGGAAGTCGTATGGTGACGATCATGCTGCCATCTCAAAAAGGAATACTCATGTCGCATAGTAACTTCCCAACGATCTAGCTCGTCGAATTGACATATCTGCTTGGGATTCCCTAGCAGGGCATCCCTTGACAAGCGCATGACGTCAGGCATGAGTGTCAATTAGACTCTTCTGGAAGCGAATGGAGCCGTGTTCTATTCTGGATCCAAGGCTCAGTTGAAAGTGCTTACTCAGTATGACGACATCCGTCGGAACATGTGGTGGGGAGCACCAATTACAGAAGCATACAGAGGACCCGGTCTTGTCGATCGGCAACATTTGTAACCGTCTAGCAGCAAGGGAAACGAAAGAGACGAACCGCTTCACTGATCAGTCATTCGGAGAAAATAATGAAAACTTGTGTGTGACTTAAGACGCTGCTTTCAGACTCTGATCATGTGATGAGCATAGTGTCAGGGTGGCCGCATCCGGAGCAACAATGAAAAAAAAACACAACGAGCTCGTTAGCTTGAATCGAATTTGCTCTCATTAAACTGGAGCGCACTAATGAACACTTAGGCAGGCACTGACGTAGTTGGGTCTGCCTTGTTGCCCCGGTCGTCGTTGTTGTTGTTGCTGTTGTTCTCTTCAACGTGGAGGTCGTCCGAGTTCTAACGGCACGGGGTGGCCGTCGCCGTCCACGGTGATGGTGGCGATGCTGCTTCGATCGCCTGTCTCGATTCTGGTCGGAGCTGGTGTGCCCTCCGCTGGTTGTAACTATTGGACTAAAAGTTTAAAATGGCCACGGAGGAAAAAAGCTCCGGGCGTCGCTAATGGCCAATCTGGGAGTAACTGTATCGCAAAACTGTTCTTTAAAATGGTGCCCTTTCAACGAAGCGAGACAGCAAAGGGCTTACGACGCGACGGTTGGAGGAAGCTTCGGCTGCGCAGGGGGAGGCGGGGACGGTCGTATTGAGGACTTTCAGGGAACAGCAAAGAGGGACACTCGCAAGGCGCAATGAGGCGCACTTTGAGCCCGAATAGAGGAGAACCGAACGGGGTTGGTGGGGAGGGGGCGAATTTCCGAAGGGGAACACATTGAGGACAGAGGGCAGCTAGCTACTCAGGGGATCTGAGAGGCAGGCACATCGAACGCGCGAAGGAGTCTTCCAGGGGAGGAACAGGGCGGCCGATCGAGAAGAGGGTCAAAGGAGAAGTGCACTGAGCGACAATGGCAGGGGTACGGTCGGACAAGAGGGCGGTGTTCAAGTGCTCGAACGTCCGATTCTTTTCTTTGCCCTGACGGAACTGTTTCCCTCTGTCTTCCAAAATCGGATCCTCGACGATCGCTTTGTATCGCTCCCAACACGCGACTCGATCGGGCTCCAACTAAAAAGGACTCAACCGCTGGACTTGCAGAATGGCAGGAAGGAAGGCAGGCAGCCCTCCGGGCTTGCAAGCAACGTTTCGGCGCTGCTTGCTCCGATGGATGCCGCCAGAAGCGCCGCTGGTGATTCAAGTGCGGCGGTTTCGGTCCGTGTTCCGTCTGTCAAAGTCTGAGCCCATCCAGAGTTGTCAGAGTATGTATCAGAGCAACGCGTGTACGTGACAAGCGACACGGAACGGCGAGAACGGCGCGGCGCTGTCGAAACTGAAGCCTGTCTCTCGGAACGCGCGCTTTCCACCAACGAGCGACTCAATCAGCAAATCGTAATCTTTGCTTCTGTTGTTGTCAAGCTACAGATGTGCTCGCTGCGCGCCGCTCGTCCAGAAGAATGCAAAGACGAAGCTCTCTTTTTGTTGTTTGTACTCCGCAGCGGGGTGAAGCCCCACGGAGGCTCATGGCTTCCAGAGGCGTAAGGAAAAACCTGAATTAAGCCTGAACTTATTCTGGGCCCGAGCAAGGAGTAAGATCGTTCGTCGATGGATAACTGTGAAATGCCCTCAGCGGCTTCTCGGTTCTTGAATTGAGAATTTGAGAACCTTGAGAGAGAGAGAGAGAGAGAGAGAGTTGAGCGTCCTGCTCCGGAACAATGCTTGACAGCGACGAGGGATTATGAAGCTCGCGTTCATTGGCCTTCCCGTCAAACTTCTGACATCGATGAAAGGCATACCGCTGAGGAGAACTTCCGCTGATGAGTTCTTTGCCACGAAACTTGATAACTCCGCTCAGGGATCTGGTTTAGAGTTCAATGAAGTCATTCAAGGCTTTTGGCAAGTTGAGGCGCAGCTCAAGACTGCATAAAAGGCCGGTTATGTTCTCTAACAGCCTACGCATACTGCAGCGCCAGTTTTCCCTTCTGGCAAACCTTCCTCGTGTGGAAGAGAGATGGTCATGGAATGCATACGGTTTGCGAGCAAGGGGTCTCTCACGTAGCAGGCTAACCAGATAAAGAGATCAGTTGTTTGAGTCGCGATTTCAATCCTCATCGATCCAACTTGTCAGTCAGACCTTACGATGCCATCACAGTTGTCTCAGCCGACCGGAGAATCCCGCAGATAACGAGACTCTCATCTGAAATGATTCAAAAGGGACAAATAAGGAATTTGTGAGGTAACGAGCTGGGGAAATGACCAACTTCTCAGTTAACGAACTCGTCCGTTAACAAATTGGGCAACTGAGCGAACGCTCAAAATTATAATTTTTTGGGCCTCCACGATGATAGCCCGCGTCGTCATGATGCCCATCCAGTTAACTGGAAAATCTGCTTCCTGACGATTTCGATATACACAAGGATCGCTATCTGCCGAGCCTATGACCTCAACGTTCATCCGACTGAGAGTACAGTAGAACCCGGTTATAACGGACTCGGATATAGCAGATACTCGCATACAAAGGACACTTCGGTCAGGCCCCGGCCGTGCGCCTATCTTCTTCCATATTGAAAAGAACGGATACAGCGGACTCGCTTAATACGGACACTCGGTTATTACGGACCGATTCTGCGGTCCGATCGCCAACTTACTCATGGTAATCAAGACGGTTACAACGGACTCAATCCGGAGCCGAGAGTCGGCAACGATTGGATCATCGAATCGCTCGGAAAGTTGCGTGCAGATGTGCAGGTTTTGCCAATTGTCGACGCTACTTGTGTAGATCATCCCTCGGCATTGTTCATTTCTGGAATACTTTGATGCCATTCACGACTGTATGAACGATTCCTACGAGCTTTTCTTTTGGTCGAATGAGTCTCATGATCGGATAAGACGGACCTCGGATATAACAGACGATTTAGCACGGTCCCTTGAAGTCCGTTATAACCGGGTTCTACTGTATGTCATGTCTGGGGATTCGGGTGAGCTTTCTGAATTGATTCCGCTCTGTATCCATCTCAGCCATTCCAGGCAATCATGGGCATTCAGGGAACACAACCCGGAAATTCGAACTCATCGAATCGCCGAATTCCATCAAGAAGGATCAACACAGCCCGCGAGACTATTCACCTACAATTAGAGAACCACCGAGTCCAATGTACCGCGAACATA
This sequence comes from Neoseiulus californicus, assembly GCA_028455905.1. Taxonomy (NCBI): domain Eukaryota; kingdom Metazoa; phylum Arthropoda; class Arachnida; order Mesostigmata; family Phytoseiidae; genus Neoseiulus; species Neoseiulus californicus. Next base: position 24,699,942 of record JAMQGS010000001.1, read on the forward strand.
TCGGAAAGTATCGTAGGCGAAGGGTGATTCCCAATCGGGATCCTTGGAATGGTCAGGTGTTTCATCCGCTGGGATTTTGGATAGCCATGTAGGATATTCTGCAATTGAAGTCTCGTCAAAACGTTAGCGGCTCGTTAAAGCTACTTCGGAGCGCAGCGGACGGTGTCCTGCCGGAAGGATGCAAAAATATGCGTGTTCTATGCAGAGTAAATCTAGAGTTCAATGATCCGGTGTCAGTTCACTGGTCTAAGATGAGCCGAGCACGCCGAAAGTCTCGAACTCAGCTGGCTCATGAAAGACGGACACATGAACGAACAGACAGTCAGGCAGGCAGGCACGCGGGCAGGCGTCAGTGCTGAGCTAGAGAATTTTGTAGTTTTCCTTGTCTGATGTTCGCTATAGCTGATCTCATTCATCGCGTTCTCTTTCGAAACAAACATCAATCAGCGACTGGTGAAGTGCTCTGATGACTTAACCCTGTTCGAACAGCCATGGATGAGAATTCTTCGCGAGCTCGAGCACCACTACATCCGCCACTGCCGCTGCTGCCACCAGCACCCGCGCCGATACAAATCGTTCGAGAGACATCTAAACTCTAGCAGCAAGCGGAAAAAATCTTTGGCAAACGTCATGTCTCCCTGTATATCTGTCTCTAGAGCCATCGCACACCCGCTGTACATCGTCGCTAAGGCCGAACGAATCGGTGCCATTTTTCTTCAACATTTCTGACATCTGAGCGAGCAATGAAGGATCGCTGACATATCGCTTATTCGGAACCGTACACCGAATCGCTTGCTTCAAGGATAAAAATAACCTTGTTTAACAATTTCCGAAAGCTCTCGGCACGTGCCATTCCGCCGGGAGCTGTGTTATTGAAACTTTGCTATCCAAGGAAGCGTTTCCCTGCATTCTTGCTTCTTCTTTCTCCGACGTTTCATCCGCCTCCGTGGCCTTAATCCAGCTTCGACCTCATGCCATCGCGAGGAAGGAAAACAGCGGAAATTACAGAAAGGTCCCACGGCTGTTGTTCACGAGGCACGTAACATTTTCCCTGAATGTCGCGAATCGTAAGACCCGTACTACAGCAGGTGAGTACAGTTTCGCGAAAATTGCTCGCGGCATTGTTGCTTCAATCAAATCCTAAGGCAACGGACGGATCGATCCCAGTGGTCCAGAAGGCCGGCTGACAATCTCGGCGAGGCTTGACGTCATCACGGCCAACGATTCAACGACGAACGGCACGATATACGCTCCTGTGTTCTGAAACTTTCTGATTATTGAGGTCACTCCGAACTCGATCAGCGGCGGGAATCGACCCAGCGATCGAGACCCAGGCCTCGAAGAAGAAAAAAGTCTCCCTTCGCACACGGAACGCTCCCCTGAACAAATCATTGGTGGAAACAGGTACCTGACTCGAGCAACGGATGGCGATACAATCTCACGCTCGCCTACACGGACGACCTTGTGGCGCCATGTTGTCAAGGTCGATCCAGCATACCCGCAAGTTCAGCCGTCCTAGCAGCCAGATACTTCCACTTGATCGCTGTCGAATCATTATGATTCCGTCCCGGTTGTTGATGCAAATCAATTCCACTGCGGCGTGCTGTGATCATTATTGCGTTTCGGATTCGAGCCGGCTTGCTCTCCACCTTCAGGGGAACTTTAGATCCTCTTCCTTATTCTTGATCTCACTGGAAGTTCTCCAGATGAATTATGCATACAGCTGCTCGCGGACACAAGAATGAAAGCTCGATGCATATCAGCGGACACAGGAGACTAGTTCCCATGCAACGAACGCCAACTCAACGCTCAATTTCCTGATTCTCGCCGAATACATTCAACAGAAACAATCTTCGTCTTGCAATTCATCTGTTCCGAGTTTGTATGAATTCACGGGAAACTTCTTCTGAAAGCCGGATTTTCTATCAGGGAACCTCGAAGATAGCTTCCCGATGCCGAAACATCATGACATGAAGGCTTAGAGGTCCGATAGTGGCCGCGTACAGGTTCGTCAGCGGAATGTAAATTCGTGTAATGCGCAGATTCGTCGTTGGGGAAGTATCGTGAGCAAAGCAGAGTGCAACAAATGATCTCCATTTACGAGCTTTTTTTTCGGTGCGCAGCAGAGTGGACCAGTTGTAGTGAAACAGATCTTTCTTCGTTCGTTCGCACTCTGGTCGGTCGGTCGGTCGGTCGCTCGCCCGCTCGCTGGGTTGGTCGGCTGGTCGTTCGAGTGGCCGGCATTGAGCTCTCGTAGGCAAAGATGCTTCCGCGACGCAAATCGCAAACCGCTTCCTGTGTTTCGAATTTTTCGGTGACAGCGGCTCGGCGTCGATCGTTGACCTCAAACTCGAATGAGCGCTGAGCCGAGGTGTGTCCGCAGTCTTCTCTAAAATCGTACGATCCTCTGGGCTGTGGCCGCTGCCCTCAGGCCAGTGGCCTGAGTCGTTGGCAGGCTGTTTACTCTACCGTAGCTGCTGCTGCTGCTTTTGGTCCGCAGCCCCGCCGGCTAGAGAGCTGGAAGCTTATGTATGCATGCTTCTGATTCCAATTCATCAAGCGCGTTTGTGTTTACAGATTAACATAGTCACACTCACACAGCCTGCTGGGAGACCCGGATCTGCACTGCATATTCCAACAGCGGGAAACAATATTCCCATTGAAGCATTCCGCATCGAATCGGTCCGCGTCGAATCTTCCGACATCATAGGCAAAGCGTTTCGCTCATCAAGAGGTTCTGTTATGTTTGAAAGGTTCGGAGTCATTGGCCCTATTTCCTCTTTACGTCGGCATTCCCCACGCACTCCTCCGCGTGGATCCACTCCCGGAAATATAGCTCCCCGGAAATGTAGCTTTTGGGCCCAAGCGCCGGCGCCGGCGTCGCTGTCATGAACACCCGACACCGTTGGGTCAGTACACAGTGTGTATTGCACTGCATCAGGGTCCGTAGAGCAACCATTTATTAGATGCTTGGTTTGCAACTTTGCGAAGATTGCTCTCTTCATGACAACAACACGTCCGTCTCCAGGACAACGACAACGAGGAACCTCAAAACAGATTGGCCCCCATCAAGAGCTCAACGCCGAGCCCGAAGGGGCAAAGATTGTTGAACTGTATTGTCGGCAGCGCGAGTCACGTCTCCCGCAAAGCTCTCTTACTGTATCATGCATGCCCAAACTCATATAAGTACATACTATATGTGCGACTGTGAGCCAACGGCTTCGTGAGTGTCAGTTTCGCGGCTTCCGACGGCTGGATAGGATACTCGCTGCATCATTCCATCCGTTTCTGACTTTGGAATAGATCAGGCGAGCACCGACTGATTGGTAAGGGCATATTTGAGGTCGCTCGCTCATGGAGGAGATAATATAATATCTCCCGATTTATGAAGTTAGGTTATTTTCCAGAGAAGAACAGGTGAGGGCACTACGTTGAATTCAGCTCTTCCTCCTTGCGGCTGCATCGGCAATCGGCGATTGGCGCTCTCGGCCACAAGGTTTTCGGGAGAGTTTACGATGGTAGCCAGAGCGTGATATTGAGTCCTTTCCTCCTGCATTCCACCCTCAGTACGCTGCTGGCCGGCGTCGACGGAGATACCCGCTCGAAACTTGAACTACCCCTCTGCCCATTCGGCATTCGATCGCCCGAAGTCGTCGCCACTGATGGCTGTCCGATCCGGAACGGCAAACCATTGGGATTCGACGAGCTTTGGATCCAATACGAGAATTTCGTGTTTCAATGGTGAGAATTTGCGCCTCCATTTCCCGACGACGGTTTCTCTCGGCTCGCTGCCATGCCATTCTCGGCGACCTCTATCTCGAGCCGCCTTCGTTCGCTGCTTCTCAAAGAGTCGGGAAAATAAGAAAAAAACGAAAGACTTTTGGGAACACTGGAGCCGGCGGGCTGGCTGACTGGCGAGCAGGCAAGCAAGCAAGCCGACTGCGCAGCCGAGGAGCTCGCTGAATACGAATGAAATATCCTCCAGGTTTGAGAATTCCCTCCGCAGAATGAATGGAGAAGGAACATCAGAGCATTCTCTCGAGGACGCCTTCAATGTACACATCGAACACGGCGTATTCTTTGCCCAGGACAAACTCGATCAGTCGTGAGTGTAAAATCTCCCCGGCCTCTTGTATACAAACTTAGGAAGGTGCAGAGGACGCTCTGCAGAATATGCAACAACCCTTCATCTTGCACCCGAAGGGTCCAGATTACCTGGTTATGAACTTTCTACAAACTTGGCCGTCCGGTGCGTTGGAATTGCTAAGGTTAGAGTTTGAACTGTTTTATCAGGAAATCTTGTAGGACTACCTCGAATTATATAGGGCTCTGTGAGCTAACAACGCGAAAGATGCGCCCTAAACGTAGCCAATGATGTCAGTTCTTGCTTGGCGATGCCATTCATGTCTGAACGTGCACCAGTAGTATTGGTGTATGTATTCTTGTCAGCACGCATATTCTCATGTTCGAACGAGCCACGTCTGAGTGCGCCAGTGTTTGTGGACGCCTGTGCATATGCGTGCATTAGGGTGGACTTCGGGAAGCGGAAACGAATTGCGATGGCTAGCGAAGGGACATTGCTGTTGTACCCGATGAGCAGTGATGCTTTACAGCTGTCCGATTCTCGGATCATGGCGCGACAGAGTGTACCGAACCTTCAACGCTTCCATGATGCCAGCCCCATTTGCAGAGCCATTTCCGGAGCTGGTCCATGACAGGCCGGCTATTCAGGTCCTACACGAATTGACCTCGAACCCAACGAAAGGCCTCGTAAAGAAGCTACTCCCCGGTCTCCTTCCAAAAGACACGCTTTTGATGCTTCTCAATGCCCTGCACTCTGCTGGTAAATGGCCCGACGGCACAATCGAGCTCAATGGCACAGGGGGTCCGAGACGGCCCACATTGGAGGTCTCAATTCGAAAAGGTATGCAAATCCACTCCAAGACCAGAACAAACACGGCCACACAGGCGGCGAACTTCTCGATAGCGAGGGAATGAACACGCACACAGGATCAAGGAGAAGACTTCTCATTTTGATGTAACGAGGCCTGTTTCAGGAGCAGGCCGTCCTATTCCACATCGAAGACGCTCAAGTCTTCGATTATTCATCTGACTTTAGCGGGAAACGAGTCTTCGGAATACCCGGCTGAACTCATCATCGTCCGACCGCTGATACTGAGCGGCCGGAACGATCCCTCTGCAGCAGCCTCGTGGCTCTGGAGTTTTACATGGGAACAACTTTCAGACGAAGTCCCCGGAACGGCTGGCGAGGCCATGGGATTTTTCTCCTTCCAGAGAACAGAGTTATTTTCGTTTGACATTCTAGCTCGCTTCCATGTAGCGGCGAGACAGCTTTTTGTGTCTCATCTCCTAATTGTGTTCCCTCCTCCTTCCGGCTCCATTCGACGCGGAAGAATGATTACTCAGAGAAAACGCAGAGCTCCTGGGGTCAGAGTTCCGATGTTTGAAGCCGAGTGTCACATCGAAACTCTGCAAGCCCTTGGTCTGAAAACGCATTTCAAGGCAGCTTCCGCGAACCTCAAACATCTGACGGAAACTGAAAACATGGCTGTAGCCGAGATAAGTTACAAAAGCAAGGTGACTGTTGTTTGTTGCGACGGTATTGTTGAATGTACTCCCAGCTCAGTCAGCTATCTCGCTGCCCGTCTATTCCGATCGAGTAGGTTGCCATTGAGCGATCTATCTCTAAGACGGAAGAATTTATGATCTCGTAGCTTGGGTTGTAGGTCGTGCTCCGCGTAAAGGGTCTCGAGGAGTCCCGCATCAGCCGGTGTTGCGCTTCTGCCTAGCGCCATGACTTCTGAGTCTGTGACACAAAAACAATTTGTCGACACCTCCGATGCCGAGATGCTGCCTCTGGATTTTGTTGTAGCGTGCGACGTATGGATTACCGGTGAGCGGCAACCTGCAACTACGAGAGGCATGTTGCCATTAGTCATGGGGATGCTCAGTTCCGCGAACCCAACAACCGCCCCAGCAACAGCCTCGGCAGTCGTAACCACAGCCGCATCACTCGTTGGGACGACGGGGAATGAGCTCGAAAACGGCACTCATGACGGCATCGACGCGCCCTGCAACAACTACGACAATAGCGACTACAACGAGGACAACTACAACAGCATCTACATAACTCCAAATGGCATCAAAGCCCTTCTCGCACGGTGCGCCATGCTCACAGATCACGCTCGCTTCACGCAGATCATGGAGCACGTCCTTTTTGAAATTGCCTCTCAATTATTAATCTCTAGGCGAACGTAGCATGGGGTAGCCGCGCTCTCGACCTGTCCATGATCAACAGAACGAAGCGCAATCTTGTTGATGGACGACACGAAGCCTAAAAAATGTTTCGCCGTTCTACATATTTGATTCGACGAGTTTTTGTAGCTCGTACGAAAATTCACGACCCGTACAATACCGTGACAGCTAATTCGTCAGGCGCAGATCAAGATGGCCGAACACTTGAACAAACCTCTATATCGCTATGGCTTTCAGGACAGCGACGAGTGAAAGCTCGAATGTTTGGACGATTCCGTGGTTTCGCCTTGTTTACTCAGGCGGCCGGGAACGCCTACTTTCCCGAATCACAGGCCGAATGTTTCGATCTTCATGAAATCAATGATGGCGATACCGATCAATGAAATCGAATGAAACAGCACGCCACTAGGCGGAAACGGTGAAGGTTTGCTGAAACGAAGAACCGAAAGTGAAAGCTCTCCGAGGGGAAAAACAGCAGAAAAGACAAACTCCACGATCGCGTGATAAGCCCCATGTTCTATAGGAGGTGTCATTGCGAGACTGGCACAAAAGCCACTCCAAACAATGCACTTCCTGGTTTTCTTCGTATTCGAGCGTGTATCGATCACGCTTCCTCGCCGCCCAGTCAACAACAGCGGCAGCATCAGCCTCTGCTGCATCGACAGCGCTAACAGCAACGAGCGGTCTCGATGATTATCAGCTCTATGAATCACAAGCGGGACAACAATGGAAGTTGTTCCACAGAAATGAATTTCCGCGCGGACAAACTGATTGCTTTTCCTCCTTTGAGACTTGAGACTGATGGATGGGTTCCGCTGTGGCGCGCGCGCACCCTGCCTTTAATCGATTACAGGTATTCGCGCACGCTCTCCGGAAATCTGCATTTTACCTTCGAGCTGGTCGGACGGAATAGTTTCCACAAATGAGAAATCTCAACACACGGAGAGTCGTTGCTCGAAAACACGCCGATGATTCACCTGATTGCGCGCCTACGGCGCTTGAAATTAATTCATTGGAGAAGATGGGATACCCGACAAGGATGATAATCACAGAAATAACAGAATACGAAACCAACTTTCCCTCTCATGGGCTTCCATCTGGAGAGACTGGGTGGGTATAAGCCGTAACCTTTGAAATTTTTGGAAGAGTCGCTGGACTTTGTCTGTAGATATCCATCGTTTTCAGAAAGTTCCTCATACCTATGAGTAGCAAAACACACGATTTTCCAAAATGTAGCGTCGTGGGGCGTATCCGCCACCCCTGGAAATCGCTAAAATCGCTCTTTCTCAACGGAGAATCCAACAACGCTGTGGCTTCTGTCTCTTCGCCAACAATGTTTCCGAGTTGGGCGCTTTTTCTTGTTTTTAACAATAAGTGCATTTATTAACTTTGTTTCTGTAGCGATATTCCCACTAGGGCATAAGCCCCGTCTGTGGAGGAAGCGCTTTATACTCTTCTACCTAAAAGCAGGACCGGGTATCATCAAACCCCCGACTAGTATATCAATCAATCGATGAGCGTGGCTTGTAATTATTTGAACATGTCTGTTACGCTTGCATGTGTCGACACGAATTTTTTCATCTTCTTCTTCATTTTGGCTGGCTTATCCGGGATGATACAGTCGTCAAGATCTTGGCATGGGGTCCTACGTATCATCAGGTATCTATTGATGTAAAAGTTATCTGACCGCACTAATCGCGTTCTTAAGGCTCTGAGAGATGAGGTTCCAGCACGGACAGGGGGTTCGCGATAAAGACCTTTCATGACATCCTCCGTGGATTGCGAACGTGGCATTCAGTCAAAAGAACTTGCAGAAGCAAGCTCCAGAGTGGAAGTATGTTTGATGTAGAGTACAGTTCCGTCGCATTTTCTGTTCTAGGCCTCTTAAGTATTTGACGTAGAACTCTATTTTGTAGCTTCTCTATTGGTTTCAATGTGGACTGAAAAGCAGAGTGGTATGCCAGAATTCCGAATCTCAGGTGAGACTCGAATAGCGCTCGGTAAGCCACAACACATGATCTGATGTCGACTACACGACTCAGCTTAACTAGGACCGCTGACGCGCTACATAGTTTCTCCAACAGTGCAACCGAGTGTGCTTTCCAGTCCAGCTTTTCATCAAGAATCACTCCAAGATATCTCGCCCGACTCACATTCCGTATCTGTTCACAGTCACACTGCTCTGCGACGCAAGTTGGGCGGTGAATTCGAATCGGAGTCTCTGGCAGATTGTTCCGCAGGCTGAATGATATGTACACTGATTTCTTAGCATTCAACAGGAGACCATTGTCCACAGACCATTTGGCCACATTCCCCAATGCGCTCTCAATGAATTTCCAATCTATCTCCCTACGGAAACTTAACGAAAGACAGGTATCATCCGCGAAACCCAGAAAAGCAACGGTATCATTAGTTTTGCATAGTAGGTCATTGATATAGATAGAGAAAAGACAGGCGCTGAGAGAACCTCCTTGCGGGACACCGCATCTTATGTTAACAGGGTCTGAGAAAGCGTTCCTGCCGCATCTCATTCTCTGCTCCCGACTTTCCAAATAGCTCTCCATCAGCCTGAGCGCCGACTCTGTCATTCCCATGCTCTTGAGTTTCTTGAGCAATCTCTCATGTGGAACACAATCAAACGCTGAAGTATAATCCAGCATGACCGCCACGGGGACCCTGCCCTGCTCCCAAGCCTCGAGCACGAATTTTTGCAAACACACAGAATAGCATCCTGTGTGGCCCTTCCCCTTCTTAAACCAAACTGGTGCTCGTGTAGAAGCCTGTTGTCCTCCAAGTGTCGTGTTATACTTCCCGCCATCAATTTCTCAATGACTTTGTTGAACGTGCCGAGAAGCGATACGGGTCGATAGTTTTGTAGAAGCTCCGGGTTACCCTTCTCGTATATTAGGATGGTGGCAACTTGCTTGAGGCTTTTGGGGTATTGAGATGTGGTCAAAATGGTTGCGTTCAAATGCTGCAATACCGGGGCAAAGAAATCAATGTTGTTCTTCAACGTCTGGGCCATGTATCCGTCAATACCCGGAGTCTTCCCGTTTTTCAAGGACATGATGTTTTTTTCGACCTCATCTATCGTGGGGATAGGGAATTTCGTCATCTCCTTTTCGACCTCATATGTTGGCAACCTCTCAAGTTGCCCGGTGTATCCAACTTTGTCGTTGATTCCTTCGCCTAAGCTGATGTAGAACTCATTGGCAAGATTCAGGTCGTCAAGGGATGGTTGTGCGCCGCTCGGGAATGACAGGAGCCTCCTACATCCGCGTTGTCCACGGATCTGTTCATTGATGACCTTCCAGGCAGCCCCCGGGTCACTGTTTGTCTTGACCCGATTTCTGAAGTATTGCGCCTTTGCCTCTCTGAGTTCTCGTCGAAGGTGGTTTCTGTGTCTCCTGTAGCGTGCTTCCAAGATCTTGCTCCCGGGATTGTTCTTGTGCAGCTTCCAGAGATTGTCCCTCTTCTCTATGGATTTCAGGATGTCCGTCGTTATCCAGGGGTTCATCGGTGATGTTTTTCTGCTCATTGGTTTCGTTCTCGTACTGTTCTTGCGAATATCGTCAAGATCTTCCACCAGCCTCTTCGTGATGGCATTCGGATCCGTTTCGTTTACAAAAGTCAACAAGTTGATTCCACGCAAAGCATCACTGGATCGATGCCAGTTCATCCTGTTACAACCCACCTCCTCCCGCACTGGGGAATCTACGGAGTCGAAAGTTGCCTCACAGACAACAAGATCATGCTCGGAGATACCTCCTGTGTCGATAACCTCCGCAACTACATCTCTAGTCGTCAAATCTTTGACAAGAATGTGATCAATCGCGGTTTCTGTTGAGAAGCCCCTTCCAGTCGGCTCATGCACAACATTCTGATAACCCAGAGGTTCTCAAACTGTGTGCCGCGCCTGCATGTCCTACGGCGCCCCAAGCTTGAGGTGCCGCGGGGTGCCGCCACGAGAAAAGTTTGAGAAGCCCTGTGATAACCCATAGATGCCAGCAGCATTTTCCGAGCATAGGCGGTGCTTTTCGAGTACCGGCAGCGCCGCGCACTGAACGACATGACGCTGCACGGAATCGCGGATTAAGAAAGCCTAACAGCGCCTCCCGAATCGGTTCGAACGTCCAAATTGTCCTCTAGATGAGAGCTTTCGAATGCGACACACCAAAATTCCAAAAAATGGCTCAAAGCTGAGATCAGAGGGGGTGGCGGATACGCCCCACCCCTTTTCTCCTGGCTCGATCGACGCCGCTCCTTCTTGGGCTCTTTAGACAGTCGAAATACATCTGGAAATTTCTTTTTCTCTGTTGTAGAATGTAGGGAGGCACCTCCTTTACACATCCCAAAACTCGCCCGGGGAAAAGATGCGAAAAGAGCGCTGTAATAGCCGAAAGCAATTAGGGTGGCGGATACGCCCCACGTTACCCTACATGAACTTCAGCCTTGATAACGTCGAGTATACTGTCCGCCGACGTCCCCGAGACTTCCTGAGGTTCCCACATATTTTTGCGCCCAACTTGCGGACCCTTGGAAGCGGAGCCTTTTTTCGGAAAAATGTATTTGCAGTGCATCGCGTCGTTGCTGGAATTGGTCGGCAGGCCAAACCCACAACGTTGGGTTCTGCGTCAAGGGTGGCAACCCCGCCACCACCGCCGCCTAAACATAGGAAAAGCTCTTCATGATTTGGATTTCGCGCGGGCCCGTATCCGTTGTCGTTCCTTTCTTCGACCGCAGCAAAAGCATTTCTTGAGTTGTGTGAACCACTTTCACGCTCTAGCGAGCCGCCATTCAGATGGTTCGTAATAGAAACCATGTATCAATGCGGAGTGGCTCTCGGTGGTGTCGGCTCCCCTACAGAAAGGCAACACGCTCGCCTGTTGTGAAAATCGTTCACAAGCGACAAACTTCAGCCGGCACTGAATTGTCGCGATATTACGCGGCGGCTTTCAGGACTCGGAACCGACGACGACGACGATGACAACGAAAGCGACTCCGGAAATCAAAGCGACAAAATGCTTTCGATTCAATAGCAGACCCCGAGCCATCATCGACCACAGTTTCGAATTCGAATGCACGGTGTCTCAGCCCCGTGCGGCGCCATCGGCTCGAGAAAATAGAGTCTATCATGACTAGAATATAACTTCTCCGGACCTTTGGGGCGTGCCTGGGAAGATCGCTGTTGGGGGCGATCGATGCCGTGGCCATCGAATCGGCCGAGAGACTGGGAGCGAGTTTCGGGATTTGATGTCGTTGTCTTTGTTGTCCAAGTTTTTGACGCCGTTGTCGTCGTATAAGTGCTGCTGGCGGCAATGCGCTCCTAGTCCGCTTGTTTTCTTCTTTTGTTTCGATCTTCGGAAACCGCCTCCCACGGATGGAAAAATCCGCTTCTGAGCAAGTTCTTGTCTTCTGCCGAAGAATCTGCTTTCCAGATGCTGCGCTGTTGAGTTAGATACGCTTCATTTCTTCTGGAAGCTTGAAACTCGCCGATGGTGTCACGCATCGGTTGACAAACAAATGGGAGGCGGAAAATTGGACAGCGAACGGTGAGACGGGCACGGAGATGAGCACGGGGGTCGATGGATTGATCGAACCTCCCATCCATCCATCGTCCCATCAATCCATCGGTGGCACACGGATGGTGAAGCGGACCGATGGAGCGGTCAGCGTTTGGTACAATTAATTCCCTCCGGGATCGGGCACGGCTTATATTCTCGCACGCTCATAAACGCCGATTCTGATATTCCGATTCTGAAGTGGTGGCAGAGTGGAAAACGTGATGAAAGAAACTAGGTGCAAGCTCGTAAAGAAATTTCTGTCTTTGTGCTTCCCAGATCAAAGTGATTTCGCACAGCACTCCGCGTTGTTATCGATCTATCCAACGATAGTTGCCCGCTCCCCTCGATCGTTGGAACGATGAAGGGTGGTCCTGTCGAATAATGGAAAAGCACTCACTTAACCAGACCTGGCTAGGAATCGCGGCTGGTGATATCTCCCGAGTCCCGAATGAACAGGGTACATGGCCGTACACTGCTCTCCTTGTTTTTGTGAGCTCGGAGCGGTGGTGATGATGATGATGATGATAGTGTCGGTGGTAGTAGTGGTGGTGATCATCAAACAAATGGCCTCGCCGACTCGAAACAGCGTCGATACATTATTTTCGACTGTTAGCAGCGTTTCGCTGTACTGGCAGAACAAGACATTCGGAGAAACCTCGTTCCGTCCAATGAAGAATTGATCAAAGAGATAAACTTGAATTGGTCAAAGGTAACGTCGAGGACACGTGCCAGGCCACGGGCTCCACCGACCTCGACCGAGGTCAACGTCCTGTAGATAAGGATGGTAGAATGAACGTTTCTAGAACCTATTGCCCAGCCAAATCTCTAAATTGAGAGTCTTCGATCAATGCTTCCGCCGCCGCCGTCCTGATGGAGTTATGTTTGCCTCAGTTCCACGTGAGTGCGAAGCCTCGCTATGAGCCCGTTTCTTTACTTCGTTTGACGTGAACGAGTATTTGTATACTTCGTTCATGCCAGCGGAGGAGATGATTTCAAAATAATCCCGGAAAATCACGATCAAGGTGTTCGAGAATTGAGGAGGACGCTGATGGTGGAAATGCCAACGACCGGAAGCCATTTTCTTCGGGTAATTTTGAAGAGCCTCAAAATTGATAAAGAGCGCATCAAGTAGCACACCCAAAAGGTGCGTCACCTTTTCACGATATTTTCTTGCAGACCCAGATTCGATTTGGATGACTGAGCTTCGTCCTAGCCGTTTCCTAGACCGAACACCGTGGAAACTTTCGCAGGTACGAAGTTCTGATCGATTGGTAAGCGAACACAAAACGAGCCTGTGTGAGACATGTCGACAAAGGTAGAGAAAGCACGGTTCGGAACGAGGCTGTTCGAGCAACACGTGTAGGAACACAGAACTGTAAGTGACGAGTAATGTCAGAATTTCGTTCATGTGAGAAGTCGTATGGGAGGACATCTGAATCGGAAAACAATTATCGGGGAGCCGTATTTTCAGAGCCAGCTCTGCCGGAGCCTCGCAAGCCGCCTCGCATGAAACGATGGAGAGCCGCAGGTGGACAGGAGCTCCCTCGGACGGTGGATCGACATTCGGCTGACAGCCTCATCGCGCAGAGTCGTCCCCCGGGACGAGGGAGTCGTTAACGACGCGACGCTGTCAGTGTTTCCACAAATAAATAACGTACCGACGATATTGGTCATTACGAGGACCCGCGCGCAAAGCGTATTTTAACGAGCGAACTTGGCAAGTTCCGAGCGACCACAGCAACAACGACGACGACGGTGACGATGGCTGAACATTGATGACTCATTCTCATCGGTCGGTCTGTAGGTTGGCGAGGTGATCGGCGTCCGGCAGACTGCGAACAGCCCTCAGCCCGGTTGGCAAGCCGTTCGCTCTATTGTAGTTTGTATCGAGTTTTTTTTTTGCTGCTTGTGCTCTTCTCGACAATTGTTGGCGTGACTTGAATAGCCTTCGCATCCAAAAGGAGAATCAAATGGCGGGACAGAAAGTCTTGTCAAATAGTATCGTTCGTGTGAACTAGACTGGGAACTATTTTGAACGGCTGACATAACAGAGAGCGGGTAGGCGGGCGGACGGGCGGAAGAGCGAGCGAGCGAGCGAGCGAGCAGAGATCCCCGATGGAAGCTGCTATTATGTTCAGAATGGAAGAAAACGAAGAACGATGAGAAACCCTGCACTATGAAAGTTGTTTTGGTGCCCTTGAATCCGTCCAAACTGCTTCAGCACGCTTTGAAGACGTCATTTTGGTGCCAAGTTGAAGACTTATCTAGCTCCTCCTGGATCTTCCGCCGATTCCACATAGAAAACTTCCTTATCGGGAGGGACGGGGGAGGTGACCTGAGACCAAACTGTTTCTACCAACAACCGGTCGTTGAAGAGCTAGGCTACCGAGTGAAACTTTGAACGTGACATGGGCGCTCTCTGTCATTTGTTATCTGATTTGTATCTTTGGCCACGTTTACAACTTCATCCGGAGTAGAGATAAGCTGAGCTGGAAACAACTCTGATTGCGGCGTATACCGTTTTTAGAAGCAGTCTATGACGTCACCTACCTGACCGGTCGGCTCTCTCGCCAGCCAGCGGGTGATCGAGCGACCAACTGACTGGCTTGCCACCCGAGCTACCTCTTCACTAACTATCCAGTTGACTCGCAAACGGAGCCAAGAGCTTGCCAGCGGACCGTTCGTCACCAATCACGGTTCCGCTGATTCACTTCAGGATGAAGTCAAGTTCGACAACGTCGCACGCCGGCGCGAGCCACCTCGCGACAAAAACGCTGAATAAGGAAGCGGGAATGAGAAACCATTTCTGGACTGAGATCAAGAACTTGTTGCGTACTCAGTCGAATCGGTTTCTTGTCGCTGCGGACGAACGAAACAAAAAAGCAGAAAAGTTCAAGAACCAGGGAAAAGTTTAAGGCGCCGGCTGTTAGTTAGCGGACCGACTTCCGGAGCGATATTCTTTTGTTGGCTCCTTGGTCGCTTGGCAACAGAAGGCTGACAATGAGATCTTGCTGCAGAACAACGAAAGATAAACTATACCGCGTAGCTTCGGAAACGTTGGCGTTGTTACCTGAATTTCTGAATTTTACGATGTGAGGAAAATGATGGGAGCGGTAACCAGGATTGAAGTTGTCGGATTCTTCGCGATGTGGAGCGATTCGGGCCGTTCCGAATAATTATTCACAGGAGCGGGCAGGACATCTTGAAACTTTCAATCCCCATAGGGAGATCCGCCAGGATCAAACTCGTGGCACTCGGTGCTCGATAATTGCTCCCCATGGCCTCGGAGTCCGACGGCGTGCCGCCATTTCGCCGTCGTCTCCACGAGCAGCATCGATTCCAAGGATTCGATGATTCTGATGCTTGGACCAAACGAGCCGTGGTGAAACAAGGAGTTTCGGAAGGAGCTCAAAACAGAGGCAATAGAGCTGCAAAAAGTCTCGAGGGGATTGATTCGAAAACCCCGAGCTGAAAAGCTCAGCAAGATGAGTCCGACCAAAGAAGAGAATTGGATTCTTCCGATCCTTGGAGTCTGCCTTGGATAAAATGGAAGCGTTCTCCAGATTCTACGGTTCAGATTGCCTGAAAGGAATCGCTAAATGGGAGGGCTTCGGAAACGACACTGCGACAGTTTCTGATTGGAAAAGACTAACTCAGAACCGAGAGTTCTTGTCGGGATCCGAGCCGAAGAGGCTGAGGAGTCTGTCGCCGGGTCGTGGCGACTTCTCGAAAGGTGTCAAACATCTCACGCGTTCGCTGCTTCTGGCAATATATTTGCATTCAGTTGAGTGGGCAGGCCTCGTTAGCCTCGCGCGTCCTGGAAACGTTTGCATCAACTGCTCGCCATTTGCTTTTAGGATGGACGTGAAGAATTGTTGACTGCCTCTATTTTTAGAGGTGCACTGCCCCTTTTCATTTCATTTGTCCCCGAGTCAGACACCATCCGTGGAAGTTTCGATCTCCGTGCTTACGTCTGACGGGGGGCACCTCGTGCTGTCAACGGGAGCCGCTCCTCCTTTGTCTTCGCAGTTTGATTTTGGAAGGCTCGGTGCTTTTCCCGGATTTTTCATCTCGTGCAAGCCTTCCTTCCGCTGCCCTTGAATAGGACAGCGAGGGATGGGTTGACGTACGTTGGAACCCCGGAACATTCGTTCCCGCTCTCTTTGCTCTTCCCGTTCGCCTTGAGCGGGACGTTCTGCATGGGGACTCTCGAGATCTTGAATGGAGAGCGAATTCTGCCCAGAGAAGACACTGCGGAATAATGCCTTCATCCCTCGTCATGCGCTCCCAACTGCTCCCTGAATCCTTGCAACACCGAGTACATCGAATTTTGATTTGGAAGGAGGTTCCGGTGAGCGGTGGTTCTGTTGTCTACTCGCCGAATTGTCATGATTTCAATGAATGCCTAAATTTTGACATTCGATATCCTCCCGTCGAGAGGAGTTTGGTTTGCTGCTGTAGTTCTCAAGAAGATGGTATGAGGCCGACGCTCACAGAGATGACGCCACGGCCGCGAATTCAGTGGAGTGTGTTGTGCACATTTTGCGCTTGAATTTTCCGAGGTGGAGGCGTCGACATTGAAGATCACTCGAAACTTTCTTCCCTCAAGAAAATGTCGGTTTGACGGACACCCGTGCGCCAGCGGCGGTTTGACACATGACCGTCTTTGTGGCATAAATTGTTCGCTTCGCTGGTATTTCAGGCGTCGCCAGCCGTTGACATGAATCTGACTGAGAAACCGACTGTTGACGTTACCCAAGTAGAAGGACTCGGTGTCGTCGTGGTCGCGGTCTCTGCCGCTGCTGCTGCTGCTGCCGCCACCGCTTCGAAAACTCTGCCGATTTTGCTCTACGGTCGTAGGCAAGCGAGAACACTGCGAGAGCAGAGGCCTTGCAAGACTGACATTTCTATTGTCTGTTTACAAACATATTCAAGCAGACAAGCGAGCTGCGCGGAAGCCCGATAGCCTGTCAGGAAGAACTCGTAGCAACTCGTCGGCCGCTGAGCGAGTGTCGAACGACGATCTATGGGTTCGTCTTTTTGAAGAATCGAACATCCGGAAGCTCTTCAAACTTTTCATCGCTCCCATCGGGACGGAAACGTCGTTGCGGAATTATTCGAGAGAGACCGTCGGAGTCACGCCCGTTGCGAAGGAACTAAGTTCGCGAGAGGAAACCTAGGAAACTTTTCCACACCGAGAGTGGTGGAAGTTTCCATTTCGAACGATCAGGTGTGAAAATTGTCGTTCTAAATGTTCGGAGTTAACGGATTGAGACGTCCCATTTGAGACTCCTCCAACGCATTGGCGGCGATGAACTCTCCGCACGGCCTCCAGAATGTTGCGTTCCCAAGAAGCGCCAAGGACGACGAAACATTCTCCTGAGTGAGATGATCCGGATCAGGCGACTCAGTGGGTTGGTCGCCTTGAAAGTCCCCCAAAAGTTTTCGAAATGCGGTCTGAATCTCCAGTCGGAACTGATGTCGACTGTGTGGGGAGTTGAGTGGAAGTCTTCGTTGCGAACGATGTCGTGAGGTTCCGAACGAAAGGCTGGATGCATAGCCACGCAAACCGATGGACAATGTTTACAGTGTCGTAAAACGCGGATGGTATTTCGCCAACTTCGGGGGCTCGCCTCGGGGGCGGCTGCCTCGCCTCATGAATTTTTTTCTTCTGCCGCTATTGGCTATGATCCGAGGTAGCGCTTCGATCCCATCATGAAATCGGCAAGCTTTTCAACTTTTTGCCCTGATATAGAGGGCGACAGCTGCAAATCTGAATATCCGAATGACTGCTGTTCCTCTCAGCCGAATGGTGTAAATGCGAAACTTCGATATTTAGAGGAGCCAGAAGGAACACCGGGCGAGCGAGCGGGCGGGCGGGAAGACGGACAGAATGATGGGCTGCACTCATCATCATTCAACGTGGACGTTCGGTAGTTCTCTACCATGGCCTAACGTTCGCGGAAAGGACACAGAGCCAGCGAAGCATCCCTTCGATGGGCTCTTCGCTGCTTGTCAATTCAACTCGTTGTCGAACGTGACATAAATTTATGAGGAGCGATGAGTTGACCTTGTTTGGAAATAGTCAGGCCTTATCATTTCCCCATTGTTTTCCGTCGGCCTGACAGCTGCTATTAATCAACACCCTCGACAGGACACGCAAACACACAGTTTCGATGCGATTCCGCGGCTCTTGTTTTGGAAGATTTCCGATAAGGCCATCTAATATACTGTCGCGCCTCGCACCTGATCTCACCGAGGATCGAGTCGAATCGAATAATCTTGCGTTTTAAGAATCCCACGATTCGAGCGAAAGCTGAGACGACTCACCCCGAAGACGGCTTTCAGACGCGGGGACGCGCAATTTTCAACTGTGCAGTGAAAACAATATACCAAATGCTTCGCTGCACTTCGTTCCGATAACAAAGATATCGCTCTGCTTGTTTTGAAGAGGCGAAAGCGTTCCGTCCGAAGTTTCGACAACGACTGGCGCCACTACAGTGTTTCCTCGCACGTTGTTGGCGAGCAGGGAACAAAGAACGAAATTGTCCAATCACTTCAAAACGTTAATGATTACAATAATTTGGACGTCATCTCTCACATTCTCTTTGGCCGCGGTGTCTTCTCGTCGCTGCCAGTCCGCTTGCCTTTCTGCATGGATCGCTGACTGGAGGGACGGACTGACGGACGGACGGATAGATGGATGGGCCACAGCTTTCTCGCTGTTGGTGTTTGGTCCGAGGATCGTCGTTTGGCATTGTTCTCCGACGGAGGCGGAGAGGCTTGTTCTGTAGGTGGCGGAGGCAACAAAATTGACGAGAATATACGTCCCGTATACCTGCTCGCCGCCACCATTCGTAACGCTCGTCCGCGGGCACTTACCACCCGCCAGCCAGCCTGCCTGCCCGACCGCCTGAGAGGTCGGACGACTATTGTTGTGGCCACTTGCCACCGCTTGTTGCGACGCGACGCGACGCACCACCAAACTCGGATGGAAGATTTTCCAATGAAACGTATTGACGGCTGTTCTTTTCCCTCTTCTTGTGTTTCTATTTTCCGAGATGTTGTGCTAGCGAGTCGGTCGTGTGGCTTTTTCCACCACCACGGCTCGCCTTCTGCCGATACCGTGTTTCTCGTCGGTTACGAGAACCAGTCAAACCAGTTCCCAATTCGAACCAGCTCCTCCAGCGGCGACAAATGTCGCTCAAGCATAACGCGGTGTCGAATCTCTCGCCCGATTTCAGGCTGATGCTCTGGCAGCAGCCGCGGTAGCAAGAGCAGCATCAGCAATTGCTTGCCTGGTTGGGTGGCCTTACAGAAAGCTTGACTCGGTTGCTGTAAACATTCACCGGAGAGCGGCGCTGCGCCCACATGGCCCGACATCGAACATGAATAATCCATTTCATTCTGCTCCCATATTGATTCGAGCGTGCCGCCCCGTTCAATCGGGTCGCATGTTCCATTATTCAGACCTCGGATCTTCAAAATTCAGTCAAGGCCCTTTTTCGATTTGCACGCCTCAGTGTTATTCTGAGAACCGCTACCCCGAATCCGTTTCCAGAACATTTCCTGCATCCTTTCAGCGCTCGTTCCGGATTGAAAACTCCAGAAAGCAGTAAATCACCGCCTAACATTAGACTCCTAACTCAGCCAGGAAGCCAGCCCATAGACTTCGATTTCCCGATGCTCAACGGACGATCTCGTCCAGATCGGCCCGGCAAACGTGGCACCCAATGATGGCATCGAAGTGAAGGTGGAGCTTTTGGCAAGTGGCAAGGTACTCCATTTGAACGCGTCTCTTCTCAGACGCTCACCTGGACGCTGCGCGCGTATGATTATCTCTCAGAGCTGTTCCTGGAATATTAATCAGAACTGCAGCAAACTCACTCGCTTAATCACAGAAGTTGTTATTAATTATCCGGAAGCCGCCAACCGCTGCCAATGCTGCTAGTTGCGCGGAGATCGGGTAATGATCGGTGCTCACCCAGATCGGTCAGACCTTGAACTGTCGTCGGTGAGCTTCAGCCGCGGTATTGTCGCCAAGCGGCCGACAGGGTGGACGGGCGATGACAGGCCACCAACCTTTACCTTCTCTTCTTGGCAGTCAAAGCGAACCAAAACTAAGTCATTTCGGCATCGACCCAATCATCGTGTCGAAGCGACCGTCGAACTAGCCGACTGCTTAATGAGCCTGGTTATAGATGGTTTTGGAGAGTACTCGAAACCGGTCCTGATGGTTAGTTGATGTGGTGTTGGTGGGGGCGGAGATGTTGCGAACAGTGTCATAGCTTGTCACTGACTGAGTCGCCGTACCCAAGTGCGAAGCTCGCTCCTAATTCGTTTTCGTCCGAGATTTAGCTTCGTCATTCAAGTGGCCGGGGTCGACGATGAACTCCGCCCTCTGCCTCTTTCTCGTCCGTTCAATTTTATCAGACCGGACTTCTCTTATCGGATCCACCCGATCGGATCTATCGGGTTGCAGCTGAGTCGATCGGATCCTCACGTCAACAGACAGACAGAAGTGAAAGTCTTCGTTCGGTAACATGAGCTCTGAGGGCTCGAAACCCTGAGGGCTGGCTGCCAGGGAACTACTGAGTCGTCGAGGCGCACCGCCAGCCAACCTGCACGACGAACGTCACACAGGGAGCGCCGCCGCCGTCGTGGACCCGCCAGAATAAACGAAGTTTGCTCTGAGAGATGCCATTTTTTTCGGCCTTTCAGAGCCGGCGAGGGAGCGAGCGAGCAGAAAAAACACCGAGCCCAACTCAGCATGAAGTATGTGTACCGAAGGACAACGTCGTCGGCGACGACGACATCGATTCCACCGTCGCCACCGCCGCCACCTAGCAAAAATCAACACACGATTCGTTCTACTCGTCGTCGGTCGAGCAAGTCTATTCCTGAAGCAGCTCATTACTGGCTTGTCAGCCAGTCTCGCTCGCTAGTTGAGTGGCTGGGTGGCTACGGCGAGAGACCGACCGACTGACTGACTGACTGACTGAGACGGCAGTTTCCTGCTCGGCCAGGAGAGCGACACTGGGACAAACTTGCCGTGTTTGCTAACTGTGCCAAAATGGAATCCTCCCGATAACGGCTGACGAACCGCGTCGCAGTTCCGCGGTGATATTGAAGAAAATAGCGACCGTGAACGGCGATCAATACCATGTGCTGATAACGAAAACAACACCGACCTGAACTGGCTCGCTGCCGTTTGAAAAACTGGCGTAAAGCAGAAAAACACGTCGAACCCTTTTCCTATAAACATCTTTCTCTCGACGAATGAGGTAAACGACCAGGGGTTCCGACCACACTGCGTACACAGCATGCCAGATGTCCATTGGATGTGCACGATCGA